>OZ024829.1:7137550-7790050 GCA_964016985.1 Anodontia alba
AGCTAATAAGCGCATCCGTGCTAGTCTTTCGGACGCCCATTTGATCAATGTCGATTCAACGTTTGACATGCTGGGTAAAAATTTCGGCATACGACATACTGATATATTTTTCTCGTTTTTCTTAGAAAATAGGATTTGGCATTTCATGTAAGCTGTCTCTTTTGGAAAAGTTTGCATGAAATGCCAAAGCCTAGTTTCTAGGAAAAAGAAGAAATGTAGCGTCAATTAAATTTGTCGTCCACTGAATTTGCCCAGAGAGTGGCAAGGGTCGAAAACGAGGCTCGGCGGGGGCAAAATCTCTCATATCCAAATGAAAACAGCGATAACCGAGACCAGACTGCGCATGCGTATCTACAGGCTGGCCTATAGGCATATAGCTTGACAAGACTGAGTGAACGCGAGGCTGGTCTGGGTCTTCACTGTTCGCATGTTAGATAAGCCTGCCTTTTCAGCACACCTAAAGGGCGGATCCTATTTATACAGAAGAGAAACAGGATAAATTTATTTCTGAATATTTTTTGCGCAGACGGGATGTTCTGATATATAGAAATGATGCCAGTTTCATTACAATGGAATTTCACTTCAGCTGCATAAATATTAATTACCCTGGACAGGCAAAATATATCAAGAAATATCTGTAAAAAAAACACAGATACACGACGAAGGAACGAAAGTATATTTACATACTTATAACAATGAAAAAAAAAAAAGGAACGGGACAGATTATGAACATAACAAAAAAAAAAGTCCTGGGTTTCAAATCCTCAACCGTGCGCTACCCGAAATATAATTATATATTGCTAAGCAGCTACTTTCATCTAACGCTAAAATAAACAAAAATCATTAATGTGCGTATGGAAGGATAAAATTCTTTATCGTTCGAAAAGAATTACAAGTATACTGTTTTTGTTTTTATTTTTATTACTTTCATGTTTAGATTTGTTCTAATCTCGCAGTTTTACCGTCATTTTGAAAATATGTTTCAAGGCATAATTTACAATGAATAAGACGGTCTGCCCTTTTACGGTAATAGCAGAAAAAGTCGTTTTGCAGATTCCTTTCGTTTGTATGGTATACTCGTGATTTCAAACAGCTGCTGATAGCGCTAGCTCAGAACAATGATCTTATACGACTACGTGGAAAATGGTCGAAATTGCAGGATAGTATACACCAAGCACGTCAATTTTGGTTGACTGCTGAGTATGATACGACTGTCCATCGGTAGCAACAGAACTCAATAATTTGGCCGCAACGGCATTTTGTGACACCCATCAAATAAAGCGACATGTACACAGAAAACATTGTCTTCAAAATCCTCTCCTGTTTTTTATAGCATCTGCGTTAGCGTGGGTTACTTAGTCCGTTTGTTCGCCCGGGTACTTGTCTACCCTAGCGTCCACCCAAGCATCTACTCTAAATGATGTATACAAATTTAAACCTTTCCAGTTAATTTCACTTCACTGATTGTTTTATCTCACTGAGCTAAACAAGGATGACAACTCTCACTCTTCTGGTGCTTGTTTTCATATTTTAGTACACAGGTGTGACATAAACTTCAACGACGTTCTTTAAAATATGTTTTATGTTCGGATAATATGAACTAAATCTTTCACTGCCATATGTGATAACAATAGACTTTTGCAAACAGCGTAGATCCAGATGAGACGGCTCGTAATGTGCCGTCTCATAAGGTTCTACCTTGTTTGACATTCAGCCTGTCAATTTTTACATATATACTTCTTTCCATTCGATAATTTGTTTGAAAAAAAAAAAAGACGACAAATGTAGTCTAAAACGGTACCGAAAGAGCCTAGCATTTCAGCTACCCAGCTAGCATTCTACATAAATCTATAGCGGGCCGTTAGCGGCCCGTCAGCTACCCTGACGGGCCGATAACGGCCCGCTATAGATTTATGTAGAATGCTTCCTGGGTATCGGCCCTTAACGAAGTTTATGCAAAGCATTGATATTACTCTCATTTAACAAAGATCTAGATTATTAACAACAATTTATGTTAGAAAAAAATATAGGAGCCGTAACGTCACCTTCGGACATGTGCACCCAGTGAGGATTCAGAACAGACTGTGCATTAGCGCGGTCTGATCAGAATTTTTTACTGAGTGCATTATTTGGTTAGCCAAAGATTCAAAGTTTCTTCATAAGGACAGCGAAGACTTTGATCAGCCCTCGAGGGTGAAGGGGGTGGGGTAACGGGGGTAATTGTAGTGTGCGAGCGGGTATTTCAAAACCTACCCCATTCATATACCTAGCCTTTGAAAAAAGGACCCATTCATATACTTATTGCAGACTGTAGATGCAAATGTACGTTTTCTGAAGTTGAGGCTCATAGTGATGAAATTTAGATGATTCACTTTTATTATATAATCTAAAAATAGACTGTTTTTCATTTGCGTTTTTCATTTGCTGAGAGCTGTTTTCAGCCCAGTGAATATTTCTGATGTTCACCGGCTCGGGTTATTTTCCATTGAATATGTGTACCTAAAATTAGAACTTTATCATTCGCCTCGGTCAATATTGGTATTCTCCAGTGGATATCACATCATATTCAATGACTAAATAGTCAATGATTGTATATTACTCCGATTATTAGTTTGGTAACAAAATATCTGTGTTGTGACCGCTTGGGTATGAACTACGAGGATACGACTGACTGCGGAGTATAGGTACGACTCGAAGAAAATCAGTACGTTACAATGACACGAATGACATTTTTTTTTTCTATAGAACACCTAAAGCAGTGATAAACTATTACATTGTTGCTGTGTGATAATTGGATCTTGAAAAGGTTATGTATTTTGGATACTTGATGCAGCTTTTAGGGAGAAAACTGGTCGGACAGAAAATAAAAGCAAACAAACAAACAAACAATAGACTTAAGCCTATATAATCAACTGTACTCCACTGCAGGCTATACGGAGACCTGATATTTTACGACACAATATCATGTCCTATCATATTTGTCATTAAATCTCAAAATATTTCTCCATCTCATGTTATGCATCTGAAATTTATGTAATTCCTTTCCTTTTTTTAACAATTATGGTTTTGTAATAACTTATTGTCTACTAGATAGTAAAACAGCATTTCATTTTTTAAAATTGTTCCATTTCAACCTTAACAATGTACAAAGTACAATACACATAAACTTGTGTCAGACAGCTTTCAGCTCACATTATTTTTATACCAGGTCATTTAAGTTCTTTATGAACCGTTACCCCTATATGCCTTTTCGACTTACATTAGATTTGCTGCTTTTATCACGTGCAGACACACCTGTAAAATCCCAATTTGAAATATGAAAAAAATTAAGCACTAAACATGCACATCATGAAAACATGCCTATATAATTTTGACCCGTTTAAACCCCACTTTTATATAGACAAAAAAATGGGGTTTACAGGGATATACATTATTTTTCTTATTTCTTCTCAAAACATAGATTGTGGGTACACGTTAGAACCGCCTCGTCGAGCAGAAATATGAAGAATATCAGAATTTTTATCTGACAGTTTTCATTTTTTTCAGTATATTTGAATAGGCATGTTTTCGTAATGCATTCTCTTTTTACGTTCAATATAGTTTCGTTAGCATTTATTATTATATAAAGAAATTAGAAGTACATCATATTTAAGAACCACAATGTTTGAAAATGTACCTGATGACACGTGTGACCAGCAAAAACTTTGAGCAGTGTTTGCATTCGCGTAGTCGCATCCGCAAATCGGACCGAAACATCTGGGCCGAAACCTCCATTGGACAATATATAATATATATTTTGTCCAAAAATTCATCAATCAACATCTCTTTGGGACGAAAGCTGAACTTTGCAGTCTATAAATAACCTGACCAGACTGCATCTTCGTTATCATTATCTTTTTTATCAGTTGGTACTGTAAAAACTCGGGCTTTTCAAAGTATTAATGGTTAAAGATACAGGAAGTGATAACTGTATACCTTACTTATTCTAGAAATTAAATGTCCAGTACTAGATCTAAAATTTGAATGTTGACTGTCAAATTGCCGGCGAAATAGCAAATAGTGAAGACCTAGATCAAACTGCTTTAAACTGTGTCTTAACTGTTTATTCAGACATGTCTGACCTGATATTCAGAATAAATCCAGCAACGTGCAGTATTTTATTAGAGCAGTATCCATCCTGTCTTCGTATTCATTTGATCCGCAATAACCGAAAACGTGCATTCTGACATGTGCGCCCGATGGAGACTTAAATTAGCCTGTGCATCCGCGCAGTCTGATCTGAGTCTTCGTTGTCCGCTTGAAGAAAGTTTGCATCCTTAGCTATCAATAATACGCCCAGTGAAGTTTCTATTCAGACTGCGTGAATACGCAGGGTGATCTGAATTTTCGCTGGACGCACATATCCCAAGGTACGTTTCCGTACGTTGCGGCTCATTTCAAGAATTTACAGTCAATTAGCAGTCAGTAAACGTTTCAAGCATTCCTTGTTTTTTTTACGTCTTTTATTTCTACAATAAAATATCAGTTTGCCAGAAGCCTTGCACGAGCAGCAAACAGACATCAGGGCAATTATAATCTGACAAATCTTTTTCACTGTAAAATATCTCTTTATGTAACATCAGGTTTTTTTGGCTTGTAAATTGGCAGAAACAGTTATCAAAAACAATCATTTCGGTTCTTAACGCATAGTACTCTGGGTAAAATTTTCAGCAGACTACATTTTGAAAGAAAAAAATCTTATTTTCCCCCCAACAATAGGTTTTTGACGTTTTTACAAATCATCTCTATTAAATAGAGACAATTCGCATGAAATGTCATCCCAGAAAACGGATTTTGACACTTCATACAAATTGTCTCCAATGGAAACGATTTGTGTGAAATGTCAAATCCTGTTTTCTGGGAAAAAAAATAAGAAAAATATCATTAATTTGTCGTCTGCTGAATTAGTCCAGAGAGTGGTAAAGGTTACAGGATTTTGTCGACACGTGTTTCATGATATTATTGCAAAAACATAAAGCCTAGCTTTGTGAAAATGCGCCTTCTGATCATATCCAGATGGCGAATACCCAGGTCAGCCTGCGCATCCATGAAATCTTATCAGGACCTTAGCTGTCCCTAACAGAATTATTATATACCGTATGCTGATATGTCATATTTACTCTAAATAATCATATCAGTTCCTACAATAGAGACCGAAATAAATTTGTGCCTCTATTAACCCATTTAAGCATTGCGTCCCATAAATGGGACATTGGCAAAAAGTGTAGACCCAGATCAGACACCGCGTTACGCGGCGTCTGATCAGTGTCTACACTGTTTGCATTAAATACAGGAATTTCTATAAAACATGGTAATAATAAAACTAACCAGACACCTCTTATATTGGAAATGGACCGGTCCGAAGATTGAAGGTAGAGGAGTCCATTAGGCAGAAATGGGTTAAGTCATCATCTATCGAAGGAGCCACGTTTTTTTTTGTTGTTTTTTTTCTATGGGTGATTACTAAAAAGGAAAGGATACACTTTCAAGGGAGACGACTCCATCAGATAGTTCATTCTACCTGTAAACATTGTCCGTAGATTTTACGTTAAAATAACCAACAATCAGCTGCCAGTACCCGTACCGTTATTTTAACGGGGGCCCATGTAACTTTTACAGGAATTATCTCTTAGGATAGGGCAAGGGTGGGTATCTTTACTATACGATATGGTAGCCCATAACCCTACCTGAGGCGCTCTGAGAAGGGGCACCTGTTCCCTTGTTCCCCTGAAAAAATGGCATTTTCCCTTGTTCCCCAAAATCAAAATCTTAATTTTCTATGGTCCATGTTCCCAAACATTGCCTTTGTTCCCCTGTTCCCTTCAGTTTTAGACTTTTGTTCCCCCGTTCCCCTGAAATAAATGGCCGTATTCCTATGTTCCCCAAAACCCCTGGGAGGGCCTCTATCCTGGCCTGCTTACCATACTTTGCTCCACAAACTTTGCCCAAACCAGGCAATAACTGCGAAACGATTTCCTAAAATAATCTACGGACGTCCATTAAAAATAACGGCGCATGCGCTGGCAGCTGGTGGCCAGGTATTTAACAGTAGAGCTTATGATTTTTTTACAATGTAAAAGGAAAGAATTTGCACCCCTCTCCCCCCAGTCAGCATTCTACGTAAATCTATATCGGGCCGTCATCGGCCCGTCAGGGTAGCTGACGGGCCGATGACGGCCCGATGTAGATTTACGTAGAATGCTAGCTGGGCCCTCTCCTTGTAATATATGGCCGATAACCTACCTCCTTAGCACATATTTGACTGCATGAAAACACATGCATTGGTATTTTGCATGTGAAAATACTATATAGTGTATAGAAGACCTTTTAAAATGAAGACTTTCAAACATACATTTTTCGGAATAATGGTGCTACATCAATGGCTTTTGAACTCATGAACTTTCAGGATTCTCAAGCTCTCTGTTACCCTAAAGTAATGTTCTAATTAGTGGTTGGATATTGCTCATATTAGGGTATTCGGGAGACAATATTCACAATCAAAATCTTTAGTTTTAAAAGAAAAGATTACAGTAATAACCCTAAGTATAGGGGCAGACAGTTGAAAGGGCAAGCAGAAAGGCAGACTGAAGAAAAGATGGGATGACATCGAGGACTGGACCGGTCTCAGCATCGCAAGCAGGCAGAAGGCAGTGAACGACAGATCTCAAAGTTATCAGTGATGCCCAAATGACCGACAAGGTTAACTCTTTCACTGCCACAGGCGATGATAATAGGCTTTTGCAAACAGCCTAGATCCAGATGAGACGGCTCAATGAGCCGTCTCATCTGGATCTACGCTGTTTGACATTCATTCTTTCAATTTTACATATAAACGTCTTTCCAAACGTTAAAAAAAAAGCAGATGACAAATGTCGTCTGAAAATTGGCGTCGAAAGAGTTAAGGCACTGAAGTAAGTAAGAGAGCCGTAAATGCCCAAGTTTTGGGATAGATAGGACTAAGCAAACAGCCTAAATCCAGATTTTTGTTGTTGTTGTTGTTGTTGTTGTTTTACTGAAACGGGCATTTGCAACAACAATGAATGTGTCCAAATTCAAATCTGGATCAGCCCACTTCAGAAACTCAGACACGAAAGCGTTAAAAGCACAGTCAGTTATACTCGGAACCCCCAAACTTTTATGACTATATAAAATTAACTCAGAGGTCAGACATAGTTTAAAGATAAGCATTATATATATAGCTGATAGAAACCACGCCAAACAAAAAGGGACCTTAAAATCTGAACAGTTGAAATCAAGATCAGCCTGCTAACCCGATCTGATAATGGCCTCCGCCTTTTTCCAGCTGATTCTAAAATACACAGTGTATCTTCACGCGAAAATGTAGGCCCAGATCAGCCTGCGCATGCGCAGTCTAATCTGGGCTTATATTTTTGCGGTTTAATTTCATTTCACGCTTAACACAGCTATTATTTACAAAATGGCGACTTCCGGATATGGATTTACTGTCATACTTACTTTGATGAGTTTTTGGAGCTGTCTTCAAGCCAGCTTCAGTCAGAATCAAATCGATGCCTTTGTTAACAAGGTATAGTATGACATGTAACATCTTTATTGTAGTGCAAGTGAATACACGAATTCTGCGTAATGCGGTGTCACATCTGCAGGGGACTGCCAATCTCGTAATGGAAGAAAACATGGCGATTCGTATAAAGAATGACACTGAGGCACTGGGCCGTAAATACAGGCAATGGTCACAGAATGATACCGGTCACTATTAGGGAGGAAAAGTATGTCAGGTTTGGTGATTGAATATCATATATATAGTTAATCAGAATGAAGCTAAGCCGCGAGCGTTGCCGTAAAATGACAAAGCGGTTTGAGTATGAAATATAATAAAGTATTATAATAATACTGCGGTATCTGAAACCCTGCCACCCGGGTTCGGTATGTTGCATTGGTAAGAGGCACGGCCGGTGTAGTGTTCGTTCATATCTTGATGATATGATATGGGTATGTTAATTGTTTGTTTAGTCAATTATTTGTTTATTTATTTATCATCTCTCATTGAAAAGAACTGAAAGTTTTATATTCTTGTGCGATAATGCTTTTGTTCGTATGTAAAATTTACGAGGCATTCATTATCTATCTATCTATCTATCTATCTATCTATCTATCTATCTATCTATCTATCTATCTATCTATCTATCTACTTAACAGAATATATGATTGACGCATAGTAAGTATACTCACTTACTTACTTACTTCCTATATACCATGATGTTCATTGTTTCTCCTTTGTTTATTCAAATAATGCACAGGCGTATGCACGAGTGAGCTAACGCGAGTACCCGTGTATATGTATTTACACATATTTACATAGTCACACACGTGTATGCGCATGTATTTGTGTATGTACGTGGGACTGATCGTGTTTTGTCGGCATTTGCTTCGTTTCAGATATGCTCCTAAGTACATAGTGTTGATCTTAATGTATTTCCATTTGTCCAAATTACACTTAAATTAAGCACCTACGAAAAGTTAAATGTACATTTTCTTTTTTTGGATGCGGACATAGATTTATTTAAGTGCTTATAAGTAAAACTTAATTAAAATTTATTAAACAAAGATAATAACTGCATGCGCCCAGACGCACGCATATAAATGGTGCGTCTGTACGTATGTATGTCCCGACAGCGGAGGAGCTGTATATTTTAAACCTTGATAGGTCGTTCTCCGACATGATTTGACTGATTGTATGTTATGTTACGCTTCAGATAGTTTCAGGATTTTTTGTAAATTTGAAACACAGTAATACCGCCGTGAATGACTGCTCATGCATTAAGATTTTCTTGTTGTCTGCATTTTTTTTTTTTTTTTTTTTTTTTTTTTATAAACTTGAGAACTTGAATAAACTTAGAAACTTGGAAACATAAGAAAAACAAATTTTCATCTTGATTCTATGTTAATATTAGGAGAAAGTGATTCTATTATAAGTGATACAATTAATCAGAAGTACAGCTACTGCTAGGGTTGATTAAAAAAAATCATTAGATCGTGAAAATAGCTTAAGACCATACAATGACAACGCATTGTTTGAGTCCATGTTAGGAAGAAAGTGTGTGTCAGTTATGTAATATACATGTAATTACTTAGAAATGGATCAAAATGCAAATGTTGACAGGCAGACAAAAAAACGAACAAACGAATCGATGAGCGGAAAACCATATCCGTTTGTCGAAAAGCTTGCTATAGTAGGTGCGACAAAAAAAAGGTTCATTTCTTCGAATCTTGAAATATCAAGATTTTGTCTAACATTTTGCAGTCCCCAAAACTCATAAATAATCGTTAAAAATCTGCGCTTTGCGCATGTCATAATGTTGATCAACTGGTAGGGTTCTTTCAGAACCAGATAATATTTTTGGCCCCATAACAGTTTCTTGTGTCTCTACAAAGTATGAGCTTCAACGTCAGATACGTACCTTCGGACATATGCGCCCAGTGAAGATTCTGATCAGACTGCGCGAAAGTCTGATCAGAATCTTCACTGGGCGCATATTGGGTAGTCAATGATGCTAAGTTTCTTTATGTGGACAATGAAGACTATAACCAGTCTTCGTTGGACGCACATGGCAGAAGGTACGTTTTCTCACGTTGCGGCTCAAATAAATCCGTGCTGAAATCTGCTATAATTACTCCAAATATCCCAACATAATTTCACATTTCACATTCCACCTTCGTACTCCGAGGTGTGAACATCGTCTGAATAACCAACCAACCATGTCTGATTTGTTGCCTGCAGTACTTCTCAACGCTTTGAGACAGTACAAGTTCGCCGAGTCCCCATTATGGAGAATGGCGGACGGGAAAGATCACGTCAAGATTGAAGTGACTTTCCGGAAACCGACTAACCAACGATTCGACAAGAAGGGGGCTGAAAGTAGGAGGCGGCCTACACCCCCTGCTGGCGAGTGGCCTCGCCAGCCCGCTCCAGCCAGACGTCCGGTAACCAGACCGACGCCTCCAGCAAGCCGACAGCCAACTACGCCGGAGAAGGAGACTACACCACCAGCACAGCAGACACTACAGATCGACACAGCTACCATCACAGTGCAGAGACCACCGAAGACAGCACAAATCACGCCTTCACCTACAATACAGAGACCAGCTACACCGCCTCCTTCTCCGGAAACACCGCCTCCAAAGAAGCCGAGAACAAAGTCACCAAAGACTACAAGACAGCCGAAGGAATACTTCCATGTCAACATAGAGGAAGAATACCCTCTGCATGAGAAGTATGATCTACAGGATATCTACGCCACCAGCCACAAGGTCATCGTAAAAGCAGCAAGACAGCCAAGAGAAGACGAGGAAATCAACATTGATCTTCCTGCATACTTCGTATATCAGCGAGAGAACAAGCACTGGTTACTCGTGAAAGGGCCCACAAGCAAGTTCTACGATGATCCTTGGTACACCACTATGGAGAGGCTGATTGAGACACACAGCGTACAACAAACGAACACGGCGTACTGGTACGATACCTTGGAAGAATCCTGTAGAGATCCCCTAGGGGATGGTGGAGGACCACCACTACTTCGGCTCGTGCCGCCAAGTTACCTTGGCAAGACTTACTCTAAGTAGGTCAAATGGCGGCACGCGGACCTGGGTGAGGACACCCAATAGGTCCTAGGGTGAGGACACCCTCTCGGCTCTATGAGTGAGGACACTCTACACCTGGGTGAGGACACCCCTCGGCTCCTGGGTGAGGACACCCTCTCGGCTCCTGGGTGAGGACACCCAACTTGCACCCTTTTCCGGCGTCTGATAGACTGACATGTGGCTAGTGTTTGAAACTTTCGCACGAATCGAGCTGAGTACCTAATGCACTACGCAGTCGAAATTGACACGCATTAGGTGCGAGATTAAAAGCTCAAATTTTTCGACCGACTGTCAAAATTCTGCAACTTACAGGCTGGACTACTACTCTCGCACGCACTCCGTGTCTGGGCGAGGTGTCCTAGTTATGAATTATAACTAGGCACCGTTTCAAGCCAACCCAGTAGTCCAGTAAAACTAATCCAGATTTATCTGGCGCTGCCTCTATGTGACTCAGTTGCCTGGCAGCGTTAAAAATCTGAAAACTGAACTGAAATAATTTCACTTGCAAATGATAGTATTGTAGGTCCAGATCTGACTGCGGTGTCCGATCATGGTCCACTTTGTCTGCTTGTCCTGCACTTCTATAACACACCATTTGATAGTCAAATTACCTGCTTGTTTTGCTTGTTTGGTTTCAAGTGGCTTCTTCATATTTAAGGACAAAAGGACAAATAGGTAAGATGATTAGGTTTTCTATATATAAATGTTGATGAAGTAAGATCGGCAAGGCGAAGAGTCTATAGAATAATATCAGAACAGACTAAAAGTTTTTGTGAGCTTTTTTTAGCTGCCATGAATTCATATAATAGTAGAGCTAACGAGAATTAAATTACTCGTGCACAAGAAGTCATGCAGGTAATGCAATGTATGCGAAGAGCGAATATGGTGCGTCTTTGTTTTTGGGGTTTTTTTTTAGAATATGGGCCTCGCCAAGCGAAAAGGTGCGAACACGAGCAAAATGCGCATTCATATAATCCTGCGCACGCGTAAAGTATCATATCCGTGCTTTTGGTTTCCATTCACACATTCTGTAGTATCCAGTAATTCTGTTAGCGGACAGTGAATGCCCCTATCAGACTGCGAGAATGCTCAGGCGGAACTGGGCCTTCGCTGTCTGCATATACCCGAAGATACGGCGCAAACGATCTGTTTCCTTGAGAACACTTTTCTTATCTCTTTAAAGTGCTTTTGCCTGGGGTCGAACCCACGCCATGAAAGCTCTGAGCTTTCATGACGTGGGTTCGACCCCAGGCAAAAGCACTTAGAAGTTTTTTTCTGAGGATTATTTCTCCATCATGGATGGAAAAAGACGAGAGTCGCTACTATAATTTTAGCCTAGCTACTAGGCCAATATATAAGTATGTTTGTCACTTTTTTGTTTACTTATTATGATTTTTTTCCATTTATACTCTACTTTTTGATTCAATGTTTAGCTAGTCCATGGGTGAATTTTTCTTCTGTGGTTAGCTCTGAAATATCCATGTAGCGCAAAATAAATAAAAATACTTATCTCTTTAAACACGAAGTTTACATATTAGCACACGTCATTTTGAAGTATTTTCTTGTTTTTCCTCACAAAGTAATGCGCTTAATATGACAAATAGTAGATTCCTTAAGAGACAAATTTCTCTGTGGGAGCAGTTTTTCCTTTAAGAGTAACCCCGCACCCCTCATGAAAAGGGATACAAATATTTCCTTCTCAGAAACAGTTCGGTTAAGGATAACCTATACAGCCTAGGAAAGAACTGGGAGTAGAAAATATTTACATCCCTTTTTATGAGAGGTGCGGAGATCGAGTGGACTACTCTTAAAGAAAATAAAATGCTCCCACAGAGTATTTACATCTTTTCATGACAGATGCGGGGACGGGACTACTCTTAAAGAAAATAAAATGCTCCCATACAGTATTTACATCCCTTTTATGAGAGATGCGGGGAGGGGACTACTCTTAAAGAAAAGCAATGCTCTCACAGAGTATTTACATCCCTTTTCATGAGAGGTGTGGGGAGGGGACTACTCTTAAAGAAAAGCAATGCTCTCACAGAGTATTTACATCTCTTTTCATGAGAGGTGCGGGGAGGGGACTACTCTTAAAGAAAAGCAATGCTCTCACAGAGTATTTACATCCTTTTTCTTGAGAGGTGCGGGGAAGGGACTACTCTTAAAGAAAAACAATTCTCCCATAGAATATTTACATCCCTTTTCATGATAGTTGCGGGGAGGGAGGGGACTACTCTAGAAGAAAAACAATGCTCCTACAGAGTATTTACATCCCTTTCTATGAGAGGTGCGGGGAAGGGTCTACTCTTTTAGAAGCACAATGCTCCCAAAGAGAATATTTTTCCAGTGAAGAGAAGCCGGATTTCTGAAACATTTTAAACACTTAAGACGCAACTGTCTGTCTCCAAAACACTCTCTCCCTTTGCAAAATGGCTACAAAGTCTTCTGGTGTGTCCATTCACCTTAAACAGCCGTAGTACGCATGCGACCATTGAAGGCACTGACCAGAAGCGAGGTACGGATATAGAATCCGGTGTGTTCATTTGTTGTTCACACACGCTCAGTTTTCCCGTGGTCCGTTTCACAGATTTTCTTGCAGGCCCTGGCATGTCGTCAAAACAAGAACCCAGGTCTCACGGCGTCCGTGGTGAAGGATGGTCAAGTGATGTTTGCCCGAGGGTACGGGGTATCGAACCTCAAGACGAGCAAGAAGGTAGAGAATACCACCCTGTTTGGTTTGGCGTCAATATCCAAGGCATTTGCAGCCACGCTTATGGTGAAACTATTACATGACAGAAAGTAAGTATCATGCAGTCGAACTTGAATAGCTCAAACATCTTTAGAACCATGGCAATCTGTTCTAAACATCGGTAGTTCGAGCCACTGAGGGTTAATCATAGCGTCACAACAGAAGGCAAATGGGGATAATTTCGATCTTCTATGAAATAATGGTATATTTAGTGTACTCATTAGAATCGATCCGATGAGGTGATTCTAATGAGTTCACACAACATATGTTTCCATGATAAAAGAAGAAAATTTCCCTAAAATAGCCTTAAACATTTCTCAGCTAGCATTCTTAATAAATCAACAGCGGGCCGTTATCGGCCCGTCAGCTACCCTGACGGGCCGTGAACGGCCCGCTGTAGATTTATAAAGAATGCTTACTGGGTTGTTTTCTTGAGCTATCGGAAGAGTTTCCTAGGGACTGAAAAGCGAGTTCGAATTAGCCATGGTAAACGAGCCATCGATGTTTGAGGCACTGAAGGTTTACTGTATTTTCGATAAATATTTGGGACACCTAAACTGGTTCCCGTACTCGTCCTTAACTTTCAACAAGTCCATCCTAGTAAGCATTCTTTATAAATCTATAGCGGGCCGTTATCGGTCCGATAACGGCCCGCTATAGATTTATAAAGAATGCTAGCTGGGATTCTACTATGGCTGATTTGACCAAAAAACTGCTGGATGAGTGGCGAACAGTTTATACCCTGATCAGACGCATTCTGTGGCGTGCTCTCTCTCTCTCTCTCTCTCTCTCTCTCTCTCTCTCTCTCTCTCTCTTTAGCACTGTATACACACAAAAAAGCTGATGAGTTAAAAGTTATTTTCACAGACAGAGAAAACATATCTTCCTTCGCAAGCAATGAATATAGATATAAGTAATTCAGACTTCTGCGCATTTTAGTGAGTAAAACACTTGCGGATTACACTTTCAAAACATGTGTTTACTTATTTGCACCAATATACACTGTATATATTGTGGGTACTCTTTAGAACAACATACCTCGCTGAGGTATGTCTAATGAATATACATCACTAAACCTTTGGGAACAGGTTCGAAACACGACTTGCTTCTGTATCCCTTCCATTCTACATGGCTTGTTTGTCATTATTATTTATTGCTATTATTGTATTAGTCTGAACAAAATATTGTTGACATTAAATATTTGGTAAAAGACTCATTAAGTTTTTTGTTGTTGTTTTTTTTTCTGCTAAATATACGTCTGAGCTGAAACATTGAATCTCTTTATGGAGAACTTATACCTATTCAGGTGGGGTGGGGCAACTCTGTCAGAATGTTTTTTGTCCCCTTCTGATAAGGGGTCTATTCGAAAAGGGAAATAATTCGCTCCCCCGTTGGGAGCAAATTCTATCCTTTTAGAGCAGACCCTTTTTCAGACGGGGGCATTGTTTTCCTTTTAGAGTAGACCCTCTTCAGAGGGACTTAGTGCGCAAGAAAGCAAACAGGAAATCACAAAATTTGTGTACTTGTTCAAAATGGCGGGAAATCTACCAGATATATCCAATCCACTTATTTATATTTATCAGTATGTACATATGCTCTATTTCAGCATGTCTATTTATACAAAGCCAGGCGACATTCTTCCCGAAGGATTCCAGTATAGCGATCCTGAGTTCACACAATATGCCACAGTCCGCGATCTGATGGTACACTGCCTCGATGTTCCAACAAACCAAGGCATGAGGATGGATACCAATCTCACTAGGAAAGAAGTTGCGCGGTAAACAAATAGTCCTAAGCATTTTGTTGAGCAATGTTTGACTCATTTTTAAGCCGGATATGTCCTGCTTTGGAAACAGTGTAGATCTAGATATGTTGGCTTCTGAAGAAGCCAGCTGATCTGGATCTGCACTGTTTGCCATTAAGTATGTGAATTCATATCAACAATCTGGATCAAGTAATCTGATTGGCTGAAAATTAGAAGTGGCTGTGTCATCTGAATTTATTCGGCATGACAAGAGTTAATATCCTTCCAGTGTGCGTATTGTTTGTGTAGGTCGAGCTGACCTTGTGTCATTGGCAAATATATCAAAGGGGAATGGATACATTTTCAGGGGAGGCAACTGTCAGATTTTTTAAATGTCTTCCGCAAAGCTGTTTGCAATATAGGAAAGAATTGGAAGTACTTTTATTTATTATACAGAAGATCCATTTTCAGAATAAAGCAGAAAGCCTAAAAATTCCCAGCAGACACGCAACGTTGAAACAACGTCGATTCAACGTTGATTCAACGTCTTGACGTAGAATCAACGGTGAATCGACGTTGTTTAAACGTTGTGTGCCTGCTGGGTTGTCTGTATTGCATACTATGGCGGCAAGCTAACAAGTGTATACAGTTCTGTTAAAAAAAACAACAACAAAAAAAAACCCGTTAAATCCTTCGTCTAAAATATACAAAGCACTAAAGTTGACTCTCGCTATCTCGAACTCGCTTATCTCGAATAACCGCTTATCTCGAAGTGAAAATCTGTTCCCTGCCTAAACATGAAAATCTAACAACATGTAAAAAAAATATTGTGGAAAAGAGGAGAAATTGTGGAAAAGAGGAGAAATTGCTCCTAAGGAGCTCTTTTCCACAATATTTTCAGTATATCTCTTTCAAGGGTCCAATTACACAAAAATTATTTAAATGTGGTCAGTCGATTTAGTTTTTACTCAATTCTGCAAATCTGATATGTCGAAGTACGGATATCTCGAAATATTTCAGGGAGTCCCTTGGAATTCGAGGTAACGAGAGTCAACTGTATTTACGTTTGTTCTCAAAACATTTCCCAGTTATAATTCATACTGCATAAATTATTTAAGTATTCCATATACATGTACAAATAAAGAAAAGGACAAAAATTAAAAAGAAGCAGTTTGCATATTTGTTCTCAACTACTTTCAGACGAATCCGATATTTCGCTCCAATTTACAAGTTCCGAATGCACTACCTATACAGCAATCAACATTTTGGCATACTTACATATCTAGCAGAAGTTTTAGGTGGAAAAGCTTGGGAAGATCTGATCACGGAGTACATCTACACACCGCTTCGTATGACCGGATCTAGTTTTATGGCGCGAGCAGATCGCCAAGTTCTTGATGTAGCGCAAGGATACGCTGATGACGACGAAAATGGCGGAGTAATACCTGTACCAGAAGAAGTGAACAAGTGAGATACACTATGTACTATATATTTTTGGGGTCGCAACTTCTAATAGTATATACTTACGCTAAGATTGGTCTGTGTATCTGCGCAGACTGTGGCATGTGTATTTGATGGTCGCGCGGGTGTTAGGGAGTGGGAAGGAGGAGGCGTGAAGATATTTATTCTTTCAATATGCTTTTGTAAAGCAAAAAAAAGGTACATGTATCATGTCCTCGGCGTGTGCCTTAGCGTTTGCCTTAATCTTAGCACAGATACACAGTTGGATTTGATCTTTTCCAGAAAATAGGGTTTCAAATGTCATCCAAATTTGTCCCGCTTTTCTAATTTCCCTGAAAATAGGGTTTGTATTTCATGCAAATCGTGGCAAACCCTATGTTGGCAGGAAATAAAAAGAATCATCACTTTGTCGTCTGTTGAGTGCCCATAGAAAGGTTAAATGGGCCGCATCAAGAGAAAAAGTGCCTTCGAACGTGCGCCAAATGCGCAGATTCAGATCATTCTTCGCATGCGCAAAAAGTATCATCCGAGTCTTTGCTCTCTGTTCATACATTCTATAGTATTCAATTACAGTAGAACTTCAATGGCTCGAACCCCGACGGCTCGTTTGTACCATGGATGAGTCGAACACGTTCTTGAGTCCGCAGGGATTTCCTCCAAAATACGATATACGGATAATTTAGTTTTTTTTTCTTTTATCTTGCAAATGTATATTGTGTGTACTCATTAGAATCGCCTCGATGAGACGATTCTAATGAGTACGCACATCATACGTTTATAAAATAGAACACCGAAAAGATATCCCACAATTATCTCCATTATGCCTCCTGGTATGGCACAAATAGTAACCCTCCGTGGCTCGAACTACCGCTGTCTCGAACAAATTTTCATGGTCCCAAAGGGGTTCGAGCCATCGAAGTTCGACTGTATTCTTTTCGCGGACAATGAAAGGCCTAATTCGATTGTGCACTCACGCAGTCTTATCTGGGCCTTCGCTGTCCGCACATGACCTGAAGGCACATTTTCGCTTGGTGGGGCTCAAACGAGGAACATGCTAAACAAATGCGGAAAAGACACAAACGATAATCTGGATTTTTCATCACCGGCCAGATGCTAATCTATAAAAGATCCAACTTTTCCCCATTCTTTCAAGAAAATTTGACATTTTTTATGAACATGAGCCGCCGGTGTTTCCTAAGATTTATAAATGCTCTATTCTGAACTCATCGGCCAATTCCATGAAAGTAAACTTTTCTAAGACCGAAAAATACCGATGTTCGGAGTGTGGGTACTTCTTTTACATAGAATTTTCGGTAATGTCATTCAGATTATGGGGTGTGTACGGTGGCTCCACTGGAATAATGAGTAGCTCGGTGGACATGACAAAATGGATGTTGATGCAGCTTAACAACGGGAAGGACCAGAATGGTAACGTGGTTATTAGGGAGTCCGACCTTTCCCACACCCACTCCCCACAGACGGCTATACGGTCCTCTACGGTAGAGAAATATTTTCATCGTCCTCTAACACCATTCACAGTTACAGAAGTTACCTATGCCATGGGCTGGAAAAACGGATTCTACAAAGGTCGGCAAAACTCTATCATCCTAATCAGTTTAACCCTTGTCCTGCTGAACCCGGATATACCCTGCCTTTGCAAACAGTGTAGATCCAGATCAGTTGGCTTCTAAAGACTGGATCTGCACTGTTTGCCATTAAGTATGTGAATTTATAGCAATAATCCGGACCAACTAATCTGACTGGCTGAAAATTAGAAGTAGGTGTGGCATCTTAATTTATTCAGCAGGATAAGGGTTAACGTTTCTTGAATGAGAAATTGGTCTAAAGGCCACTGCGATTAGGGAAAATCTGACTCAGCTTATGCATCAGTTTGGTCAGAGCAGCTTGTGTTTGTCTATGCATACTAATGTATTGGAGAGTAAAGGTCCTGAACAGACTTCATAGACACGTAGGCTGATCTGAATCTTCTCAGTCCGCATATGCCATAAGAACCTTTTTTTTTTTTTTTTTTTTCAAGACTTGGCTATAAAAACCCACGTATGCCACATGTCCTACCAAGTAGACTTAGCAAACAGAGCAAACCCAGATAAGAACCTGCAGATTGCAACGTCTGAACAGGATTTACACGGTTTATCATTTACTCCTTCGCTGCCGTAGGCGATAACAATAAGCTTGTGTAAACAGCAAACAGCATAGATCCAGATGAGACGGCTCATAATGAACCGTCTCATCAGGATCTACGCTGTTTGACATTCAGTCTTTCAACTTTACATATACAGTTCTTTCCAATCGATAGTTTGATAAAAAACAAAAGCAGACGACAAATGAAATTTTGGCGCCGAAAGAGTTAAGTTCCATTATTTTCAAAATGCATGTACCAGTTTTATAAACAGATTCAGGAGAGTTTTTTAAACATTTTACCAGCACACTGCAGATCATTGCACTCAGCGGGAACATTACATTTACACAAGGTCGCAATTAACGTCGATGCAACGCCATGACGTTGTATCGACGTTAATTCGACGTTGTATAAATGTCATATGCCCGTTGGGTGCCATAAAGTTTATTTTTTCCTGTTTTCACCAAATCCCTCTTCTATCTGCGAAACGCTCACAAGCCTTTTTCCTGTTGTTATTATTGCCGTTGATGTTTTATGCGTTTATCTGTATTTTGTTTTTATTTATTTATTTATCTTTCTATATATATAAAAATCAGGGAGTAGTTTTTATTAGTTGGAAGCGGTCATCATTTATTTATTGCAAGAACCGCAAAAAAGTCAAACCACCCACCGTAAGGTTATGGGCCTTATAATCGACTTGTGAGTCCGTCCGTTCGTCCGTCCTTGATCAGTTAGTGAAAATGTCCATAACTCGTGAACTGGTAATAGTTTAATAATTATACGCACACAGATTGATGCCAATAAGAGCTGTGAGATATTTTAATAAACATTGTATACGCAATAATACTGACATGAACAAGCCATTGGGAGTGCCAAATGTTTTTTTTTTTTTTTTTTTTTTTTTTTCTTGGCCGAGCAAATCAAATGTATTTTTTTTCTGTATAGTTAGTGGAAATGGCAATAACTCTTCAACCGTTAAGACTGTTATGATCTTTTTTTTTTTTTTCATACAGAGACTGACACCGACAAAACGTCTAGCCCATGGGCTTGCCTAATGCCATTTTTCATTTCCCGAGGTTAAGCCGAGACCTACAGTTATTTCAGTGCATTGTTCTGTTCTGCTTAGATATGACTATTTTTGTTTCTCTTACCTAGGATATCGCATTCTCCGCCACACAGGAACTACGTTTGGCTATTCGTCTCTCATAACTCTCATCCCTGAAGTTAACCTTGGTATTTTCACCAGCATGACAGGAGAAGATGAAAACTACATATTTCGAACTCTTCTACACAGCTATTTAGCCGACGTCTTTCTTGGGGAAGCCCAAACTATAAATGAGACGACAATATGCTCGTACCCGACAACTCACTCGAATTACCATTCTATTGTGAAAACCAGGACGGCCGCTCGGAGCCTGAGCAATTATGTGGGGACATACCACCACCCTGCTTATGGAAATCTGGTGATAAGGGTCAACTCCACACAGCACCACCTACAGGTTAGATAACTGCTGTCATTAGAGTCGCAATTTGTGAAATTAACCTTCTGCCATGTGCGCACTCAAATCTGGAATCTGATCAGACTGCGGCGCAGGCTGATTAAATCAGCCTGCGCTGCTGTCTGATCAGATTCTTCCTTGTTTGCCTGAAAAAAATGCATCCTTGGCTATCCAAAATGCGCCCAGTGAGATTCTTATTAGACTGCTTGAATGCGCAGGCTGATCTTAATCTTCGCTGGGTGAACGTCCGAAGATCCGTTTTCTGAATTTGCGGTTTATTTGTATGTAGATTTTCACCGTTAATACCCAGCAAACGCACAACGTCGTTACAACGTCGTTTCGACGTCGCCGCGATTTCATGACGCCGCGGTCGCGGGGAAACGACGTTGTGTTTACTGGGCAGTCTCTGATGTCACGATGCAAATGATATACGGCATCAGAAAAGGGTCCTTATGACAGCAACGCCTTTGACGTCAAAACAACGCTGCGTGTTTTGACGCCTAAAAGCAAATGATGAATGTGAAACGGTTTGATAATAAGAAGCGTCCAAGCAAAGGATGGTCAGTGCTTCCTTTGTTTCATGACAACGACCTCCTCACAGGTGCGAAGAAGTTACACCTAGTCCTGGTTTATCCGATAATGCTCTACCTTTACAAACAGCGTAGATTCAGATCAGTTGACTTCTTCAACTGATCTGGATCTGCACCATGTCATTTAGTATGCGAATTTGTATAAACAACCTAGATCACGTAATCTGATTGGCTAACAATTAGAAGTGGGTGTGGCATTTTTAGTTATTCAGCATGACAAGAATTAAGGCATGCTGTAAACCATCTGTCATACTCACCGGACCCGAATCCATGCGACTTCTTTTTATTTCCATGCCCTCGGAAAAATGTTTTCTGGAGGGAGATGCAGTCCAGGGGTTCCCTTGGCAACGGGATACCACTTTCGGGGTTATCTTTCTTTGTTATATTTGACAGTGATTATGCATTGATTTCGTGTCTACTCTGTAAGTCGAATACGCTTTAGAATATATGATAATTGTTAGAAATGTAGAACAGGACAAGACGACATGTCGTGTACAGTAATCACAAATCTGGCTTTCTTACTTTTGGAGTTCTCTATCTTCGTTTTGTTTTTGGAACTGATTTCGAGTCCGCTCTGTAACTCAAATACTCATCGGAATAGTTTGATGGTATTTCTTAGAAATATAAAACAGGACAAGACGGCACGTCTCATCCGGATCTATCCTGTTTGCAAAAGTCTATTATTATCGCCTGTGGCAGTGAAAGAGTTAATAAGTCCCCTTAAAGTTTACAATCATCTTATATTCATCTTTGGTGCTGTGATATTTTTTCAGATGGACTATGGTGTTGGACACTGGATTTTGTATCCCGACAGCCACGCAGACAGATTTTTAGGCGAAGCTTTTGGAATAATGTGGAAACTCTGGGACCTGGCAGATGTCAAATTTCACATGCAATCTACTCCACACACTGTAGAGGTACCAGGATTCGAGCCCAAAGGACCACCAATTTTCACAAAAATTCGGGGACAATCTGGAACATCTATAATTGGCTGAGAAATCAATATAAAGTAAACATACAAACACATACACACACAAAAAAAATTAAAAAATAAAAATAAAAAAACACTCGTATTACGTTTTCCTTTGACGCATACAGGTAAATTAAGCTTGGTACTCTTGGTAAAGCTTTCAGTAGATGACATATTTAAATAATTTTTATCATTTTTCCCAGAAAATAGGGTTTGACATCAAATTGTTAATTTGCATGAAACATCAAATCCTGTTTTCTGGGAAAAATATCATCAACTTGTCGTCTGCTGAATTAGCCCAGAGTGGTAAAGGTTAATTTATAAAAAAAAAAAAAAAAAAAAAAAAAAAATAGATCTGCTTCGCGCGCGTCATATAATTTATTGACTTCAATGTAACAATACAGGTTACGTTTTGCGAAACCTGCTCAGATATTGAGATATAGTGACCAAAAAAAAAAAAAAAAAAAAAAAAAAAAAAAGAAAGGCAACATTATTAAATGGCAAAAGAAATAAGGATGAATACCTTATGACTGTAAAACTGGCTTAGTGTGTAAACCGTGTATGTAAATCAACACTTGAGGGCCTTTGAATTTTCTCTTTCTTTTTGTCGCCATATATATAATGCATATTCTCCTGATGAGATACTTGTAATTTATTCATTTCTAAATCCATCATATGCCAACTATAATAAGGTAAACAAATAGCTTTTTAACCTTACTATTGACCTTGAACAGTTCTCTCCACTGAGTAAGTTTTTCTATATCTTTTAGGCCCTAAAGATTAAACTGCATATTTAAATTGTTTATTCATTATAAAGAATACATACAAGATGATAAAAAGTGAACCAATATGTAAAGTGTTTTTATTGCAACAGAAAAAAATATACTAATCTTACTTCTCTTTGTTGTGCAGAAGTGTTGCATTTCTTTTTTGTGTCAGTATATTAGCACAATAAATAATTTGCATGTATAGTGACTGATATACTGAATGATGACCACATGCTATGAAACTGTGTTACCGTATTTACCCTTAACCTTTACCACTCTCTGGGATAATTCATCAGATGAAAAATTGATACTTTTCTTCCACTAGAAATAAGGCTTTGCAAGTTCATGCTACAGTGAACCATCGTTACGACGACAACATTTGTTACCAAAGACGTTGCCATTAAAATGAATTTGCTGTTGTAAAGAATACTTAACAAGTATATTGATATGTAAGAAAGATTTTGTTTTGTTGTTGTTTTCTCATAAACATATGTTTTGGATATTTGTTAGAATCACCTCACTGAGGCGATTCTAACAAATATCCAAAACATATGTTTCTTAAAAGTTTTAAATACAATATTCTTGCATGATTTGTGACTAATTGTTAGCTCTTAAGCGAAGGTGTCGTGCCAGTGAAATTGTCATTATAACGAATTATGTCATTCTGCGGCGTCTGATCTGGGTCGGCACTGTTTGCCAAGTACCCTTTTAGGGGTCTCCAGACTACAATGGGTTAAAGAGACGTCAATCATAGTGGGTTATTTTGCATCAACTCGCAACAAAATGGAGAATAGCTAGTAGATGAGAGGGGGAAATGACAGACCAGAAACAAAAGAAATACTAACATGCCCTCTCCCCACACGCAGCTGGCACTTACTTCCACCTCCTCCTTTTGCTGTTTCTTGACATAATGTAACAGCGTCATGTGTACAGCGTTTGGAGCATATGTAAACAGGAAAGATACAGATCAGTCTGCAACGCCACATAACATGGTCAGTGTGCACAGGCTGATTTTGACCGAAGGCACATTTTCGTATGGTACGCCTCATTGTCTACGACCATGGGCGTAGACAATCTTAGAGTTTGCCATTACTCCGGAAGCACTTTATGATTCATGGACTGGTCCCATGCTATTTACCATGGAATGTTCAGTATTACCTTTCACAAAAAGCTTGGTCTACGCTTAACCCTTAAAGCGCCAGTCACAACTATTGTCGTCTGCTTTGTCATCTGCTTGTGATTTTAAAAGTCATTTTTGCAAACAGTGTGGACCCAGATTAGACTGCAGTCTGCTATGGGTCCACACTGTGTGCCTGTATGCAAAAATAGGTTTGAAAAGTTTGCAAGAATATTCAGCAGATGACATTAACAGACGACATTTTCAGATGCATGTTTTCTTGGCGTTTTAAGGGTTAACATTCATTCTTCCGGAAAATCACATGATGGTGATTTTATTCTTCCCCGAGATTTTTTTTTTTTTTTTTTTTTTTTGCCAGAATTATTTGAGTCATTTTGTTATTTTTTTTCCCATAAAAAGGACTTTGATATTTGCATGAAATGTGGAGCAGTCTGATCAGGGTCCACACTGTTTGCTTGTATGCAAAAATAGAAAAGTCTGCAAGAATATTGAGCAGACGACATAAACAGACGACATTTTCAGATGTTTTTTTCTTGGCGCTTTAAGGGTTAACAATTGCTGTATTGTTTAGCATCTAATTAAACAATAAAGCCCCTGCTCAGATTGCGAGGACTCGAAGGCTGACCTTGACCTTCAGTATCTGGGGATCATTAAGAGGAATCAGCATACTTTCAGGGAGTGCATGCAACTCTATCAAAATGTTTTGTTTGCTTTCTGAAAAGATGTCTATTCTAACAGGAAAGAATTTGCTCATCAGTTTGTCGTCTGCTGAATTTCACCAAAGAGTGGTAAGGCTGATAAAATTTTACCCAGTTTGCTGCTAAGTGTTAACCATTGTCATGCTGAATAAATTAAGATGTCACGCCCACTTCTAATAGTCAGCCAATCAGATTATCAGATCCAGATTGTTGATATAAATTCACATACTGCATGATAAACAGTGCAGATCCAGATCAGCTGGCTTCTTAAGAAACCAACTGATCTGGACCTACACTGTTTGCAAATCAGGGTATATCGGGTTCAGCAGGACAATGGTTAAATATCAAACTCTGTAACTGTGTCCTGTTAAGGACTGGTAAAAGGCAATTTGCAACTCACAGGACCAGCAAAGACCAAGACCAACCGGAGGGTCTAGTAACATTAGGGATCTTTCGAGAAACTGAGATCATTTTTGTACATTAAAACTATGTCATAATAATTAAGAGGAATTGGTACACTTTCAGGGGGAGGCAACTTGACCAAATTGTTTGGATCCCAGCTGGAAAGCGATCTACTCTAAAAGGAAAGAATTTGCTCCTCTTGGGAGCAAATTATTTCCTTTTAGAGTAGACTTGGAGCAAATTCTTTCCTTTTAGAGTAGACTTAGAGCAAATTCTTTCTTTTTAGAGTAGACTTGGAGCAAATTGTTTCATTTTAGATTAGACATGGAGCAAATTCTTTCCTTTTAGAGTTGACACATTTTAAGAAGGGGTTTGGTCTGCAGGGAAACAAACAGAAAGTCATAGAAGTTGTCTCCCTTGTAAAGCTTTACAGAATATGGACCAAATACCGGATCACGGAAAAAGACGTAATTTACCGAAGACGGTCGTTTCAAATGCGTGGTATATACCTGTAGATTACAAAGTATTTTCTGAACAAGTGGCTCAATTAAGTCTGGATGAAAATTGATAGAGAGGAGTTGCACTGTCCTTTCCTTATTACAAAAACCACTTGAGAAGTTTCAAAACTGGTGTCTGGCTTATCATTTGTATGATAAAAAATGAAGGGTCAAAAAAAAACATCACAAACCACATACCAAACTTCAGGCCACATACCAAACTTCAGGACAAACTTCAGGCCACATACCAAACTTCAGTAAGAATAGGAAGAAAATTAATACTGGTTAAAAGTTTCAGCACACATTTTGAAATGTTTTTCTTATTTTTCCCTCAAAAATATGCTTTGAGATATAATGCAAAGTGTCTCCTTTAGCAACAATTTTCATGAGATCTACAAGCCTATTTTCTGGTAAAAATAAGAAACATATCATTTTGAATTTGCCCCGAGAGTGGTAGAAGTTAAATGGACTTGATAAATTTCGACCAGTTTTAACAGTGAAGGCATTTTGTGACTTCCTGATTTCTTTAATGCATATAAATCCCCTTCTGAAAAGGGATCTATCCTGAAGGATAGAATATAAATATACTTCCAGTGAGAGCAGATTCCTTCCTTTTCGCTTGAACCAATATCAGAAGGGAGATCATAACAGGTTTGACAGTTACCTCCCTGAAAGTGTATCCATTTTCCTTAACCCTCCAAAGCATATATTTTTGCAAACAGTGTAGGTCTAGATGAGAGGACTCATAATGAGCCATCTCATCAGGATCTACACTGTTTGTCACTCTGTTTTTGATTTTTGACTAAGATCCCTATAAAGAACAATGATTCCGTCTCAATTTAAAAATGGAATAGTCCTCATCAGAAATTCAGGGGTTAAAGGGTTAAGTCTCTGTATCTCAATTTTACTGTATGTAGAAATCTTCAGTTTCAAGAGACACAAATAAAACCTTTACCTGTGCATCCACAGCATTATGACTTTGGTTTTACTTTCATTTCTGATTTTTGTAAGGCATGATTGTGTTTCCACTTATCCCAGTGATCATTCCTCTTACTTTGAAGGTAAGGTCCGTTCAGGTTGAAACTGTGAAGTCTTTATACCATCATCGAGTTGATGGTAGGACGACCATTAGCAATAATGTAATAATTTGTACTTTTCATTGTAATAATTATGTTTTACATGCAAAATATCTTACGATTTTGATTTACGAGGGCGAGTCAATAAGTAACCAGCCTATCCCATTTCCGATGGACCGAGACGGTCACGATTTTCATGCTTTGTTTCAATGTATGTTTTATACATGGGTACAAAATTGCACGCGTATCGATCATTCTTTAATAAGATATTGAATGTCAAACATGGCTAGTGATGCAAAGGCATGCTTTTCATCTAAAGTTGAGTACCGTGCTGTAATTCGGTACTTTTATTTAAAAGGTAAAACAGGCAAGGAAATACACGGCGAGTTAGCCGATGTTTATGGGTCTTCTGCACCATCTTATGCTCAGGTTAAATTCTGGGTAGGGGAATTCAAACGCGGTAGAACGTCTTTAGAAGATGAAGCCAGGTCTGGACGCCCACTGGATGCCACCGACGAAGAAATGTGTAAGAAAGTTCGGGATCTGGTATACTCTGATACGCGAATTCAGGTGGAAGAAATAGCGCAGGCAATAGGCTTTTCACATGATAGCGTTTCAACAATCTTACATGATCGTTTAGGTATGCGCAAGCTAACAGACCGTTGGGTCCCCAAATCCCTTAGCGATGAGCAAATTGCAACCAGAGCATCAGTATGCAGCGCCTTGTTGAAGCGTTTTAGGTCAAAAGATGATTTTCTTTTGCGTCTGGTGACTGTAGATGAGACTTGGGTTCATTATTATGAGCCAGAGAATAAAGCTCAGAGTCGTCAGTGGGTAGGGCCTGGGTCCCCGAGCCTGGCGAGGCCAAAGAAGTTCAAGCAGACCATCTGCTGGCAAGGTGATGGCCACAGTATTTTGGGATGCAAAAGGCATTATTATGTTGGACTTTTTACCCAAGAGAAGTACAATAACTGGAGTGTACTATGCAAACTTGTTAGACCAGCTGAGAACCGCCATCCGTGAAAAACGCCGCGGTAAACTCTCTAAGAGTGTTTTACTGCAACAGGACAACGCGAGAGTCCACACTTGCAAAGTTGCAATGGATGCTGTAGAGTGAAATGGGTATGAATTAATACCACATCCTGCCTATTCACCTGATCTAGCTCCTAGCGACTTCTTCCTATTCCCAAACTTGAAAAAGGATATCCGTGGACTTCATTTCCAGTCTGATGAAGAAGTCGTGACGGCAGTTGAGGAGTGGGTCAATGGAAAGACCCCGACTTTTTCAGTTCTGGGCTGAGGGCACTTGAACACCGTTGGTCCAAGTGCATCACACCAGAGGGCAATTACATCGAAAAAGAAGAGGTGGATCTCAACCGGAAATAAGTTAGGCTGGTTACTTATTGACTCACGTATCTTATCTTACTATAAATAAGTGTTAGTTATTCCTATTCCAAGAGTAAAAGCGCTGCAAGCACTGCACCATGACCCACCATTGCAATTACATCAAGCAAGTGCCATGACTGTCAAAAATGAAATCAAAGGGAAGGTGCATTAGTCTTTCCATAACTAAAATTGACATGACTATATGACTGAGATTTGTTTGTTTGTGTTGAGGTTTTACGACCCAGTCAACCCAATGGGGTCATGTCAAGCGCAGTCAGTTTACCTAACCACACGTTTACTGGGCAGGCTTAGTCCTCTAAGTGGTTAACCAGTATCGTGCACATTCTTTCGCCAGAAACTGACAACTGCACTTCTTGAATCAGCGGAAGGGAGAGAATTACCGTAGAAAATATTTCATGATCAATCTCCACGAAAGAATGTTGCCGACCTCGGTGGGGGTTGAACCCGCGACCTCCTGGTCTCCAGTCGGACGGCGCATCCAACTGAGCTACCGAGGCCGGTTGCCTGAGATGACTATTTTCAATGTTCAAAGAGCCATAACTCAAAAAGCAAGTAAACCAGACTGATGGACGGACACTTAAAACTTCGGATGGTATAACATAATACCTCGCCAATTTGTGTGGCGGGGCATATAAAGAATGCAAAAATCTCTGTGGAAATATCAGTCAGCATTGGAATACCCTCTGTTTAAAAAAAAACAAAACAAGAGCTCCGCCAAGCGGGGCATTATACGCCCGTGGCAAGTAATAAGATGTAGCACATAAACTGGCTCCTGTATAATTCAGTGCTCCGGATATAAACTGTAAGTGGAATTACAAAAAAAATTTTAAATTTTCATTGGGGCATAGCTCTGCTGATATTTGGTGAACTGTAACCTAAGGGTCCAAGCTGGCCCAGAAATTAAGGGAGAAGTGACTTCTCCCTCCTGGGAAAACAGGGAGGTTTGCTGCTTCTAGGGAGAAGTACTTTCGGACGGAGGACACACGAAAGAAGCATGGCTATATTACAAGCTCATGTGAGCTGATTTGTTTTTCCTATGCTTCAATATCCGACCGATCAATAACAATCTTGTTTTATACTGATTTTATTTTTGTTCTTCAAACAAGCCAACTCAGAAGAGTATTAAAAAAAATCCAAAAAGAATTATGTTTATAAGTTTTGATATAAGTCAAGCTTCTAAATTCTGTATCATTTAATAAATGTATTTATAAAGGTTTAATAATGGCAACATTTCCTTGCAAATCTAATGAAAGAAGATGTAAGATGTAAAAAAAAAAAAAAAAATAAAATAAATAAATAAACAAGCAAATTCCATGGGGAATTTATGTCCCCCGCCTTATTTTTATTTGAGGTGTTAAAAATGGTAAAGTTAACCAGAGGACCATTGGTCCTGTATCAATTACCTAAGTATTGAAGCAGGAAACCAGTGATAAAAAATAATTTCAAGATTCTGAAAAAAACACATGCATATCTTCAGACCATCCTTAAAGCACCTGTAAGGTTTCAAAGGATCGGCTTAAAACTGTGGTAGGAGTTACGGGGTCAAGGTACCTACTCCCTATACGCTTCTGTAGTATTAGAACTCAAAAAATGTCTAAGTTAAAAATGCAGAAAAAGTGGTAAAAAATTATTTCAGGATTCTGAAAAAAGCACATGCATATCTTCAGGCCATCCTAAAAGCACTTGTAAAGTTTCAAAAGGATCGGACAAAAACTGTGGGAGGAGTTAAGGGGACAAGGTACCTGCACCCTATAGACTTCTGTAATATTAGAACTCAAAAAATGTCTAAGTTAAAAATGCGGGAAAAGTAATAAAAAATATTTCAGGATTCTGAAAAATCCACCTGCATATTTTCAGGCCATCCTAAAAGCCCATGTAAAGTTCAAAAGGATCGGTCAAAAACTGTGGGAGGAGTTAAGGGGACAAGGTACCTACTCCCTATAGACTTCTGTAATATTAGAACTCAAAAAATGTCTAAGTTCAAAACGTGTAAAAAGTACTAAAAAAATAATTTCAGGATTCTGAAAAACCACATGCATATCTTCAGACCATCCTTAAAGCACCTGTAAAGTTTCAAAAGGATCGGCCAAAAACTGTGGGAGGAGTTAAGGGGACAAGGTACCTGCTCCCTATATACTTCTGTAGTATTAGAACTCAAAAAATGTCTGTTAAAAATGCGGAAAAAGTGATAAAAAATTATTTCAGGATTCTGAAAAAACCACATGCATATCTTCAGGCCATCCTGAAAGCCCATGTAAAGTTTCAAAAGGATCGGCCAAAAACTGTGGGAGGAGTTAAGGGGACAAGGTACCTACTCCCTATACACTTCTGTAATATTAGAACTCAAAAAATGTCTATGTTCAAAATGTCTAAAAAGTAATAAAAATTAGTTTCAGGACTCTGAAGAAACCACATGCACATCTTCAGACCATCCTTAAAACACCTGTAAATTTTCAAAAGAATTGGCCAAAAACTGTGGGAGTTAAGGGGACAAGGTACCTGCTCCCTATACACTTCTGTAGTATTAGGACTCAAAAAATGTCTAAGTTAAAAATGCGGAAAAAGTGATAAAAAATGATTTCAGGATTCTGAAAAAACCACATGCATATCTTCAGGCCATCCTAAAAGCCCATGTAAAGTTTCAAAAGGATCGGCCAAAAACTGTGGGAGGAGTTAAGGGGACAAGGTACCTACTCCCTATAGAGAACTCAAAAAATGCCTAAGTTAAAAATGCAGAAAAAGTGATAAAAAATTAATTCAGGATTCTGAAAAAACCACATGCACATCTTCAGACCATCCTTAAAACACCTGTAAAGTTTCAAAAGGATTGGACAAAAACTGTGGGAGGAGTTAAGGGGACAAAGTACCTACTAAAAACTCGGAACCACGCACCACGGAAAACCAAAAACAGTGTCCCTCCACTTTTCTTCGAAAAGGCGGGGGACAATAACTCGCCCATATGGCCATAACTTTAGTTATTTGCAAAAAATATACCTGTTATAAAATAAAATTTGCACACTATTTCCTCTAAACAATATGCTGCGAAAAGTTTACAAAAACTTTCACAGGGGCATAACTCTGCCAATATTTGGTGCACTGTAACCTCGAAATAATATGCACTGCTCCACGTCATCGTGTAACTATTTATGAAGTTTCAGCTTGATCGGATGTAAACTGTAGGAGGAATTAGCCAGAAACAAAAAAATAATAGACATTTTCAAAGGGGTATAACTCTGCTAATATTTGGTGGACTGTTACCTTGAAACAATATGCGCTGCTCCACATCATGGTCTAACTAAAATAAAAATTGCACACTATTACCTCTAAACAATATGCTGCAAAAAGTTTACAAAAACTTTCAAAGGGGCATAACTCTGCCAATATTTGGTGCACTGTAACCTCGAAATAATATGCGCTGCTCCACATCGTGTAACTATTTATGAAGTTTCAGCTTGATTGGATGTAAACTGTAGGAGTTAGCCGGAAACAAAAAAGTTTACAGAGATTTTCAAAGGGACATAAGTCTGCCAATATTTGGTGCACTGTAACCGCAAAACAATATGCACTGCTCCACATCATCGTGTAACTATTTATGAAGTTTCAGCTTGATCAGATGTAAACTGTAGGAGGATTTAGCCAGAAACCAAAAATTAATAGAAATTTTCAAAATGGTATAACTCTGCTAATATTTGATGGACTGTAACCTTGAAATAATATGCGCTGCTCCACATCATGGTCTAATTCCGAATCAAGTTTCAGCTTGATCGAATGTAAACTGTTGAGGAAGTTAGCCGGAAACGAAAAGTTTACAGAAATTTTCAAAGGGACATAACTCTGCTAATATTTTGTGGACTGTAACCTCGAAACAATATGCGCTGCTCCACATCATGGTCTAACTATATATGAAGTTTCAGCTTGATCAGATGTTAAATGTAGGGGGAGTTAACCTGAAATGAAAAGGTTATAAACTTTCAAAGGGGCTTAACACTGTAACCCCTAAACAATATGCCCTGCGCCACATCATGGTCTAACTGTATACCAAGTTTCAGCTTGATCGGATGTAAACTGTAGGAGGAGTTAGCTGGAAATGAAAAAGTTTACAGACGAACGGACGCCATACCCCGTAACATAATACGTCCCGTTTTTCAAATGGGCATATAAAAATTAATATAATGTGGCACTTCCCAAAGCTGGCGATGAAAGCTGCTTAGATTTATTTTCTTTATTGATTTCATGTTTCCGTGCGGGCAGTAAAAACAGAATCTCAAGTTCAGTAGTGCATGCATTCTTTGATATTATTTACTTCTGTAGTTACAGATTTCATTTATTTATTTATACACGCTTCATTCTAGGTCTCTTTGAAAGTTTGCAAATCATAATGAATCTATCTGAAACTAGAATCTTCACCGGTCCCGTGCATTTTAATATAGGATTTCACTGTATCAAAGTAAAATAGTTTATTCAAAAGGATTATAATTTATAATAGTTAAACATGTTACTGATGAGTAGCCTATACAAAAGAATTTTGCAGGTTCGGATTCTTTCATAACACATCACCTATGGCCGGAGTAAGATTCAGTAGTATGACAATTACACAGCTTAAAAAATGTTCAAAAATATTTGACATTCTCCATTTAAAATAAAATATTTCTATCTTTAAAAAATGAAAACCAAATAATACACTAGATATTGCCATTCCTGCATTACTGGTTTTTACAAGTAGGTGTTATTGTAAAACAAGGAACCAGTGTAATTCAGATAAGGTCAATACGCCATCTTTTTTTTTTTTTTTTTTTTTTGATTTGGGTTTTACAACCCTTTCAAGAATATTTCACTTATATCGAGCCGATCGTTCATCGAAGATGGGCGAAAACCGGAGAAAAACCACCTGACCATCCGTAAGCAGAACTTGGCTTTCCCACATATGACCCGAGCGAGGCTCGAACCACAGCGGTGAGAAACCTAATGGATTAAGAGTCAACTCTCTTACCCACTAGGCTACGGGGGCCCGCCAATACGCCATCTTAGATGATTGTAGATGTTACACTTAATAGGAAATGAAGCCAAATGTTAGGGCGGACGTAAAAAATTTGAAGTCTGTGAAAAATAGGTCATGGTCATAAAATGATGTAGCACTGCTCAAGTCCTTGTTTGGAAAGTGTTTGAAAGAGGCAAGTAGGTGTAATGGTTATTCAGAATTGTTTTATGACCCACTCAACACTGTTAAGGTCATGTCGGGCCATTAGCTGACATACTCACAAGCATCCTGGGCAGGCTTAGTCCTCCAAGTGATTAACCAGTTCTTGTGCGCATTCTTTCACCAGTAACTTTAATCAGCAGGAGGGAATGACCGTAGAAGTAATTTCATGTCATAATGATCCATCTCCACCGGTTATGTGGCTGAGCTGGGATTCTAACTTCCGACCCCTGGACCTGCAGTCAGATGCACAACTGCACGACTGCTCTATGGAGTCAGACTAGTTATTCGCATTACGAAAACACGTCTCTTCAAATATTTTGAAAATATCACCACCAAAAACTAAAAGTTTTCAGATAAAAAAAATCTGATATTTGTTAATATTTCTACTCAAAACATACATTCAGGGTACTCATTATAACTGCCTCACCGAGGCAGTTCTAATGAGTACCCACAATGTGTTTTTGAGCAGAAATAAGAAAACTAGTGTATACTCCTGTAAACTCCAGTTTTACTATATAAAAGTGGGGTTTAAGGGGGTCAATTTTATATAGGCATGTTTTTGTGATGAGAAATGGACTTGACAGCTAGGGTGGTTGCAAATGTTGACAGAAAGATGGATGAAAGGAAAACTGGATGCTTATATCACATGTGATTGCTTAACTCATTGTAGACTGAATAGACTGTCCTACACTATATATTGGAAGACTCCAATTTCAATTTTAGGTATGTCCGGCTACGAGATTTACATATTTCTAGAGAAAAATGTCTAAACTATTTGCAAACAGTGGAGACCCTGATAAGACGCCGCATTCTGTAGCGTCTGATCTGGGTCTGCACTGTTTGCAAACTACCCTTTTATGGGTCTCCCGACTACAATGGGTTAAGTAGGTGTGACAATTAAAAGCGCTACATTTTTATTCTACTCTGGAATGAAAAAAAACAAAAAAAACCACAAATTCTGGAGCTATGAGTTTTATTTAACTCTTGACATCTACAATCCAATCCACAGCCAACTAAAACCATACTGGAGAGAAACCTTACGATTCCGAACAGCCACTAAACCCTTAAAGGCTCCATATTCCTCAAAAATAGATATTTTATTATCCAAGAAACGTTTTATAATTTGAAACATGGTATTAATACAATCATAAAATGTGGCACCTGACAGCCTATAAAATATCAGTTAGTCACTCATTCTTGAAATGAAATGATTTTTTATTGTATCTCTGATGTAATGATGCCAACATTAATTCTGAGATATGATAAAAAAATCATTTCATTTTTAATCCAGTTCAAAAAGAAGAGACTAACTGAAATTTTACTGTCACAGCTAGCTAATAGAATTACCCAATGTTACTTTTACAGGCAGTTAACAGCACATAAGAATCAACAAAATATGTAGTAAACTATTATAGAAAACAACATTCACTTTTATAAATACATGATTTTAACAACTTAAATGTCATAGCACTATAATTTCAGTCAATTTAACACTAGTATCACAGGCCAGCAGCTGAGGAAGTATGTAGCTGTGGACCGTCTTGTAGGTTTTGATTTCGATGGCATTACTTCTTGGCTGCCTTCTTAACTTTCTTAGCTCCTTTCTTAGCTGGTTTCTTTGTGGCCTGAAAATAAGGTCAAATATTGTGGTTAAAGGCTCTGTATTCCTCAAAAATAGACATGTTTTATCCAAGAAAGCTTTAATAAATTGATATAGAAGTATTAATATGATCATAAAATGTGGTGTCTGACAGCCTGTAAAATTTCAGTTAGTCTCTCCTGTTTGAACTGGAACAAAAAATGAAATAATTTTTTATTGTATCTCTGAATTAATGTAGGCAACATTAATTCAGATATACGATAAAAAAATCATTTAATTTCAAAAACAAGAGACTAACTGAAATTTTACAGGCTGTCAGGTGCCATGTTTTTTTTTTTAGGAATACCAAAACTTTTTATTTGAAACTAGAAATGTGTCCAAAGTACATGGATGCCCCCCGCTTTGGGTATCTCCATAAAACTGTGCAAAGGGATTGCAGTAGGAATCAGTAATATGTTAAAATGTATTTCTTACCAAAATCTTAACCTTGGGAAATTAGCCCAAGTCCAAAGTCTGTGAACCATGACATCTGAGTGGACTTGACTTTGTTTTGTACTTATAGACATGTCCTCATACAAAATTTCAAGTTGCTACAATTATAGGAGCCCTGATATCTACTTCTTACAAGAATCTTAACTTTGCAAAATTAGCCTTAGTCAGAAGTTGGTGGACCGTGACATATAGGTCATTGTGACCTGATATTCTATTTTACTGTTGTACTCATACACTAAATGCCCTTTGCATCATGCCGATAGACTGGGGCATAAAACTGCCCTTTAATATCTGAAACTATTCATTTAATCTTGCAATTTGTCAACAGATTAACCTTTATCACTCTCATTCAGCAGAAGGCAAATTCATGATATTTTCCCCAGAAAACAGGTTTTTCTTTATAAATTGTCAAAACCTGTTTTCTGGAAAAAATGAGAAAAATATTTAAAAATTTTATCCAAAGTGCAAAGCATTAACTGCAATTTCAATTACTTACTGCTAAACCACGTTTATCATCAAGGACACCAGCTTTTGCCCTCTTCCTCCTTGCCTCCAATTCCAGTGCTGCTTTACGCACCACTTTATCGTAAGGATTGAGACGACCCATAACACGGCGATTCTTAAGTGGGTTCTTCTTAAGAATTCTACGCTTGTTTTGACGACTGAAATGAACACAGAAATGAGCTTTTAAAGCAGTTTGATATGCAGATAAACAGGGCTATGAATATATCAATACTACTTGTCCATGGTGTGATCTGCTGCACCGGGCCCAGTCGTTCAAAACTAACTATGTTAGTTAACACAACGTTAAGACTTTCATCATTAAATATGGAATATATACTATTATTTTTGCTGATAATTTTTTTTCAGCAAAAATACCTGTGCATTAGATATTGTACTTACTAGAACAGTTAACATTCTGACCACTAACGAGCTTGTTAAGCTAATGGTGCTTTGAACAACTGGGCCCTGATCATTATTTCTCCATGGAAATATTTTATGGGTATAAATTAGAAGCTCCTTGGCAAGGTACTTCTCAGGAATACTCTCAATGAGGTTTTCTAGGTGATTTAGGAAAAATATAAAAAAAATTGGAAGTACCTCGGTGAGGTGCTTCTAATGAATACCCACAATATTATATAGTGAAGAAATAAACTGAATACTTTTCAGTTGAATAAGCCTTATCTAGACTAGAGCTGTGGTACAGAAAGGAGTAGTGTTGGAAATCGGTCAGAATTTAATAATCTATTGTCGGTTTTGTAAAACCGACTGATAATCTATAATAATGGACTTGTAGAAAATATATTCACTCTTAATTTACCCCTCTTCCAAGTACTTATTCATAGATCCAGATCAATAAAAGGGGTATCCAGATAAAATATTTCTTGTCTCTCCATGAAAACATATGTTGTGGGTACTCATTAGAAGGGCCTCTCTCTATGAGGCACTTCTAATAAGTACCCACAACATATGTTTTTATGGAGAAATAAGAAAAATATCAGTACTTTGGGTCTGACTTATTTAAGGCTCCTTTATCAAATTCCTTCACTTTTATTGACCACAAATCTAGAATGATCCTAACAGACAGCTTTGAATTTCATTTCTTTATAACTTACCTATAAAAATAAAAAGTGAGAAAAATATGTTTCTAAAAATAGAATTTTTCGATTAGATCACTATAAAAAAATCTTTCCGATCATCAGTCACAAAAGGCAAAAGTGACTGATGATTGATTACAATCGATCATCAATGGCAAAACTAGAAAGGAGTAAACATGCCATAGGTGTATCATAACTACTTTTATCTGTAATACAAAAGTCAAGGACTCAATGGCAACTGCATGTATTATGCAAGAAATATTTTACTTCTTTACATTTGAAAAGAAAGCAACTAAAATCTTTTAAATTATGGTGCCGATGTGAAACTTCTAAACAGAGGCATGTAAAAACAATAGATCTTTCGGATCTTGGCACAAATTTACATCATTAGGCATACACTTGTCAGTGATACTGGAATTTCTAAGTATTTCAGATACTGAATGTGGAGCTCATAGGTCTAGATAAGAGTGGGTATCAGGTAAATAGTTTTCTTATTACTCGATGAAAATATATGTTGTGGGTACTCATTAGAAGTGCCTCGGCGAGGCGCTTCTAATGAGTACCCACATGTTTTCATTGAGAAGTAAGAAAAACATAGATACTTTTTGGTGGAAAAAAGCGCCTTATCAAGAGCTATAGAGCTATTTTGCAGGTACATCACAAAGAGTAAGAAACTGTATGTTTGGACTTTATTGTTTAAAGCTAATAGGTCTGGCTCTGAAAAAGCATCAGTAAAAGTATGTTTGTCTCAACTCACTTATATTTACTTTCGCCATTAACTTACAACTGCCAGAATGGTGTGTGGTCAAGCTGAGATTCAAACTTGCAAATTAATTATATCTGTAACTATGCCACATGGGAGACACTCATTGTTTGAGTTTTTTTTTTTTTGTTTTTTTTTTTCATTGTTTGAGTTTTTTTGGTTTTTTCATTGTTTTTTTTTTTTTTTTTTTTTTTTTAACAACGCATAAACCATTGTGGGTCATTTTATGTCATCTCCCAGAGAAAACGTGTCAGAAGAGCTAGTAGTTAAGAAACAGGAAGCTGAAGGAAAAAGAGAATGGCAGTGCATGCCTCGATCCCGGACTGCTGCAAGTACAGAAGGCACTCACTACCACCCTACACCCCATTAGCATACATGCCTACAAATCCAGCAATTATACTTACAGTGGAGCCCTTAATACAGCTTGTATTTCATCACTCTTTAATAAGCGAGCCAAATCTGTATTAGTCATCTTGGTAGACGGTAAACTGCAAATAAATAACAGCAAATATAGTGACTGCCATGGAGTTATCATGGTAAATGTCCCAATATTTTGAACACTTTATTAAGTACTTTTTTGGCTTAGATTTTGTGTTTTAGGCAGTTGTTTTTTAAAATGCTTAGTGGAATGGCAAACAGAGCTGAGCAGTCTGATCTGGGTCTGCACTTTCTGCATATAACATTTTGTCAGAAACTTTGGTGTTCAAAGTTTCAGGACATTTAGCATACTTGAAAAGCAAAGGTTATACCAAAGCTCCAGGAGGTAAACTTTTTTTATTTCTTCACATAAACATGTATAACACTACCATATTTACATAACTAAAATATTTATTCATGTAGGCCTGAGCAGTATAGACCAGATCAGATTTTGATTGATTGTGTTGGGGTTTAACGACACGTCAACCCTCATTTTGTGTTGTCTCCCAGAGAAAGGGAGAAGAGATAGAAGAGAATAGGAGAGATGAAAGAGAAACAGGGAAGAAAGAGGAACAGGAATGAAAGTGAATAAACAGAAGAAATAAAAACATTCCCCCTCTGCCCTTATCTGCTACAAGGATAGCAGGCCTTGCCCAACTGTAAGCCAATATCAGTTTGACGCCCCTGGTGACGTAAGATACACGACACCTTCGCACCACCACAGACCCAGATCAGACACTGCAAGACAGTTTAAACTTTATTTGACATTCATCAAGCAATTTTTAAACATCAACAGAAACTAAAATGGACTTGTTCAAATTTATAATCAATATGATAAGCAGTAAAGTCATACAAATATTTACTGTAAATATGGTAATACGGAATATTAGAAGTTGAACCAATGAAAAGTCTGTTCTATATCTGAGTATATGCATAGCTCTACAGAATAGTGGTTCAAGTTGGAGGTAATCTTTGGAATCAATAGGTGAGACAATTCCAATGAGTACCATATTTACCCCGAGTATTCTGACACCTTAATCCTTTACTTGTCCTCAAATTTTAACAACTTCATTTAACCCTTAAAGCACCAATCACAACTGCAGTAGAAAACAATTTTACTTTTATTTTTTTCAGAGAATAAAGTCTTGAAATTTCATGCGACTCATCAAACATTCGAAGGCACTTATTTGCTTGATGTAGTCTATTTAACTAGCGCTATGGTACTTACAGCAAATCTTCGTTCTTACTTACTTGTAATTGTTTTTAACTCTGGAAGGCTGTTTCCATGTACCATAAATTGAATCCAATTTTTTAAATGCCGATTCTGTCCAGATACAGAACCTGCCAACATGACCACCAGGTGCTACTTTTAACAGGTTCAGGTGAGCCACATTTAATAAAGTTATACCTGAAACAGAAAAATATTATTATCCCTTGTCCTGCTGAACCCGGATAAACACTGCCTTTGCAAACAGTGTAGATCCAGATCAGTTGGCTTCTGAACAAGCTAACTGATCTGGATCTACACTGTTTGCCATTAAGTATGTGAATTTATAGCAACATTCTGGATCTAGTAATCTGATTGGCTAAAAATTAGAAGTGGGCGTGGCATCATAACGTATTCAGCAGGACAAGGGTTAACCCAGTGGTTCTGTACTCAAACTTTTCAACCCTTTTATCCCTGAGTTTCTGAAGTGGACTCTAATCACCCTTTAATTCCCTTTTCCACTGATGCAAATAGGGGGTTCAATCTAAAACAAAATGGCAAACAGTGTAGATCCTCAGTACGAGCTGTCTCATCTGGATCTACACTGTTTGCATAGCTAGGTTTTGGTCTCCCTGTCTGAAAGGATTAATGGACACAGTCGATGGTAAGTCATAAAATGTCCCGCACTAAAGCACTCATAGCTACAGATAAGAGGGGGTATCCACATATTTTTTTTATTTCTCCACAAAAACATATGTTGTGGGAACCCATTAGAAGCGCCTCGGAGAGGTGCTTCTAATGAGTACCCACAACATATGTTTTCGTGGAGAAATAAGAAATATCATTTTTCAAATGAAAAAAGCGCCTTATCTGTTGCTATGAGCCTGGACCACCCCAGGGTAGATGCTGCAGTGAAAATACAGTACAGCTCAGGTAAAAGAACCAAAAAACTCTTTATTCCGAATATCGGCGTTTCGCGAACTTGCCAAAAACACTCGGAATCAAACCGAGTAAACGTTATATTCGGCGGACACCACTCGCAAGTCCGCCGAATGTATGCGTTATGCGAAGTTACTCGGAATGGAAATATTATACCCCGGAGGCAATATTTCTCGCGAAGCGATGCGAAATTCCTCGGAGTAATTTGACTAAATACCTGTCCGATTTTTATATATTTATTTATTTATTTAATAAAGTTATTTAGATATTTCTTTAATAAAAATATTTTTTATTTATTTTTATCTTTATTTTTCCATCATATAGTACAGTCTGCGTGAAGGTTATATTGTCCGCGCTCATGCGGATGCGCAGGTTGATCTGAGTGTGCACTGATCACAAAGGTCTTATTGTCCCAAAAGTGTTTTCCAAATTTCCGCATTCAGATCCCCCAAAATTAGGTCCATTCCCTTGTTTTCTTAAAATATCAACCAATGCTGCCTTGTTCCCTAATATATTTGGGTGCTCCCTAGGCCCAAAGATAACCCCGGTAGCCCCCTTCATTGTTCGAGCACGTAACATGGGCCTCAACAAAGCTCCATATGAAAATGTACCGGATTCTTTGGCTTAGTCTAGTCCGGCCACACAAGTGGGTCCGGCATGGTCATTTTTATTTAATGTGCCGTAGAAAACAAAACAAACACACAAAAATCACAAAGAGAATCAAACATCTTCCCCCAATCGACGAATTACGTATTTATATTTGGTATTCCTGTAACGACCTTTTCCCATACAACAACCGCACGCGCTCAATATAAATGACGTACTGTGGAAAAAGACCGGGAAATTCTCACTCGCGTGCAGCAACCGCACGTGTCAATATGAATTTACTTAAAGGGGCGCTTCTGCTATTAAAGAGGCATTGAATCAACAAGACAGCACATGTGAAAAGAGTGTCTGTCACACAAAAACACACTTTACGCACACGAGGCTAATGACAATTCAAACGAGTGAGTGAGTTTATTACGTCCTACTAACAGCTAGGTCATACGGAGATGTGGATCTTGATTTAAAGTCCAATATGAAAGGCTTGAGAAGCCTGGGATCGAACTCATGACCCCTGGGTGACAAGACGAGAAGCTTCACACTACACCACCGAGGCACAATTTCCCAATATTTCATACTGATAAATATCTAATAAAAGGGCTGCAGACATTTCACCATGCCCCGCCACTGCACTTAAATCAAGCAAGTGCCATGACTCTGTTAATAAACTAATAACGTTTCAAGAAAATATCTCAAATAGTTTTCAAGTTACAGAGCGGACAAAAAAAAAAAAAAGAAAAAAAAAAAAGAAAAAAGAAAGAAAGAAAAGAAATATTACAGAAACCACTAAAATAGTTTCCCTTTTCAAAGGGCCATAACTCCAAAATAAGCTCTATCGTCAAAATGAAAGAAAAGAAGGGCGGTATCAGTTTCTGCTGAAATGATTAACAGCTTATGAATAAGCCAACCCTGGAAAAGTGTGCGTGCTCGACAAGACCGAAATAGTGTAGACTGGGCCGTTTAACTGCAGTTCAAACCAAAATTACGTCGGTACTAAGTTCTCATGTCTGAAGTATGATTTACAATGTACTTTCACTGAATCGGACAAAACGTACAATACAACAATGTACGTGCGACCAGCAAAGACTCGGGTCGGTCTCTGCATCGACCCACTAGATAAAACAAGCTTCTTGGATAGCTCGGAGTCCAAAGAAGGTGCATACTGTACGATCAACGAAGGGTCTGATCAGAATGTGCTGTTCCAGTCGCACTGTTTATCCCGCTTTGGATAGCCCGGCTATCGGAGGTAAATACAACCAGTGAATGCTTTTATCAGAATGTGCGGTTGGCAGGTTGACACGAGTCTTCGCTCGTCGCACAAGACGTTTTGTTAAACCTAGAGATTGTAGGAGGTACATACGATTAGCGAAGGCTCAGATCAGACTACTGATGTGCAGGCTCAGAGTGTGTGGGCTGATCCGTCTCTTCGTACAAGTTTTATTGTAGGTTTTGTCATGTACAGATCAATGCGCGACCATAACGCCTAACACTCTGGGTAAAATTTTCAACTGACGACATTTTGAAACATTTTTCTCATTCTTCCAAGAAAACAGGATTTGCATTTCATGCAAATTGTCTCCATTGCATGACTGTCAAACCCTGTTTTCTTGGTAATAATAAAAAAAAAAAAAAAAAGATTTTTTTTTTTTTTTTTTTTTTTTTGTCGTCTGCTGAAATAGCCCAGATAGTGGTAATTCGATACCCGCGAGCACCAACTGTTATAACTTAAGATTGGTTTATAACCAGGAAGACTCTGCCTAGAATGTCCGCGAGGGCATATGAAAATATTATGGACAAATGTCATTTTGAAGATTATTTCCCGCCAATGCTAGGTTTATACATGCGTCTCTTTTAGTCGTTTAATAAATTACGGCCTTGGCTTTGCATATCGCATGTTGAAGACACAAAAACAGAACACTTTAAATGGAAACAAAAGTTTTGAAGATTGCTCTATAAACCAATAAAGATAATGTTATTAATGTATATACTGTAAGAGAATAACATTACATAATAATCATTTGTACTCTGATAAATGCGGGGTAATGTCTTCACATCGCAGGTTTTTACTCTTTTAAGGGAGCTAACTGCTGCAACTGACTATCAGAAGGGAGTTAACTGCAATTGCTTTACTAGAATGGACCATGCGAAATGGGATTGGGAACAGCATATTTCTATGAATCGCGCCAGTAAAGAGGGGGACATGCTTATACAATAAGCGGTTAACCAGTACACTGAACCCCATTCCGCCAGAAACTTAACTACTGCCAATCTTGAAGCAGTGGAAGGAGCGAATGACCGTAGCAAATACATGTGTTTCATGATAAGTGGGGATCGAATCGCGTTCGATTCCCGCCGGTGCGATATCATTTTTCCAATAAAGTCAGTGCAAACAACTTCTACCTCGAAAGGAGACATGTCATATTTGCAAGAGGGTAAAAGAAAGCAAAAGAAAGAGCTTTCCAGAGAGAGAGAGAGAGAGAGAGAGAGAGAGAGAGTTCGCAAAACTTGTAAGATTCTGGCTCGTCCATTTTAGGTACATCCGGCTATAAGATTTAGATATTCCTAGAGAAAAACGGCTAAACTGTTTTTGCAAACAGTGAATACCCTGACCAGACGCCGCGTTCTACCATCTCAATATGACAAAGAATTTCTTTTATTTTATTTTTTGTTATTGTTGAAAGAGACATAAGACATCAAGTCACCGTCATCATTAAGTGGTGATTTGAATGGACAGTCCTAATCCTGGCCCAGTCATCAACCGTCCAGGCCTCGATCCGAGCAGTGTAGATACATTCCAGCGTCTTCGTTTCTGTCTCCCTTGTCAAATGAAATGTATCCCTACTTTAACCCTCGAAGCGCTTAGCATATTCAGCAGACGGCATTTTCATTTTCTTTTTCTTCTTATTTTCCTGTGTAAATTAAGCGTGGCGTAACATGTGAATCGTCTGCTAGACAGACGATTCACATGAAATGTTCAGCCTTATTTTCACTGTAAAATACTAAAACAGTTAGATCGACGTCTCCTCTAGAATTTTCAGCAGTGCTTCAGGGGTTCAAACTGTTTTCTTGGCAGCCGCAGCACGTGCAAAGTGACACGGGAAAAATGGGCCAGCCTGGATAAAAGTGCTTGTCACATGAAAATGAATGTAGGAAGATTCAGGCGACCACCACCCTTAATCCAAAACTAAAACTGGGCGATTAGAAATCATCCGAGGCTTTGGGCCAAATACGTCGCCGGCCTTGCGTATTGGGGCTACCAGCTGTTGTTCGGCCATACCCTTTGACATTCCGCAGCTGAAATATAAAAAAATCAGTCGCAGAGTTGGTTGTCGGAAGCATTTTATGTAAGTGGATATTGCAGTCTGATCCTGCTGCCGCCAGCACTAGTAAACGAGGGTAAGTATTATAATCGCAGTTGTAACAATTTTTGTTTGATTATCGTCGTGTGAGGGAATGATCTGAGTGGTCAAACTTACCTATACAGAATAATCTGTCGCCACTCGCAAATACTCGCAAACACTCCGAATATCATGGGTACACTGAGGTCCGCTAATGTCCTCGGAATATCGAGCGCATAACTTCGAGTAAATTTTTTTCACTCGGAATGGTTTACTCCAAACCACTCGGCGGAAAATCGCGGATTGTAAAATTGGTCCGCGAAATGAAAAAAAAAATTGGTTCTTTTACCTGAGCCGTACTGTATGTTCTACTCTTTATTCTCGCTGCTTTGGTCAGTTTAACATTACCACAATCAGAGGACTTTTTGAGGCAGATTGAGGCAGATTGGTGATGATTCTGGATTAATTTTCTAATTTCTCCCTAAAAACATGTTGTGGTACTCATTAGAAGTACCTCACTCAGGTGTTTCTAATGAATACAAACAACATACATTTTTATGGAGAATTGGAAAGAATTTATCCCAGATTATCATCAAATACCTCTCCTTAACAAGTCCTCTGCATGTGAAGGAAATAGAATACCAGACTATCAGGTTGGTTATTGTCCATCCTGTTTATCAGAAACACGGACCAATACTTTCATCATGCAGTCTGGTCAATGAATTAAATGTATCGGATAATAACAGCTTACAGAAATCAAATACCACCATCATCTTGCATTATGGTCATTGAATCACTCTAATAATAGTTAATGGAAATGAAATGCCACAGTTAGGTTGGTTACTGTCCATTCAGTTATAGGTTAATAACAGGTTATGAAAACTGAAATAACAGATTGTCAGGTTGGTTATTGTCCTTCCTGTTTATCGGAAACGCCGACCAATATTTTCACCATGCAGTCTGGTCACTGAATTATACGACATGGAAGCTGAAATGTATCGGACTGTTAGGCTGATTAAGGTTCATCTCATTATAGGATAATAACAGCTTATGAAAACTGAAATAACCGACTTTCAGGTTGGTTATTGTCCATCCTGTTTATAAGAAACACGGATCAATATTTTCATCAATGAGTCTGGTGACTGAATTATAGGATATGGAAGCTGAAATGTACCAGACTGTCAGGTCTGTTACTGTCCATCACGTTATTGGTTAATAACAGGTTATGAAAGCTGAAATAACAGACTGTCATTTTGGTTATTGTCCTTCCCGTTTATCAGAAACACAGACCAATATTTTCATCATGTAGTCCAGTCAAGGATTTGGTTTGATTTGGAGTTTTATTGGCCAGCCAACATTATTAAGGCCATGTCAAGCCAATCAGTTTACCTTACACACTTTTCCTGGGCTAGCATATTCTTATAAGCTGTAAATAAGTACCTGAGCACATTCTTTCACTAGAAAATGAAAACTGCCCTTCTTGTATCAGTGGAAGGGAGGTAATGATCAAATTATAGGATATGGAAGCTGAAATACGACTGTCTGTCAGGTTGGTTATTGTCCATCCTGTTTATTAGAAACAAAGACCAGTATTTTCATTATGCAGTCTGGTATATGAATTATAGGATATGGAAGCTGAAGTTTATCAGACTGTCTGGTTGGTTACTGTCGATCTTGTTATAAGCTAACAAGTTATGAAAACTGAAATATCAGACTGTCAAGCTGGTAACTGTTAATCCCGCTTTTCAGAAACATGGACTGATACTTTCATCATGCAGAACCGTCTATGAATTACTGGCCATGATAGTTGAAATATCAGACTGTTTGTTTGAGCTGCAGTTTTAAGGATGAGCCAACACTAATAAGGTCATGTCCAGCCAGTCAGTTTACCTAACCACCCTTTCCTAGGCATGCTTAGTCCTCTAAGCGGTTAACCAGTACTTGTGCACATTCTTTTGCCAGACTTTCAGGTTGGTTATTGTCCATCCTGTTTATCAGAAACACGGACCAATAATTTCATCATACAGTCTGGTCATTGAATTATAGAATATGGAAACTGAAATAGATAAGACTGTCTGACTGGTAACTGTCCATCCCGTTATAGGTTAATAACAGTTATGAAAACTGAAATAACAGACTGTCACAGTCAGGTTGGTTATTATCCTTCCTGTTTATCACAAACATAGACCAATATTTTCATCATGCAGTCTGGTCAATGATTTGGTTTGATATGGAATTTAACAGGCCAGTCAACACAACTGACTTAAGTATTAAGGCCTCTTCCTTGGCCGGCTTAGTCCTCTAAGCTGTAAACCAATACTTGAACACATTCTTTTACCAGAAAATGATAAATGCCCTTCTTGAATCAGTGAAAGGGAGAGAATGACTAAATTATAGGACATTGAGGCTAAAAAAAGCCTATCACGTTCATTACTGTCCATCCCATTTATCAGAAACACGGATCAATATTTTCATCATGTAGTCTGGTAAAAGAAATACAGGATACCAAAGCTGAAATATATCAGACTGACTGGTTGGTTACTGTCAGTGTTGTAATACTGTTAAGTTAATAACAAGTTATGAAGACAAATATCAGGGCCCAGTTGTTCAAAGCGTCGTTAGCTTAACAAGCTCGTTAAGGGTCATTTCGTTAACTGTTTTAGCGGATTCAATATACAATATTCTGATATTTTTTGCTGAAAAAATGTGAGTAGCTTTTGCACTGCAAAAGCTACTCACATTTTTTCAGCAAAAAATTTCAGTATATTTGCGTATCACTCGATGTAAATTTTAACGAATTGTTAACTAACGACGTTGTTAGCTTTGAACAACTGGGCCCAGATTGTCAGGCTGGTTACTGTCTATCCCATTTTTCAGAATCACAGACCTATACTTTCATAACGCAGTAAGGCCTATGAATTACTGGCCTTGAAACTTAAAACAGATCAGACATTTTATTTGAGCTACAGTTTTACGGCCGAGCCAACACTATTAAGCAGATGTTGAGCCAGTCAGTTTACCTAACTACACATTTCCTAGGCATGCTTAGTCCTCTAAGCGGTTAACCAGTACCTGCGCACATTCTTTTGCCAGACTGTCAGGTTGGTTATTGTCCATCCTGTTTATCAGAAACACGGACCAATATTTTCATCACACAGTCTGGTCACTGAATAACAGGATATGGAAGCTGAAATGTATTACAGTGTCTAACTGGTTACTGTCCATCCAATTATAGGTTAATAACAGGTTATGAAAACTGATAATAGACTGTCAGGTTGGTTATTGTCCTTCCCGTTTATCAGAAACACGGACCAATATTTTCATGCAGTCTGATCAATGATTATTGGGTTTGATTTGGAGTTCAACAGGTGTTACGAGCCAGGCGTAACGAGAAAGAAATGAAAGTGAAACCAGCAACAAGCTTTAAATTATTAACAATATTTATTCACAAAAAATTAAGATAAGATTCAAAACAAAAGAATGTAAGTGAACAGTACCTTTCAAGTTTATGTCACAAAGTCCCTCTGAAATAATCCATGAGAATTTATAAAACAAATCCTTTGAATATCAGTTTCTGATCCCACAATTTAAAGTTCCTGAATTCAGAATTTAAGTCCAGAATGAATAAAATAGTAAGTAATCCAGTATAGAATAATTTCCAGTGAAAGTATACAAAGATGCCCAGATGAAAATCTGTTCTCCTTATATAATATCAAAGAAGGTTCTAGAAAAAGAATTTACTACAAGCATCTCTTATTTTCCAGTTCCAATCAAGAAACTTCTAAATCTTCCATGACATTCCAAAAAGAACTCAGTCCAGGATCAAGGACGTAAACATCATGTTATTGTAAACATGCTGTTCTAGAAAGTTATTTTTGGAAACATAGTAAATAAAGCTATTTATGGAAACATAGTAAACATGTTGTTTAAAACAATTGAACACCCTGTTATATAACACTTCCCCTCTTCAGGGAAAAGAAAGATTTATGTAATAAAGCTTTCTTTTGCCATAAAATTATCATAAAATAAAATAATGATAAAGGCAATTATTATCTTAAATATAGCAAGTTACAGGAAACCACAGATCAAGACATCATGCTCTGGACAAGGCATCAGGAATAATATTATCTTTTCCCCTGATATGCCTGATGTCAAGATTGTATTCCTGTAACAACAGGCTCCATCTGAGCAACCTCTGATTCTTGTTTTTCATCTTATGGATGAAAGTCAGTGGATTGTGATCACTGAAAACAACAATAGGTGAGGACGAAGAAGTCAGATAAACTTCAAAATGTTGAAGAGCAAGAATGAGAGACAAACATTCTTTCTCTACTGTAGAATAATTCTTTTGATGTTTGTTAAACTTTTTGGAAAAGTAACAAACTGGATGATCCACACCATTGTCATCCTCTTGCAGTAATACACCACCTGCACCAGCATCACTCGCATCTACTGCTAACTTGAATTCTTTATTAAAATTTGGTGCCAAGAGAACTGGCTCACTTCTCAGTATGGCTTTCAGTTTATCAAAGGCATTCTGACAATCACTGGTCCACTTAAACCTCATTCTTTTACTAAGTAAATTAGTCAGTGGCTCAGCAATGACAGAAAAATTATTACAGAATTTTCTGTAATAACCGGCCATACCAAACCTCATCAGTTGTCTTTTGCATGTGGGCACCGGAAAATTTGAAATAGCTTCAACTTTAGCCTCTATAGGTTTAACCTGACCATGACCCACAACATGTCCTAGAAATGTTAAAGTTGCATGACAGAATTCACTTTTAGCAAGGTTTATTGTCAATTTTGCTTCACTTAGTTTATCAAAGAATGCTTTGATAGTTCCAAGATGGTGATTCCATTCATCACTGTATATGATGGCGTCATCGATGTAAGCATCGCAATGCTCGATTCCAGCTATTATGGTGTTGATTAAGCGTTGAAATGTTGCTGGAGAGTTTTTCATTCCGAAAGGCATTACTTTATAGTGATACAATCCGTCAGGAGTAACAAATGCTGAGATCTCTTTAGCTCTTTCTGTGAGAGGAATTTGCCAAAATCCTTTCAGAAGATCAAATTTAGTTATATATTTTGAATTTCCAATTTTGTCAATACAATCATCCATTCTTGGGATGGGAAAAGTATCTGTTTTACTCAAATTATTGACCTTCCTGTAATCGGTGCACATCCGATATGTTCCATCAGGTTTTGGCACAAGAATGCAAGGTGAACTCCATTCACTTTGACTTGGTTCAATGAAATCATTGTCCAGCAAATACTGAATTTCCTCCTTAAGATATTTTTGTTTTGTTGGATTCATTCTATATGGATGTTGTTTGACAGGTTGTGAGTCCTCAACATTCACATCATGATAAATTTTGTCAGTCCTTGTAGGAATGTCCGGAAATAAGTGTTCATACTGATAAATTAACTGTTTCAGTTCCTTTCTTTGGACTGGATCTAGGTGTGAAAGTTTCTGGTCGAGATCCTTTAGAATGTCAGAATTCTGGAGTTTTGATGAAGCAGGATCAGATTTGATGAAGTTCATGTCTTCAGAGTTCATTTCACTTTGTTCCTGAGGGACTGAACTAACAACACTAATTGGTGTAACAGAAGAGCTATCCCTATCTATGTATTGTTTAAGCATATTAACATGACATAACTGTTTTTGTTTGCGTCTCCCAGGAGTGTTAACAATGTAATTTACATCACTAATCTGTTTATCTACAGTGTAAGGGCCGTAATACCTGGCTTGCAATGGTTTGCCAGGAATAGGCAAAAGAGCAAGTACCCTATCTCCAGGCATGAATTTTCTTTCTTTTGCATTTTCATCATACCAGCTTTTCATTTTCCTTTGTGCTGACTTAAGATTGGTCCGAGCAGCCTCACAAGCTCTAGACAGTCTGTCTTTAAAATCTGATACATACTGAAGTAAGTTCAGAGAACTGTCATCAACTGAGAGAAATTTTTCTTTCAAAAGTTTCAAAGGTCCACGCACAGTGTGGCCAAATACCAGCTCAAATGGACTGAAACCAAGAGATTCCTGAACAGATTCTCTAACAGCAAACAACAACAAATGAATGCCTTCATCCCAATCTTTTTCAGTGTCAAAGCAGTATGATCTGATCATATTTTTCAGTGTCTGATGAAATCTTTCAAGGGCACCTTGACTTTCAGGATGGTAAGGTGACGATTTATACTGAGTAATGCCCAACTCATGCATGACCTGCTGAAAAATTCCAGACATGAAATTTGAGCCCTGATCCGACTGAACAGACTTTGGGAGACCTACAAATGTAAAAAACTTTACCAAAGCCTTAACAATGTTCTTAGTTTTAATATTCCTAAGTGGAATGGCTTCTGGGAAACGTGTAGAAGCACACATTATAGTGAGAAGATATTCATTACCTGACTTTGTTTTGGGCAAGGGACCAACACAGTCAATAATTATTCTGCTAAAAGGTTCATCAAAAGCAGGTATGGGCTGTAAATGAGCTTTTGGTATTGTCTGGTTGGGTTTTCCTACCATCTGACAAGTATGGCAAGATTTACAAAATCGAGAAACGTCAGATTTTAACCCTGGCCAGTAAAAATGGTTAAGAATTTTATGATAGGTCTTATTTATACCTAAATGACCTGACATGGGAGTGTCATGGGCCAAGTTCAAAATTTCAGGGCGATAAACCCTTGGAACCACTATTTGGTGGTTAACAGTCCACTCGTCTTCTGCTGAGACATCAGGAGGACGCCATTTTCTCATTAAAATGTCATTTTTGACATAAAAACAGACTGGGACTTGATCTATTTCTTTCTCATCTAAAGCCCTTTCAAGCAAAGGCAAAATTTCAGGATCATTATGCTGTTCCTTACAAAGTTGTGACCTTGACACCAAGTCATGACCTTGACCTTGGTCATTTAATACTGAAGAGTAATGACTGGACTCTGACTTGTCACTTAAGTCTGTCTGCTTGCCAGACAGGCTGGGTAAAAGAGAATTTATAATCTCGTCTGTAAAAGACTGACCCAAAAAGGTATCAGTTAAATCAATTTCCCCATCATTCTGTTTTGCTTTCTTTGCCATGGCCCTTGTAACAGCACAAGATGGGTACAGATCAGGGATTTCCTGTTCAATGGGATCAGGTGGCTGATCAAGACAAGGTATAGTAGTCAAAAGTGGATTTACCACAACCTTATCTCCTGCTAAGTCATTGCCTAACAGTAAGTGAACACCTTTAAAAGGTAAAGAAGGTCGAATACCGACAGCCACTAAACCAGTTACCAAGTCTGAGGATAAATAAATGTTATGAAGAGGAACATTAACAAATCCACACTCTACACCCTGAATAAGGACACTTGTCCCAGAAGAAGTCTTCTCAGAAAAAGGCAGAGTATCTGCTAAAATAAGGGATTGAGAAGCTCCGGTATCTCGTAAGATTTTAATTGGGGTAGATTGGGCATAGTCACTATTTAGTGACACAAAACCATCTGATAAGAATGGTTCATAAATCTCCATAACAGAATCAGTCTCAGGCCTTTTGGTCTGGATAGGATCTTCCTCCTTAACACATGACTGTGGTTTTGACCGTAAAGAGGTGAGGCCTGTAGGTTTAAGCCCCTCTTGTTTTTCTTTCTTTCTTTTCAAATGTAAACATTCAGATATAATATGACCTGTCCTTTTGCAATAATTGCAAATTGGTTGAGATAAGGGATTTTGATCTTTATTTTCACCAGAAGGTTTGGGTTTGGGAGTAAATGTTTGGCTATATTTGCCAGATGGATTACTGGGACTATGTTTGGATCCTGACTGTGGGAAAAATGGTCTTCTAGAGGGATTTGACTTATTAATAAAGGAAACTTTATGTGTTAAAGCATAATCGTCTGCAAGTCTAGCTGCAGCTTCCAAAGTTTCAACCTGTTTCTCATCTAAAAAGGACTTAATGTCTGAATTTATGCACCTTTTGAACTCTTCTACAAGCATGAGCTGCCTAAGTTTTTCATGATCGGAGCCAATTTTCTTCGAAGAGCACCACCTATCAAATAACTGTTCTTTAGTTCTAGCAAATTCTACATGGGTCTGCTCATTTTCTTTCTTACTGTTCCTAAATTTTTGCCTGTAAGCCTCAGGGACCAACTCATAAGCCTTAAGAATTAATTCCTTTACAGTATCATAACTGGAGCTCTGCTCGACAGTCAGCTGAGTATAAATTTCTCGAGCCTTCCCAATTATAACACTTTGCAAAAGCAAGGTCCAATGCTCCTTTGGCCACTTTAAATTTTCTGCTACTTTTTCAAAATGAAGAAAATATTTGTCAACCTCTTTTTCCTGAAATGGAGGAACTAATCTAATGTGTTTGGTAACATCAAAATGAGAGCCAGACTCTAAAGGTTGCCGTTTTACTGTCATATTTTGCATTTCTAGTTCTTTCATTCTTAAATTAAATTGTCTCTCTCTTTCTTTTTCTTCCATTTCCATTCTTTCTTTCTGCATTTGTCTTTCTTGTTCAATTTTAAGTTTTTCCTGCTCTAATCTTAATTTTTCTAACTCAATTTGCTTCTGAATTTCAAGTTCTCGCATTTGCAAACCTGTATGTGTAATGAGAACAAGAGACAAAGCAGAAGAATCTAGTAATTCCTTATCAACCAAAAATTGGACCAAAACATTTTTTATTTCCTGTTTTAACATGGACTTGTTGACGTTAGTCAATTCATAGTGAGCAGCAATGTCCAACAAATCTGACTTTTTGGCCAAATTTAACAGCTCCTGCGAAGGCGCAGCAATAAAAGCTTGAAGGTCAAATGACATGATTGCTTTTTGCTGGTTTTATCAAGTAAATTTATCAATCAGAGTTTATTTACTGATATTTTTCAAAAGTCAATACTTGCTTTTTTTTTTTTTTTTTTATTATTATTATATTTTTTGTAAGTCAATACTTGTTTTTTATTAAATAATTTTTTTTTATCTTTACTGAAATCTTTTAAAAGTCAGTACTTGTTTTATAGCAAACAAATATTTCTTTTCTTTAAAAATCAATATTTGTTTTCTTTAAAAAGCTCAAACTTGTTTTAGCTCAAGAAAATGTTCGATCCCGGACGAGCCCCCAATTTCTGTTACGAGCCAGGCGTAACGAGAAAGAAATGAAAGTGAAACCAGCAACAAGCTTTAAATTATTAACAATATTTATTCACAAAAAATTAAGATAAGATTCAAAACAAAAGAATGTAAGTGAACAGTACCTTTCAAGTTTATGTCACAAAGTCCCTCTGAAATAATCCATGAGAATTTATAAAACAAATCCTTTGAATATCAGTTTCTGATCCCACAATTTAAAGTTCCTGAATTCAGAATTTAAGTCCAGAATGAATAAAATAGTAAGTAATCCAGTATAGAATAATTTCCAGTGAAAGTATACAAAGATGCCCAGATGAAAATCTGTTCTCCTTATATAATATCAAAGAAGGTTCTAGAAAAAGAATTTACTACAAGCATCTCTTATTTTCCAGTTCCAATCAAGAAACTTCTAAATCTTCCATGACATTCCAAAAAGAACTCAGTCCAGGATCAAGGACGTAAACATCATGTTATTGTAAACATGCTGTTCTAGAAAGTTATTTTTGGAAACATAGTAAATAAAGCTATTTATGGAAACATAGTAAACATGTTGTTTAAAACAATTGAACACCCTGTTATATAACACAGGCAAGTCAACACTATTAAGGCCATGTCAAGTCAGTCAGTTCACCTAACCACACTTTTCATTTGATGGATTAATTCTATAAGCTATAAACCAGTACCTGAGCACATGCTTTTACCAGAAAATGACAAGTGCCCTTCTTGAAACAGCAGAACGGAGCGAATGACAAAATTATAGGATATGGACACTGAAATAAGACTGTCAGGTTGGTTAGTGTTCATCCCGTTTCTCAGAAACATGGACCAATATTTTCAACGTGCAGTCTGTATATGAATTATAGGATATGGAAGATGAAGTATATCAGACTGTCTGGTTGGCTACTGTCAATCTTATGAAGTATATCAGACTGTCTGGTTGGCTACTGTCAATCTTGTTACAAGTTAATAACAAGTTATGAAAACTGAAATATCAGGGCCCAGTTGTTCAAAGCTAACGATGTCGTTAGTTAACGATTCGTTAAAATTTTAATCGAGTGATACGCAAATATGCTGAAATTTTTTGCTGAAAAAATGTGAGTAGCTTTTGCAGTGCAAAAGCTACTCACATTTTTTCAGCAAAAAATATCAGAATACTGTGTATTGAATCCGCTAGAACAGTTAACGAAATGACCCTTAACGAGCTCGTTAAGCTAACGACGCTTTGAACAACCGGGCCCAGACCGTCAGATTAGTTACTGTCTATCCCGTTTTTCAGAAACACGGACCAATACTTTTATCATGCAGTACCATCTATGAATTACTGCCAGTGAAAGATGAAATATCAGACTGTTTGTCTGAGCTGCAGTTTTATGGCCCAGTCAACACCATTAAGGTCATCGTGCAGGGATGAGAATCATTTTGAAAAAAAAAAAAAAAAAAGCTGAACCCCTTACACTCCCTTTTAAAAACACCAGAGCTGAACAGATCAGACTGAATCTGCACTGTTTTGGAAATTTGAAAATTTGAAAAAAAAAAAAAAAAAAAAAAGCTAAAATTTGCCTGAAAGCTGAAGATTCTCATCCCTGCCGTCATGTCGAGCCAGTCAGTTTACCTAATCACAATTTTCCTGGGCATGCTTAGTCCTCTAGGCAGTTAACCAGTACTTGTGCACATTCTTTTGCCAGACTGTCAGGTTGGTTACAATTGTCCATCCATTCCTGTTTATCAGAAACACGGACCAATATTTTCATAATGCAGCCAGATCATTGAATTAAAGGATATGGAAGCTGAAATGTATCAGACTTTCCAGTTAGTTACTGTCCATCCCATTATAGTTTATCACAGGTTATGAAAACTGAAATAACAGACTGTCAGCTTGGTTATTGTCCTTCCCATTTATCAGAAACACAGACCAATATTTTCATCAGTCAGTCTGTTCAATGATTTGGTTTCACACAGAGTATAACAGGCCAGTCAAGCCGGTCAGTTTACCTAACCACTCTTTTCCTGGACCAGCTTATCCTCTAAGCTGTAAACTAATATTCTTTTACCAGAAAATGACAACTGCCTTTCTTGAATCAGCAGAAGGGAGAGAATGACCAATTAAATGATATTGTTGCTAGAATAAGACTGTCAGATTCTTTTCTGTCCATCCAATTTATCAGAAACACTGACCAATATTTTCATCATGTAGTCTGGTAAAACAATTATAGCATACGGAAGCTGAAATATATCTTATTGTCTTGTTGGTTACTGTCAATCTTGTTATAGCGATAAGTTAATAACACGTTATGAAAACAAATGTCAAATTGTCAGGCTGGTTACTGTCCATCCCGTTTTTCAGAAACACAGACCAATACTTTCATAATGCGGTAAGGTCTATGAATTACTGGCCTTGAAAGTTAAAACATATCAGACTTTTTCTTTGAGCCACAGTTTTACGGCCGAGTCAACACTTTCAAGGTGATGTTGAGCCAGTTAGTTTGTCTATCCACACTTTTCCTGGGCATACTTAGTCCTTCAAGTGGTTAACCAGTACTTGTGCACATTCTTTTGCCAGACTGTCAGGTTGGTTATTGTCCATCCTGTTTATCAGAAACACAGACCAATATTTTCATCACTCAGTCTGGTCATTAACATCAGGATATAGAAGCTGAAATGTATAACATTGTCAGACTGGTTACTGTATATCCCTATATAGGTTAATAACAGGCTATGAAAACTGAAATAACAGCCTGTCAGGTTGGTTGATGTCCTTCCTGTTTATCAGAATCATGGACCAATATTTTCATCATGCAGTCTGATCTACGATTTGGTTTGATTTGGAGTTCAACGGGTAAGTCAACACTATTAAGGCCATGTCGAGTCAGTTCACCTAACCACACTTTTCATGGGATGGCTTAGTCCTCTAAGCTGTAAATCAGTACCTGAGCACATTCTTTTACCAGAAAATGGCAAGTGCCCTTCTTGAATCAGTGGAATGGAGAGAATGACCAAATTATAGGATATGGAAGCTGAAATAAGACTGTCAGGTTGGTTTTTGTCCATCCTGTTTATCAGAAACAACCATCAATTTTTTCATCATGCAGTCTGGTATATGAATTACAGGATATGGAAGCTGAAGTATATCAGACTGTTTCATTGGCTACTGTCAATCTTACTACTGGCTACTGTCAACCTTATTACAAACTAGTAACAAGTTACGAAAACCGAAATATCAGACCGTCGAGCTGGTTAGTGTCCATCCCGTTTTTCAGAAACATGGACCAATACTTTTATCATGCAGTACCGTCTATGAACTACTGACCGTGACAGATGAAATATCAGACTGTTTGTTTGAGCTGCAGTTTGACAGCCCAGTCAACACTATTAAGGTCACGTCAAGCCAGTCAGTTTACCTTACAACACTTTTCCCAGGCATGCCTAGTCCTCTAAGCGGTTGATCAGTACTTGTGCACATTCATTTGCCAGACTGTCAGGTTGGTAATTGTCCATCCTGCTTATCAGAAACACGGACCAATATTTTCATCATGCAGTCTGGTCATTGAATTATACAATATGGAAGCTGAAATGTATCTGACTGTCAGGCTGCTTACTGTCCATCCTGTTATAGATTAATAACAGGTTATGAAAGCTGGAATAACAGACAGTCAGGTTGGTTATTGTCCTTTCCAGTTTATCCGAAACTGGGACCAATATTTTCATCATGTAGTCTTGGTTTGATATGGATTTTAACTGGCCAGTTAACACTATTTGTTTGTGTTGAAGTTTTACGGCCCAGTCAACCCAATGGGGTCATGTCGAGCATGGTCAGTTTACCTAACCACACTTTTGCTGGCAGGCTTAGTTCTCTAAGCGGTTAACCAGTATTGAGCACATTTTTTCACCAGAAAATGACAACTGCCCTTCTTGAATCAGCGGATGGGAGAGAATGACCAAATACAGGATATGGAGGCTAAAATAAAACTGTCAGGTTGGTTACTGTCCATCCCTTTTATCAGAAACACAGACCAATATTTTCATCATGCAGTCTAGTATATGAATAATAGGATACAGAAGCTGAAGTATATCAAGGCTGTCTGGTTGGTTACTGTCAATCTTCTTATAAGCTAACAACAAATTATGAAAACCGAGACTGCCAGGCACGTTACAGTCCATCCCATTTTTCAGAAACACAAACCCATACTTTCATCATGCAGTTCCATCTATGAATTACTGGCCGTGAAAGATGAAATATCAGACTGTCTGTGTGAGCTACAGTTTTACAGCAGAGTCAACACTGTTAAGGGCATGTTGAGCCAGTCAGTTTACCTAACCAAACTTTTCCTAGGCATGCTTACTCCTCTAAGCGGTTAACCAGTACTTGTGCACATTCATTTGCCTAGTCCTCTAAGCGGTTGACCAGTACTTGTGCACATTCATTTGCCAGACTATCAGGTTGGTTATTGTCCATCCTGTTTATCGGAAACACGGACCAATATTTTCATCATGCAGCCTGGTCACTGAATTATAAGATATGGAAGCTGAAATGTATCAGACTGTCTGGTTGGCTACTGTCCATCCCGTAAAAGGTTAATAACAGTCAACACTACAAAGTACTAAGGCCATGTCAAGCCGGTCAGTGCACCGAACCACTCTTTTCCTCGGCCGGCTTAGTCCTCTAAGCTGTAAACCAGTACTTGAGCACATTCTTTTATAAGAAAATGACAACTGCCCTTTTTGAATCAGTGGAAGGGAAAGAAAGACCAAATTATAGAATATGGAGGCTAAAATAAAACTGTCAGGTTGGTTACTGTCAATCCCATTTATCAAACATAGACCAATATTATCATCATGTAGTCTGATAAAAGAATAATAGGATACTGAATTTGAAACAGTGCTCCAGACAGCGTCTGTACAGTCGTAAATTATGGATCTTTTTGCACCAAATACGGGTGAATTTGAAAAATAGCCAAAATGAAATACGGACACATTTTTACCAATACCGTGCAGCTTTTGCAATAGCCTGTAACGGTAAGAGTGTAAAGTCGTGTCTGTTTTTAGATAAACTAACCTGAATCAGAAGAGGTTCAGTACCTTAGATAAGCAGCGTATTTTCCATAAATACCCAAATATATTTAATAAAAAGAACAATTAAAATCAATTTGTAGTGCATCACAATGTAAACAAAGTCTGTTGTATGCAAAACGATAATTTTTGTATGCCCATTTCCGCTGTCAACCGCTAAAGTTTCACCCTGCTACACAGTCCGACTATTTCCCACGCATAAAAGTGACTGGTTCTCTGCGTCATTGTCCAGAGAAGTGTAAACGGCAAAGAACTGCAGGTAACCATTCTTGGGATTTTTCCAAGATTGCTGAAACATGGCCTCCAAAAAAACAAGAAACGAGGAAAGAAATTACAGAACTGCATCAAATAAAATTATGGGGTATTTTAGCCAGTCACCATCATTTGATCCAGTCTCTTTACTTAGTGCACAACATAACTGATGAAGTCATCAATGCATGCTATGAATGCATACAGAATTGCATCTGCGATCATGACCGATCTTTGCAGACAAGCATCGGAAGTGAAAAGCAGTGCTCGCAACATGTGAGTTTAAAAGTCACTGATAAGACTTCTTGGTGCTTTTTGTACGTTTGTGTGATTTGCACTTGTTTGGTTTTGGCTGTTTCCTCTTCCTCTTGGTGTCTGGGATGGGTTGCGGTTTGTGATTGTGGCACTCCCTGGACTTTTCCCTTACCCTTTTTTTCCAGTACTGGAAAGCTAAGTACCTTTGACTGATCATTGCTACAGCAGGTGAACAGAGAAAAAATCCAAAGAATATCACCTAAATACAAGGTAAGAAATACTAGGTGAGGTGATTAGTTCTGTTATTAAAAAGGGGTTCCCTGAATAAGGAGATGTGGCACACAGCAACCATTTCAGAACTTGTATTGTGTAGTTATAAAAGCGAGATAAAACAGAAAATGAGCAGCCATATTGTTATATTGTAATGCGCAAAAATTAATGGCGATATACAGGTGGAGATGCAAACAAAAATCAAAGCTTAAATGAGTACCCACATGTTTTCATGGAGAAATAAGGAAAGTATCAATACTTTTGGACTGAACTAGAAATTTGTCCAAAGGACACGGATGCCCCCACCTGAAAAACTTAAGTGCAAAATTGCTAACGCCGGACGTGGACGGACAGACGGGGGTAATACTATATGCCCTTTCCACCATTCTTCGAATGGCAGGGGAATAAAAAGCTGTAGTAGTTATGATCATTTAAGAAAGCTTAAACGCAAACTGCTAATGCCATCTAGGACTTGGGTGGAGGCGGATGGACGGACAGTCAGACGGATGGATGAACAGGGATAACACCCAAATTGCTAACGCCAACCTGCATTAAGTATGACCTTAAATGAATAGTCAAATCATGGGTGAGACCTAAGCAATGGTAAGCCTTTATCCCAAGGAAGGAAATGGCATTGCTTTACCCAAAGATGAACAAATATGAAAGCTGTAACTGAAAAGATGTATCAGTTAGGATCAACTACAAATTTTTAAACACAAATTGCTAACTAACTATGACCTTGACCTATCTAAAAGGTCAAATTGATTGGTGAGGAACCTGCGATGAAAAGGCTCTACCCAAGGAAGATGTTGACCAAATATGAAAGATGTAAATGAAAAGATTTTGTAGTTATGTTCAAGTAAGAAAACTTAAATGCAAATTGCTAACGCCAAATTGCTCAAGTATGTAAATGAATAGTCAAACCGAGGGTGAGGACTAAACAATGTTAAGCCTTTACCCCATGGAAGGTGTTAACCAAATACACTGCAGCGCCGTTATAACGCGGTCGTCGGGAGCCATGAACACTGACCGCGTTATACGTGGTCCGCGTTATACGTGGTCCGCGTAATACGGAACATGACAACCACACCCACTTGCACCACTGCAGTTTCCCTTCAGTTATTATGGGATATTACACATTGCATGTATGTTATATTGTATGTTCCTTTTTTATTTATTTATTTTTTTTTTTTTTTATTGTTGAAACTTTGTGCATGTACCTTGCCTGATTTCCGTTTTATTCTTTTAATCCAGTAAATAATAATTTTTTTAAGCTTAAATTGTTTTGTTTTCTTTTATGATCATTCAAGGGAACTAACTGCAACAGTCTTGCATTATGAATAACTGTGTAATAAACAGCCTGTCTTTTACCGGAAATTGCCTTGAGCATGTGCACAGTTGATCTGCGTGTCAAAAAAATAACCTTTGTTGCTCCCTGGAAAAATTCAGCAGATGACAAATTGATGATATTTTTCTTTTTCTTTCTTTCTTTTTTTTTCCCATACAACAACGTTTGTCATGCAAATTTTCTCAAGTTTGAATGCAGTGTCAAAATCTTGCAGCCTGAGGATATAAGAAAAAAATATTTCAGAAGGTGGTCTGCTAATTATATGCACACAGCATGCTAATGGTTTAGCAACAGGTGCAGAAAAAATCAATACCAACTGTTGCATCAGATGTTTAGTAACATGATAAAAGGGACAGGCTTACCTGCGGGGTCAGTTTTTATTGCTGCTGTTGATTTCTTTCACAATAAAAAAATCTAATCTCAGATATTTTTTTTTTTATAAAGAGCACTGACCAGTCTTAGTTTCATGTTTGTCCAGAAAGTACATCTCGTTTCCCAGCAGTCTATTTCCGTTAACCTAGGGTAGCAGTACTTTTTAACTAAAAAAAAAGACACCTTATCTGGAGCTTTAAGCTATCTCACTGTATTCACACTTGACCCGTTTCTTTGATCTATTTGGACATGCCGACTGTCATAGCTCCAGATAAGAGGGTCTATCCACAGCTCCAGACTAGAGGGGTCTCCACATATTGTTATTGTGTTGGGGTTTAACGACACGTCAACCCTTGAGGGTCATTTTGTGTCGTCTCCCAGAGAAAGGGAGAAAAGAGATAGAAGAGAGTAGAGGAGATGAAAGAGAGGGACAGGGAAGAAAGAGGGACAGGGAAGAAAGAGGAACAGGAATGAAAGTGAAGAAACAGAAGAAATAAAAACATTCCCCCTCTACCCTTACCCACTACAAGGATAGCAGGCCTTGCCCAACTGTAAGCCAATATCAGTTGGACGCCCCAGTGATGTAAGATACACAGCACCTTCGCACCACCCGACCACCCCAGTCTCCACATATTAAATTTCTTATTTCTCCACGTAAACGTAGGTTGTGGATACTCATTGGAAGCGCCTCGCTGAGGCCCTTCCAGAGAGTACCCAAAACCTACAATTTCATGGAGAAATAAGGAAAAATAACAGTCTTCTTTAATTAAAAAAAGAAAAAAAAAGACACCTAATCTGGAGCTATGGACTGTGGCAGTGCATTCACACGTCACACAAACGGATTAATTATCAGACTACTATTACTGCAAAGAGGACAATGAAGTGTTGATTTATGACTGTGTTAGGATAATTATGTAATTAATTTGTGTTGCGTAAGTTACTCTTATTATTTCTTTTATTTCACTTATAATACATGAAAATTATCGTTGAGGGCTGTGCCAATTACCGTAGTATGGCTTTTAAATGGTGCGCGGACGTGATCTGAAATAGCCTAAAGACAAAAACTGATGGAAAGTTTGGTAAAAAAGAATGAGTAAATCAGCGAGTATATGGTCACGGCTGGCGATTTTTAGACTGCCGCGTTCCGCGGAAAAAGGGCAACACTTTCAAACTGGTGGGAAAAAAAAACGGGAGCCAAGGCCCAGCCGCGTTATAACGGTTTCCGCGTTATAAGCGATCGCGTTATAACGGCGCTGCAGTGTATTAAAGATTTAAATGAAAAGCTGTAGTAGTTATGATCAATTAAGAAAATTCCAATGTAAATTACTAACAGCATCCAGGACACGGATGGACAGACAGAACATATGAGGGAAAGGCGTTACCCCTAGGAAGATGTTGACCAAATATGAAAGTCATAACTGACTTTACCCCATGGAAGGTGTTAACCAATTATTAAAGATTTAAATGAAAAGCTGTAGTAGTTATGATCAATTAAGAAAATTTCAATGCAAATTACTAACAGCATCTGGGATGCAGACGGACAGACAGAACATATGATGGAAAGGCGTTACCCTGAGGAAGATGTTGACCAAATATGAAAGTCGTAACAGAAAAGATTTTGTAGTTATGATCAATTAAGAAAACTTAAACACAAATCACTAATGCCAACCTGAATTAAGTAAGTAAATGAAAAGTCAAACGGAGGGTGAGGATTAAACAACGGAAAGCCTTTACCCCATGGATTACCAAATATTAAAGCTTTAAATGAAAAGCTGAGTAGTTATGATCAATTAAGAGAACTTCAAAGCAAATTGCTAACAGCATCTTGGATGCAGACGGACAGATAGGCAGAACATACGATGAAAAAGCTTTACCCAAAGAAAGATGTTGGCCAAATATGAAAGTTATAACTGAAAAGATTTCGTAGTTATGATCAATTAAGAAAACTTAAATGCAAATCGCTAATACCAACCTGCATTAAGTATGTAAATGAATAGACAATTACCCCATGGAAGGTAGTGACCAAATATGAAAGCTTTAAATGAAAAGCTGTAGTAGTTATGATCAATTAAGAAGACTTTAAAGCAAATTGCTAACGCCATCTCCGAAGCAGATGGAGACAGATGGATGGATGCCCTTTCCACCATTCTTTGAATGGCAAAGGCATTAAAATAAGCATATTATCAAGAGCTATGAATTATACTTTACCAGGAATATTTCTAAAAGCTCTTGTTATTCCATTGTCCTGGTTAAATATAATGAGTGGTCCACGTCGCTGTATCCTTCGTCTGTTTCTCATCTTACCCTTACCAGCTCGGAATCTTTTAGAATTATAAACCTATAAAGCAATCAAAAGATTTTAATTTGAAAGAAAATTATCTGTCTACATATAGGTTACAATTCATGAGCAGTTCATATTAAACTATTAATGTTTAGCATGCTGGATCAAAATTTCAGGGGACACTCTTCAAGGCTCCATATTCCTCAAAAATAGACATTTTATTATCTAAGAAAGGTTTAATAAACTGATGTATGGTATTAATAAAATACAACCATAAAATGTGGCACCTGACAGCCAGTAAAATTTTAGTTAGTCACTCGTTCTTGAACTGGATCAAAATGAAATGACTTTTTTCGTATCTCTGAATTAATGTTGGCAACATTAATTAGAGATATGATAAAAACTAGACAAAGTGTCCAGTGGGGCATGTATACCACCGACCAGCTTTTTAAAGAGCACAAAGTATGTAGCTTTGACTCTGGAGATGGCAGTTGTATGCTATATGTTATAACATTGAAAAAAATCAATCACACATAATATGAAGCCCTTGACCTCAAAGGTCAGGCACAGGTTTTTGATTGTGTTGGGGTTTAACGACACGTCAACCCTTGAGGGTCATTTTATGTCGTCTCCCAGAGAAAGGGAGAAAAGAGATAGAAGAGAGAGTAGAGGAGATGAAAGAGAGGGACAGGGAAGAAAGAGGAACAGGAATGAAAGTGAAGAAACAGAAGAAAAAAAACATTCCCCCTCTACCCTTACCCACTACAAGGATAGCAGGCCTTGCCCAACTGTAAGTCAATATCAGTTGGACGCCCCGGTGATGTAAGATACACAGCACCTTCGCACCACCCGACCACCCCCGTCAGGCACAGGTGCAGGGATTGAGCTAAATAAAACTTTAGCCCTATAACTATCACCATATACCAGTGAAATCAATCAGTCTTTAAAATATAAGCAAAAATGACATTTGTATGAAAAGTCTGTGACCTTGACTTAAAAGCCATGAGAAAAACTTTAGATCTATATATACAATCATGCTTTATATTAATGAAACCAACAAAAGGGTCTTCATAATAAAGCTATATAAATTTTAATGAAAATTTTAAAGTGACCTGCCTACTCAATGCCATCTACATATTGGTAAAATATCACAAAAATACCTTAAAGAACTTTAAGAGTTATTGCCCGCACAAGATTTAAATAACCAAGGGAGAAAACTGCAGAATGGAGTCAGTTAGAGTGTCATTCTTGAATGTGATATGCCTACTCAATGTCCTCTACATACTGGTGAAGTATCATGAAAAAAATATCTTCACATGTTTTAAAGTTAGGTTCCCAAAATTTTTTTTATAATTTTGGAGACGAGAGGAGATAACTCATGGACCAAATCAGTTAGAGTTGTGTTTCTTGTACCTGACACCCCGACCAAATGCCCTCTACAACCTGACAGTTTCCTGAAAATAGCTCAAAGGGTAGTTAGGAGTTATGGGGTGCACAATAATGGGTTTATGGACAGACGGATGGATGGATGGACGGATGGATTCCATGCTGATAGCTATATCCCCTAAACCTCTCGGTAGGAGGATAATGAAATTCAATAAAAGGTCTTGATGGTATAGCTATATAAACTTAGAAGCAAATTTTTTTGCTTTTATATGAAATTTCTAAGTCTGTGACCTTGACCTCAAGGTCATACCCCAGGATGGGGATGATGCCGAGTATAACTCTAGACCTATATCTACCAACATGTAAAATATAAATGAAATTCCTCAAAGGGTCTTGATGGTATAGCTATACACTTCAACCTCTTTATAACATGGTTCGTTATAACACGGCTTTGGATATAAAACGGTTCAAAGATGGATCCCAAAAATGTATAGATTATATTGAAAAATGACCATAAAAGGTCATTTTTCAATATAATCTATACATTTTTGTTTGGATATAACACTTTTGTTTAACTAACATGCTATGGACCCCAACAATAGTGTTATATTGAGGTTGTGGTGTATAAACATAAACACAAAAATTCTGACTTATTTATGAACATTCTAAGTCTGTGACCTTGACCCCAAGGTTATCCCCCGGGATAGGGTTGGTGCTGATAAAAACTTAAGCCCTATATCTACCATCAGGCCAAATATGAATGAAATCCATCTAAGGGTCTTCATAATATAAGGTCTTATAAACTTTAACGTAAAAACTTTGCCCTAAGACAAAAATAAAGTATGAACGAATAATGCTTCAAACGACGGACGGACAGACGAACAGATTCCTTGCTGATAGCTATATCCGCTCAACCTTTCAGTTAGGGGATAATGAAATTTAACAAAAGGTCTTGATGATATGGCTATATAAACTTAAACGTAAATTTTTTTACTTTTATATGAAAATTCAAAGTTCGTGTCCTTGACCTCGGTCACACCCGGGGTGGGGATCACGCTGAGTAAGACTCTAGGCCGTTGTCTACCAACATGTCAAATATAAATGGAATTCCTCAAATGTCTTGATGATATAGCTATATAAACTTAAACACAAAAAACTTTTTTTTATGAAAATTCTAAGTCCGTGACCTTGACCCCAAGGTCACCCCCGGGGTGGCGATGGTGCTGATAAAAATTTTAGACCTATATCTACCATCATGCCAAATATGAATGAAATACATCAAAGGGTCTTCAAAATATGAGGGCTTATAAACTTTACCGCAAAAACTTTGACCCTGTGACGGAAAAATGAACGAACGAACAAACGTACGTACGATTGATTGATTGTGTTGGGGTTTAACGACACGTCAACCCTTGTGGGTCATTTTGTGTCGTCTCCCAGAGAAAGGGAGAAAAGAGATAGAAGAGATAGTAGAAGAGATGAAAGAGAGGACAGGGAAGAAAGAAGAAAGAGGAACAAAAGTGAAGAAACAGAAGAAATAAAAACATTCCCCTTCTACCCTTACCTGCTACAAGGATAGCAGGCCTTGCCCAACTGTAAGCCAATATCAATTGGACTCCCTGGTGCTGTGAGGTACAGGACACCTTCGCACCACCCCACCATCCCCCAAACGTACGTACTAACGGAAAAGCGAAAACTATATACCCCCACATACTTCCTATGTCAGGGTATAATTATTTCAGTTTTGATCCTCTTAAAAGGAGAGACTAACTGAAATTTTATAGGCTGTTAGATGCTATCAATTTATTAAACCTTTCTTGGCTAATAAAACGTCTTATTTTTGAGGAATATGGAGCCTTTAAATATTTTTCACCAGAGAGATAATTTTTGTGACTTTCTTTTGGTTTCCTGCACAAAAATCCCTTCTGAAAAAGAGTCTACTCTAAAAAGAAAGAATTTACCCTTCTTGTGGGCAAATTCTCCTTGTTCGCTGTACAACCATGTGCTAAATTCCACCTTGAAACCGGGACCTTGTGATCTGGTCAGACATGCTAACTACTGTCTAGGCCACCCGGGCGCTTCTGGGCTTCTAATGAGTACCTACAATATGTTTTTTTTGAGAAATAAGAAAAACATCAACACTTCTTGGATGAAAGAGTTTATCTGGAAATGAAATACCACAAAAATGTATCAAGAGATATATGACTTATAAAGCCCACAAGGTTTAGCCTACATACAGATGGATGGAACACATTTAGTCATTACCTCACATCAATTACAAAAGGGGGCCTGGAGATCTGGACATATCTGGAGATCTGGTGTGAGATCTGCCATGCGTGCAGCAAGCCAGCTATCTGGAAGGGGGCCCACTGGTGTGGATGTTGCCCCTGTACCATGATTTGATTTGGGTTTTACGGCCCTTTCAAGAATATTTCACTTATATCGAGCCGATCGTTCATCGAAGGTAGGCGAAAACCGGAGTACCCGGAGAAAAACCACCTGACCATCCATAAGCAGAACTTGGCTTTCCCACATATGACCCGAGCTAGGCTCGAACCACAGCGGTGAGAAACCTAATGGATTAAGAGTCAACTCTCTTATCCACCAGGCTACGGGGGCCCGCTTGCCCCTGTACCTGCACGCTAATCAAAAATACGATTATGATGATACATGATATAAGGGGACAAAACAGAATAGTTGACAGGAACCTCAAGTAAATTCTAATACCAAGGTTTTTGGAAAAAGTGAAGACTGTGGTTACCTTGAGGATATCTTGCCAAGCTTTCAGTCTTTTCAGTAGCATAACAGCATCCTTTGTTTTCTTGTATTCTTCAATTTTATCGTTGACAACCAGCGGCACCTCGGGTATCTCCTCAATCTTGTGACCTGAAAATTCATCAATGAATTATGATATACCGGTACTTTATTTAGAACATAAGCTTTCAAATTGTTAATTACAACATATATTATTAATAAATTTTACCCTCAGTATTCAAACAGACAGGCCTGAGCATACACTCCAAGTGAGAATGAGAAAAGCAAAGTCAAATCTGTCCCATTATTTTTCCCTGTGTACATTCCAGTGTACAAGTTCTCTTTAGAAGCATTCATTCTTGGTACCCATTACAAGTCTATTGCTGATGCACCAGCATTGTTTTGTGGAGAAATAAAATAACGAAAAAAACTAATTGGTTGAAAATAAAGACGTTACTTAGCCAAAGCAGTATCACATTTATCTTAATGGCTTATGTAATGGGACAGACAAGCCTGAGCAAAGAAATCGACTTGTCCAAATATTTCTGGGCCCAGTTGTTCAAAGCTAACGACATCGTTAAAATTTTAATTGAGCGATACGCAGATATGCTGAAATTTTTTGCTGAAAAAATGTGAGTAGCTTTTGCAGTGCAAAAGCTACTCACATTTTTTCAGCAAAAAATATCAGAATATTGTGTATTGAATCCGCTAAAACAGTTAACGAAATGACCCTAAACGAGCTCGTTAAGCTAACGACGCTTTGAACAAATGGGCCCTGGTAATTCCTGTATTACAATGGAACCTCTTTGTTTGTTTGTGTTGAGGTTTTACGGCCCAGTCAACCCAATGAGGTCATGTCGAGCGCGGTCAGTTTACCTAACCACACGTTTACTGGGCAGGCTTAGTCCTCTAAGCGGTTAACCAGTATTGTGCACATTCTTTCGCCAGAAACTGACAATTGCCCTTCTTGAATCAGCGGAAGGGAGAGAATGGCCGTAGAAAATATTTCATGATCAATCTCCACGAAAGAATGTTGCCGACCTCGGCGGGGGTTGAACCCGCAACCTCCTGGTCTCCAGTCGGACGGCGCATCCAAATGAGCCACCGAGGCCGGCTATGGAACCTCTTTATAAGATGGTTCACTATAAGACAATTTTGGATGCAAGACAGTTTAAAGGCGGGCCTCAAAAGTGTTATATCCAAAAAAGGTATAAATTATACAGAAAAATGACTATTAATGGTCATTTTTCTGTACAATCCAATTATGTTCGGATACAACATAGTCACATAGCTTTAATACATGATGTTTGCTTTGGATCCAAGCAATAGTATTATAGAAGGTTATGGTGGTGGTGTTTTTTTTTGTTTTTTTGATACATTTTACTTAGATACTGATATAAGGCACCTCTAGCTCTTGACAAGATTTTTTTTTTCCAATCTTTTTCTTATTTCTCCACGAAAACATATGTTGTGGATATTCACTAGAAGCACCTCAGTGAGGCGCTTCTAGTGAATACCCACAACATATGTTTTTGTGACTAGTGCTTCTAGTGAATACCCACAACATGTTTTCATGGAGAAATAAGAAAAATGTTTACCGGATACCCCGTCTTACCTAGACCTATAGCAACTTACTTGCCTTTGATGTGGAGCTATGAATTACCTTTGGACATGACAAGAGCTGGAATTCCTGTAGCTGCAATGGCTGAACAGATGGCATATCGTCTCTGGTTTGTGTTGATCTTCCTGTGCCACCTTCTCCAGGTCTTCGTAGGAGCAAACATTCGTCCACCTCTACACATGTTCCCAAAGGCTCCCTGACCAGATCTGTGGGTACCACCACCTCGGACACGTGGGATTCGGGCAACAGCACGACCAGTTCCCCAGGATTCGGCAGATGTCTGGTGTCCTAAAATCAAGTTTGAAAGAAATTATTTCATACGCAATAAAATAGTCCTGTTTCATTAATTAATGACATTGGTCTGTTTATTAGAACAAATTCATTCTATCATACCCTGCCATATGATAATGACAGGTTATTTTTCCTCTATGGATGTCTGTGTCCATCCATCTGTGTGCTATATTTGTTTGTGTTGAGGTTTTACAGCCCAGTCAACCCAATGGGGTCATGTCGAGCGGGGTCAATTTACCTAACCACACGTTTACTGGGCAGGCTTAGTCCTCTAAGCGGTTAACCAGTATTGTGCACATTCTTTTGCCAGAAACTGACAGCTGCCCTTCTTGAATCAGCGGAAGGGAGAGAATGACCGTAGAAAATATTTCATGATCAATCCCCACGAAAGAATGTTGCCGACCTCGGCGGGGGTTGAACCCGAGTCGCAAGTCGGACGGCGCATCCAACTGAGCCACCGAGGCCGAGGTGTATTGTTCAACCAAAAAGTGTTGATATTTTTCTTATTTCTCCATGAAAACATGTCTTGTGGGTACTCATTTAGAAGCGCCTCAGTGAGGCACTTCTTATGAGCACCCACAGTGCACTTTCGTGGAGAAATAAAAATATTTACAAGATATCCCCTCTTTAATACCTAGAGATACGTACAGACTAATAATGTTTGTTTGTGTTGAGGTTTTATGGCCCAGTCAACCCAACGGGGTGATGTCGAGTGCAGTCAATTTAACTAACCACACGCTTACTGGGCAGGCTTTCACCAGAAACTGACAACTGCCCTTTTTGAATCAGCGGAAGGGAGAGAATGACTGTAGAAATTATTTCATGATCAATCTCCACGAAAGTATGTTGCCGACCTCAGCGGGGGTTGATTCCGCGACCTCCTGGTCTCCAGTCGGACGACGCATCCAACCAAGTCACCAAGGCCGGCACAGACTAATAATTTGTTTCTGTGATACTTTAAGGATAACTCTAGAGTCTAAGTACAGTACAGCTTTCACGATGGTTGTATCGTTCGCTCTAATGCGCGATCGCGGAAAAGATTAAATCCCACGCTATTCCCGCGCTTATCCCACGCCAAACCCGCGCTAAACCCACACTAAATCCGCGCTCAGCTCGCGCTGGGATATCATGCAGCGTGAAAACGATCACGCTCGCGCTAGCTTCCACTCTTATCCAGGCTCACCTATGCAATCTCAGGTAAAAATGCTCGAGTTATCTGAACGTAAAATTTTGAATATAAAAAAAAGTATGTGCACATTTCTCCTAACATACATGTACAACAAAATAGAATAATGATTTATAATTGACTTATGGGCCATTTCAAAAAAAATGAGTCAAAAGTGTGACATTGGAGGTCAAAAATAAAAATCAGTTTGAGTCAATGCTGTCTATCAAAATATTAACTTTGATGATACAGGTTTCACAAAATGTAGATGAGAAATGGAAAGAAGGAAACAGGTTTTTGAAAATTTTGAATTCATTTCAACTTTTTTGTATTTTTTGTTCAATTACAGGATTTTTCCAAGATGGAATATGTTTGGAAATACATATCTTTTCCACACAATTTTATATATGTATTGACAACATATATATAAAGGAAAAATTTGACATAAAAATTGGTCATATTTGTGTTATTTATTGAGAATTTTGGCTTTTTAAAGCAAATTTAAGCACTTGTTTTTTTATCTTTACCACAAAAAGTTTTTATAAAAACCTGATTAGATAGAATTAAGCAGTAAAAGATGCACTGTGGACAACATTAAGTATCCTGCTGCATGTATGCAAAATTTTGACAGAATGTGACAAGCGGTTTTTTCTCAAGATTATTTAAAAAAATTGTTGTATTTTATAATAATTTGTTACACTCGGGACAAAATGAGAAACTTTAATATTATTCTACTTTTCATTCAATTTCTCTCTGACAGCTTGCATTTATTCAAAGTTTTATGTTGTGCAAACATTTGTAGTTGAAATAATTCAAGTTTTTACCAACCTGAAACTATATTTGTACAAAAAATAACTATAGAACACAAATAATTGAACTTTAGTACAAAGAAACTAGTCATTCTGCACAAGAAAGGCTTTCTATAAGCAATGGTTTTGTCAGGTGCTTAGGGAAAACCAATATGCTTGATTAAAATATTTAATATTGTGTCTTCACTTTATGTTAGAATGCAGCCATTTTAAAGTCTTTGGTCTGAACTGTTACACTCGGGACAAAAAAATGCTTTAGTTTATCAATATTGATAGAGCCGGTTTGTGACTTCCATTTAGTTCTATGGTGTCAAATTTCATCAGTATCCCTCTCCCTGACAACACTTCAGGTGGTTTCAGCCACAACTGCTATCTGGAAAATCTATTTTGAATGTCTTCTCCTGAACTGAAAGTCCCATTAGACTTGAAGCTTGGTAAGGGAGCATCTGGGTGACTTGTAGATCAATAAAAGCTAAAATCATTGCGATCAGAAATCCAAGATGGCAGATATCTTGAAAATTAATCTATTTTTTGCTTCTTCTCTTGATCTTAAAGGCCAGTTGACTCAAAACTAAAAATTTGTAGGAAGCATCATGGTGACTGGTAGATCAAAACTGGCTAAAATTGTTCCTATTGGAAATCCAGAATGGCTGCCATGGGGGCCATCTTGAAAATCTTTTTTTTTTTTTTTTTTTCCCACTTCTCCTGAACCGAAAGGCCAGTTAACTTGAAACTTGGTAGGAAACATTGGGGTGACTTGTAGATCAAATATAGCTTAAACCATTCCGATCGTAAATCTATGATGGCCACAATCTTGAAACTCTATTTTGTGCTTCTTCTTCTGAACCAAAAGGCCAACAGACTTGAAACTTGGTAGGAAGCATCAGGGTTTACCTGTAGAGCACATATAGCTCAAATCTTTTCACTCAGATATCCAAGATGCCTGCCATGGTGGTCATCTTGAATTTCTATTTTTCTCTTCCTCTTCTGAACCGAAAGGCTAACTGGCTTGAAACTTGATACCGTAGGAAGCATCAGGGTGACTTTTAGAGAAAAACTAGCTAAAATCCTTCCAATCGGAAATCCAAGATGGCCTACATGGCTGCTATCTTGGAAATCTATTTTGCGCTTCTCCTGAACCAAATGGCCAGTTGACTCTTAACTTGGTAGAAAGCATCAGGGTGATTGTAGGTCAAAAAACAGCGAAAACCTTGTCAATCGGAAATACAAGATGGTCGCCAATCTTGAAAATCTATTTTGAACATCTTCTCCTGAACAGAAAGGCCCACTGACTCTAAACTTATATGACAGGAAGTATCGAGATGACTTGTAGATCAAAAATAACTAATCATTCTGATAAGAAATCCAAGATGGTCCCACACCAGCCCTATTGAAAATCTATTTTGAACTTTTTCTCCAGAACCATATATTGGAAGTATTGAGTTGACTTGTAGTTCAGAAGCAAAAATCATTCTGACTGGAAATCCAACATAGCTGTCATCTTGAAAATCTATATTGAACCGAAAGGCCAACTGACTCAATCTTCTTTGGTAATCAGGTGAGCGATGCAGGGTCATCTTGGCCCTCTTGTTTACTTTAGGGTCTGTCTTAAGCCTCTCCCTAAACTTTCTCACTCTTTCTGCTGATGAGCCTGGCCTCTTTTTTTTTCTGTAAATTTTTTTGACCTTGAGACAAAAGGCAGCTTCACAACAAATTTTGTCATTTTTCACAAATTTAACAGTTCAACTGTAAAAAGTCAAGAAATTTCATGCCACAATTCATTTCAAAAACTTTATGTCCCGAGTGTAACGCTATTTTCTTAATTTTACAGCTGTATAAAGATGATTTTTAAAATATAGGCACTTATATTTAAGTATTTTTTATGTTTTCTGTTTCATGATGCATATTTTTGACCTTATATATGAAGGTATGACTAGATTGTAAGACCATCATTTTCCAACCAAACATGATTTTTGTTGTACGCAAAGACAAAAAACATCAAGATTTTTAAAAATATTACATCAATACAGTCTTATTTCCATTAAAAGTCCCTTCAAAATTAAAGTACAAAGACTCTTCTTATAACTTGTAATGGGTTTACTTTTGTTACTTTTTATGGTACTGATTTAAGGCACTAAACAATGTACAAAGGCTTTAATGCAAATAAGGTGTTACACTCGGGACATTTGTTTTTAGGTCCTAAAAAGGCACACAAGCCTTTCATCATGAAAATCTTTGGATGTATTAACTTATGGGCACTTGGTTTCATGAAATATAAAACAGAATGCAAATTAAAGCAGCATGTGGTGATGATATGAGCATTTAAAGTCAAAATGTTACACTCGGGACATTTGTGGGTTACAACACATATAATGGTGCTTGTTAAGTATACATGAACATGCATTAGTAAGTTCATGCTTTTTAGGAAGCTGTAACATTGGACTTACCAACTAGGGTTAGTCTGGCTAATATAGATCTACTGTATGCAAATTATAATAGACTTCTTTCAAAGATTAGTGTTTTGGTGCTGACAAAATTTTCCACACATGCTTCCTTCTGAGAGGGTTCAAAAGTAACAAAATATTTGAAAAAAAGTTATCCATATCCAAAAACTATATGCCGAATATCTGATGTTTACTGTGAAATATAAGGTTATCTCTACAAGATTGTTTATTCTGTATGATAGCCAGATGAAAATTGATGTTTACTTTAAATGTCACACTTTTTTTGTTACACTCGGGACAATTTTGACTACTTAATGTTATAGAATTTTTTTTCTGTTGAACCTATACTCAGGGATCATTTTCTGGCGCGATTTCGCGATATTCTCGCATTTTTTTGCAAGAAATCGCATCAAAATTCCAGGAGTGAGAAAAAAAATCGCACGCTGATTTTTTTCTCATTTCGCGCCGTTAAGATCCTATTTTGCACATGCGGTTCATTTCGAGACTATCGGCTGTTCTGTTTGACCGGTTTCAGAATTATTGTGGCGCCAAAATTCATTACACATACGACCGCAGGTAACCATTCATTAATCTGTATCATTGGAAAGCTTTATCGTAAAAAATCATTGTCGGTCTCTGGTTTAAGTAAGCGTTTATTTGATCGCTACCTCGAGTCAGCAAAAACATGTCTGCCGACTCGGAAAAAAAAAGATAGAAAATTATCCGACCCGAAGCCGTCCAGTCGGGATGGCAACATGTTAAAGTAACTTGTTCGAGCACAACCCAGCTCGACTGAAGCGGCCACGCTCTCATCCCCTGATTCGGATGACGATCAAACACAAGACCGAGCTGAGCTTGATGAATAACAAGCCCATGAAGCCCTTATTCAGCCGTTTGCATTTTGATACGAGCCAGGCGTAACGAGAAAGAAATGAAAGTGAAACCAGCAACAAGCTTTAAAATTATTTTGTTGATAACAAAAAATAAGAAAATGTGCAAGACAGAAAATAAATGTAAACGGTACTTTCAAGATAATCAGGGATTTATTTACAGTGATTCTATCCAGTCTCAACTGAAATTCCATGAGTCCTATGATAAAATCATGAGTCTGTAATATATTTTAGAGCAGATATTTACTGTTTTTGTGAGTTCAGGGACTCACTTATATAAAATTTGTGAGTCCCAGAGAAAAATGATGAGTATATGAATTGGAACTCGCAGGTAAAAAAACCATTGGATAATGTCACAAAATCCCAGAGAAATAATTCCTGAAGAATTTCTGAAACAAATCCTTTGAATTGCAGTTTCTGATCCCACAATTTAAAGTCCCTGAATTCAGAGTTTAATTCCAGAATTAATGAAACATTGAAGTAATCCAATAAAGAATGAAAGTGTACAAAGATGCTCATATGAAAATCTTTTCTTCTTATTAATATCAAAGCAAATTCTAAAAAAAAAATAGAGTACTAGAGACATCACTTATTTTCCAGTATTTGTCAAGAAAAATTTAAATGTTCTGTGACATGCCAAAAATAGCTTAATCTAGAATATTCCATTTGGAAATTCTAAAAAGAATATAAACAACTTGTTATTGTAAACATGATTTTCCAGAAAGTTCAAATTTATATATAAACACTTGCAGTAAACATGAAAATAATGATACTTAAAATAATCAAACACCCTATATATAACAATTTTATTAACCTGATTTAGAGTACATTACAAAATAAGCAATAATAATACTTATACATACAATTCTGATACAAAATCTGGCCTTTACAAAAAAAAAAAAAAAAAAAAAATCACACTCAGTTTGTCCGAGCGAGCGAAAAAAAAAATCTCACTGAATTTGAAAATCTCTCACTGTTTTTGTCCAAATGGGATTTTTTCTCTCACAAAAATCTGGGGCCAGAATAATCCCTGTATACTTACGAAATTTGGCCGCAACTTTAACATTTTTATAACACATAATGTGGCATGAACTTATCATTAGCAAGTCTTTTCAGTTTTGGTGCAGGTCAGTTTGAAAAAAAAGACTCATTTTTTTTGAAATGGCCCTTATTATGTTTAGTCAGAACACAAATAAACTACAAAGTAATGTGTGATTTTGTAGTGTTTTAGTTGTAATTTTATTCTTCCCAACAGCGAAGCCCCAAAACAATCTGCACAATCTGGTCAAGGTCTTCCTTGTTCGCCTTACGTATTCTACACAGTCCCTAGAAGAATCTAAGCAGAATGTACAGATGCTGACAATCACGTTTTCCCCTAAACCTGACAAATTCTATATTCAGGCTGGCTCATTTTTCCCCGTGTCACTTTAGCAGCGGAAATGTCCCTTTTCAAACCATCTTATTGTTTGTTTACCAATTCATCATGCTTCTCTTCCTAAGTCGGAAATTCCCGCCTTTCACCCATTATTTTCAAGGTTAGCACGTGCTGCTGCTGCCAAGAAAACTGCTTGAACCTCTGGAGCGCTGCTGAAAATTTTAGAGCAGATGCCGATCTGTTTTCAGTATTTTTCAGCAAGAAGGCTGAACTTTTCATGTGAATCGTCTGCCCAGCAAACGGGCCATACGTAATGTCACGCCTTATTTGCCCCGGAAAATAAAGAAAAAAATATGAAAATGCCGTCTGCTGAATGTGCTGAGCGCTTCAAGTATTAAGGGAGGCCTTAAGGAGTATGGATACATTTCATTTGTCATGGGAGGCAGAAACGGACAGGCTGAAAGGTATCTACACTTCTCGGATCGAGGCCTCGGCGGTTTCTCATGATGACTGGACCAGGGTTAGGGCTGTCCATTTAAATCACCACTTAATGATGCTGGTGATTTGACATCTTATGTCTCTTTCAAAATAAATTAATTAAGTTTTTGTTTGTGTTTAGGTTTTACGGCCCAGTCAACCCAATGGGGTCATGTCGAGCGCGGTCAGTTTACCTAACCACACATTTACTGGGCAGGCTTAGTCCTCTAAGCGGTTAACCAGTATTGTGCACATTCTTTCGCCAGAAACTGACAACTGCCCTTCTTGAATCAGCGGAAGGGAGAGAATGACCGTTTGTTTGTTTGTGTTTGTGTTGAGGTTTTACGGCCCAGTCAACCCAATAAATGACCGTAGAAAATATTTCATGATCAATCTCCACGAAAGAATGTTGCCGACCTCGGCGGGGGTTGATCCCGCGACCTCCTGGTCTCCAGTCGGACGGCGCATCCAACTGAGCCACCGAGGCCGGCAAATTATTTAAGTCATACCGAGATTATAGAACGCGGCGTCTGATCAGGGTCTTCACTATTTGCAAAAAAAAAAAAAGTTTAGCCATTATTCAGGCCTCCTAGTGGCCCACTTTGAAAATATAGGTTTTTATGTAGGTTCTTCTTACTCAAAATATAGGTTATTTACAGGTTTTTCAATAAAAAATATAGGTTAAAAAAAGGTTCTTCCAAACTCACATAGAGATTTAAAACTGAAGAAAAAATATTTGATGATTTTTTGCACCACAATTATTCAGATAAAGTTGATCTGAATTTTACATAGTCCGAGCGAGCGAAGCGAGCAAGGAAAAAAATACAATTTCTTGACAGTTTTCATCACTTTTTTGGGACTAAAAAGTAAAAATAGTAGGGCATTTTGAAGAAAAGTTAGGGTTGAGTCGCGAGAAGGTTCAAAAAGTGAAAAATATAGGTTTTTTCATGAAAATACAGGCTTTTTATAGGTTTTATGAACAAAATAAAGGTTTTATAGGTTTGACACAAAATTATAGGTTATTATAGGTTTTATAGGTTTGGCTAGGAGGCCTGCATTATTTTCTAACAAAACCTAAATCTAATAGCCGGATGCACCTAAAATGGGTGGACTCTCTCTCTATCTCTATCTCTCTCTCTCTCGCAAATATGATATGCCTCCTTTCGAACTATAAGTTGTTAGCACTGACTTTATTGGAAAGAATGTTATCGCACCGGCGGGAATGGAACGCGAGACCTGATCGTGGATTTGATTCTTGATCCCTACATACAGATTGTGCGGTTTATTAGTAAACACACATGTATTTGCTATGGTCATTCGCTCCTTCTGCTGCTTCAAGATTGGCAGTTACAAGTTTCTGACGGAAGGGTGTTCAGTGAACTGGTTAACCGCTAATGTAATAAGTCTGCCCCCTCTTCATCCCATTTCGGATGGGCCCCGACTCGTAAAGCAATTGCAGTTAGCTCCCGCTCCCATTAGTCAATTGCAGTTAGCTCCCTTAAAACAGTAAAACCTGTAGTGTGAGGACTTTGCCCGGCATTTATCACGGTACAAATAAATATTATGTTATGTTATTTGCTTCCAGTATATACATTTAAAACATTATATTTAAAGGCTTACAGAGTATTCTTCAGAACTTTCGTTCTCATGTAAAGTGTTCTGTTTTTGTGACTTCAGCATCCGATATGCAAAACCAAGACCTCAATTTATTTAACGAATAAAACAGACGCACATATAAATTTAGCATCGGCGGGGAAGCGTCTTCAAAATGATATATATTATATACCCTTGCGGACATTCTTGGAAGAGTCTTCCAGGGTAGAAACCAATGCTAAGTTATGAAGATAAGGTGTCTTGCTCAAGGACACAACACTTGGTGCTCCCGGGTATCGAACACGAAATTTCTGGATAACCACTCAGGGCTAATTCAATAGACGACAAATAAACGGTTATTTTTTTTTTATTTCCCAGAAAACAGCAGATTTGACATTTCATGCAATAGAAAACAGGATTTGACATTTCATGCAATGGAGACAATTTGCATGAAATGTCAAATTGAAGAATGAGAAAAATATTTCAAAATGCCTGTTGAAAATTTTGTTCAGAGTGCTGCATAAAGGTTTGCACAAACACTACGCGCGCGAGTGTGTGTATGGCAAAACCAACAATAAAATTTGTATGAAGAGTCAGGTCAGCATGCACACTCTGAACCTGCATATCAGTAGTCTGTTCAGAGCCTTCGCTAATCAGATGTACCTCCTGTAATCTCTGGATGTAACAAAACGTCTTGTGCGACAAGCGAATACTCGGGTGAGTCTGCGCAACTGCACATTCTGATCAGAGCATTCGCTGATCGTATTAACCTTCGATAGCCGGACTGTCCAAAGGGGATCAACAGTGCGACTGCAATAGCACATTCTGATCAGACCTTGGGGTGGGAGAGGGGGCAGTAACTTTGGGGTAATTTTGGTGTGGGTGTGCGAGCCAGTATTTCAAAACCTACCCTATTCATATACCCGCCTTTGCAAAAAAACGGACCCATTCATATACTTGATCATCTAAAATGTTGACCTATTCTTTGATTTTTTTGTACCCACTTTTTTGCTGGTTGTTACACAAATATCACAGTCAATTCATGTAATACCAAGAGGATAAGCAGCCTCGAAAAATCTCTGAGCGAAAAACATGTGCATATACCAGGATGTCAGAAAAATGGGGCCTTTCACATAGGAATCCAGAAAAATCGGGCCATTCATATACTTTTTGTTGAAAAAAGGGGACCAATCATATACCTGGCAGTGTTGAAAAAGGGGGCTATTCGGCACGCACATCCGTACTATGCCATATATAGGACCCCCGCCCCCAAGGATCAGACCCTTCGATGATCATACAGTATGCACCGTCTGTGGACTCAGGGCTATCCAAGAAGCTTGCTTTATATAGTGGGTCGATGCACAGACTGACCTGAGTCTTTGCTGGTCATACATACATTGTAGTATTGTAGGTTTTGTCCGGCGCGGGCTCATATTCAATGTACGTACATCGTAAATTATACTTCAGGCATAATAAACTTGTACCGATGTAGACGGCCCAGTCAAAACTGGTTCGATCCCAGGCTTCTTCAGTCTTTCATATGAGACTTTAAACCAAGGCCCCCATCTCTCCATGACCTAACTGTAAGTTGGACGTAAAACACTCACATTTGAATTGTCATTAGCTTGAAGGTGAAAGACACCTTCTGAAGACACCAATATTGGCTTTAATTAAGAAAAGCATACACTTGGAGAATGATCTTGAAAAGTCCAGAGGCCAAAGAAGCTCATACAAACAGCGAAGACTGATTCGCAGGTTGATCTTAATATTCACTGGTCGCACAGGTCTCATCGTCCTAAAAGTGTTTTTCAAATAGTCATGATTCCTGTTCCCCCAAATTAGTTTCATTCCCTTGTTCTCTGCGGCGTCTAATCTGGGTCTGCACTGTTTGCATAGGCCTATCTGTTCCAATACTTAGGTTCTTTATACTTTTAATACGTGCCAGTTTTGTGCACATTTCTGACGAGAAAAGGCTCTATAAATTAAGTTGTGTTTTTCTCCCGAAGCGGTTTCCCGCCACGATTTCACGTGACGTTACCGCTGCTAGCACGTGGTTTCTTCATGCGGGGCAAGGGAAAGAATGTTGCTTTGTGACTCTTGCATTTTCTGGGTATTTTAATAATCCTTATGTTCTCAATATATAGATCTAATGTTCTCAATATATATAGATGATGTAAAAGAATAACAGTGCCAATATTTATTTATACCCTGGTAAATGCGGGGTAAGGCCCTCACTCTAGGTTTTACTGTTTAAAGGGAGCTAATTGCATATGCCTTGATAATGAACTTTAGGAGTCGAACACGGCATATTTTTTTTTTATGAATCAGGGGCGGATCCAGGACGATTTCTGAAAGGGGTTCGATTTGATCTAATTTCCGTACTTACTCTACGTATTCAGACAGACATGCCTGAGCAAACAGTGTAGACCCAGATCAGACGCCACAGAACGCATTTAAACCTTCACTGAAACGGTGATGTATTTAACCACAGATTTGTAATCTCTTCAAGAACTGAAGTTTACATGTACATGCCTGTTTGTCACCACAACCGGCAAAATCTGACCGCCCTTGCATCGGAAGATGATCTGAGTCTTCACTGGTCCCACGTCTTATGTCCTAAAAGTGTTTCCAAATTTCCATGTTCCCTGTTCCCCCTCACTAGTTCCATTCCCCTTTTCTGGGTGGCGTCTGATCTGTGTCTACACTTTGCAAAGGCCTTTCTGTCCCAATACTTAGGTTCTACTTTTTATACATGCCAGTTTCATATGCAGTTCCGACGAAAAAAATTCCCTATAATTTAACGCACATAAGTGTGTTTTTCTCTTAGCGGTATCCGCCTCGATTTCTCGTGACGTTACCATTACGAGCTCGCGGTTTCTTCATGCGGGGCAAGGGAATGTGACTGTTGCATCTTCCGGGTATCTCCACTTATATTTTTGTAATCTATACTGGAAATGCGAACGTCCCGGAATTCTGTGTCGTCGTCTGGTGGCGTATCATTGCAACTTTGGTAAATATTTTAAGAGAACAAGGGAATGAACCTAATTTTTGGGGACACGGAGTGCGGCGATTGGGAAAACTCATTTGGTACAAAGAGACTTTTGCAACTAGTGCAGACTCAGATCAACTTACGCATCCACATGAGAATGGACGATATAACCGCCACGCTGACTGTACTATATGATGGAAAAACAAATAAATAAAAATCGGCCAGGTATTTCGTCAAATTACACCAAGGAACTCCGGTTAACGTCGGGCTGTACATGCTGGTCGCATATGCAATAACTCATCTAAACCGCTAACAAAAAAAAAAAAAAAAAAAAAAAAACATTTTATTGCCAGATTGTGAAATACTTCCCCGACTGGACATTAATAAAGTTGAAGGGGAATCTCAATTTTCCGACGGACAATTTGTATTTGACGCGTAGGCATTATCACAAATAAGCGAAATGATATAAAACAAGGAAGACTTGGCTCAGGTTGCGCGTCCACACATACATGTAGATAATGTGCAATTTTATTTATTGTGCTGTGGTTTTCTGTCAACAGAATGAGAACTTCTGGATCAGAATCTACTGCAAAAGTACCGTGAATCGATCTTTATTCACAGACTCACCTGTGATAGAAATATTTTACTACTGTCGTTAATCCTTTCCACGCTTGTCACGCTCGTGCCAGTAATACGTTTCGCGCTACGATTACGTAACCTCGCGTTCCATTTTTCACGCTTCGCGCAAAACCCGCGCTAAACCCACGCTCATCCCACACTTGTTTCGCGCTAACGAGCAAAATTTTTTATCGTGGAGCGCGAACAATATAATCTTCGCGAAACTTGTACTGTACTGAGACAAATAGGCCTTTGCAAACAGTGTCGACCCAGATCAGATGTCGCAGAAGGTGGCCTTTGATCAGGGTCTACACTGTTTGCCATATGTACAGCAATATTTTAGGACAAATATGGTAAGTAGGTAAGGTGTCCCAATACTTAGGGTTATTATGGTATTTGAAGGTTTTACTGTCTTTACATAATGCACATATACTGGAAAGATCTTGGCCCAGTTGTTCAAAGCTAACGATGTCATTAGTTAACGTTTCGTTAAAATTTACATCGAGTGATACGCAAATATTTTGATATTTTTTGCTGAAAAAATGTGAGTAGCTTTTGCTACTCACATTTTTTCATCAAAAAATACCAAAATATTGCATACTGAATCCGCTAAAACAGTTAGCTAAAACAGTTAACGAAATGACCCTTAACGAGCTTGTTTGAAAACTAAAGACGCTTTGAACAACTGGGCCCTTGTTGATATTTCATGTGACCTATCTCTCAAATGCCAAGTCCTGTTTTCTTCAAAAGTGTTCCAAATAATGGTTAATTTACAATCTGTAAAGCTACAGCAGACGACGCTTGAATTATTTCTAAATTCTTTTTCAAAGAAAAATAAGGCTTGATATTCATGTGAATTGTCAGTCTAGCAGACAGTTCACTTGAATGTCAAGTCTTATTTTCCCAGAAAAAATAATGATAAAAGATTAGAATGTCTTCTGCTGAAAATGCCTTGCACTTTAAGGGTACAAATACTCACCAGCTTCCTTGCTGACAGCGTATGGCTGTCTGCTGTTCTTTTTCATCTGGAAGTGAACAAAGTTGACAATATCTGGTCGTATTGGGGCCCGGAACACTGCTGGAAGGGATACATTCTTATCTGAAGTTTCTCCCTTTTCACTGTAAATGGATATCAATGGTCTTGCCTGCAAAAAAAAAAAAAGGAAATACTGAAGCACATAGCTCCAGCTAAGAGGGGGGTATCCACATAATATTTTTCTTATTTCTCCATGAAACATAAGTTGTGGGTACTCATTAGAAGCATTTTGGCAAGGTGCTTCTAATGAGTACCAACAACATGTTTTCATGGAGAAATATGAAAAAATTTCAGGGCCCAGTTGTTCAAAACGTTGTTAGCTTAACGAGCTCGTTAAGGGTCATTTCGTTAACTGTTTTAGCGGATTCAATATTCAATATTCTGATATTTTTTGCTGAAAAAATGTGAGTAGCTTTTACACTGCAAAAGCTACTCACATTTTTACAGCAAAAAATTTCAGCATATTTGCGTATCACTTGATGTAAATTTTAACGAATTGTTAACTAACGACGCCGTTAGCTTTGAACACTTGGGCCCAATACTTTTTGCTAAAAAAATTGTCTAATCTGGAGCTATGTATCCAGTAAAACGTATTTTTCCTTCAGAGAACTCATTAGGATCCTTTTGCCAGAGGACAGCTCCAGATTAGATGTTTTTTTTCTTTAACCCATTGTAGACTGTATAGACTCTCCCTCACTATATACTGGAAGAGTCCAATTTCAGTTTTAGGTACGTCCGGCTATGAGATTTACATATTCCTAAAGAAAAATGGCTAAACTATTTGCAAACTGGAGACTCCCTGTTCTGCGGCAGCTGATCTGGGTCTGCACTGTTTGCCAACTATCCTTTTACGGGTCTCCCGAGTACAATGGCAGAGATGCCAACCCTAAATGTCGCTTATCGGGAATATGAAAGACACTTTTCAGGAATCTGGAGTCCAGGGGACATTTGCAGGAATGACACATATTTCACAATAAATGTTGTAAATTATGTTACAAAATGCACTTACACAACTTCAATATTACCTATTACGGTACCCTATTCCTCCCTTCCATAGGCATAGCTGAGAGCTTTACTTTAAGTTCTGTTGTTATACATAGGTAGCTGATAGCCTTTCTTAGAAGTTCATCAGAAAATGTTGGTTTACAAGTAAACAATTCTTGAAGAAAACATTCTGAATTTCTCTACTACTTTAGCAGACAGCTACTCATCAGAAAGCTTTTAAAGTACATTTCTGCCCTTATAACTGCCAAGTCCGAGCTCCCAGACTGTTTGAAAAACGCCGACAGATTTATATTCCGTTTTCAATTTCCATACCTCAATGTGTTTCTTGGTCGAAACATGCCGGTGACAGTCATCCCTGCCACTGTGTGAGATAGAAGTCCATCTTACAAGCATTGCAGAAAGCAAAATATTCTCAGGCCTTTGATGGCTTCAGTACTGGCCATAAATTTGTATAAACGCCAATAAATTTCTGCATCACTTTTGCCGGGGAAGCCATTTTGATTTGTGTAACGTTTATGGTTCTTAATCTTGCAACTTTTTACCAGCAATAATTACGTTTTTTCCAATAAACAAAACACAAACCAGTCTGCTTCTTAAAGGAAAACAACACAATTTTACTACAGGTGCAGTGCTCCAGCTAGCCCTATATGGAGGGGCGGGCCACCCCTCTTGCCCTTTCCTGCCGCCCCTCTGCCCTTTTTAAGCTGCCTTCTGTCTTATTTCAATTGCAGACATAAAATCCTACATTTTGGTGTAAATTTCGTGAAAATCAGACCAAAATTAAAAATGTTATCAATGTTTAAAGGTCAGTTTTATGTGTACTCTATTTTTGAGGTATTTATTGTGGAATTGGATTGTATTTTGTAACATGTCTTGATAGTAAGCACATCGCATGACACATGATGCCCTCATTCTTGTATGACCATGCAAAAAGTGCCCTACCCGGCGCCCCTCTGCCCTCAAATCCTAGCTGGAGCACTGAGGTGAACAGGTATAATTTACTCCACATCAGTGTACAGGGAGGAGCAACTTCCTTTATTTTATCTGGCACCGATTTAAAATCGTTATTTTCCGGAATTTTGATGTTCGAAATCATAACGTGGAAATCAGACTTGAAAATCGGCATGATTCCGCAAAAACTGAAATGGTTGGCATCTCTGCAATGGGTTAACCAAAAAAGTATGGAAATGTTTGCTGTTTATGCATAAAAATGTGGATACTCATTAGAAGCACCTCAGCGAGGTCATTTCCAAAAGCCACCAATAATCTTTCACCATGTTTATGGCAAGGTCTCTGGATTTATTATACATTGTAACGCCGTTATAGTGCGGTCGGTGGGGTCCAAGGCAGCTGTCCAGCCGACCACGTTATAAGTGATCATGTGTCATAGCGGTCAGACTTAAACTCGGTCCTCAAACCCCACCCACTTCTATACTATCGAAGTCCCATATGCAATTCGATGAAAAAAAAATGTTACACATGAACTGTTTCACATAAATAAACTTTATTTAATATAGAAAGCAAGTCAGTTCTTCTTTTACACCCAAGAAGCCCAGTTCCTTTTCAGAGTAAAATAAATTTGTCCTTTCTGTCTGCTGAAACGGAAATACCCACAGAGAAGAGCGGGAGACCAGAATGTACTGAAAAGCTAGGAATCAGTGTATTAGCGCTTTATAATTATCACTAACACAATTACCTGTACAGAAGGCACTAGTATTTCCCACAGCCTGAAACAAGAGAGCCATGATGGCCCTGTAATGCTCACCTGAGTATCATAGCACTTCGAGAACCTGACCTAGAACTGATCAAGGCAAACATTCTGATCAAAATTCATAATGATTATATTAACAAGTAAGACAATGTAGCATGTCTAATTGACTAAAATAGAGGTCAAGGTCAAATATGGATGACTGCACTCGAGAGGCCATGCTATGATGTATGCATGTACTAAGTATCACTGGCTGTAGAAGCGCTAGTTACTGAGAAACTGACCTAAACACGAACACTTCACAAGTGCTAAATACCACTTTGTAGGACCAATAATTACTGAGAAACTGATCTAAATGGAAAACTAAAGAAAGTCACTGGACCATGAAATATATGTCATTAGTGACCCAGTTCCAAACTTCACCTAGATCTCATCCAGACAAACATTTTGAGCAAGATTCATGAAGATCACTTCCAAAATGTGACCTCAAGAGTGTCAACAAGGTTTTTCCTATGATTTGGCCGGGTGACCTAGTAGTAGTTAGTTATCCAGTTTTAAACTAAATCTAGAAATCATCAAGACGAACATTCTGAGCAATACTTATGATGATTATTTAAAAAATGTGACTCCTGGAGTGTTAATATGGTTTTCCTTTGATTTGGCCTGGTAACCTAGTTTTTGACCAGAAGTGACCCAGTTTCAAACTTGACCTAGAAATCATCAAGATTAACATTTTGGGCAAGATTCATGATGACTGCTTCAAAAATGTGATCTCTAAAGTGTTAACAAGGCCAGGGTTCTCACTAGGATTTTGAAAATGGGAGTAAAATGCTGTCCTCCTGAAAAAAGTGGAGTTTTACCATACTTACCTATTGAGACTTTCCAAAAAGTTGGGAGTCAGAAATGAAAAGTTGGAGTAACTTACTCCAAATCTGGAGTTAATGAGATCTCTGCTTGAAGGTCTTCCTTTTATTTGGCCTTGTGACCTAGTTTTTGACCCCAAGTGACCCAGTTTTGAACTTGACCTAGAAATACTCAAGACAAACATTTTGAGTAAGATTCATGATGATTGCTTCAAAAATGTGACCGCTAGTGTTAACAAGATTTTTCTGCTGACTTGGCCAGGTGACCTAGTTTTTGATCCCACGTGACCCAGTTTCGAACTTGACCTAGAAATCATCAAGACAAACATTTTGAGTAAGACTCATGATGACTGCTTAAAAAATGTGATTGTTAGAGTATTAACAAGGTTCTCTGCTGATTTGGCCAGGTGACCTAGTTTTTGACCCCAAGTGACCCAGTTTCGAACTTGGCCTAGAACTCATCAAGACAAACATTTTGAGCAAGATTCATGAGGATTGCTTCAAAAATGTGACCACTAATGTTAACAAGGTTTTCCTTTGATTGGTCTGGTGACCTAGTTTTTTATCCCAAGTGACCCAGTTTTGACCTACTTGACCTAGAAATCATCCAGACATACATATTGAGTAAGATTTATGATGATTGCTTCAAAAAAGTGATCACTAGAATGTTAACAAGGTTTTCTGCTGATCTGTTTTTGACCCCAAGTGACCCAGTTTCGAACTTGGCCTAGAACTCAAGACAAACATTTTGAGCAAGATTCATGATTGCTTCAAAAATGTGACCACTAATGTTAACAAGGTTTTCCTTTGATTTGGCCTGGTGACCTAGTTTTGAACTTTACCTAGAAATCATCAAGACAAACATTTTGAGCAAAGACTCATGATGACTGCTTGAAAAATGGGACCTCTAGAATGTTAATATTTTCCTTTGATTTGACCTGGTTACCTAGTTTTTGACCCTAAGTGACCCAGTTTCAGACCTAGATTTCATAGGGACAAACATTCTGGGCAAGTTTCATCGACTGGGTAAAAACTATGACGTTTAGAGTGTTAGCAAACTATTGTTGACGACCGACAACGGACGACGACTGACAGAGGGTGATCACAATAAAAAGGGCAGAGTACAACCCCTAAAAAGGGCATCTTTGCAACGCGGCAAAACATGTTAAAAAGGGCACCTATTATGCGACGACACTTATTAATGGGGGACCATTAAGTGGATTTAGTTAGGTTACCAGGTATTAATAATTTCCCCATTGTCAGCATTCCCGCTCACATTTTGATTTAGGGGTACATGTACCCCTTTGGTTTAGCATTTGGGGATAACTTTTTGAGGGTACACATATTTTGAGGTAATTCAATGCGTTGCATAGTACCGGGAAGACTGTATAAAAACAACATTTTATGACCGACTTTTTCATTTTTGCTTTTGGGACTGATTGTCGCCGCCAGCTTTGTGCTGAACATCTTCATTAGAACCTAGAACCGAAGCATTTCAGTGATTTGGTGGCAGAGGGGCCTTCAGTAAAATCCGAAGATTTGGGCTTTTGTACTCCTTTCTTCACTTAGTTTCAGCTGAAGAAGCTCAGAATGCTAGCTTGTGACAGCTTTGTTGAAGCGTCTCAAACCAACCATGTGTTTTGGCTAGGTATTAATGAACAATCAAGATATCCCTCTCGGATATAAACCACATGGTCATCAGTGATTGGATAATGCAAAAAAAGACCATACACAATAACCAATGAACAATTACCTCACCCCTCTCGGTAAAAAAATATATCTGTGATAGCCATAACGATCCTTGATCCGTTTCTATTCACTGGCCGTACGCATCCGTTATTGTTCGTCGGCAATCGCAGTGTTTCGATGCTTTATTAATATTCAAAAGGATGATAATGAGCGAAAACTGACTCAAGCAGGACGTGCGAATGCTGCATTTATATGTGCACCAAATTTGCGGTACGTTTTGTGTACGCAGATACCAACAATTCTATACGCTCATGACAGATTCTCTACGTGAATCACATACTGTGGTACGTGAATGGGAATGCTGTTTGTATTAATACAAATTATAATAATTATTTGTCTACTTCTGCTTCATCATGTGTTTCTTATTAAAAATGCTGTATTAAAAGTTAAAACTAGGTTTGTTTATTTCTTTTAAGTGCAACCATTACTCCTATTCCCTTCAGTCTACTTTCTTTTATTTTTCTGGCTTTTCTCAAAAGATTTGAGGAACATTCCTAAAAAAAAATATAGAACTAAACCTCCCAGTGGCGCCTCCCTTTCATTTCCATTTAAATTTGATACCCCGAACCACCCAAAATGTCTGATGCAGTCTGCAGTTATCTTTTAATTTTTTAGTGTTATTGTTGTTAAGGGAAACATTTATCAATCAAAACCAATAAAAGATCTGTTATATGCTATTGCGAATCTATACAGGAAATATATATCCGCATGTTGTGACTTCTATATAAGCTTCCCGCAAAACGCCAATTCAATGTTTACTTTGCAACGTGTTGCAATCAACACATGCTATGGAAAAAAGTCCAGATCTTGTTTACTTGTTAAATTTTCAATTTACTGCTTAAATAAATCGCAGAAAAACATGTGGTACTGTATTTACCCTAATTATTGGAACACCTTATCTACCATACTTGTCCTAAAATTTGAAATAGTCCATTCTACTACCGTGTCTAAAATATTGCTATATCTATGGCAAACTGTGTAGACCCTAGCAGATGCCGCATTCTGCGGCATCTGATCTGGGTCTACACTGTTTGCATAGCCCATCTTTCCCAATACTTAGGTTTTATTTTAATATGTGTCAGTTTCGTATACATTTCTGACGAGATTAACGAGCATAAGTTTGTCTTTCTCTCTAAGCAGTTTACCACCACGATTTTATGTGACATTATCGTTACGAGCATGCGGTTTCTTCATGCCAGGCCAGAGAAATGTTACTTTGTGACTGTTACATTTGTTTTTGTAATCTATACTGGAAATGCGAATGTCCCTGAATTGTGTTGTCGCCTGGGAAAGTATCTGTGCAGATCTATTTGAATCTACATAGGGATTACTAAATAGGTTCTGTGGGACTTACAAACCGTCTTTGGCCAACATGAATACCCGTTTTGATGTGCAGACTGCTATCTCGCATATGAAGCGCTAAGGTACTATTTTGCTTGTCGCCGCTTATTGCTTTTCAAAAGAAAAGGTAAACATAATTAGAAATGTGTTTGTAAAACACTATGCCACCAACTATATGCTTGTCGATACAAAATGCCAAAGCTGAAAAGGAAAATAACTCCAACCAAAATTTGATCAGGTCATCTACATCTTGGTTCCAAACTGCTTGCGAAATTTCATGATCCTAATTCAAGTGGGTCCTTAGATATTTTGCTTATAAGATTTTCATAGGCCTAAGTTGGAAAAGGGGCATTACTTCATCGTGAAGACTCCGACAAAAAAGAAAAAACAAATTGACGACGAGTTATAACTCAAGAAGTATCTGGCAGTATTTTTAATATTCAAATGTTAATCAGGCCATCTACTTCTCACTTACAATCTATTCACTAGGTTTCAAGGATCTAGCTTCAATAGTTTTTGAGATTTTGTGCTGACAAGATTTCATCCATATATTTTCTAAGGGCCATAACTCAGGAAATGCACATACATGTAACCTTGACGAGAAAAAAAGCATGTGTCAGCCATATATGAAATTTCAAAACCATAGCATGAACTGTTCAAAAGTTCTGCTATGCATCAACAAGAGCTCTGCCAAGTGGGGCATTATATGCCTGTGGCAAGTAAAAAGATGTAGCAAATAAACTGACTCCTGTATAATTCAGTGCTCCAGATATAAACTGTAAGTGGAATTACAAAAAAAAAAAAATTTTCATTGGGGCATAGCTGTTAATATTTCGTGAACTGTAACCTAAGGGTCCAAGCTGGCCCAGAAATTAAGGGAGAGGTGACTTCTCCCTCCTGGGAAAATAGGGAGAAGTTTGCTGCATCTAGGGAGAAGTGCTTTCAGACGGAGGACACACGACAGAAGCATGGCTATATTATAAGCTCATATGAGTCTTTGGCTGATTTGTTTTTCTATACGTCAATATCGGACCAAACAATAACAAAACAAAAATAAACAACCAAAAAAAAAAAAAAAAAAAAATGCTGCAAGAAATCTTTTTGTAAACCTTTAACTTGTTTTATACAGATTTTATTTTTGTTCTTCATGGAAGCCAACTCAGAAGAGTATTAAAACAAACAAAAAAAATCCAAAAAGAATTACGTTTATGTTTTGATATTAGTCAAGCTTCTTAATTCTGTGTCATTTAATAAATGCAGTTTTAAAGATTTAATACTTGCAAATCTAATAAAATAAAATGTAAAAAAAAATAATAAATAAATAAATAAATAACTTGCCCATATGGCCATAACTTTAGTAATTTGCAAAAAATATACCTATTATAAAAAATAAATATGCACACTATTACCTCTAAACAATATGCCGCGAAAAGTTTATACAAAAACTTTTAAAGTGGCATAACTCTGCCAATATTTGGTGCACTGTAACCTTGAAATAATATGCGCTGCTCCACATCATCGTGTAAATATTTATGAAGTTTCAGCTTGATCGGATGTAAACTGTAGGAGGATATAGCCAGAAACGAAAAATAGAAATTTTCAAAGGGGTATAACTGCTAATATTTGGTGGACTGTAACCTTAAAACAGTATGCACTGCTCCACATCATGGTCTAACTACAAATCAAGATTCAGCTTGATCGATGTAAACTGTGGGAGTTAGCCAGAAACAAAACGTTTACAGAAATTTTCAAAGGGGCGTAACTCTGCTAATACCTCGTGGACTGTAACCTCGAAAGAATATGCGCTGCTCCACATCATGGTCTAACTAATTACTATGAATGAAGTTTGAGCTTGATCAGATATAAAATGTAGGAGTTAACCGGAAATGAAGTTTACAGAAATTTTCAAAGGGACATAACCTTGCAAATATTTGGTGGACTGTAAACCCGAAACAATATGCGCTGCTCCACATCATGGTCTAACTATAAATGAAGTTTCAGCTTGATCGGATGTAAAATGTAGGAGGAGTTAACCGAAAAAGAAAAGTTTACAGAAATTTTCAAAGGGGCCTAGCTCTGCAAACATTTGGTGGACTGTAACCTTCAACCACATCATGGTCTAACTATATACCAAGTTTCAGTTTGATCGGATGTAAACTGTAGGAGGAGTAAGCCGGAAACGAAAAAGTTTACGGACAGGCGCTATACTCAGTAACATAATACGCCCTGTTTTTCAAATGGGCGTATAAAAAAGCATGCAATGTAAAGTGACCAAGGTTATAAAGGGCCATAACTCATGAAGTATTTTTCAAAATGTATTCAAAACTTAATCAGGTCATCTACTCATCAATACCAAGCTATTCATCAGGTTTCAAGGCTCTTGCTTCAATAGTTTTTGAGATATTTTGCTGACAATATTTTATCCATATTTTTCAAAGGGCCATAACTCGGGAAAGGGCATTATCCTAATGGGAAAAAAATATGTGTCAGCTGTTTTTTCATTTGGAATCCATATATGAAATTTCAAAACCCTAGCATGCATGGTTTAGAAGTTATGCTATGCATCAAAAAGCATGCAATGTAAAAATGCCCAAAGTTACAAAGCGTTATAACTCATGAAGTATTTTTCAGAATTTATTCAAAGTTAATCAGGTCATCTACTCATCAATACCAGTTCTATTCACCAGGTTTCAAGGTTCGCGCTTGAATAGTTTTTTTGTTGTTTTTTTTTGAGATATATTGCTGACAAGATTTCATCATTTTATCAAAGGGCCATAACTCAGGAAAGGGGCATAATCCTGATGAAGAAAAATATGTCAGCTATCTTTTCATGAGGAATCCATATACGAAATTTCAAAACCCTAGCATAAATGGTTGAGAAGTTATGCTATGAATAAAAAGCATGCAATGTTACAAAGGGCCATGTTACAAAGATGCAATGTTACAAAGGGCCATGATAAATCATGAAGTATTTTTCAGAATTTATTCAAAGTTAATCAGGTCATCTACTCATCAATATCAATCTATTCACATGGTTTCAAGGCTCCAACTTCAATAGTTTTTTTAGATATTTTGCTAACAAGATTTCATCCATATTTTTTCAAATGACCATCAGGAAAGGGGCATAATCTTGATGGGAAAAAATTAGTGTCAGCTATTTTTTCATGAGGAATCCACATATGCAATTTCAAAACCTTACCATGCATGGTTCAAATGTTATGCTATGCATAAAAAAGCATAACAGGCGCAAGGAGGTCCCAGAAGCAATATGCCCCTCCAACTTCTTTGGAGTTGGGGCATAAAAATGTAATGGTGTGTCTGATCTGCGGTCTAATCTCAGTAACGAAAATGTGGCATCCGAAAACGTTGAAATGAAAATATATATATATATATTTTGTTGAAATCTCCTGTTAAAATATTTTGTAAATGTTTTGTTTCTTTTAAAAGAGAGAGATATTGCTACGATCAGACATGTTAGAATTAGGAGCTGTGGATTGTGCAAATGTCAAAATCTAGGTCATGTAGTTTGCAAACAAACATTATTTTATTGGAAAGTATGAAATAAGTCACAGGTGGACAGGTCTATCGATAATCCCAGCCTCAAGGGATGAAAGATCATGACACCTGCATAAGCATTTTCAGTGAATTATTTGGTCGGTAGATACAATCTGCTTTCAATCATTTTTGCCAGAATGATTTTCTATATACATTTTTTAAACATTTGACAAAATGCCTACCAGAATCTCAAAATTACAGAAAATAAAAATCAGATCTTTAATTTCTAGAACCTTCTTAAATGAAAGTGGTGTTAAGGAAATTTCTCATCTCCATTCATTCAAATTGCCTTGATCATGTGCAACAAAATACAGTCTATGCATATTTTACATGATGAGCATTTTAATTTAGACTATAACTGTTCTAAAATATTGATACTGATTACATTAAATCGCATGATTATCAGTGGTTAGTGATTATTTTAGAGGACCCACTAAATATTTAGCATTTTGGGACACTTTTTTTTTATGCATAAACGACAGTCAAAACTGTTTTCCTTCATATTCAGCTGTAAGTTTAGTTATCTGCTAATAATTTTAATGTGGCACAAATCTAAGAAAGACTTCTTTTCACATTATTTAAAGAGGAGGGTGAACGGAGATGAGAAAAGGAGATATGTCACGAAAATTAGTGACGTGCGTCACAACGAACACGTGTCCGATCAATTTACAAATCTCAGCGATATGCACGAGTCGCTAATCACGCTGTTAGGGGTACGTGTATAAGCGTAACAATATCCTAGGTGTGCTTGTATCAAATGTAGCACTTAGCAACATACCATTTTGTTTTACTTGTTAAGGTCTGAAAACTTGCCTCTCCTCACGAGGGAACTATGATAAAGGACTACTTCGACGCGCAATAATATCGAGCCAAGGTTTATGGGCCATTCGGCTCGCCTCGTACGATTCCGGATATGGGATCGGAGACCATCGATGCAAGCTACGGAATAATACGGGGTTTACAGCTTGATTAGTTCGTGAGTGTCGGTATTTTGTGTAACCCAAACACGAACCTGAGTTGAGTTACTAGGGCTGCGTTCAGTAGTGCAAAGTGATAGCAAACGTTTTGCCCTGTATCCTTATACCTAATGACGAGCGCCAACAGGAACAGGGGTCCAGGGCAAAACACTCGCGAGTTACTTGCGTTAGTCAAATTTAAAAGTGCTTTAATCCCTACCCCCGCCACACTCGATAGTTTATACTACTGACCATCAGAATCAGAATTTTTACTGGTGATACGTCTAATGACATTCATATGCAGAAAGCGGGTATCTTCCAAGCATATGCAGGTAGCAACGGCCCAGATCAGCCTGCAAATATGGGCAGTCCGATCAAAGTCTATCTGAGAAAATATTCGAGAAAGTCCAAAAATATATAATCACTACCAAGAGATTCACTGCTATTAAGTAATTCTAAGAATGTACAAAATTATGCTTGTGAAATTTACCATGCAGCTAGTTTAGTTTTGTTTGGCTGCAAGGGAGTTTCTAAGCATTACTGTCGCGCACCCCACCCCACCTCACCCACCCACTCTCTCTCTCTCTCTCTCTCTCTCTCTCTCTCTCTCTCTCTCTCTCTCTCTCTCTCTCTCTCTCTCTCTCTTTGCATTTCTTTCTCTTTCTAATGATACAAAAACCTAAGGTTTTTGAATTGAATGAGATCGTAGTTTATATTGTTTGTTTGAATGCATATGAACAGTAATTCAGAGTATCACTTGTACATGATCTTCGCCTTCTTTTCACAGTTGTTATTATTAAGGAGAAGAACTAAATAAGTAACATTGCTTTCGTTCTGATCCTTTAATATGTATTTTCACAACATTATATTTGTACCCATGTATACTTTGTGAAATAAAATATGTTTAAACCAAAGTCTACCTACATGTAGTCCGGCTATTTAAACAGTGTAAAGTTGAACAGTTTGCAGATGCAATACTATACCGGTCAGATAATGCGGATGTGCATGTTAAAACTGAACCTTTGTTGTTTGGATATGATGACAGATTTTCAAATGGGGCAGCTCAAATAAGGAAATACTGTTGTGTACATCTGTATAACTGAAAACGCTTCATTATTATTTGTTAATACTGCATGTCTTTTCAGCCATCACGAAAACATGCCTATATAATTTTGACCCCCTTAAACCCCACATTTATATAGTAAAACTGGGGTTTACAGGGGTATGCATTATTTTCCTTATTTCTGCTCAAAACATAGATTGTGGGTACTCGTTAGAACCGCCTCGCCGAGGCGGTTCTAACGAGTATCCACAATCTATGTTTTGAGCAGAAATATGAAGAATATCAGACTTTTTTTATCTAAAAATTTTCATTTTTTGGTGGTAAAGTTTTCAGTGCATTTGAATAGGCATGTTTTCGTAATGATTATACTTCATACACTAAATACACTTCATTTTGTTGTCTTTTTTTCCGAATCCCATACTGTATTTACTCTAAGCAGAGGAACTTATTTGCCTGAGCACACAGCATAGACAGCATAGACCCAAATCAAACTGCTCCTACAAGCACTTTCTTCAGATCAGAGGCTGCGCTTTTTTGTCACTGAGCACTTTTAGACATCATCAGGTGGAATTTCAAATTTAAGTACAACGAGTTGATGTGTCTAAGTATTTTTGATAACTGCAGAAGACATAACTGTCCGGACTGCAGAGACAAAAAAGATATTTCCACATGAGAACATCTTCATCGTCCGTCAGGACATGTCACAATCCTCTGTTATGGATGCTTGGCAATATAAGTTTATATCATTCTTTCTTTATTTTTGATATTCCCAAGTATTATTTTGTCGGTGAACTGTCCAGTTTTGTCGGTGAACTGTCCCCAAAATACGTGTCGGTGAACTGTCTTGTCGGTGAACTGTCTCGAAACCATCCTCTACGCCTTCAACAGAGATAATGATCGAATCTGGAAGGGCATTCCAATCTCTGATTGTTTGAGGGAAGAATAAGCCCTTGTGTTCTAGGGCGGTGATCCCCGTGTTGGTCTTACTCTTTGTAGCCTTGTGGTTAATTCTACGAGGCAACTTTTAATATGTCTTGCCTTGCGTTTTGTCATTGTGTTTTTCAGTCCACCTCGCTTGGGTAAGAGAGGGCTGGTCTGCATGCTTTTCGTGCATTTGTATGTCTTGCGCGTGTTGGTTTGTGTCTATTTCCTCTTCCTCTAGGTGTCAGGAATTGGCTGCAACTTGTGATTGTGACACTCCATGGACTCTTCTTTTTACTTTTTTGCACTTCTAAATACAGCCCAGATTTGAAGAATATTGATTTCATACATTACCTGTTCAGCATTATGTTATCTGTCATGTTAACAGGTGCTCTTCAGGATTATAATGATGGTATTCCAATCAGTAATTGCTTTTATGACACGCTATTTAATCTAAGAAGGTTACAAACCAAAGATGCAGCGAGAAATATCATTTATGAGCGACATGGCAATAATAATAATTAATAACTTTATTTAACGAAGATGCCCAGTTGGACATAGTCCAATCTTCCCTTGGGTCCTCCTTCAAAACTTACAACTATTTACATGTTAACAAAAGACATATGACATCCATGACATGCATCTAAGTCAAAACAAACACATATACATTATAATATATAACAATATACATTATAATATATAACATATATAACTTATAAGATCAATTATGTAGTCAGTAACAATGTACAAAAAAAAGCATGTGCAGAAAACTTTTTCAGCATAGATTTATGGGGTATACATATCTCAACATCAGATTCACCAGAGCTTCTTCAAATCTTAGTGACTTTTTATTAGCTGCCGTAATAAAGCTCTTACTGCCAAACTTCTTAGGCAGGGCTATCGTTATTTTAAACCCCGTAAGGCGTCGTCGAAATTTTATCGCAGACACAGTGCTTTGGTAGAAAAATATAACGTCAGTCTAAAAAAAAACTTCTACAACAAGGTATATCGGAACCAGAATTTACGGTGACTTACGAGCCATTATGCGAACCGAATTTTTATGAATTTCTGTATTAAGAGTAGCATAGGGACCCAAGGTGAAGTTGGCTGACCGTAAATGTGCTTTAACCTCGCCCCCCCCCACACCCCCCCCCCCCCCTCCTGCCCCGCCCCAAGCCACCAACCAGTAGTTTATTTTACTGACCATTCTAAGGCGGTGGACCAGGTGTTAGTCTTACTCTTTGTTACGTTGTGGTTTATTCTACGAGGCGATTTGTTTTGTCTTGCCTTGTGCTATTTTGTTCTTGTCTTTTTCAGTCCTTTTAGCATTGCGATAACCTCGCTTATGGAAGAGAAAGCTAATCTTAATGCTTTTCGTACGTTTGTTCGATTTGCGCTTGTTTGATTTTTGTCTATTTCCTCTTCCTCTTCGTGTCTGGGATGGGCTGCGGCTTTTCGTACATTTGCTCGATTTGTGCTTGTTTGGATTTGTCGGTTTCCTCTTCCTCTTGGTGTCTGGGAAGGGCAGCGGTTTTGTAATTGTGGCACTCCCTGGACTTTTCTCTTACCTTTTTTTTTTTTATTCTACTGACTGCTCTAAGGCGATGGGTCCCGTGTTTGTCTTACTCTTTGTTGCTTTGTGGTTTATTCTACGAGGCTTGATGATATGTCTTTGGCTTGGCCCGCCGTGGTTCAACTATGGGTTTTCATTTACTCTGGCATACAGTAGAATAAGCCATGAGTACTCGTCTTTGTTTATTATAGTGATTAATTTGATTTTTGTGTTTTCGCTTTGATGCATTGACTGAGTAAGGAGCCTTTATGCGAACCAATTTTTTTATGTACTTCTGTATTAAGAGTAGCATCAGGACCCAGGGTGAAGTTGACTAGCTGTAAAAGTGCTTTAACCCCCCCCCCCCCACCTGGCTTAACCCCTCCCCCCTCACACCCCCCCCCCCAACCCCGCCTGGTTTACTGATTACCTTGCTTAGGGAAAAGATAGCTAATCTTAGTGCGTTTCGTACGTTTGTTCGATTTGCTCTTGTTTGGTTTTGTTTGTTTCCTCTTCCTCTTGGTGTCTGAAAAGGGCTGCGGTTTGTGATTGTGGCACTCCCTGGACTTTTCTCTTACCTTTTTGTTTTACTCTACTAACTGTTCTAAGGCGGTGGTCCCGGTGTTAGTCTTACTCTTTGTTGCTTTGTGGTTTATTCTACGAGGCGATTTGTTTTATGTCTTACCGTGTGTTATTTTGTTCTTGTGTTGTTTTTTTTTCTCAGTCCTTTTAGTATTGCGATTACCTCGCTTGGGGAAGATAGAGCTAATCTTAGTGCTTTTCGTACGTTTGTTCGATTTGCGCTTGTTTGGTTTTGTCTGCTTCCTCTTCTTCTTGGTGTCTGGGAAGGGCTGTGGTTCTCCTTGGATTTTACTCTTACTGTTTTTGGATTGAAATCGCGCAGTGTACGCGGAGCATGCATCTGTGTCCACATAACTGTAGCAACTGATTCATAATCCTGCTTAAGTTTTCTTCCAACAACTTTCCGAGTAAATGGCTCAGATAAGTATTCACTATACATTTTTGGTTGGAAATATGACCTGATAGGTTTTCCAATGCTTGCGCTCAGTGCATATATATGAGCAAGTTCGGAATACGAACCACATACAATGGAATCATGAACAAGTTTGTCAAAATTATTAACAATTACCCTGTTGTCACGTATCAAGTCTATGTACGATTTACTCGTATGATAATAATACTGTCTATTAAGAGTCATTTCGGTGATGTTTTGAGTCTCAGTAATGCATTGCAACTCTCCGTGCCACTCAATGCACGTGACACGGCTCTATACATGCAATTTTCATCACGCCGAAGAGTGTAAAAGGATTTCTGAGCTCGTCTGTTATTGAAATGAACCAAGTTATTCGAATAGTTCCTTGGGTATTTAATGTTTCGAAAAACAATAAAGTATTTTCCCAACTTCGTTCTCAGGAGTATTCATCTTAGTCCTTTGACCGTCGAAACATTTGTCCAGTTTTTCTGGTTTAAACTTCCCATGCACTGATATTTCAGCGACATACACTCTTTTAGTGTCGTTTTCTTTCAAACTTCACTCTTTCACACAGCCACTCAGTTAATTCCTTCCGTTCAGTTTGTGTACTAATACTATTTTCACCTAAATTAATAAATACGACATCTGGCTGAAACAGTTTTAATTTGTCCAAAGTATCAGAACAGTCGTCAAATTTCATACCACCAAAACAGAAAAATCTTTTAGCTCACCCTGACAAAACCGTCTAATCTATAAAAATAACTAGCTCCAAAAAGTGCATTCTCAGAATGCAAGATAGTATATGGAATCGCCCTTAAATACAATATGAAATTGCAAACAGGCAATGAGCTGTAAGTGTCAGAGCAAATTTTCTGTATATATCTCACTTAAAGACTTTTTTTCGGAAGACAAATGTATAGCTGGATGTGAATTGCTTTAAATGTATCAGAACAGTTATTACTAATTTATTTTAAATTGTAATAATATTCATCAATTTAATCGATGCTATTCTTTCTAAATAATTAGCATTTTCAAATGATATAGAGAATAAGGAATACTGGACAATAATCGCAACAATTACGGATTCGACACTTCGCTTTTGTTTTAAAATGTCATAGGAATGTTTTAAAATGTCATAGGAAAGACATTTGTCCCTGTTTATTTCATAGTAACTGAAGTTTTTTTCCTAAACCTGATTAAAGCAAATATGACTTCTCTTTATTTCGTTTTGTTTTTGTTTTGTTTTGTTTTTTTTTTGTTTTTTTTTTCTGTGGAAAAAATCTCTTGTCACGATTATTTTCGGTTGTATTCTTTTTTTTTTTTTTTTTCCTGATTAAAAAAAAAAAATTGGCGATGCTGCACATTTTAGGACTAAAGGACTACTAAATATTATACAATTAACATTTCTTTCGTTCAGGCCTATGGGCATGGTGGGCGAAGCTTGCTTACCAAGTAATGCTTACTATCCGCGGACGCCTGATTACACCCTTTATTCTGGGGTCCATGTCTGTTGGTCTGAACATTCTGATTTGTCATTCGTTTACGGATTTATGAGTTTAGATTATGGCTTAGGTACCGTGTAGCTTAATGTGGCGCATCTGCCAATGCTGCTCACTCAAATATTTTCTCCCAAAAATCCCAAAGTATCATTTTGTGGGATTATGTGATGAAACATATCAAAAGGTACAATTTGCATGGGGAATCAAGAGTTTATTTCAAAATAATGAGGAAAGTGTTGTTTTCACTAAAACCAAAGGACCCTTTTCCCTAAACGTGAAATTTAAAAGGTGAGATTTAAAAGGGCTGCGGTTTGTGATTGTGCACTCCCTGGGCTTTTCTCTTACCTTTTTTGTCAGTGTGACAATCAAAATGTAACAAATATATTCTAAATTGATTAGTGATTATAGAAATGCATCTTTAATCTACAAACATTCTTTATGTCCAAGGCAACAGGCAAAATTCTAACAGGTGCGCGACATTGGCAGACATTTTTATGACACACAAACAAGGGGGTGGTGAAGGTGAGGGAATATTATCTGCTAAATTTGATGAAAATATTAAATGAAAATAAACTTGTTCTATTTATAATAATTATTCTTCGTTCTAGTACATTGAAAAATTAAAACTGGTCTAGCGAACATTTTTTTAAATTCAGCTCAAATCCTTAGGTGCGCTGAATAGGCCGACAGCATGCAGTGTACCATGACCGCAACTACTTGTAGAAAGCTGGGAGAATAGGATTCTACTACCCTTTGTTAATTTCATATCCAAATTTATTAGCCTCTAATGTTGGTGTGTCCGCTGTCATTCCATCCTGCCAGCCGCACATACGCCAGTCTACCCGTCATGTTATGTCATACCATTCATTCATTTATTAATTCATTCATTCTTTCATTGGAATATCTCTGTGTTAATCCATTCATTATCTCTTTGATTTTCTAATTATTTCCCTTAATCAATAGTCAGATTATCTATCGACTGACGTTTGAACATTCAATCACCATATGATTTAAAACGTATTATATTTTATTTCAAAATTGTTAATTGCTTTTTATCTCTACAACATCAAATGATCAACATCAAATTGTACATTCCTAAACAAAGTAATTAAATGATTATAATCTCGTCTTAAAGAAGCAGCAAGTTACCACCTAAATATCCGTGAACGCCAGATTTATTGAAGTCAATTATATTATCAGTTAATAACTTGGGTCACACAAGTCCGCCATGTATGTTGTATGTTGTATCTTGTGAAGAGATTCTGCCAATCCTGGCACACCTCCAGACCGCTGGAGTACCGTTGTCACAACTAAAATGGTCACTAATCCACCACCCTATTTACAGCTTATAAAGTCTCTATTTACACTTTAAAGTCCACATTTATAAAGAGTTCAGTTAAATATCATGTTCATAAGATCAGCATAAAAGTTCTGTTCCAGGTTATAATTGAATAATAGCTGGATACCCGCTATGTTGTGGCCTGGACAACTTCAGTAGATTTAGGAATGTGTTTTTGTTTTTTTTTTGTTTGTTTTGTTTTTTTTTTTTTTGTTTTTTTTTTTTTGTTTTGTTTTTTTTTTGTTTTTTACTTTCTCTTTCTACTTCTTTGAGGGACAAGCGACAGTTTCTTATATCTCTCGAAGTGCAACGTATGACACAAACGTCTGCTATGAAAAATTCTATTGTCTCTAATAAATGGTTTTAGGGGTGGATTTACTATAAGCGCTAGAGTCTAGTATTAGCTGAAGCAGTCTATCAGGATCGTTAGTAGGGTAACTAAGCAAACTTACACAGGTATCAGTGATAATGTCAGTAATAGGTTGTCTAGCACTACTCAAAGCCGTGCAGTTCAGCAGGAAGTGTTCGACTGTCTCGTCACCCTCCTTACACAAGTAGTTGCGGTCATGGTACCAAAGCCGTAATCCAAAATCATAAATCCATAAACGAATGACGAATCAGAACAACAGACAGGCAGGATCTATTCTATTCTGGTTAAACATGGCCCGCTTACTCTGGAGGATATACGTTCCTGTCACCAACTTCAATTTCGTACAGATACGTGGAATTTCCCGAGCGTTGCCAACTGTTCGCACCACAGGGTGTCGTCGACCATAATAGTAGTCGCCCGCATGTAGGTATTTCAAACTCGAATACAGAGGTGCGTTGTAGCGTATTCTATTAATCTAGTGGTCGTTAACATGCTTGTTGACTGTTCGTTTCCATGCTTCTTTGCCAGGAGGGTCATCCAATATATCCAACGGGTGTGGGAGATCATACTTAAAACACAACTCTTTAAGCGCCACAAACCAACTATTACTTTTGTGACCCTTGATGTTCAACTGTCTATATGCAATCTGCTTTTCAATAGCCGTTGACGATAGTCGGCATATACTATCAAACAACGTAAAGGCTCTCTTATGTATAGTTGCTTCAGTTGGGACAGTTCCAGAAAGAACATAAACTGCTGGGTCTGCCGTAGTAACAAGGATGGACAGCAGCAACTTCAGGTATATTTTGTAGAACTCAAGTGTATCTAGATGTTTTCCTTGAGGAAGTACCACTTCCATGCCATATATCAGGGTGGGCAGAACATACGTCTGAAGCAGATGTATTGACGTCTCTGGATCTAGCCCGTTATGACCATGACATCCAGATGGCATCAGGCTGTAGAGGGTTCGTCGAGCCTTCTTGATGTTTTCTGCTACAGCTGTTATCTGAGTCGATGCTGACCCAGTACACCAACACGCATACTTTCTGTAACTACTGGCATAGGCTCACCATTTAGGGTCCACACATAGTCTTGATCTTCCTCAGCTGCATCTATCTTCAAAATGACGCTTTTCACTAGCTGGAACTCATAGTGCTCCATAGAACCATAGTCTGCCGATGTGTTAACAAGCGATTGCAGTGGATCAGGTTTGGAGCTGGCAACAGCCACATTGTTTGCACATGCTGGTGCTGCACAACTAATCTCCTCGATTTTCGCTCCTTGATCAATCCAACCTGTCGAGCAACGGATTCTCGTAGACCTTATAGAGATCAGTACTTAATACTCCTCCCTGCCTCACACCCTGCTGTATTTCAAATTGCTCTGATAGACATCCATCCCACTTAACAATCGTGCGGGCATTTGTGTGGAGGCTGTTAATCAGGTTCCAGTGTGCACCTTCAATCCCAAGATGGTAGACTTTCCGTAACAGGCTAGTATGGCTGACCACATCGAATGCGAATTTAGCATCGAAGAATGCTATATATGTTGGTTTCTTGGAGTCCTTGTAATTTCTGATATATTCTAATGTGAGTGAGCAGTTCATTGGGGACGACCCTTCAGTAAATCCCCGCTGCAGTCTGTTCTGTTTTTCCGCAATTACAGGCTTAAATTTATTCTCTCTCTTAAAACTGATTCTAGGATTTTGGCTATTGTCGGTGTAATTGTTATCCCTCTGTAGTTTTTTGCGTCCAGGTTGGAACCCTTCCTCTTGAAGGCCGGTGTCAAGACTCCGAGCTTCATACAGTCTGGAACACAACCCATTCCATTATGGCGTTAAACAATGTAGACAATACAGGCGCCACTGCGTCGTTAGCATGCACAAAATGTTCAGCCTTAATGTTGAAAATATCATCTGACTTGCCAGTATTGAGAGATTTAATTGCCTTAGTCACTTCTTCACACGTGATTGGGGTAAAGTCCCTTTCATGTTCACATATGTCTACTAGAAGTAGCTATCTGGTTAAATTCCAGCTGAACTAGCTAGCTTCTGATATTCGGAGTCAAGGGTCGTACAATGTTGGGGAGTGGCTAATCGCTTGAAATGCTGGTGCCATCCATTCAATATTTCATTTTTTGTTCAGAATATATCTTTTCCAACATGCAATTCATTAATACAATTGTTCAGTTTACCTCTTTGTCTGTTTATAAGTGGTTGGGTATGAAAGCAGCTCGGCCGTGGCTTTCATACCCGACCTTTAAAGTCTATGAAAAAGTTTTGAGTCTCTTGTTCTGGAATCAAGTATTTTCCTGCCTAATTTGTGTCTGCTTCCTACTATACTCAAACCTGATAGCTCGGCGCAAGGCACTAGTTGTATATTTAGCTCAGCGCAAGGCACTAGTTGTATATTTCTTGTTTAGAAGTGTTTGATCAGTAGTACTGTCTGGTCTGCCTGCTTGTTTCCAGGTGTGAAAAGCTTTTTTCTTGCCTTCAACGGCTTCCTGGATTTCATGGGTCCATACTTTCAGTTTGGAGGTACGTCGCTTCAGCTTCATCTCCTTAGGGGCTGCCAACGTTGCCGCCTCCTCTAGAATGTCGTTAATCTTTCTGGCTGCCGTGTCGACTGCACACATACTACTGAGATTGTTTTCTACATCTTTCAAGGAATTCTGAATGGAGCTGACATACAGATCTTTGTCTAATTTGTGCCATTTCATTTTGACAGTTATTGACTTTTGGTTCAACTCGACTTTATCCATTTTATACCTAATACTACATGCCACTGGTAAGTGATCAGATACGTTTATTTTCAAGTTATCAAGCACCCTTATTTCACCCACAGCATCACTAAAAGTCTTTGGATATAATATGTAGTCTAAGGTTTACGTTTCCGTACCCCTGGGGTTCATATACGTTTTTCGGGTTTCTTTAGTGGTAAAGTCATTTTCACTGATAAAATCTTTGAGGCTTTGTTGTCTGCTAGTTTTGGTATTATTATTTAAGTCTTCATTCCAATCTCCACTTACGACAAGTACTTTTGTATAATTTCGGTCTAAACAGTCAGTAAAATCTTCAACATCGTCTGTATATAAATTTTTGTATCAACAAACATATCCCCGCCCCCCCCCCCCCCCCCACCAGATGGTATTTTCATCCTATTTTATTGTCTTGGTCGTCTCGGTATTTCGAGTCATTTCGGTAAGTCTAGGCTCCGGATCACTCTCATGGGTAAAAGAAAATACCCATCCTAGCAATGAAAGTGATCAATTGTGTCAACCTCTGACTGACCTGATGAATTACATTCTTTCCTCTGGGTACATCCCGCCAATGATGCTGGAAGGTCTGGTGACACCTGTACCAAAGAAAGATAAGGATGCAACTCTTCCCACAAATTATAGGGGAATTACGGTCCTGTCCATTACTGGGAAAGTGCTGGAAAAGGTACTCCAGAGACGTACGGAAACTGTCCTATCTCAGAACCAGTCCAGGCTGCAGCCCGGCTTCACGAAGAAGTCCTCATCTATCAACGCAGCCCTCCTGATTTCGGAAATGCAGAATGAGGCGAAAGATTGTGGTGAACCGCTTACACTTGTGACGCTGGATGCCGCCAAGGCGTTTGACGTGGTATGGCAGGGATCATTACTGAGGAAAATTTACCTGGAAGGTGTGGATCGATGTATCTGGCTTACTTTATTAAACATGTATACACAAGCAACGTCTTCTGTGAGATGGGGTCAGCGTGTTTCTGCACCTTTCCCTGTCAAGCAGGGTGTTCGCCAGGGAGGCATCCTCAGCACTATACACTATAAGTTGTTCAATAATGACCTCCTGCATGTGATTGAGGAATCTGGTATCGGGGCTACTATTGGCTGTCTGTACTGCGGAGCGCCAACGTGTGCTGATGATGTTGCAGCTCTTGGTGGCAAAATGCATGCTCAGTGTATTGTGACAATTGTCCGGTGGTATTGTGGTGGACACCGCTATTGCATCCACCCCCAGAAGTCAGAAGAAGTGCCCATGAATAAGGATGACAAGGATCCAGAGTCCGATATCATGTATGGTGAAGAGCCTATATCAAAAGTACAAAGTGCAGTGCACGGGTGTCCATAGGGAGAGTACTGGTAGACCAGATATCCAGAAAAAAGTGTAGTTGGGCAGGCGTACAATGTATAGCATGATGGGAGCAGGCGTGTATGGTGGTTCAGGGTTGAATCCAATTGTGTCCTCTCACCTGTGGAAGATATATGTGGTGCCTCGGGTGCTCTATGGTCTTGAAGTCCTGTCACTGACTCTGGCTGATGTTACAGCCCTGGAGAGGTTACAGCGAGAGATGCTGCGAAAGCTACAGTCTTTAACCAGAAGTACAGCTACTGTTGCTGTTACATGTCTGTTGGGGATTCGCCCGTTAGAGAATGTGTTGGATCTGAGGAGGCTTACGTTGTTATGTAATGTTCTTTTCACAGACGGTACACTGGAACAAGATGTCGCTCTGCGTCAGATTGCTGTGAAGGATGCCGATAGTCATAGTTGGTTTACTGCCTGTAACCGCCTTCTGCACAAGTATAACCTCCCAAATATATACGTCCTTAAGGAGCAATTTTCCTCAGAAGGTAAATGTAAAGCCGCGATCAGCTTGGTGTCTAATACTTGGTGTACAGAGGCGGCAACAAAATCAACGTTGAAGTACCTAAATGTGAAAGCATGTAAGGTTGGTGAACCCCACCCTTGTTGGAGAACTGTGACTGGTTCAACGCGGGACGTCAAGAGAGCTGTTATCAAAGTACGTTTGTTAAAAGGAACCTATTACCTGCAGAAGGATAGAGCAAAGTTCAAAGGAGGCTCTGTTACAGATCTATGTCTGCTCTGTTCTGCTGCAACAGAGGATAGGGTACACTTAATTGCTGAGTGCGGTGCCTTAAGTTCTGTCAGACTACGCTACCTCGCGGAAATTGAAAATGAACTCACATATAGGAATCACCCAACCGCGGTTGCAAACGTTTTAGATGATAAGGTATCCTTAACGCAGCTGGTTTTTGGACTGTACATCAGCCTTGGTGGCTGGTAAAGTCTTGATCTCATCCCAGGAAGCTACTGCTGTTGAATGGATCACAAGGAGGCTGTGCTTCGCGCTTCACCTGAAACGCTGTGAACTCTTGGGACAACTTTAGTGATATGAAAGTTAATTGCCGATCTTATAGATAGAACTAACAGTACCTTGGTAAAGAGTCAAATAAACTACATAGTTAATGTAAATATTGCATGAACTTTATACTTCTGGATGGTGGATGTATATAGTGTAATATGGCGTGTATGAATCGTGTGCATGTACGGATTTCGACAACATTGCGGATCAGCCAGCCAGTTTCCTATAACTGTTCGGTACATCTTACTATACACATATTTATCGTTCAACATATTGCCCTTGGCCTCCTGCCAGAGGACGAGGAAACGTAGTCAGTTTGACTGCGTGTGGGACTATCAAGTCCGGATATCCATAACAAGACAAGACAAGACAAGATCCGAATAGAACCGAAAATACAAGGGTTTCATTTTACCCAATAACTTGTCATCCCAATATTAATATTCATAATAAGAATGCAAAATCAATAGCGAAATGAGTCATGGACAGTTAGATAATAGTTTACCACGGAAAGATCAAACATTAAAGTTTCCAATTTCGAACTATATTTTAAGTAGTTAACTGGTCGGCCGTATTCGACCGGGCCGTTTATGCTCTATACAAATGTGTATTCCTCAACGGTTTAAGCGACATGCAGACTGTGGGGAGCTAGGTAGTCGGAAAAGGAGCACCGCTACAGGGTTCATGAATATTTAAGAGGTCCGCCCTTCTTGATTCGGATATGTTCGGTCTCCAAGGAGCTCTTTTACAGGTTGAAGAGCACCGTTAGGGGTATATCTTGTCTTTTACTATAAAACAACACTTCAGAAGAGCGCTTTTACAGGAGGAAAAGCACCAGTAGGGGTACATCTTGCATTTTACTATCAAACAGCACTTCAGAGGAGCTCTTTTAGAGGTTGAAGAGCATCAGTAGGGGTACATCTTAACTATATAATAGCACTTCAGGGAAGCTTTTGCAGGTTGAAGAGCACAAGTAGGGGTAGTAGCATCTTCTATACGACAAGGAGCACCAATAGGAGTATATCTACCCTCTTGTGTGTGTTAATACTGCAGAGGAGCTCTTCTACAAGACAACGAGCACCAGTGGGAGTATACCTACCCTGTTGTGTGTGTTAATATAGCAGAGGAGCTCTTCTGCAAGAAAAGGAGCACAAGTAGGAGTATATCTACCCTGTTGAGTGTGGTAATAATGCAAAGGAGCTCTTCTACAGGACAAGGAGTACCAGTAGGAGTATACCTAGCCTGTTGTGTGTATAAATACTGCAGAAGAGCTCTTCTACACGACAGGGAGCATCAGCAGGAGTATATCTACCATGTTATATACAAGACAAGGAGCACCAGTAATATATCTATCTTGTTGTGTCTATTAATACTGCAGAGGAGCTCTTCTTCCCGACAAGGAGAACCAGTGGGAGTATACCTATCCTGTTGTGTGTGTTATTACTGCAGAGGAGCTCTTCTACAAGACAAGGAGCACCAGTAGGAGTATATCTACCCTGTTGGGTGTGTTAATACTGCAGAGGAGCTCTTCTACACGACAAGGAGCACTAGAAGGAGTATACCTATCCTGTTGTGTGTGTTAATAAAGCAGAGGAACTCTTCTACAAGACAAGGAGCACCAGTAGGAGTATATCTACCCTGCTGGGTGTTATAATACTGCAGAGGAGCCCTTCTACACGACAAAGAGCACCAGTAGGAGTATACCTACCTTGTTGTGTGAGTAGATACTGCAGAGGAGCACTTCTATATGACAAGGAGCACCAGTACGAGTATATCTACCCTGTTGTGTGTGTTAATACTGCAGAGAAGCTCTTCTACAAGACAAGGAGCACCAGTAGGAGTATATCTACCCTGTTGTGTGTGTTTATACTGCAGAGGAGCCCTTCTACAAGACAAGGAGCACCAGTAGGTGTATATCTACCCTGTTGTGTGTGGAAATACTGCAGAGGAGCTCTTCTACAAGACAAGGAGCACTAGTAGGTGCATATCTACTCAGTTGTGTGTGTTAATACTGCAGAGGAGCTCTTCTACAAGACAAGGAGCACCAGTGGGAGGATACCTACCCGTTGTGTGTGTTAATACTGCAGAGGAGCTCTTCTACAAGACAAGGAGCACCAGTAGGAGTATACCTACCCTGTTGTGTGTGTAAATACTGCAGAGGAGCTGTTCTACAAGACCAGGAGCACCAGTAGGGGTATACCTACTCTGTTGTGTGTGTTAATACTGCAGAGGAGCCCTTCTACAAGACAAGGAGCACCAGTAGGAGTATACCTACCCTGTTGTGTGTGTTAATACTGCAGAGGAGCTCTTCTACAAGACAAGGAGCACCAGTAGGAGAATATCTACCCTGCTGTGTGGTAATACTGCATAGGAGCTCTTCTACAAGACAAAGAGCACCAGTGGGAGTATATCTACCCTGTTCTGTGTGGTAATATTGCAGAGAAGTTCTTCTACAAAACAAGGAGCACCAATAGGAATATACCTACCCGGTTGTGTGTGGTTATACTGCAGAGGAGCTCTTCTACAAGACAAGGAGCACCAGTAGGAGTATATCTACGCTGTTGTGTGTGTAAATACTGCAGAGGAGCTCTTCTACAAGCCAAGGAGCACCAGTAGGGGTATACCTACCCTGATGTGTGTATTAATACTGCAGAGGAGCTCATCTACAAGCCAAGGAGAACCAGTAGGAGTATACCTACCCTGTTGTGTGTGTTAATAGTACAAAGGAGCTCTTCTACAAGCCAAGGACCACCACTAGGGCTATACCTGCCCTGTTGTGTGTGTTGATACTGCAGAAGAGCTCTTCTACAAGACAAGGAGCACCAGTGGGAGTATATCTACCCTGTTGTGTGAGTTAATACTGCAGAGGAGCTCTTCTACACATCAAGGAGCACCAGTGGGAGTATATCTACCCTGTTGTGTGTGTAAATACTGCAAAGAAGCTCTTCTACAAGACAAGGAGCACCAATAGGAGTATACCTACCTTGTTGTGTGTGGTAATACTGCAAAGAAGCTCTTCTACAAGACAAGGAGCACCAGTTGGAGTATATCTACCCTGTTGTGTGTGGTAATACTGCAGAGGAGCTCTTCTACAAGACAACGAGCACCAGTAGGGGTATACCTACCCTGTTGTGTGTGTTAATACTGCAGAGGAGCTCTTCTACAAGACAAGGAGCACCAGTGGGAGGATACCTACCCGTTGTGTGTGTTGATACTGCAGAGGAGCTCTTCTACAAGACAAGGAGCACCAGTAGGAGTATACCTACCCTGTTGTGTGTGTAAATACTGCAGAGGAGCTATTCTACAAGACAAGAAGCACCGGTAGGGGTATACCTACCCTGTTGTGTGTGTTACTACTGCAGAGGAGCCCTTCTACAAGACAAGGAGCACCAGTAGGAGTATACCTACCCTGTTGTGTGTTTTAATACTACAAAGAAGCTCTTCTACAAGAAGCACCAGTAGGGGTATACCTACCCTGTTGTGTGTGGTAATACTGCAGATGAGCCCTTCTACAAGACAAGGAGCACCAGTGGGATATATCTATCCTGTTGTGTGTGTTAAAACAGCAGAGGATCTCTTCTACAGGACAAGGAGCACCAGTAGGAGTAAATCTACCCTATTGTGTGTGTCAGTACTGCAGAGGAGCTCTTCTACACGACACGGAGCACCAGTGGGAGTACATCTACCCTGTTGTGTGTGTTAATACTGCAGAGGTGCTCTTCTCCAAGACAAGGAGCACCAGTGGGAGTATACCTATCCTGTTGTGTGTGTTAAAACAGCAGAGGATCTCTTCTACAGGACAAGGAGCACCAGTAGGAGTAAATCTACCCTATTGTGTGTGTTAATACTGCAGAGGAGCTCTTCTACAAGACAAGGAGCACCAATAGGGGTATACCTACCATGTTGTGTGTGTAAATACTGTAGAGGAGCTCTTCTACAAGACAAGGAGCACCAGTAGGAGTATATCTACCCTCTTGTATGTAGTTGCGGTCATGGTACCAAAGCCGTAATCCAAAATCATAAATCCATAAACGAATGACGAATCAGAATGTTCAAACCAACAGACATGGACCCCAGAACAAAGGGTGTAATCAGGTGGTAATACTCAGAGGAGCTCTTCTACACGACAAAGAGCACCAGTAGGAGTATACCTACCTTGTTGTGTGAGTAGATACTGCAGAGGAGCACTTCTATACGACAAGGAGCACCAGTACGAGTATATCTACCCTGTTGTGTGTGTTAATACTGCAGAGGAACCTACTAGAAGGCAAGGAGTACCAGTAGGAGGATACCGACCCTGTTGTGTGTGTTAATACTGCAGAGGAGCTCTTCTACAAGACAAGGAGCACCAGTAGAAGTATACCTACCCTGTTGTGTCTGTAAATACTGCAGAGGAGCTCATCTACAAGACAAGGAGCACCAGTAGGGGTGTATGTACTCTGTTGTGTGTGTTAATACTGCAGAGGAGGTTTTCTACAAGACAAGGAGCACCAGTAGGAGTATACCTACCCTGTTGTGTGTGTAAATACTGCAGAAGAGCTCTTCTACAAGCCAATGACCACCAATAGGGGTATACCTACCCTGTTGTGTGTATTACTACTGCAGAGGAGCTCTTCTACAAGCCAAGGAGAACCAGTAGGAGTATACCTACCTTGTTGTGTGTGTTAATACTACAGAGGAGCTCTTCTACAAGCCAAAGGGCACCAGTAGGGGTATACCTACCCTATTGTGTGTGTTAATACTGCAGAAGCTTCTACAAGACAAGGAGCACCAGTGGGAGTATATCTACCCTGTTGTTTGTGTTAATACTGCAGAAGAGCTCTTCTACAAGACAAGGAGCACCAGTTGGGGTATACCTACCCTGTTGTGTGTGTTAATACTGCAGAGGAGCTCTTCTACAAGACAAGGAGCACCAGTGGGAGGTTACCTACCCTGTTGTGTGTGTTATTACTGCAGAGGAGCTCTTCTACAAGACAAGGAGCACCAATAGGAGTATACCTACCCTGTTGTGTGTGTAAATACTGCAGAGGAGCTATTCTACAAGACAAGGAGCTCCAGTAGGGGTATACCTACCCTGTTGTGTGTGTTACTACTGCAGAGGAGCCCTTCTACAAGACAAGGAGCACCAGTAGGGGTATACCTACCCTGTTGTATGTCTTAATACTGCAGAGGAGCTCTTCTACAAGACAAGGAGCACCAATAGGAGAATATCTACCCTGTTGTGTGGTAATACTGCAAAGGAGCTCTTCTACAAGGAGCAACAGTGGGAGTATATCTATCCTGTTGTGTGTGGTAATACTGCAGAGGAGCTCTTCTACAAGACAAGGAGCACCAGTGGGAGTATATCTACCCTGTTGTGTGTGGTAATACTGCAGAGGAGTTCTTCTACAAGACAAGGAGCACCAGTAGGAGTATATCTACCCTGTTGTGTGTGGTAATACTGCAGATGAGCTCTTCTACAAGACAAGGAGCACCAGTGGGAGTATATCTACCCTGTTGTGTGTGTCAGTACTGCAGAGGAGCTGTTCTACAAGACAAGGAGCACCAGTAGGGGTATACCTACCATGTTGTGTGCGTAAATACTGTAGAGGAGCTCTTCTACAAGGCAAGGAGCACCAGTAGGAGAATATCTACCCTCTTGTATGTGGTAATACTCAGAGGAGCTCTTCTACAAGGTGTTATTACTGCAGAGGAGCTCTTCTACACGACAAGGAACACAAGTGGGAGTATACCTGCCCTGTTGTGTTTGTTAATACTGCAGAGGAGCTCTTCTACAAGACAAGGAGCTCTAGTAGGAGAATATCTACCCTGTTGGGTGTGGTAATACTGCAGAAGAGCTCTTCTTCACGACAAGGAGCACCAGTAGGAGTATACCTACCTTGTTGTGTGTGTAAATACTGCAGAGGAGCTTTTTTATACGACAAGGAGCACAAGTAGGAGTATATCTACCCTGTTGTGTGTGTTAATACTGCAGAGGAGCTCTTCTACAAGATAACGAGCACCAGTAGGCGTATATCTACCCTGTTGTGTGTGTTTATACTGCAGAGGAGCTCTTCTACAAGACAAGAAGCACCAGTAAGAGTATATCTACCCTGTTGTGTGTGTTAATACTGCAGAGGAGCTCTTCTACACGACGAGGAGCACCAGTAGGAGTATATCTACCCTGTTGTGTTTATAAATACTGCAGAGAAGCTCTTCTACAAGACAAGGAGCACCAATAGGAGTATATCTACCCTGTTGTGTGTGTTAATACTGCAGAGTAGCTTTTCTACATGACAAGGAGCACAAGTAGGGGTATACCTACCCTGTTGTGTGTGTGTAAATACTGCAGAGGAGCTCTTCTACAAGACAAGGAGCACCAGTAGGAGTATATCTGCTCTGTTGTGTGTGTTAATATTGCAGAGGAGCTCTTGTACACAACAGAGAACACCAGTAGGAGTATATCTACCCTATTGTGTGTGTCAATACTGCAACGGAGCTCTTCTACAAGACAAGGAGCACCAGTGGGAGTATATCTACCCTATTGTGTGTGTTAATACTGCTGAGTAGCTCTTTGACACGACAAGGAGCACCAATGGGAGTGTACCTACCCTGTTTTGTGTGTAAATACAGCAGAGGAGCTCTTCTAGAAGACAAGGAGCACCAGTAGGAGTATATTTACCATGTTGGGTGTGGTAATACTGCAGAAGAGCTCTTCTACACGACAAGGAGCACCAGTAGGAGTATACCTACCCTGTTGTGTGTGCTAATACTGCAGAGGAGCTCTTCTATACGACAAGGAGCACCAGTAGGAGTACGCCTACCCTGTTGTGTGTGTTAATACTGCAGAGGAGCTCTTCTATACGACAAGGAGCACCAGTATGAGTACGCCTACCCTGTTGTGTGTGTTAATACTGCAGAGGAGCTCTTCTATACGACAAGGAGCACCAGTAGGAGTACGCCTACCCTGTTGTGTGTTTTAATACTACAGAGGAGCTCTTCTACACAACAAGGAACACCAGTAGGAATATATCTACCCTGTTGTGTGTGTTAATACAGCAGAGGTGCTCTTCTGCACGACAAGGAGCACCAGTGGGAGTATACCTACACTGTTGTGTGTGTTAATACAGCAGAGGAGCTCCTACAAGACAAGGAGCACCAGTAGGAGTATATCTAACATGTTGGGTGTGGTAATACTGCAGAGGAGCTCTTCTGCACGACAAGGAGCACCAGTATGAGTATACCTACCCTGTTGTGTGTGTTAATACGGCAGAGGAGCTCTTCTACACGACAAGGAGCACCAGTAGGAGTACGCCTACCCTGTTGTGTGTGTTAATACTGCAGAGGAGCTCTTCTACACAACAAGGAGTACCAGTAGGAGTATATCTACCCTGTTGTGTAATTTTAATACAGCAGAGGAGTTCTTCTATACGACAAGGAGCACCAGTAGGAGTATATCAACCTTTCTCTGTGTGTTAATACTGCACAGGTCTACCTTACGATATGGGGCACCAGTAGGAGTATCTTGTTTGCTGCGTGTAGTAATACTACAGAGAAGGGCTTTAATACGACAAGAAGCACATGTACAAGTATATCTTGTCTGCTGTGTGTAGTAATACTGCAGAGGAGCTCTTCTATATGACAAGGAGCACCAGTAGGATTATATCTACCTTGTCGAGTGTGATAATACTGTAGAGGAGCCCTTCTATACTACAAGAAGCATCAGTATATAATACTACCAGGGGAGATCTTGTACAGGTTGAAGAGCATCCATAGGGGTATATATTGCCTTTACGATATAATAGCACTTCAGGGGAGTTCTTCTACGGGTTGAAGAGCACCAGTAGGGGTACATCTTGCCTTTTACTATAACACAACACTTCAGAGGAGCTCTTTTAGAGGATGGAGAGCATCAGTAGGGATACATCTTGCCTTTACTATATAATAGTACCAGGGGAGCTCTTGTACAGGTTGAAGAGCATCCGTAGGGGTATATATTGCCTTTACGATATAATAGACTTCAGGGGAGTTCTTCTACGGGTTGAAGAGCACCAGTAGGGGTACATCTTGCCTTTACTGTAAAACAGCACTTCATGGGAGTTCTTCTACGGGTTGAAGAGCCCCAGTAGGGGTATATCTTGCCTTTACTATAAATCAGCACTTCAGAAGAGCTCTTTTACAGGTTGAAGAGCACCAGTAGGGGTATTTCTTGTATTAACTGTAAAACATAACTTCAGAGTAGCTCTGTTACAGGTTGAAGAGCAGCAGTAAGGGTATATATAGTCGTAACTGTACAGCACACTTCATAGGAACTCTGTTACAGGTTGAAAAGTAGCAGTAGGAGTATAGCTTGCCTTTACAATATAACAGCACCAGCGAAGCTCGTGTACAGGTTGAAGAGCACCTGTATGGGTATATCTAGTCTTAACTGTAAAATACACTTCAGAGGAGCTCTTGTACAAGTTGAAGAGCACCAATAGGAGTATATATATGCCTTTACAATACAACATCACTTCAGAGGAGCTCATGTACAGGTTGAAGAAGACCAGTAGGGGTATATCTAGTCTTAATTGTAAAACAGCACCTCAGAGGATCTCTTGTACAGGTTGAAGAGCACCAGTAGCGGTATTACTTGTCTTAACTGTAAAACAGCATTTCAGAGGAATTCTTGTAAAGGTTGGAGAGCACCAGTAAGGATATATGTAGTCTTAAATGTACAACACACTTCAGAAGAACTCTGTTGCAGGTTGAAGAGCACCAGTAGCGGTATTTCTTGCCTTAACTGTAAAACAGCACTTCAGAGGAGCTCTTCTACAGGTTGAAGAGCACTAGTAGGGGTATATCTTGCCTTTACAATATAAAAGCACTTCAGAGGACCTCATGTAGAGGTTTAAGAGCACCAGTAGGGGAATATCTAGTCCTAACTGTAAAACAGCACTTCAGAGGAGCTCTTTTACAGGTTGAAGAACGCCAGCAAGGGTATGTCTAGTCTTAACTGTAAAACACACTTCGGAGGAGCTCTTTTACAGGTTGGAGAACACAGTAAGTGTATATCTAGTCTTAACTGCAAAACAAACTTCAGAGGAGCTCTTGTACAGGTTGAAGAGCACTAGTAGGGGTATATCTTGCCTTTACAATATAAAAGCACTTCAGAGGACCTCATGTAGAGGTTTAAGAGATCCAGTAGGGGAATATCTAGTCCTAACTGTAAAATAGCACTTCAGAGGAAGCCTTGTACAAGTTGAAGAGCACCAGTAGCGGTATTTCTTGTCTTAACTGTAAAACATGCACTTCAGAGGAGCTCTTTTACAGGTTGAAGAGCACCAATAAGGGTATATATAGTCTTTATTGTAAAATAGCACTTCCGAGGAGCTTTTGTACAGTTTAAAGAGCACCAGTATGGATATATCTAGTCTTAACTGTAAAATACACTTCAGAGGAGCTCTTATACAGGTTGAAGAGCACTAGTAGGAGTTTATCTTGCCTTTACAATACAACATCACTTCAGAGGAGCTCATGTACAGGTTGAAGAAGACCAGTAGGGGTATATCTAGTCTTAACTGTAAAACAGCACTTCAGAGGAGCTCTTGTACAGGTTGAAGGGCACCACTAGCGGTATTTCTCGTCTTAACTGTGAAACAGCACTTCAGAGGAGCTCTCTTACAGGTTGAAGAGCACCAATAAGGGTATATCTAGTCTTTATTGTAAAATAGCACTTCAGAGGAGCTCTTGTACAGGTTGAAGAGCACCAGTAGGAGTATATCCAGTCTTACCTGTAAAACAGCACTTCAGAGATCTTTTACAGATTGAAGAGCACCAGTAGAGATATATCTTAACTATAAAACGACACTGCATAGGAGCTTGCATACAGGTTGATGAGCACTAGTAGGGGTATATCTTGTCTTAACTGTTAAACAGCACTTCAGAGAAGCTCTTTTACAGGTTGAAGAGCACCACTAAGGGTATATCTAGTCTTATCTGTAAAACAGCACTTTAGAGGAGCTCTTTTTACAGGTTGAATAGCACTAGTCGGGTATATCTTGTCTTAACTGTAAGGCAGCACTAGAGAGAAGCTATTTTACAAACTGAAGCTCATTAGTAGGGGTGTCTTTGATTTATGTTGTACTACAAAGGAGCTCTTTTATAGATTGAAGAGCACCAGTAGGGGTTTATCTTTTCTTTGCTGTATGATAGCACTACAGAGGCGCTATTTTACATGGTGAAGAGCACCAGTAGGGGTATATCCTGTTTTTGCTGTATGATAGCACTACAGAGGCGCTAATGTACAGGCTGAAGAGCACAGGTAGGGTTATATCTTGCCTTTGCATTAGAATAGCACTACAAAAGAGCTCTTACACAGGTTGATGAGCACCAGAAGAAGTATATCTTGTCTTTGCTGTGTGATAGCACTACGGAAGAGCTATTGTACGAGTTGAAGAGCACCAGGTGCTGGTACCACTGGTGCTGCTAGTGGTGCTCCTTATCATGTAGAGGACAGCTTCTGGTGCACTACCACAAAAAAACAGAGAATATATACCACTACTGGAGCTCATTAATATGTAGAAGAGCCCCTCTGTAGTACCATATACAACAGACAAGATACACTCCTAGTGGTGCTACTTATCTTGTAGAGGCGCTCCACTGTAGTACAACCATATATAGCATATAAGATATGCTCCTACTGGTGCTCCTTATCATGTAGAGGAGCTCCTTGGTAGTACAAAAGTATACCCAGACAAGATATACTCCTACTGGTGCTCCTTAATGTGTATAAGAGCTCTTTTCGAGCACAACTACATACAGCAGACAATATATACTTTTAGCTCTTTTAGTGGTGCTCCTTCTGCAATATGACTGGCAATACAATAGCTCCTCTGAAGTGTTGTTTTACAGTTTAGATATACCCCTACTGGTGCTCTTCAACCTGTAAAATAGCTCCTCTGAAATGCTGTACAAGAGATCCTCTGTAGAGTTGTTTGATAGTTGAGACTAGATATACACTCACTTACACTTCAATCTGTACATGAGCTCCTCTGAAGTGTGTTTTACAGTTAAACAGTTAGGACTAGATATACCCTTACTGGAGCTCTGCAATTGTAAAAGAGCTCCTCTGAAGCGTGTTTTACAGTTAAGACAAGATATAGCCCAACTGGTGCTCTTCAACCTGAAGTGCTGTTGTACAAAAAAGTAAACCCCTACGGGTGCTCTTCAACCTGAAGTGTTTTCTTACAATTGAGACAAGAGTTACCCCTGCTGGTGCTCTTCAATTTGTACAAGAGCTCCTCTAAAGTGCTGTTTTACTTTTAAGACTAGATATACACCTTCTGGTGCTCTTCAACCTGTAAACTAGCACCACTGAAGTGCTGTTTTAAAGTCAAGACAACCGGTACAAGAGCTCCTCTGAAGTGTGTTGTTCAGTTAAGACTATATATACCCTTACTGGTGCTCTTCAACCTGTACAAGAGCTCCTCTGAAATGTTTTTTTGGAGTTAAGACAAGACATACCCCTGCTGGTGCTCTTCAACCTGTAAAAGAGCTCCTCTGAAGTGCTATTTCATAGTAAAAGGCAAGATGTACCCCTACTACTGCTTTTCAACCTGTAAAGAGCTCCCTTGAACTGCTCTAAAACAGCACCAGAGGAGCTCTTTTACAGGTTGAAGAGTACCAGAAGAGTACATTTTGCCTTTACTAGAAAACAACACTTCAGTGGAGCTCTTTTACAGGTTGAGGAACACCAGTAAAAGAGCTCCTCTGAAGTGTTGTTTTATAGTAAAGGCAAAATGTACTCTACTGGTACTCTTCAACCTGTAAAAGAGCTCCTCTGAAGATCTGTTTTATAGTAAAAGGCAAGATGTACCCCTACTGGTGCTCTTAAACGTGTAAAAGCGCTTCCCTGGAGTGCTATTATATAGTAAAGGCAAGATGTACCCATACTCATGCTCTTCAAGCTGTGAAAGAGCTCCTCTGAAGTGCTGTTTTATAGTAAAGGCAAGATGTACCCCTACTGGTGCTCTTCAGCTTGTAAAACAGCTCCTCTAAATTGCTGTTTTATAGGGTGCTCTTCAACCTGTAAAAGAGCTCCCCTGAAGTGCTATTATATAGCAAATCTGAGATGTACATCTACTAGTGCTCTTCAACCTGTAAAAGAGCTCCTCTGAAGTGCTGTTTTACAGTAAAGACAAGATGTACCCCCACTGGTGCTCTTCAACCCGTAGAAGAACACCCCTGAAGTGCTGTTTTACAGTAAAGGCAAGATGTACCCCTACGGAAGTTCTTCAACCTGTACAAGAGCTCCCCTGGTACTATTATATATTAAAGCAAGATGTATCCCTACTGATGCTCCATCCTCTAAAAGATCTCCTCGAAGTGCTGTTTTATAGCAAAAGACAAGATATACCCCTAACGGTGCTCTTCAACCTGTAGAAGAGCTCCCTTGAAGTGCTATTATATCGTAAAGGCAATATATACCCCTATGGATGCTCTTCAACCTGTACAAGAGTTCCCCAGGTACTATTATATACTGATGCTTCTTGTAGTACAGAAGAGCTCCTCTACAGTATTAACACACTCGACAAGGTAGATATAATCCTACTGGTGCTCCTTGTCGTATAGAAGAGCTCCTCTGCAGTATTACTACACACAGCAGACAAGATATACTCGTACATGTGCGTCGTATTGAAGCCCTTCTCTGTAGTATTACTACACGCAGCAAACAAGATACTCCTACTGGTGCCCCATATCGTATGGTAGACCTGTGCAGTATTAACACACAGAGCAAGGTTGATATACTCATACTGGTGCTCCTTGTCGTGTGGAAGAGCTCCTCTACAGTATTAACACACACACATCAAGGTAGATATACTCCTACTGGTGCTCCTTGTCGTGTGGAAGAGCTCCTCTACAGTATTAACACACACACATCAAGGTAGATATACTCCTACTGGTGCTCCTTGTCGTAGAGAAGAGCTCCTCTGCAGTACTATCACAAACAACAGACAATATATACTCCTGCTGGTGTTCCTACGTCATATGGTAGAGCTCCTCTGCAGCACTACCGCACACAACAACGAGATATACTCCTACTGGTGCTCCATGTTGTATAGAAGACCTCCTCTGCAGTACTACCACACGTAACAGACAAGATATACCCCTATGGTGCTCCGTGTCTTATGGTAAAACTCCTATGCACTACTACCACGCGTAACAGACAAGATATACTCATATGGTGCTCCGTGTCTTATGGTAGAGCTCCTGTGCACTACTACCACATGTAACAGACAAGATATACCTATGTGTTGATTCTTGTCGTAAAGAAGAGTTCCTCTGCGGTACTAGCACACACAACAGACAAGATATACTTCAACTGGTTCTCCATGTTGTTATGGATGAGCTCCTCTAAAGTACTTACACACGTATCAAAGTGCCACATGGGTCCAAGTTTTTTTCTAATCGGTCACAGCTTCCCCATTCACTAGCCCAAAGCAACAGAATGTTTTTTTGATTTTTTGTTGTTGTTGTTGTTTTTTTTTGTTGTTGTTGTTTTATTATTATTAATATTATTCCAGAGCTTTCATCTGCAAAGAAGGACTATCATAGCTTGTCTTTTTTTCTTAACAGATGCTTGTAATCCCTTAATAAATTCGCTATGGTGCTCCATGTCGTATGGTAGAAATCCTCTGCAGTACTGCTACACAGAACAGACAAGTTATTCTCCTACTTGTGCTCCATGTCGTGTAGAAGAGCTCCTCTGCAGTATTTACACACACAACAGGGTAGGTGTACCCCTACTGGTGCTCCTTGTCGTGTAGAAGAGCTCCTCTGCAGTATTAATACACACAACAGGGTAGGTATACTCCTACTGGTGCTCCTTGTCTTGTAGAAGAGCTCCTCTGTAGTATTAACACACACAACAGGGTAGGTATACTCCCACTGGTGCTCCTTGTTGTGTTGAAGAGCACATCTGCAGTATTAACACACACAACAGGGTAGATATACTCCCACTGGTGCTCCATCTCTTGTAGAAGAGCTCCTCTGCAGTACTGACACACAAAACAGGGTAGATATACTCCCACTGGTGCTCCTTGTCTTGTAGAAGAGCTCCTCTGCTGTATTTACACACACAACAGGGTAGGTATACTCCCACTGGTGCTCCTTGTAGAAGAGCGCCTCTGCAGTATTAAAACACACAACACGGTAGATATACACCCACTTGTGCTCCTTGCCATGTAGAAGAGCTCCTCTGCAGTACTGACACACAACAGGGTAGATATACTCCTACTGGTGCTCCGTGTCTTGTAGAAGAGATCCTCTGCTGTATTAACACACACAACAGGGTAGATGTACTCCCACTGGTGCTCCCTGCCGTGTAGAAGAGCTCCTCTGCAGTACCGACACACACAACAGGGTAGATATACTCCAACTGGTGCTCCTTGTCTTGTAGAAGAGCTCCTCTGCTGTATTTACACACACAACAGGGTAGGTAAACTCCCACTGGTGCTCCTTGTAGAAGAGCTCCTCTGCAGTATTAAAACACAAAACAGGGTAGATATACACCCACTTGTGCTCCTTGTCTTGTAGAAGAGCTCCTCTGCAGTATTAAAACACACAACAGGGTAGATGTACTCCCACTGGTGCTCCTTGACTTGTAGAGGAGCTCCTCTACAGTATTGACACACACAACAGGGTAGGTATACCCCTACTGGTGCTCCTTGTCTTGTAGAAGAGCTCCTCTGCAGTATTTACACACATAACAGGGTAGGTATACCCCTACTGGTGCTCCTTGTCTTGTAAGAGAGCTCAGTACTCCCACTGGTGCTCCTTGTCGTGTAGAAGAGCACCTTTGCTGTATCAACACACTCAACAGGGTAGATATACTCCTACTGGTGCTCCGTGTTGTGTTGAAGAGCTCCTCTGCAGTATTAACACACACAACAGGGTAGGCGTACTCCAACTGGTGCTCCTTGTCGTGTAGAAGAGCTCCTCTGCAATATTAACACACACAACAGGGTAGATATACTCCTACTGGTGCTCCTTGTCTTGTAGAAGAGCTCCTCTGCAGTATTTACACACACAACAGGGTAGGTATACTCCTACTGGTGCTCCTTGGCGTCTAGAAGAGCTCCTCTGAAGTATTAACACACACAACAGGGCAGGTATACTCCTACTGGTGCTCCTTGTCTTGTAGAAGAGCTCCTCTGCAGTATTAACACACACAACAGAGTAGATATACTCCCACTGGTGCTCCTTGTCTTGTAGAAGAGCTCTTCTGCAGTAATACCACACACAACAGGGTGAATGTAATCCTACTGGTGCTCTTTGTCTTGTGGAAGAGCTCCTCTGCAGTATTTACACACACAACAGGGTGGGTATACCTCTACTGGTGCTCCTTGTCTTGTAGAAGTGCTCCTCTGCAGTATTAACACACACAACAGGGTAGATATACTCCTACTGGTGCTCCTTGTCTTTTAGAAGAGCTCCACTGCAGTATTAACACACACAACAGGGTAGGTATACCCCTACTGGTGCTTTTTGTCTTGTAGAAGAGCTCTTCTGCAGTATTAACACACACAACACGGTAAATATACTCCTACTGGTGCTCCTTGTCGTATAGATGAGCTCCTCTGCAGTATTTACACACAGAACAGGGTAGGCATACTCCTACTGGTGCTCCTTGTCGTGTAGAAGAGCTCCTCTGCAGTATTACCACACCCGACAGGGTATATATACTCCTACTGGTGCTCCGTGCCTTGTAGAAGAGCTCCTCTGCAGTATTAACACACACACAACAGGGTAGATATACTCCTACTGGTGCTCCTTGTCTTGTAGAAGGGCTCCTCTGCTGTATTTACACACACAACAGGGTAGGTATACTCCCACTGGTGCTCCTTGTCGTGTAGAAGAGCTCCTCTGCAGTACTATCACACACAACAAGATAGATATACTCCTACTGGTGCTCCTTGTCTTGTAGAAGAGCTTCTCTGCAGTATTAACACACACAACAGGGTATATATACTTCCACTGGTGCTCCTTGTCGTGTAGAAGAGCTCCTCTGCAGTATTAACACACACAACAAGGTAGGTATACTCCCACTGGTGCTCCTTGTGTAGAAGAGCTCCTCTGCTGTAAATACACACACAACAGGGTAGGTATACTCCGACTGGTGCTCCTTGTCGTGCAGAAGAGCTCCTCTGCAGTATTATCACACACAACAGGGTAGATATACTCCCACTGGTGCTCCTTGTCTTGTAGAAGAGCTCGACTGCAGTACTGACACACACAACAGGGTAGATATACTCCCACTGGTGCTCCTTGACTTGTAGAAGAGTTCTTCTGCAGTATTACCACACAATAGGGTGGATATACTCCTACTGGTGCCCCTTGTCTTGTAGTGGAGCTCCTCTTCAGTATTTATAAACACAACAGGGTAGGTATACCCTTTCTGGAGCTCCTTGTCTTGTAAGAGACCTCAATACTCCCACTGGTGCTCCTTGTCGTGTAGAAGAGCACCTCTGCTGTATTAACACACACAACAGGGTAGATATACTCCTACTGGTACATCTTGTTGTGTAGAGGAGCTCCTCTGCAATACTGACACACACAACAGGGTAGGCGTACTCCTACTGGTGCTCCTTGTCGTGTAGAAGAGCTCCTCTGAATCATAAATACACACAACAGGGTAGGTATACTCCTACTTGTGCTCCTTGTCTTGTAGAAGAGCTCCTCTGCAGTATTAACACACACAACAGGGTAGATATACTCCCACTGGTGCTCCTTGTCTTGTAGAAGAGCTCTTCTGCAGTAATACCACACACAACAGGGTAGATGTAATCCTACTGGTGCTCCTTGTCTTGTTGAAGAGCTCCTCTGCAGTATTTAAACACACAACAGTGTAGTTATACCCCTAATGGTGCTCCTTGTCGTGTAGAAGAGCTCCTCTGAAGTATGGAAGAGCTCCTCTGAATTATTATCACACACAACAGGGTAGGTATACTCCTACTGGTGCTACTTGTCTTGTAGAAGAGCTCCTCTGCAGTATTTACACACACAACAGGGTAGGTATACTCCCACTGGTGCTCCTTGTCGTGTAGAAGAGCACCTCTGCTGTATTAACACACACAACAGGGTAGATATACTCCTACTGGTACATCTTGTTGTGTAGAGGAGCTCCTCTGCAATACTGACACTGAAGTATAGAAGAGCTCCTCTGAATTATTAACACACACAACAGGGTAGATATACTCCCACTGGAGCTCCTTGTCTTGTAGAAGAGCTCCTCTGCAGTATTTACACACACAACAGGGTAGGTATACTCCCACTGGTGCTCCTTGTCGTGTAGATGAGCTCCTCTGCAGTATTAACACACACAACAGGGTAGATATACTTCCACTGGTGCTCCTTGTCTTGTAGAAGAGCTCCTCTGTAGTATAAACACACACAACAGGGTAGGTATACTCCCACTGGTGCTCCTTGTCGTGTAGAAGAGCTCCTCTGCAGTATTAACACACACAACAGGGTAGATATACTCCCACTGGTGCTCCTTGTCTTGTAGAAGAGCTCCTCTGCAGTACTGACACACACAACAGGGTAGATATACTCCCAGTGGTGCTCCTTGACTTGTAGAAGGGCTCTTCTGCAGTATTAACACACAGTAGGGTGGATATACTCCTGCTGGTGCTCCTTGTCTTGTAGTAGAGCTCCTCTGCAGTATTTACACACACAACAAGGTAGGTATACTCCTACTTGTGCTCCTTGTCGTGTAAAAGAGCTCCTCTGCAGTATTACCGCACCCAACAGGGTAGATATACTCCTACTGGTGCTCCTTGTCTTGTAGAAGAGCTCCTCTGCAGTATTAACACACACAACAGGGTAGGTATACTCCCACTGGTGCTCCTTGTCGTGTAGAAGAGCTCCTCTGCAGTATTAACACACAAAACAGGGTAGATATACTCCTACTGGTGCTCCTTGTCTTGTAGAAGAGCTCCTCTGCAGTACTGACACACACAACAGGGTAGGTATACCCCTACTGGTGGTGTTTGTCTGTAGAAGAGCACTTCTGCAGTATTAACACACACAACACGGTAGATATACTCCTACTGGTGCTCTTTGTCGTATAAATGAGCTCCTCTGCAGTATTTACACACAGAACAGGGTAGGTATACTCCTACTGGTGCTCCTTGTCGTGTAGAAGAGCTCCTCTGCAGTATTACCACACCCGACAGGGTAGATATACTCCTACTGGTGCTCCTTGCCTTGTAGAAGAGCTCCTCTGCAGTATAAACACACACACAACAGGGTAGATATACTCCTACTGGTGCTCCTTGTCTCTTAGAAGAGCTCCTCTGCTGTATTTACACACACAACAGGGTAGGTATACTCCCACTGGTGCTCCTTGTCGTGTAGAAGAGCTCCTCTGCAGTACAAACACACACAGCAAGATAGATATACTCCTACTGGTGCTCCATGTTGTATAGAAGAGCTCCTCTGCAGTACTACGACACACAGCAGACGTTATACTCCTACTGGTGCTCCTTGTGGTATAGAAGAGCTGCTTTGCAGTACTGCCACATACAACAGGGAAGATATAGTCCTATGTTGCTCCATGTCGTATAGAAGAGCTCCTCTGTTGTATTAACACACACAACAGTGTAGATATATTCCCATGGTACAAAAGAGTTCCTCTTCAGTACTACCAAACACAACAGACAAGTTAGATATACTCCTTTGATGCTCCATGTCTTATAGAAGAGCTCCTCTGTAGTATTAACACACACAGCATGGTAGATATACTCCTGGTGCTCCATGTCGTACAGAAGAGCTCCTCTTCAGTACTACCAAACACAACAGACAAGTTATACTCCTACTGGTGCTCCTTGTCGTATGGTAGAGCTCCTCTGCAGTATCAACACACTCAAAAAGATATACTCCTACTGGTGCGCCTTGTCATATAAAGGAGCTCCTCTGCAGTATTAACACACACAACAGACAAGTGATACTCCTACTGGGGCTCCTTGTATAGAAGAGCTCCTCTGTAGTACTACCATACACAACAGGGTAGATATACTCCTACTATGCTTCTTGTCGTATAGAAGAACTCCTCTTAAGTTTTAACACTCACAACAAGTCAGAATACTCCTACTGGTGCTCCTTGTCATAAGGAATAGCTCCTCTGCAGTAGTAACACACACAACAGACAAAATATACTCCTAGGAGCACCTCTGCAGTAGTACTACACACAACAGAAAAGTTATACTCCTACTGGTGCTCCTTGTCGTATAGAAGAGCTCCTCTGTAGATTTATCCTATTGTGTTCTGTACAATTATCATACAACAGACAAGGTACATCATTACTGATGCTCTTTTTAGCTCCTTTCACTTTGCAGAAACACTTCTGTAGTAATCGTATATACAACAAAACGGACATGTTTTATACATTTTCCTAAGAAGATTGTTTAGACGCTTTCATGTGCCATTACAAGCTACTGAAGCTTAAAAGAAGGTCTCGGGAACCATAAGTTAAGTAAGTTGAGATATACCCCAACTGGTGCTCTTTAACATATAGAAGAGCTCCTATGTAATTCTATTTGATAACAATAGATAAGATTGTATCACTACTAGTGCTCTTTCATACTTCCATCAACTGCATATATACCGGTATATACCACAAACAAGATACATCCACACGGGTGCTCCTTTTTCTATAGAGGAGCCCCCATGTAGTACTACCATATGCGACAGGTTCATGTTGCTCTTTATTCATAATGCATAATTTGAACTGGAAGCTTCTTTAACCATAATGGTGTCCCTGTATCGTGTAAAAGAGCTCCCCTGTAATAATGCCAAATAAACAAAACAGCGCATCTTTTGTACTGTCACGTGGATCTCATAATAATAATATTCGGTCTAAGAGCTATTGCTATTAATGGTCCGCTATTTAGATTCCGGTCTTTTGCTGTTGGTTCCGGTAAATACCAATACTAATAAAAAGGCGTGTTTTAACCCGGTCATGAATATTCATGAACCCTGCAGCGGTGCTCCTTTTCCGACTACCGGGGAGCTAACAGTTTTCTGAAGTTTTTTTTACAATGTCACTCGTTGCGGCCTATGGATCGAGTGACGAGAGCGGAGAGAGTGACTCTGAACAAATAGATATCAAAGAAAGGGTTCCAGAATCACGCACTGAGACTTCAGCGAATGACACGGATATCACTGTCACAGAAAACCATGTTTCTGACAAAATATCTGATGGAGAATCAGATTCCGAGAATTCACATGATTCAGAACAGCAACAAACTGACAGCAAATCAGTAGATTCACTTTTAAAAGGTTACATTCTCGGCCATTTATTGAATAGATTTCACTAACAGACCTCCAAAGGGAGCAAATTCTTTCCTTTTAAAGTAGACACTATTTCGGAATGGATGCAAAACAGTTTTGACTAAGACTGGCAAAATTAATGGAATAATCAATTAATTTATCGATAAAAATTCCACAAAAATGATTATTGTCACAGATGTGCTAATAATCGATCATTTGATTTCTGGGTCTTATTTTACCGTATTTACAATTAGTATCAAGACCCTCAACTCCTTACCATACTTTATCTAAAATTTGAACAGTCAAGTCAAGTACCCAATGTTGTGTCTAGAAATAGCTGGATAAGTGGTAAACAGTGTAGACCCTGATGAGATGATGTGCTGGGTCTACACTGTTTGCTCAAGCCTGTACGGCCAAGCGCTGGATCTACACTTTGCTCAGGCCTATTCGGCCAAACATGTCAGTAAAATATAACATATGGTAAGGGTCATGCTCAGACAGATAGGTAAAATTATGACCAAATCTTCAGTGATTACTAATCAATTATCAGTGATTACTTAGATAGGTAAAATTATGACCAAATCTTCAGTGATTACTAATCGATTATCAGTGATTACTTAGGTAAAATTATGACCAAATCTTCAGTGATTACTAATCGGTTATCAGTGATTACTTAGATAGGTAAAATTATGACCAAATCTTCAGTGATTACTAATCAGTTATCAGTGATTACAAATCGGTTACCGATCACAATGGCAGGACTGATAATTGATTATCTTTTCAGCTCTGATTAGCCAGTCTTAGTTCTGACCATGTATCCATCCCAGACTTGTGTAATGTAAACATACTACATCATAAATTCTTCAGTTTAAATAATATTATATACGGAATACTTTACATATACACATATACAATGATAATGATAATCAAGCAGTTAGTTACAAGACATTTTGCCCTAGTTGTTTGCCCCACATCGCACCCCCCATCCCCAATGTCTATTTTTCATTCTTAGACATGTTGCCGCCAAATACCAATCCCCCCCACCCACCCACCTAGTCATTTTGCCCCCAGAGCATATCCCACTAGTTGTTTCGTCCACAACCTTATTTAGCTGTGTCATGTGTATGTGTATAAATATATTATAAACTGGTTATGAACAGTTGTATGAGAAAGAATACAGTTTAAGTTACATCACAAACATCATTTTCAAGAACGGCAGTTGTCAGCTACTGGCAAATGACAGGGCACAGTATAGTTTATGCACTTTAAATGTCTACATAAAAATGCATATTATTGAAGTCATTGTATGGTTATCAAAGTATTTTAAAGCGGTAAAATGTCTTTTTTGTGCATTGCATGTCAGAAAGAAGTAGGCGGCAATCGCCATGCTACAGGCGAACTTCACTGGCTCGACCTCGGTAGGCTCGAACACCACATTTGGGTCGAACTGACTTTCCAGTCCTGGCAAAATCCCCATTCATTTTAACTAAACATGCCATCCTTGGCTGGAACAATGATGGCTCGAATGCCCAAACCCCAAGACTGGTCCCTAGAGTGCATTTTGTATGTGAAAATACCACCGATAGCTCATATTAATTACCTTGTTAAAAGTCCCATGTTTAATCAATCTAGGTCACTCAGGCTCGTAATCAGTATCATAAGACACTTTGATATTGACAAAGCGTCTTGTCGAAACAGCTGTTTACAAAACACAGATGTACTTGATTGGCGCGAGCTCAATTAAGGCTGCCCTTTGATCAATTGGTCAAACAGTTAATGTTGAGAGGTTGTCAATTTAAGTTGATTGGTGAGAAAACCTGCTTTTTGCCATTTGCAAACATCAAAGGAGTGGATCAGCCTGCAATTCTGAGCAGTCTAATCCGAACCTTTGTAACATTGTTCACTGCTTTGGCAGTACAGTGCATGCGGTCGTCAAGTTCTGCATTTCAGGACTCCAGCGGTTTTATAAGCTGAGCGAGCTGGTACGGGTCTTGGCTAATGGGAACTTTTCTCATGATTAGACTAAATACAGGTAGTATCTCTTTTACAAAGTTTGCTTAATGTCCATGCTTGTTATTTTAATCTTTTCATCTTGTAAATAAAATTAAAAGACAGATTTATTACTGTTTTCTTATTTTATCTCCCTAAAAGTGCGAAAGGTATAATAAGTCGCTTAAATTATGACCGTTAAATATACAGGACGGGCCCCCGTAGCCTAGTGGATAAGAGAGTTGACTCTTAATCCATTAGGTTTCTCACCGCTGTGGTTCGAGCCTCGCTCGGGTCATATGTGGGAAAGCCAAGTTCTGCTTACGGATGGTCAGGTGGTTTTTCTCCGGGTTCACCGGTTTTCGCCCACCTTCGATGAACGATCGGCTCGATATAAGTGAAATATTCTTGAAAGGGCCGTAAAACCCAAATAAAAAAAAAAAAAAATAAATAAATAAATATACAGGAAGTCATCGAAATTACTGTAGCTATGATAGAAAATCATAGTACACAAAGATGGATCTTGCCGCCGAGTTGGTCTTCAATGGCTCAAACTACTGATCGGTCAACCTTTTTTCGGCGGTCCCGACAAGTTTGAGCCATCAAAGTTTGACTGTATTTCTTGTTATTTGTGTGAGCGATGGCAGCATAGGCTTTGTGGGACAGGTATTTATTTATTTTGCCATTATTTTGCCATTACTGATTTCATGTTTAGTATACTGTGCTGCATTATGTGGCATATAATCTGGGTCTGCGCTGTTTACCAATGCCCCTTTTATGGGACACCATGGGTAGCACTCATGGGTAAATGGATTAATGTTCCTTATAAATGTGCCTTATCTCCCAACTGTCATTTAAAGATGATTAGATAAAAATGAGGAGACATACTACCTAAATAGCAAGTCAAATTTATCTAATTAATGTATATGGGGCAAAACGACTAGGGGGTCTTGGGGGCAAAATGTCAAGGGGAGGAAGTGGTTTGGGGGGCAAAACAACTTGGAACTAAACAGTTAATACTAATAACAGTACATGTAATTATTACTTCGCTGAATAACGCTATATTACTTTTTGTCCTTTACTAAAACATCTTGTATTCTTTCAGTCATGCCGTAACACTTTTCTTTTTCTTGGCAAGCATAGCATAAGCAGTCAAAATCACGAAAGAGCTTTGGTCCACCCCCAGCTGGAGTATGCCACCCTAGTTTTGGATCGCTACACTAAACAGAAAATACTCAAGCTGGAAAAAGTTCAGCGTAGAGCAGCATGCTAGACTGCCAGCAATTATGACTACAGGTCAAGCGTGACTGCCATGGTAGATTGCCTTGGTGGAGAACCTCTCTACCTTGTTTACAAAATTGTTTATGGTCTTGTGGCAGTGCCTCTACCTGACTATATACAACCAGTTCCCATTAACTTAAAGCACTGTCACTCCATGGCTTTTCTTCAACTAACATCCACGGACTATTACCAGTATTCTTTTTTCCACTGGCTGTTGTCCAGTGGAACGCCCTATCTGAAACTGCTGTCAGACTTAGAATCTTTCAAGGGCACAGTTAGTGAGCTGCAGCACTCCAGACCTTGGATCTAATAGCTGTAGTTTTTAACCTGATTTTAGCTCATCTTCATCTATTATAACCTGTCATCTTTCATCCCCTTAACCCTTGTCATGTTGAATAAATTATGATGTCACGCCCACTTCTAATTTCTAGCCAATCAGATTACTTGATCGGAGTTTTTGATAGAAATTCACATAATGACAAACAGTGCAGATTCAGATCAGTTGGCTCTTCAGCAGCCAACTGATCTGGATCTACACTGTTTGCTAAGACAGGGCATGTCGTAATTAGCAAGAGAAGGGGCGCTAACTATATGCTTTTAGAATTTCTTTTTTAATTTAATAATATTTCTGTTTGACAGCTCACCTGCCTAGAATGTCCTCGTAGGCGTGAGGCAGTATACGAAGATAGATAGATGTTAATTGTTATATATCTATCATCCTGTCTTTAAATAAAATTTCTTACCTTAGCTACACCCAATAATCTTCACAAGAGAATGCAGTATGTATAGTGTCTTGGGGTACAGAACCAAACATGGAGATTCAGAATCTCCAGGTCTTGTGAAAACCAAAAGAATGGCTCCAGCTCGGGTAGTATTTTAGATTGCCAAATTATGCAAATAAATTCTTTATATTGATGAATTGCCTCTTATCAGACCCTTATCAGACCCCACAACATTTGTTTTCCTGAAGAAGTAAAAAAAAAAAAATATCTGGATAACCCTATTATCCAGACCTCTGTTTTTTGTTTGTTTTTATAGGTTTACCAGCACCCCACACAGCATCATCTGATGTGATCACAGAGGATGATGAACTGGAAGAGGAAGTGAAACCTAAAGCTTCACAGGTGACAGATCTTCCTAAGCCACCACCAAAACGCAACAAACAGCCGGTAAAGATAACTGTTCCTGTCCTTGAGCAGGTAAGGATGCATGTAAAAAGCCTCAAAAGAAACCAACTTTAACCCTTGTCATGCTGAATAAATTAAGATGCCACGCCACCTCTGATGTTAAGCCAATCAGATTATTTGATCCAGATTATTTGATACAAATTCAAATACTGAATTGCAAACAGTGTGAATCCAGATCAGTTGGCTTCAGAAGAAGCCAACTGATCTGGATCTACACTGTTTGCAAAGGCAGGGCATTTACAGGTTCAGCAAGACAAGGGTTAACCTCTAGTCTAAAGCACCATACATAACAGCTGCAGATGATATTGTAAAATATCTTTATTTATTATTTTTCTGAGAAAATAAAGCTTAACCTTTCTCTTGCTGAACACGACATGCCCTATCTTAGCAAACAGTGTAGATCCAGATCCGTTGGCTTCTGAAGAAGCCAACTGATCTGGATCTGCACTGTTTGTCATTAAATATGTGAATTTTTATCTAAAACCCAAATCAAGTAATCTGATTGGCTGGAAATTAGAAGTGGGCGTGGCGTCTTAATTTATTCAGCATGACAAGGGTTAACATATATATGTCATTTTGTGATTTGTCTACTAGGCTCATCTTCATCACATTATGGCTCCAACAGTTTGTTTACCATGGAAACAAATGTTTCTTATAGTGTTGTTATAATAAAAACACAGTGAGGTGTTTCTAAAGGGCCATTAAAAGCATTTGAATTGAGCTTAGTAATGTTCTTTTATTGACCAGTCCTTACCAAGTTTGCTTTTTATACATATCTGCTCTTTTGATTTCAATGATTTGTTGCCATACCAAAACTTCAAGTTGGTCACTATGAAAATTTATGTAGTGCATAGAACCAAAAAAAAGAGTATTTTTTTTTTTTTTTTACAACTGAAAACAGGTTTTAATTAGGAGGCAGTAAATGGGAGGTTTGCCGGCCTCGGTGGTTCAGTTGGATGCGCCGTCCGACTGGAGACAAGAGGTCGCGGGTTCAACCCCCACCGAGGTCGGCAACATCCTTTCGTGGAGATTGATCATGAAATATTTTCTACGGTCATTCTCTCCCTTCCACTGATTCAAGAAGGGCAGTTGTCAGTTTCTGGCGAAAGAATGTGCACAATACTGGTTAACCGCTTAGAGGACTAAGCCTGCCCAGTAAATGTGTGGTTAGGTAAACTGACCACACTCGACATGACCCCATTGGGTTGACTGGGCCGTAAAACCTCAACACAAACAAAAATGGGAGGTTTCCCCTTCTACTCAAACAGTTTTCCCCTACTACTTTTAACTTAAAGAGAACATGCAAAAACATCTGTCTACTTTGCCTTGAAGCACTGGGTGTCAAAAAAGTTTGTGAAGGGCCTGCAAAATTTATTGACTCTTTTTTTTATTTCTCTATGAAAACACGTGTTGTTGCTACTCATTAGATGCGCCTCAGGAAGGTACCCACAACCTATCTTTTTTTCATGGAGAAATAAGATAAATATTTACTTGTTATCTCTGTTATTTAGAGCTTTGATTTTGTTAAACTAAATGTGCTGAAGTGAATGAAATATAGTCCTTGGGAATCTTGTTTAGTTACATATTACATAGGTCTAGATAAGAGTGGGTATCAGGTAAATAGTTTTCTTATTTCTCGACGAAAACACATGTTGTGGGTACTCATAAGAAGCGCCTCGCCGAGGCGCTTCTAATGAGTACCACAACATATGTTTTCGTTGAGAAATAAGAAAAATATAGATACTTTTTTGTTGAAAAAAGCGCCTTATCAAGAGCTATGTATTACATGTATATCTAATTTCTTTCATGTATTTTACAGGACAGTGATGAAGATGAGCCAGCGAAGAAAAAACCAAGGTCTTCTAGTTCTGGGGTAAGTTACGTTTCTCAGTTTGTTGATTTGGGCACTCAGATCTGGTAATGAAGTTTATTATATACTTATTAGTGATACTGATACAAACAGTAAAGTTTCTTTCACTCTGATATGAAAAGCCAGGGCCCAGTTTTTCAAAGCTAACGACGTCGTTAGTTAATGATTTGTTAAAATTTACATTGGGTGATACGCAAATATGCTGAAATTTTTTGCTGAAAAAATGTGAGAAGCTTTTGCAGTGCAAAAGCTACTCACATTTTTTCAGCAAAAATATCAGAATATTGTATATTGAATCTGCTAAAACATTTAACAAAATGACCCTTAATGAGCTTGTTAAGCTTACAATGTTTTGAACAACTGGGCCCAGATTAGTTGGGAGTCTTGATTTTTTCAGATCCATATCACACCCTTTTAAATGAGGCTTCTTCAGGAAAACTACCTTTTTAATGTTGACCCGTTTAAACCCCATTTTTATATAGTAAAACTAGGGTTTACAGGGGTATACATTATTTTTCTTATTTCTGCTCAAAAACATAGCCTGTGGGTAGTTCTGATGAGTACCCACAATCTATGTTTTGAGCAGAAATGTGAAAAATATCAGAATTTTTATCTGAAAGCTTTCAGTTTTTTGGTGGTGAAATTTAAGTGACATGCATGTGGCATTTCCACATCTTCAGCTGCACAAAGTGGCCATTAAAGTTTCCATTCATATAGTGGATGATTCACATGAAATATTGTGCCTTAATTTCTTTAAAAAGATAAAAATTAATGTCTGCTGTTGTAGTCAATGGCACTTCAACCTTTACCAATCTGGTTTAATTCAGCAGACAAGTTAATATTTTTCCCAGAAAACAGGATTTGACATTTCATGCAAATTGTCTCTGTTGGAGTTTTCTGGGAAAAATAAGAAACATTTTCAAAGTGTCATGTACTGAAAATTTAAGAGTGATAAGTGTTAAGGGTTAATTTTCAAGGTATATAATAAACACATTATTACTACAGTAATGTGATCTAATGCTGTGTATCACATCTTGTGGATGTTTCCATATCTCTGGAATTCTTGTGTCAGATGCATCTCATGTGATCCCATTATCTGAAGTCATCCACTTTGCATAATCAGATCATGTTACTGTATTTTAATGTGTATTGGTTTCGGTATTGTGTTCCCAGTATCTAAATCATTTGTGACGACATAGCTGCATATATGGAGCTTTTGTCATCAGTAAAATACCAGTATTTTTCTTATTTCTGCATGGAAACATATGTTGTGGGTACTCATTAGAAGTGCCTCGCTATTTCTGCATGGAAACATATGCTGTGGGTACTCATTAGAAGTGCCTCAGCGAGCGAGGCACTTATAATGAGTACCCACAATATATGTTTCCATGCAGAAATAAGAAAAATATTTACCTGATACCCCCTCTTATCTGTAGCCATGGTTATGATACATCAAATGATATTCTTTCACCAATACAATGTGCAGGTATGTGCATGCTACTAAGATTGGTGCATAGCTACAGATAAGAGCTATGTGTTCCATCTGTCCTTATAAATTTAGGCCCTAAGTTCGAGTGTTGTGTGCTTATTGCCTGCTAATGTACAAACAGGGTTTACGAATTTCGGCCTTACCCTCTGGCTTCAAACCTGAATGAATTTTTGTAGCAATGTTTATTGACTGTATATTTCACATACAGTTGATTCTTGTTTTCTAGACCTCGCATATCTCAATCCTATCACTTATGACGAACTGATTTCTAAGTCCCGATTATTTTCCCTATGTATTTGTTCTATTTCATCTTCGCATATATCAAACTACTTTTATGTAAACACTTTGACTCTCGTCCATCATTTTCAGTCCCTAATTATATTTTTCACGGTTTTTACTACTGTGTATCTCAAACTCAGACCATGATGGAGGGAATGAAAAAAAATGAATGATGCGGCGCCACCGGTCTCCCGGTTAATGAAAATCATAATAGGCCATTGATAAATTAATCAATACTTTAATTTTCCCTTTGTCCAGGTAGTTACAATCAACAAAATCAATGCCTAAAATCTGCCTTTGAAATCACATGGGTGTTGAGTCGGGTTTGACACGCGGCGCTCAACACCCTCTCGTGTCAAAGGTGGCCCAGAATAGTTTTAAGGAAGATTAGTCAACAAAGTTTCTTTAATTTATTGTTTGGATACACTCGTCAGTATTGAGTACTGTCCATTTGAATGGTATAGAGTCTACAAGAAAAGTTAGTGTTCGACAGTCTCCGACTCCGATCAGCTTGTAATGATCAGACTAGTTGTCTGAATCTTTGCTTGTTACTCTTTGGTAAGCCCAGATAAGGTTCATGGAGTCATTCATACAATGAAAAAATTGTGGGCTTGCAGGCTGATCTGAGTCTTTGACAGTCGTACAGTCTTTTAGTAGGATTTGTTGTGCACAGTCTCAAATAGACGAACCACGTGGGTACCGATGTTAACACTTCTGACCTTGTAGACTGGTATGGATACCCACACAAATAAATAGGTCCAGATGAGATGGTTCATAATGGGCTTTCTCTGCAGGATTGACAGTTTGCCATGCTGAAAGTTTTGTATATGCCAGGGGAAATAATTAAAACTACATGTAGCTTACAGCTGCCGCTTACCGACATTGTAAGCGTTCTATGCATATGCGGAAACCAGTCAACGCTTTATCAAGTCATCTATGCGAAGGGAGCTAATCCAAATCAGTTCATGACCAATAGCTACCACTATCCGGAAACCAGTAATTTATTTGTAGCTTATATGGAAATCCAAGTTTGCAGGAATTAGAAATCTACCATTATTATTATTATTATTATAATTTATTGATGATATAATTCCAAGAGGACCAATGCCCATCTTAAAACAAATAGTAACAATGCAGTTTTTTTTATGCTTTTGCCGTTTTCAAAGTGGATGGGGGGAGGGTATATAGTATCAACGCTGTCTGTACTTATTTCCCATACGTAGGGGTGAATGTATACTGTAGACACGCAAGTTGACTGATTTGTGTGTCGAAAATCACCTACGAAGTACTTGTGTGTCATTTTTTGACCCACAAGGGTACTTTGTACTGACGCAGAGACAGAAGTATACATTCATCAAGATGTCTGTTCGTATGTCCCATCTGTACATACAAAAAATGGTTTCCGTCAAATATCTTTTGAAAAGATTAGTGTATTGGATTCATATTTTATACACTGGTATACAATCATAAAATATAGGTCAAGTTCGATTTAGGGTAAAATCCACCAATTATTATGGGTTATTGCCTTTTTCAACTTCAAAAAATGGTTTCCATTCGATATCTTTTGAAAAGATTAGTGTATTGGATCCTTATTTTATACACAGGTATATAATCATAAAATACAGGTCAAGGTCAATTTAGGATAAAATGCACCAGTTATTATGGAAGTTACGGCCCTTTTTCAATTTTATTTTTTGCGAAATGCTTGTTTACGGGTGAGGATGATCTTTGGGTGGAGGCATCTGTGTCGTATTGACCACTTTGTAGTTTATTATCATTTTGATGTGAAATGTCTGCCAAGTAAGGTTATTTATGAATGATATGTCAAGTCTTACTTTCACTTAAAAACAAAAAAAAATAATGTTTTAAAATGTTGTCATTTGCTGTTTTGAATAGCTCTAAGAGTTAAGAACTTAAGAAAGCACAGTTTAGTCTGCTGAAGTGATGTTCTTTTTATACCCTACCACACAAAGTGGCAGGGTATTATGGTTTCAGGTTGGTGTCCATGTGTACGTCCATCCATGTGTCTGTTGAGTCCATGAATGAGCATATATTGGTTAGACATGAATTTGGTACTTGCTGTTTATTCCATTAGTGTCAAGAAAAAGTACCCAATAAATTGGAGGCACTTGTTGGGCATTTTGGGATCTTGTAGAGTATTTTGAGCCAAAACATTTACACTGTAATACCCAACAAACGGCCATCCATACAATCATCCCTATGTCCATCCGTCCATATTTTCGTTTCCGGATGATAGCTTGAGTAAATGTCAGTGGATTCTCACCAAACAGTATGTGCATTGATATTGTGGAGATCTGGTTTTGGGTTGCTAATGGGCAAATTTCATCAGTTTTTTACAGCTATTTTTCCTGCAACATGTCCTTATTTTCAGTTCCGGACAATAACTTTAGTAAATATCAATGGATTTTCACCAAACTTTGTATTGTGGAGATCTGGTTAGGGATTGCTAATGGGCAGTTTTCATCAATTTTTGACAGAGTTATCTGTCACAAAACATCCATATTTTAGTTTTGGGACAATAACGAGTAAATCTCAATGGATGTTCACCAAACTTGATACATGCATTGATACTGTGGAAATCTGGTATGGAATTGATAATTGACAAGTTTCATCAATATCTCACTGTCACACATCCATATTTTCATTTCCAGATGATAACTTGAGTAAATATCAATAGATTTTCACCAAGCTTAGTATGTGCATTGATATCTTGAAGATCTGGTTTGAGAATGCTAATGGGCAAATTTCATCAATTTTTAATAATCTGCCCAAGACATGATAATGGCGGGGTATTATTGCTTCACATTTTATTGTCGCACCTGCTTCTAGCATGGTGCGATATAGACGTCTGATTTTCCGTCCGTCTGTCAGCATTTATGTCGAAGTTTGACATTTATGTCAAAGTTAGTATTATAATCAACAACAAGACTAAACAACCATCAAACCTTGCATGAAACATCTCGCTGACTTTCTGACTTTGTGACATAGGCATCCGCTTTTCCGTTCGTCTGTTCGTCTGTCAACATTTATGTGTCGAAGTTCGACATTTATGTCGAAGTTAGTACTATAATCAACTAAAAGACTAAACAACCATCAAACCATGCATGAAACATCTCCCTGACCTTCTGACTTGACAACATAGGCGTCCGCTTTTCCGTTCATCTGTCTGTTCGTCTGTCCATCTGTTTGTCTGTCAGTCTGTCAACATTTCTGTTATGTCGTGGTTCAACATTTATGTCAAAGTTAGTATTATAATCAACTACAAGACTAAACAACCATCAAACCTTGCATGAAACATCTCCCTGACCTTCTGACTTTGCGACATAGGCATCCGCTTTTCTGTTCGTCTGTCCATTCGTCTGTCCGTCTGTCAACATTTATGTCGAAGTTCGACATTTATGTCAAAGTTAGTATTATAATCAACTACAAGACTAAACAACCATCAAACCTTGCATGAAACATCTTCCTGATCTTCTGACTTGACGACATAGGCGTCCGCTTTTCTGTTCATCTGTCCATCCGTTTGTCTGTCAACATGTCTGTTATGTCGAAGTTTGACATTTATGTCAAAGTTAGTATTATAATCAACTACAAGACTAAACAACCATCAAACCTTGCATGAAACATCTCCCTGACCTTCTGACTTGACGACATAGGCGTCCGCTTTTCCATTCTTCTGTCCGTTCGTCTGTCCGTCCGTTCATCTGTCCGTCTGTCAACATTTCTGTTATGTCGAAGTTCGACATTTATGTCAAAGTTAGTATTATAATCAACTACAAGACTAAACAACCATCAAACCTTGCATGAAACATCTCCCTGACCTTCTGACTTGATGACATAGGCGCCCGCTTTTCCGTTCGTCTGTCCGTCCGTCCATCTGTCCGTCCATCTGTCCGTCTGTCAACAGTTCTGTTATGTTGAAGTTCGACATTTTTGTCAAAGTTAGTATTATAATCAAGTACAAGACTAAACAACCATCAAACCTTGCATGAAACATCTCCCTGACCTTCTGACATGACGACATAGGCACCCGCTTTTCCGTTCGTCCGTCCGTCAGTCTGTTCGTCCGTCTGTCAACATTTATGTCGAAGTTCGACATTTATGTCAGAGTTGGTATTCTAATCAACTACAAGACTAAACAGCCATCAAACCTTGCATGAAACATCTCCCTGACCTCCTGAGTTTGCGATATAGGTGCCCGCTTTTCCATTTGTCTGTCTGTTCGTCCGTCTGTCTGTCCGTCTGTTAACAGTTCTGTTATGTCGAAGGTCGACATTTATGTCAAAGTTAGTATTCTAATCAACTACAAGACTAAACAACCATCAAACCTTGTATGAAACATCTCCCTGACCTCCTGACTTTGCGACATAGGTGCCCGCTTTTCCATTTGCCTGTCCGTTCATCCGTCTGTCTGTCTGTTAACAGTTCTGTTATGTCTAAGCTCGACATTTACGTCAAAGTTAGTATTCTACTACAATTCTACTACAATTCTACAACAACCATCATACCTTGCATGACACATCTCCCTGACCTCCAGACTTGGTAGGTACATCGACCCAATGACCTTGACCTATATTTTGCGCTCCATTGACTTTGATATAATTTACGTTGACGTTCCAGATCTTCTCAACTATAAGGCATACAACTACCAAATCTTGCATAGTGCTTCTCCTAGATGTACTGACTCCGCAGGTACCTTGACCCAGTGACCTTGACCTATATTTTGCGCTGCAGTGACACATTTTGCATCGACGTTCAATATCTCCTCAACTATAAGGCCTACAGCCATCAAACCTTGCAAAGTGCTTCTTCTCAATGTACTGACTCGGCAGATAACTTGACCTGGTGACCTTGACCTATATTTTGGCTGCAGTGACTCAGACATAATTTACGTCAACATTCCAGATCTCCTCAAGTGTTAGACCTCTAGCCACCAAACCTTACATAGTGCTTCTCCTAGATGTACTGACTTGGCAGGTATCTCTACCTGGTGATCTTGACCTGGTGACCTTGACCTATAGTTTGCGCTCCAGTGCCTTTTACACATTTTATGTCAACGTTCAATATCTCCTCAACTATAAGGCCTACAACCATCAAACCTCGCATAGTGCTTCTCCTCAATGTACGGCCTCCGCAAGTACCTTGACTGGGTGACCTTGACCTATATTTCACGCTCCATTGACTTTTACACCTTTTATGCGCCCTTCCATATGTCCTCAACTGTAAGGCCTTCAACCACCAAATCTTATATAGTGCTTCTTCTCAATGTACTGACTTGGCAGGTACCTTGATCTAGTGGCCTTGATCTATATTTTGCACTCCAGTGACTTTGACACTTTTTATGTTGATGTTCGGTACCTCCTCAAATATAAGACCTACAACCACTAAACCTTGCATAGTGCTTCACCTCATTGCACTGGCTTGGCAGGTACCTTGACCCTATGACCTTGACCTATATTTGACACATTTTACGTTGATGTTTGATAACTCCTCAACTATTTCAGGAATTAGGAGCGGGTAAAGGTCAATATAGGCAGTCTGTAGTAACATCTGTAAAAGTCAGTGACACTGTCATTGAGGATCCGACAGAAATGGCAAATAAATTCAACAACTTCTTTGTTAATGTTGCATCAAAAATAAAGGAACCTGTCATAAACACAAACCATGATAAATTAAGAGAATTCTGTCACGAGAAGCTTCCTGAAGGTACGAAGTTTGTCATACCATCAATCCAAAAAGAAAAAGTTTCAAAATTTCTCACTAATATTGACATCAATAAAGCAACAGGTACTGATATGATAGGACCACGTCTGCTCAGACTTGCTGCTCCACTTATAGCTGATGAAATAACTTTTATATGCAACCATAGTATTACCAAGTCTGTTTTTCCAAGCAAATGGAAAGAAGCCAAAGTAGCCCCCCTGTATAAAAATGGTCCACATGAAGATGTTAATAATTACCGTCCAATCTCAATTTTACCTGTCTTATCCAAAGTACTTGAAAAACATGTTCATGAAAGCCTCTCAAATTTTTTGCATCATTATAAACTACTACATAAAACCCAATCTGGATTCAGAGCACAGCATTCATGTGAAACTGCCCTTGTAAATATGATTGATTTATGGCTGAATGCCATTGATAAAAGTAAAATGGTTGGTGTTGTATTAGTTGACTTTAAGAAAGCTTTTGATCTTGTGGATCATCAAATTCTAATAAATAAACTAGAAATATATGGCATAAAAGATGATGCCTTAATGTGGTTTGATACTTACTTGACTAACAGAAAGCAGCAGGTGACAATTAATAACAGTAAATCAGATTTTCAACATATTTCATGTGGTGTACCTCAAGGGTCTATTTTGGGGCCTCTTTTATTCTTACTTTTTATTAATGACTTGCCTTTGTACACAAACAATGTTTTTACGGATCTTTATGCTGATAACACAACTTTATACGATGTTCAGGATTCCATGGAACAGATTGAGAATAACCTTCAATCTGCTTTGAACAATCTACACATCTGGTGTAGAGGAAATGGTATGATTTTAAATTCCTCAAAAACAAAAGTCATGCTAGTGACGACAAATCAAAAGCGACAAAAGCTCATCAATGATAACCTTGCTCTTAAATTCAATAATGAATCTCTCCATACTATTTCAGGTGATAAAATCCTAGGTGTGTTTGTTGATAATAATTTGATTTGGTCCATTCACATCGAACACCTGACAAAGAAAATTGCTTCAAGTGTTTGGCTTTTATCAAAAATTAAGAAATTCTTATCCCAAGATCATAGAATTCAATTCTATAAGTCATACATTCAACCCCATATTGACTTTTGCAATATTGTTTGGGGAAGTTCTGAGTCCAATAAACATAAGATCTTCAAATTACAGAAGAGAGCATGCAAGGTTATTCTTGATTACAATGTAGATGATCCCAATAGTGCAATGAACTCTTTGAAAATCATGTCTGTTTATGATCGGCTATATCTAAGGAAAGCTAAATTTATGTTTAAAATCTATAATAATGTAGCTCCTGCATACATCACTGAAAACTTTACTCTACGAAACAAGGTAAATACAAGCATTAACCTAAGATCATCATCTGCTGGTTGTTTTATCCCACCTAAGCCTAGAACAGAATATTTTAAGCACAGTATGAGGTATTCCGGATGTCTGGTTTGGAACAGTCTGCCAGAAGAAGTCAAAAGTGCTCAGACCATTGACACATTTCATAATAGATGTTTGAAATGGTTAGTAAACTGAAACTATAATTCAGTTCTACACTGTATACTGCATGTACATTTATGTTGCCAGTTTTATTCATTTATTTATTTATTTGTTGTTGTTGTTTTTTTTTTTTTTTTTTTTTTGTTTTTTTTTTTGTTTTTTTTTTTTGTTTTTGTTTTTTTGTTTGTTTTTTAATTTGTCAAAAGTAAAAATCATATCTATACTGTATATTGCATGTGCACATTTTTTTTTTTTTTTTTTTTTGTCAGCATGGTGTATCTTAACCCTTGCCATGCTGAATAAATTAAGATGCAACACCTGCTTCTAGTTATTGGTAAGTCAGATTGCTTGATCCAGACTGCTGATGCAAGTTCACAAACTTAAGGATCAACAGCGCAGATCCAGACCAGGTGGCTCTGAATCAGCACTGTTTGCAGGGGCAGGACATGTCCAGGTTCAGCAGGGCCAGGGTGGGAATTTGTGTGGATATGGGGAAGGAAAGGTAAAAAAAAAAAAAAAAAAAGCAAAAATAACCCAAGAAACTACAGCTTTATTGATGTGGCACATGCATTATCATGTATAGAAAAATTGTACAATTGTCTTGTATGTGAAGGTTGAAATTACATGAATACTCTTATGCCTTATCATTTATTCATTTTTGTGTAGAGATCAAGGTTTTCAAAAATGTTTCACTTGTCTGTTTGTAATTATAAGATTATCTGCTGTGCTGTACAGGTAGTTAGAGTTTATATGAGACATAACCCTTGTCCTGCTGAATAAATTGGGATGCTACACCCATTTCTAATTTTCTCCCAGTCAGTCTACTTGATCCGAAGTGTTTATATAAATTCACATATTAAATGGCAGACAGTGCAGATCCGGATCAGTTGGCTTCTTCAGAAGTCAACTGATCTGGCTCTACACTGTTTGCAAAGGCAGGACATATCTGGGTTCAGCAGGATCAAGGTTAAACAATTCCCTGCTTTTCTTCTTATTTAATAGTTATAATTATGCTTATATACATTCCTCACACAATATAATCATACAATTTCTTGCATTTCGTTTCGGCAAGATATCTTATAAATGAAGCATATTGTATTGTGATGTATTGGCAGGTAAAAATAATTTGCCATTTTTTTTTTTTTTTTTTTTTTTGTCTCTTTTTTTTTTTTTTTTTCTTGTCTCTTTGTTTGTCTCATCCTCATTACTTAGTTCAGTCTTCAAATGAATCTATAGTCACATGTACAATACCATCTTGACATTTTGTTTACTTGTGTAATATGTACATATGTATATACTGAGGGCCTCATGGAAGATTAGCTATTACATGTATTTGTGTAGGTGCTAAATGTTGTAACCCTCAAAAAATAAAGTCGTTACTTACTTACTTACTTACTTACTAACTATAAGGCCTATAACCACCATACCTTGCATAGTGCTTCTCCTTGATGTACTGAATTAGCAGGTATCTTGACCCATGACCTTGATCTATATTTCACGCTCCAATGACTTTTACATTTTACGTCGACATTCCATTATCATTGGTCTGTATAATGCGAAAAGTCAGTGCTGAAGATATAGCCATTAGAGGGAATGGCACTGGCCTGGAATATATGTGCCCCACTAGGCACTTTGTCTACGTTTTTTTCAACCCAGTTTTCCAACTAAGCACTGCTAAGAATGAAACAAACTTATTAAATAACCACATTCTGATTGTGGCTCCTGTGACTTTTGCCCCAGTAGGTGCGATGACGCCTTCTGCGGAATTCTTGTTTTAGTTTTGTTGAGCACATACAGAGATTGGATGCAGTCGAAAACTGGCAGAAATTCTTTATGGATTTTTTTTAACATGGATATTGATAATCCCAGATAATGACATTGAACCAGCCATTGCAGCAGTGCACAGCCCATTTTATTAGAGTTAGCCACCCTGTATTTAGGACACATACCTTCAGATAAGGTGCTTTTTGTGTTGCCTGCGTAGCTTGGCAGACACATAGGGATCATGTTGTCTGTCCGCGTCATCGGCGGTGGCGGCAGTGTCGGTGTCGTCGTCACATCTTTGGTTTCCGTTCAATAATTTTTGAAGGGATGTATGGATTTCATTCAAATTTTGCAGAACTTTATATCACTATAAAATACAGGTCAAGTTTAATATTGGTAATCATCCACCAAATTTTGGCTGAGTTAAGGCCCTTTTTCGACTTAGTTTTTGTTGCTCGTTTCTGCTCAATAACTTTTGAAGGAATGCATTGACTTCATTCAAACTTTGCAGAACTTTATATCAACACAAAATACAGGTCAAGTTCGATATTGGTAATCATCTGCCAAATTTTGGCTGAGTTATAGCCCTTTTTCGACTTAGTTTTTGTTTGTGTGTTGATGTTGGTTTCTGATCAATAACTTTCGCAAGAATGTATTGATTTTATTGAAAGTTTGCAGAAGGATACATCATTGTAAAATACAGGTCAAGTTAGATATTAGTTATTATCCGCAAAATATTGGCTGAGTTATGGCCCTTTTTCGACTTAGTTTTTGTTGGTGTGTTGATGTTGGTTTCCGATCAATAACTTTTGCAGGGATGCATTGGTTTTATTGAAAGTTTGCAGAAGGATATATCATTGTAAAATACAGGTCAAGTTCGATATTAGTAATTATCCGCAAAATAGTGGGTGAGTTATGGGCCTTTTTCGACTTAGTTTTTGTTGATGTGTTGATATTGGTTTCCGCTCAATAACTTTTGCAGGTATGCATTGATTTTATTGAAAGTTTGCAGGTGGATATATCATTGTAAAATACAGGTCAAGTTCGATATTAGTAATCATCCGCAAAATGTTGGCTGAGTTATGGCCGACTTACTTTTTGTTGATGTGTTGATATTGGTTTCCGTACAGTAACTTTTGCAGGGATGAATTGATTTTATTGAAAGTTTGCAGAAGGATATATCATTGTAAAATACAGAACAAGTTCGATATTGGTAATCATCTGCAAAATTTTGGCCAAGTTATGGCCCTTCTTTGACTTAGTTTTTGTTGTTGGGGTAAAATACAAGGTAATGATGTTGTTTCCCCTCAGTAACTTTTGAAGGGATGCATTCATTTCATTTGAAGTTTATAGTGAAAGGTTGGCTTTAGGGATAGGAGTGATTATAAGGACCAGTGTTTTTTTCCTTTTTCATATCAAATGATTGGGGCTTTAAGCAGGTGATACATCTGATTCTCAGAATTCTAGTTTTCAAACCAAAAAGTACTGGGCCCAGTTGTTTAAAGCATCGCTAGCATAACAAGCTTGTTAGATGGTCAAAGTTTTAATGATACGTTAACTAATGACATTGTTAGTTTTGAACAACTGGGTCCTGGTGTCTTTCTTATTTCTCCCCAAAAACATATATAATATTATGTTCATTAGAAGCACCTAGCAGAGGCCCTACAACATATGCTTTTGTGAAGAAATAAGAAAAATATTATGTAGATACTCCCTCCTGTCTGAAGCTATGGATACTGTGGTACAGTCAACTCACCATTAGCGGATCACCATCCAAGTATCAAGTATTTATGTGGAGAAAAAATAACTCTAGCAGACTGAAACATATGTCATTAAGTAGCATTTTCATCACCCTTTTGAATGTGCATAAACTTTTGAATTTATCCTGTTTACGTGCTAATATGTTCTATAGTTTTAGTCTACATGTACTTCTGCCAATACTGGATCATGTTAACTAATAGGGGATCACATGACAACTGACTTCTGGGCCCGTTCTTAAAACGCCTTTTCCTGTCAAAGCTGTCAAATGATGTTTTATAACATTAATATATGTGCAGACAACTGTGACGTAAACAGCATTTTTTTAGTGGTCCTGAAATCAGACATTGTAACCACGATGAGTGAATTCTTATTAAACTGAGATTGTATAACCTCCTTTCATGGTTGACACAACAAAGTCAATACAATAATACTGCTGAACCATAGTAACTATGTTTTTTGGTGGGTTAGGGAGGTTTGGTGTGAGTTGGGGTGGTTTGAGGCATCTCATAGCTTAATGAATGAGTTACAAATCTCCAAAGTGTGAGTGACCTGCTGTTGATTATGATCCACTAATGGTGAGTTGACTGTACTTTGATGATAGATGAAACAAGTGTGTTTTGACTAATGTTGCAAAAGGGCATACAGTTTCATGCACTGAATTATAAACCAATATACTGTAATGTTGACAGGTAAATAAAATTTTAGTCCATTTTCAGTTGATTAAGTTGCTTTAAAGTTTTGTATTACTGATTCTTTTTAATAATGCCATATTTTTTCAGGGAAAAACTGGACTGACATCCTTGTTGCCCCCACCGGTCCATGCTGCCAAGAAGGAAATGAACAGGATCTTAATTCCTTATTCTCTAGGAAGAAAACCGAAAGCAGCTCCAAAACCAGCATTTACTAATGATAAGCCTTCTGCCACATCTACTTATAGCCAGAAGAAATATAGTATGTTTCAAGGAATGACTGGTTATGATTCTGATAGTGATGAGAATGAGGATGGAAGTGAAAAAAGTGAAGAACCAGTCAGCTTTTTCTCTTTGGACTCCTCATCGAAGAGTGATAAGGAGCAAGTAACTCCATCAGGAATAAATTCAAATTTGAATCAAGTGGAAAGACTTCAAGTAGGAAAGACAGACACTGGTACTCCGACAGTTGCTTTACCACCCAAACTGACTGGTTCCCCAGTACATGTCCCAGTTCCCTTAAAACAATTATCAGACAAAGAAAAAGTTCAAACTGTAAATGCTAAAAGAGATGAAATTATTCAAGGGCCATCTGCATTTCCCCAGATGGACCCTGATGCCCCATTGACTTTCAGAGGTGGTGTGAAAAGCAAACCTGTGTTCAATGTTTATGGACCTATTGCTGGGAAATCTGATTCTGATTCTACAGAAATTGAGATGGCTCACGATCAGAACATGTACTATAATATAGTAAGTAATACGGTAAATGTCCTAAAATTTCGAACATTTTATTCCATACTATTTTGACCTAAATTTTGCTTTTTATGCAGTTGTGTCTTAGAATACTCAGTGGAATGGCAAACAGTGTAGCCCCTGATCAGACTGCAGGAGCAGTCTGATCTGGTTCTGCACTGTTTGCATATGACATTTTGTCAGCAAATTTGGTGTACTAAATTTTAGGACATTTACCGTATTGTCGCGTGACTGTTCAGCATGTTGGGAAAAAATTACTGCAGATGACCTTTTTTAAATATTTTTCTTATTTTTCCCAGAAAATAGGCATTGACATTTCCTGCAAATTGTCTCCTAGCCTACATGTATTTTCTTGGAAAAATAAGAAAAATATCATCAGTTGTTTTCTGCTGACTTTGCCCAGAAAATGGTGAAGGTTAATGTTTTGCATGCTGGGTAACTTTTTCAGCAGATGGCAGATTGATGGTACTTTTGTTATTTTTCCCAGAAATTAAGGTTTTTCGTCTCTTAAGATACATGTAATTTGCATTAAATATCGTGCCTTTTGGGGCGATTTGATTGGTCAAGAGCAAATTCAAAATAGTGTTTACACTTGGCTTAACCCACTGACAAGGAAAATCCAGATCACACTGCACACTGACATTGTATGCATAGTATAGTTGTATTCTATTAAAAAATACAGCATGTTATGTCTTAGTTATACCATAGTTCATGCGTATGTACGGTGCATTATTGCATGTACATGTGCAGAACCATGGTATAACTGATTTATCAAATTTTCATGCATGTAGGTCATCTACATTGCGAGATTATTTCATTTTGACTTGTGAATTTGGGCTACTATGTGATAAAGATATTTATTTTTGTGGTTTTTGACCATGTAAATCACAAAAATTTTCAAACATTTTCAGTATTTTACTTCTATTTTTTGCAGCCATACAATGAATCATCAGGTTACATTGAGGCAACAGATATCAAAGCTTTAGAGCAAGACAAAGAGGTTTGTTCTATATACACTTCAACCTCTTTATAACACGGTTCGTTATAACACGGCTTTGGATATAAAACGGTTCAAAGATGGATCCCAAAAATGTATAGATTATATTGAATAATGACCATAAATGGTCATTTTTCAATATAATCTATACATTTTTGTTTGGATATAACACGGTTGTTTAACTAACAGGGTTTATGCTATGGACCCTAACAATAGTGTTATGAAGAGGTTGTGGTGTATATATATATTAAGGAGACTGGATGCATTTTTAGGGGAGATAACTCTGTCGAAATTGTTTAGCCTCCCTTCTGAAAAGTGGTTTACCCTAAGAGGAAAGAATGTGCTTCCTTTGGGAACAAATCTTTCCTTTTCTCCTTGGGAGCAAATTCTTTATCGGCCAGACAGGCTGGTTTTGGCCAACTAGGCCTCATCAGCAACCATCATATAAATTTCAAAAAATTTCGGAATGGGCTCAAAGATCACAAAGAACAAGAACTTATAAACTACAATGTATAGAAATACAGGGAGAAGTTTTATTACCACTATTCAGTGTCAGCACTTGTGAAAATCAAGTACATGTATATGCTAAAAGAGCAATGCACACATACTACACGAGAGAGAGAGAGACAGAGACAGAGAGAGAGAGAGCGCAGCTGAAGTGTCCAAGTGTTGTTTTTTTTTGCCAGACTAGATAGTTATTGCACATCAGAGACTGAGGAAAAATCTCCAGCCCTAATTTTCAAGGGAAAAATTGTAAAACTCCACCTTTCAAATTAAACTGTTAAAGACAGTATTTTAAAATTACCAGGTAATATTGTGAGGCAGTTTGATCAGGGCCTTTGCTTTCTGCAAATGTCACATAGGCATGTTTTTATTTTCATTAATGTTTTACCAAATTTCTTTCAGTTTTTAAAGTTGCAAGGAAAACCTAAAAGAGGGAAAGAAGAAATAAATATTATGGATGTAAACACAGCAGACTTTATCAGCACGGTGGAGGTGACAAAATCTCTGTCAGAGGAACAAGAGCACAGGTCACATAAGAAGAAAGATATGCCATCGTCCCAGCAGCGTCGAAAACATCAGATTGGTTACTTGGCTTTCCAGGTTGGTGTTTGTCCTTGAGGGGCAGCCAAATGACCTCTCATATGCTAGGATTTTGAAATTTCATGTATGCATTGCTTATGAAAAATTAGCTGACTCATTTTCTTTTTCTTTTTTTTTTTTTTCTTCTTTTCTTTTCTGTCTGATTCTTTGTGTTGTAGAGTCCCCTTCTAAGACTTAACCTTGTCATGCTAAATAAATTAAGATGCCATGCCCACTTCTAATTTCCAGCCAATCAGATTACTTGATCCATGTTTTTGATAGAAATTCACAGGTTTAATGACAAACAGTGCAGATCCAGATCAGCTGATCTGGATCTACACTGTTTGCTAAGACAGGGCATGTCGTGTTCAGCAAGAAAAGGGTTAAGCATTTAAGCAAATGAAATTCTTGTAAACAAAATATTAAAGGAACCACTTGAGTTAGGCTCATAAAATTTTGCAAGAAGTTTCGAACCAGTGTAGATGGTCTGATTAAATTTTGGTAAAGTTTTATAAATATTTCATTAAATTTTGCCCCCATTTTCAGACTTGCATTTGGAGGCATAGTGTTTCATAAGCACCCTCTCTAGTTGGGCACAGCTATATAGATAGGTGGGGGTTTCAAGTAAATATATTTTCCTATTTCTCTAAGGAACATATGTTGTGGGTACTCAGAGGTGCTTCAAGACTTACACTTTTGTACATGGATTTGCAAGCTGATCTGAGTCATCATTTGGTAAAAACCCTTTAAAAATTTTCTCTGGAATCAAAAGGCCAATGGCCCTGGGGCCTGGTATGCAGCCTTGGGGACATGGGCCTAATAAAGTTTGAAAAAATTATAACCTTCGGATGACCTTGACCTTATTTCTACATAGACTCCTGTAGGCAAAACTCTAAAATCTTTTTATCAGAAACTAGAAGGCTGAGGCCTTTGATATTGGTGTTTAGCTTTATCTTGTGGACTTCTACCAAGATTCTTCCAACCGTTCGTCCATCGTCCACACTCTTCAGACATCTTCTCCTCAGAAACTACTGGCCCAATCAAAGCAAATTTTCATATGGAACCTTAATGGGCCGGGAAAACAAAAGTTTGTTTGTCACATCTGGGTCACATGATCAAGATGGCAGACATGCCCATATATGGTAAAGTCCTTTAAAAATCTTCTTCTCCGGAACCAAAGGACCAATGGCCCGGGGGCCTGGTATGCAGCATTGGGGACATGGGCCCAGTAAAGTTTGAAAAAATTATAACCTTTGGTTGACTTGACCTTTTTTATGGAAAGGTCAAATTTTCTACATAGACTTTGATAGGCAAAACTTTAAAAATCAATTTATCTGAAACTAGAAGGCCGAGGCCTTTGATATTTGGTGTGTAGCTTTTATCTTGTTGACCTCTACCAAGAATATTCAAATTATGTCCCTGGGGTCAGAAATGGCCCCGCCCCAGAGATCAGTTGTTTGTTTAGGTGTTGCCTTGGTCAAAGAAAAGTGACAGGTTAGATCTTGTCAGTATCTATCAGAATGCAAAATTATCAAAATATTCCCTCCAGTTTAGCACTATGACCATGGATGGACAGACTGATGGACAGACAGATGGACTCACAAGGTGATTATAGAGTACTCTGCAATTGGTTCGTGTTGCAAAAGAGCTGCAAGTCTGTGATGTAAGGGTTCAAAACAAATGGTCTTAGGTGAGCTACAGGACCATTGGTCTCTGGTTATTATCATCACGTCTGAAATGGGGAAGCAAAGAACTCCCCTATACTCCCATCAAGTTTGCCCAAGCCCAATGTAACAGTGCTGCACAGTGAGAATTTAGTTAGCACTATTGTAAATTCAGCCTGTTTTGACTCATAACCTGCTGAGAGTTGGGCCAATTCCAACTCGATCCTAGTGAAATATGACATGCTTTGCACCTGGGAACTTAGTCAATAACGCACAGAAAAGTACTGTTTTCTACATAGGAACATTTTTTTTTTTTTTTTTTTTTTTTTTTTCACAAAATCTTGTGCTAAAATTTTTTGCATGTTATATGCGGGTACAAGTAATATTCAGTGAAATTCGATACATTTTCTCACATTCAGCTCTTATGCAAATAATCCTATCAACCCAGTTTGGTAGAACAGTCATTACCCCCAAAAAATCAGTAGACTAATTTAATGCTTAGCGTGCTGGGTAAACATTTCTGCAGACAACACTTTGAAATAATTTTCTTATTTTTGTTTTGGCTGCTTTAGTAAGCAGGAGTAACGTAGGGATCGTTTTCTGCCAGCAGCGTTGGTGTCCTTCGCATCAACAATGTTAAGTCTGTGTGTTTAGTTCCCATTTCTCAAACCCCAAGGCTTCTAGGCTAACAAAACTTCATTCACACATCTGCCATGATGCACACTGTCCACGACCATCTACAGTTACTGACCTTGACCATTCATGCTTGGCTGAATAATTTTTAGTCTGTGTTTTTAGCTCAGTTTCTTTGATACCGTCAGCAGTTGTGACATAGCAATTCGGCGATTTTTTCTTGTTTTTCAAAAAATATAGGATTTGGCATTTTAAGCAGATTAAGGAAACAATTTGCATGAAAGGCCAAATCCTATTTTCTGGGAGGAAATAATCGAACTGTCATCAGTTTGTCGTCACCCATGAACTTGCTCAACTTGCTAAGTGTTATTGTCTAATTTCAGGCCAAGGAGAGAGAACTGGAGCTGAAGAACCAATGGGCAACAAACCGGATGACAAAAAAACAAACGCAAGCCAAATACGGCTTCTAGGTTCCTACCCTGCATTTTTGTTGCTTCCATTTGAGGGACTTCAAAAAGCATTTCAATTTATCTAGTAACTCATAGTTTCAGGTAGGGTGAGCCAACTGGCTCAGTTTGAGGCATATCTGACTGGTGATCAGGAAGTTGCGGGTTCGACCCCTACCGGGCCTCAACATTCTTTCGTGGAGATTGATCATGAAATATTTTCTATGATCATTCTCTCCTTTCTGCTGATTCAAGAAGGGGTCACGGCGAAAGAATGTCCACAATACTGGTTAACTGCTTAGAGGACTATGCCTGCCAAGTAAACTGACTCACTCGACATGACCCCATTGAGTTGACTGGGCCATATAACCGCAACACAAACAAACAGATAGGGTGATGATTTAACCCTAGTCCTGCTGAACCCGGATATACCCTGTCTTTACAAACAGTATAGATCCAGATCAGTTGGCTTCTGAAGCCAACTGATCTGGATCTGCACTGTTTGTTGTTAAGTATTTGCATATGTATCAAGAATCTGGATCAAGTAATCTGATTGGCTTAAAATTAGAAGTGGGCATGGCATCTTAATTTATTCAGCAGGACAAGGGTTAAGATAGATTATTTTTGGCCCAAAATGTATCTTGTGGTTACCCACTCGGTGAGGCAGTTCCAGTGAGTATCCACAAGATATGGTTTGGTGCATAAATAGCAAAAATTATTTCCTCAATACTCCCTTTTAACCTTTGTCATCTAAATAAATAAGATGCTATGCCCACTTCTAATTTTCAACCAATCAGATTACTTGATCCAAATTGTTGATATAAATTCACATACTTAATGGCAAACAGTGCAGATCCAGATCAGTTGGCTTCTTCCTGTTTGCAAAGCAGGGTATGTCCAGGTTCAGCAGGACTAGGGTTAAGATCAGGGCACATGTTACTGAGGAGTGATGCTGGCCATGGAGGAAATTGGAGCTTAAACCTTTCCATTGTATACTTAGGAAAGAATTACCAGACAAACATTGTGTGATATTTTCAAGCCCCAGCCTGCCAAAGGCAGCATTGGGGCATGTAGTGTTTGGCCATGATGCATGGTACGTTTGTACATGCATATGTTACATTCTAACAAATGTTTAAGTTTGCATTCATATTTACATTGACATCCGCATTTCTCTTGGAGGTCATAACTTGGGTACCTTTTATGCTAGGAAGTTGAAATTTGGTATGCTACTTACCCAGACCTAAATTCAGATCTGTGCTAGAGTTGCCCCCGGGTCATGCCCTCGGGTGGGGCTAGAGGCAAAAATGTATAACAGATCAGATTGTGCATTTGGAAATTAGTTGTTGACATTTATGCATCCAAATTTTGTTGCCACATGGGCAAAGACCAAAGGGTTGGGGTATTTGTGAACTTAGGACACATATCTAGTTTCTACTTGTTTTCCAAGGAAATAGGGCATGAAATTTGATCATATCTACTCAAGCTCTATTTTGAAAGAAAACTAAGAAAATATTTTACATTGCTCATTACAAACATTTATCTTTTACCATTAAAATGCCAGCCACAACAGCAGAGAGGGCCTTGTTAAATTTTTTTTTAATTTTTTTTTTTTTTTTCACATAAAATAAGGCTCAATATTACATGTGATTCTTCTGCTAATTTTGATATGTATTTAAGTACTTTATTTCAAATGTAGATATCGAATTGAATTGATCTTCTTGAGAAAGGCCACTTGATGGCCGAAACGTCGTGTTCCTTGGCAAATAAAGTGATTGTTTAAAAATTCTATTTGGATCCCTTATTCATTTGGATCACTAGTGTCATAAGGATTCTTCTGCTAGACAGGACCTAGTTGTTCAAAATTTAGAGAAAGTTGTTAAAAACGTGACATTAAAATTTCTATCTTGGAAAATTTCTAGCTTGAAAAAAAAAAAAAAAAAATTGGCAAATACAGGTCAGTCCCGTTATTACGCGCTGGTCGGGATGCACAAATCCAGACCGCGATATAGGCGAGGCGCGTAGTAAGTTCGGAGCCGACTGATCAGACTTTATAAATGTTGACATTCGTATGGGACATACGAATATATTTATGTATGGAGGGATTTATGAATGAAAACAATGATATTTCATGTGTTATTTATATAAATAAACGAATGAGTACTAACGTTGTATGTTTTGTCTTTTTTACACCCTCTGATGTACTTTTTCTGCAATATATACGCTAAATACTTTATTTACGTTTCCATTTTGTGGCTCGATCCGCCATATTTGCCAGTGTTCTAATGCAGACGGTGTTGAAGTGCGGTGTAAATCACATAAAAAGTCCGGTATCAATACCGGTCCCCGCGAGCATAGCGAATTATTTTAGTCCAGTAAAAGAAATCTTATTAATAAAACGGCAGAAATCGTTAAGTTTTTTAATCTTTCTGCTTGTATAGAATAGAATGAAAGCTCAAAGAAAAAAAAATTGACTAAAACCAAAGCATTTGATTTCCAACACAGTGCCATGTTCAATGGCCTCGTTTTTCTTTAACCGTGAAGGCTTTTCGTTTTCTTCTTTGGTTTTCCATTTTAATCAGTGTTAATCTGATAGCAGAATGAACTTTTTCAAGACAACAATAAATGCCGGACAAATTTCACAGTTACACGCTCTACTACCTGACCGCGTGCGCAGTAATCGACGTCCAGTGATCCGCGTCGCTGATTGGATGAATATCTAATTAGGTCGGCAAGGCGGCCATATCAAATTGGAAGACTCTGTGTCTTTCAAGTATTTACAAATTAATTATGGATAACTGTGGTCATTTTCCCATTCTTTAGATGCGGGATAAGCCATTTCTTGATAGATATGTTTGTATCGTTTAAAAGTTAAATGAAGTTTTAATTGGCAAAAGTTCGTCTTCTTAAAAAAAAAACATCAAAAGGTCAATTACGGTCATTACGCACGTACACAAACAAAAATACAACAGAGACAATACATTGATTAGCTTTATTCTTTCAAAATCATTTTTTTTTTATTTGCTATTATGACATGTACAACGGCAGTAAATTTCTTTTTCTGCAGATCGAAGCTCTGAAAAACAAAAAACACATTTTGTTACATGTATTTTGACCTAGAGAAAACTGGGACCCTTCGAAAAAATTTTGGGAGGCATGACGTCCCCGCGTTATATCCGTATTCGCGCACTAACGACGCGAGTACTAACGGGACTGACCTGTATATTGATATTGTTTGCTAATAAATGTGAGTAGCTTTGGCATTGCAAAAGCTCCTCACATTTTTGTAGTAAAAATATCAATGTATTTAAAAAAAACCTTAGCTACAACAGTTAACAAGTTTGTCATTAACAAGCTTGTTAACAATGCTTTGAGTAGCTGGGCTCAGATGATTTATATTGAATATAGAGCCTTATTTTCTCTGAATAATAAGAAAGAAATATTTGAGATGTCATCTGCAAAACTGTTTGAATGGTGTTTAGCATTTTCCTAGGAAAAATAGGCTTTGACAGAGGAGACAGTTTGCATGAAAATAAGAAAAATATTTCAAAATGTCATCTGCTGAAATTTTTATCCAGCATATTAAGCATTGATCTGGGTCCACACTGTTTGCTGGTATGCAAAAAATAGCTTTGAGAAGTTTGCAAGAATATTCAGCAGATGACAAACAGACAACTTTTTTAGATGCAGTTTTTCTTGGCGCTTTAAGGGTTAAAATGGCATTGCAGTCTAGCATATGAACCTTGAATATTCTGGCCATGGGAATAAGTGTAGACCCTGAATTGATGCCACAAAACACAGCAACTAATCAATATCTGCACTATTTGCCAGTTGTTCAGCAGAGTTTAGACACTTGAACATTTTGTAAAATGGACTTGTTACCTTTTAGGACGAGCATGGTTAGAAATTAAGGTAGAATATTTAAGATAAATATATTGTATAAATTGCATTAGCTAAACAAGTGTGCTGGGAATCATTAAAATCTGAAAAATATGCAGTTTGCAGATGGTAAAGGTCTGTCTGTGCATTCATGCCTTGTTTTCTTCAGCTGTACATACATGTTTGGAATTTTGTAGGCTCTACCATGTTTAACTTTTTGCATGCTTGGTAATTTGCATGCTTTTTTGTCATCTGTGGATTTTTTTTTTTTAAATTAAGTTTTTCAAAAGAATCTTTCAGGAATACCATCAGAAGGTCAAACAGTTCGGATCCAGATCAGGCTTGATGTTAGGTCAGGCCTGATCTGGATCTAAACTGTTTTCAAAGGTTATCAGCTGACTATAAAAGTCACCGCTAGACGGGAAAGAGTTAACCTAATTATTTTAGTACCTTAACCCTTGTCATACTGAATAAATTAAAGATACCATGCCCACGAAATTTTAGCCAATCAGATTGCTTGATCCAGTTTGTTAATACAAAGTCACATACTTAATTTCAAACAGTGTAGATCCAGATCAGTTGGCTTCTGAAGAAGCCAACTGATCTGGATCTGTACTGTTTGCAAAGCCAGGGTATATCCGGCCGGGTTCAGCAGGTCTAGGGTTAATTCCTAACCATCCTGTGATAAAATTTGAACAAGTCTGTTTTACTATTTGTTCATATGTGGGTATGTCTAAATTACTGCTGGATGAGTGACAGACAGTGTAGAGACCCTGATCAAATGCTGCATTCTGTGACATAGAATATGACATCTGATCTGGGTTTACACAGTTTACAAAGGCGTAGAAATGTATTTATCCTAGATATTCAGACACCCTAACTCCTTAATATACTTGTCCTAAAATTTGAACAAGTCTATTTTCCTACCTGTTGATATGTGTAAAAATTGTTGGATGAGTGGCGAATAGTGTAGACACTGATCAGATGCCACATCCTGTGGCATCTGATCTGGGTCTGTACTGTTTGCTCAGGCTTGTCGGTCTGAATATTTTAGGTAAATGCGGTAAATTTATTGTGCATACAGAACTATTTAACCTTTGCCACTCTCTGGGCAAATTCAGCAGACAACAAAATTATGACATTTTTAATTTTTTTCCAGAAAACAGGCTTTGATATTTCATGCAAATTTTCTCCATTGGAGACAATCTGCATGAAATGTCAGAACCTATTTTCTGGAAAAAAATAAGAAAAATATTTTAGAATGCTGCATGCTGAAAATTTTGCCCAGCATGCTAAGTGTTAATGATATATTAAAGGCCAGAAAAGATAATTGTTTCTTTTTTTATTTCCATCTAATATATGTACACAAGTATTTGTTGACCACTTCGAGAACTTAAGCGTACCAAGGAAAAGTATGAAGGTCTTCGTGCATTAATATTCTGGGCCCGGTTGTTCAAAGCGTCGTTAGCTTAACAAGCTCGTTGAGGGTTATTTCGTTAACTGTTTTAGCGGATTTAATATACAATATTCTGATATTTTTTGCTGAAAAAATGTGAGTAGCTTTTACACTGCAAAAGCTACTCACATTTTTTCAGCAAAAAATTTCAGCATATTTGCATATCGCTCAATGTAAATTTTAACGAATCGTTAACTAACAACATCGTTAGCTTTGAACAACTGGGCCCTGGATTTTGAATTTCCATAATAATCTAACTTGAATAATCAACAAGATATGGTATTTGTGTCAGGATATTGAATAAAGGTAAGAAGAATATGAAAACTTATAAAGAATACTGTATTTACTTGAAGTATCTGAATACCATATTTTACCCTAATTATTTGGACAGATATGCCGAAGCAGATAGTCAAGACCCAGAACAAACTAGTCATAGCTCCAGATAAGGTGCTTTTTCTTTTCAACTAAAAAGTTCTGGTATTTTTCTTAATTCTCTACGAAAACATATGTTTAAGAAGTGCCTCGCCAAGGTGCTTCCTTTGAGTACCCAAGTGTTTTTGTGGAGTAATAAATAAGAAAAATATGTGGACATCCTCTCTTACCTGGAGCCATGCTAGTCATAATAGCCAGGGATTCAGTGGGTAAATAGTAACTGTTTCAGAGAAGACAGATGTCCCATTACCACAAATTTTCAGTTTTTCTATTGCTGTGACCTTCAAAATTAGGTCAAGGTCACCATAATCTATTCAGTTCTTTGTTATGTCCCAATTATATATCGATGAAAATTTGGTAAGAATCCAACCACTGGTTCACAAGATATTGTGCAGACAAGAAAGTGTGACACTGATGCCCATGGGATCAGCACCAAAATCAGTATGTCCCCATCCCCTTACATGTGGTGACATAAATATTGCTGACCCTAGGACCAGAAAGATATATTGCTAATTTTTTTCACTGAAAGATCGCTTGTATTATGTTGTATATAAAACCACTGCATAGCAGATCTACATTTATTGCATTTTGTTTATACTGCGTGTTATACGGAGGACCAGATTACTGTCTAAATTTATGTAAACAAAAAGTTTGTACCCACAACATGTTTTTGTGGAGTAATAAGAAAAATATGTGGATACCCTCTCTTACCTGGAGCCGTACCAGTCATACTGGCCAGTGTGTAAATAGTAACCGTTTCAGAGAAACAGAGTCCCGTTAACGCAAATTTTCAGTTTTTCGACTGCTGTGACCTTGAAAATTAGGTCAAGGTGACCAAAATCTATTCAGTTCTTTGAAATGTTCCAATTATATATCAATGAAAATTTGATAAGAATCCAGCTACTGGTTCTCAAGCTATTGTGCAGACAAGAAAGTTTGACGCCAACACCAACAGGATCAGCACCAAAATCAATATGTCCCCCTCCCCTTACATGTGGTGACATAAATATTGCTGACCCTAGGACCCAAAAGATATACAGCTGATTTTTTTACTGAAAAATAGCTTGTACAATATTGTATATAAAACCACTGCATAGCAGTCATCATCATCATCACTGGATTTTTTTGATTAACATGCATGGACAGGGGCAACATCCACATCAGTAGTCCCCCTTCCAGGTAACTGGCTTGCTGCATGCATGGCAGATCTCACACAAGATCCAGGTACATTTGTATGTCTATCATGAGGGTCAATAGCCGAGAGCTTCCACTCTCTGCAATCCCTCTGTCAGCTGCTCCCATGCTTTCCATCAACCTCTATGACAAAAGCTGTCTTGACTGCACCATTGGAGCATTCCACATCCATACCAGCGGAGCCTTCTCTTCTTCAGAATCAGGTCCAGATCCTCAATGCCAAACCGCTCAAGTAGCTCATTTGACCTGATAGTGACTAGGTTTTGTGGCTTGGCACTGCAGATCTGTCTGATGTGGATATTGGAGACATTGGAGGTTTGGCTTTGTCAATGGCCAGGTCTCACTGGCATGGAGCATTGTGCTCTGCACACAAGAGCTGTACACGGGGCCATGTGTCTTGAAAGAAAGGTGGCGGGAAGAGAGAACTGGTAGCTGCTCCTTGAACTGCTTCCAGGTGGTTTTTACATGTGGCCACTGAGAGCATGTCTCCTAGGTAGCAAAATGAAGCTACCACCTCCAGCTTGTCAGTTCCTACTTGGACTTCCCACTGCCGTCCACGGGGTGTGCAGTTCCTTGGCACTGTGTACATCCGTAATCAGGGTCCTTTGTCAAGCCCTTGAGCCCACTGCATTTCTTTTGCACCCAGTGCTTGCAGCCGTTACAGAAGATGCTATTGCTGCCCACTCCAGTTCGACAGACAGTGCATGGAAACACATGAACTCTGCAGGAGTCCAGACCCGTACCACAGATCATGATCTTCATCTTCTCTGCATTTACTCTCAGTCCTTTCTCCTCCATTGCTTCTTAAAATTAATATTCCAAGTCAAGAGCCTCCTGACGCATTCCTCGAATGTTTCAGCGATGATAAGGTCATTGGCATAGCGGTCCTCCATGGGGACCCCAGGGTGGAACTCGCGTGACAATGCTTCAAGCACAATGACGAAGTACAGAGCCTCGGTGAACACTGACCTTCACTTCAAACTCTTCACTGTACCCCTCACCAACACGGACACAGCTCCGCGCATTGGCGTACATCCCCTGCACCAGTCACACAGTCCACTCCTCCACACCAAGTTTTCTCAGCGCCCACCAGATGAACTCCCAAGGCACTGGATCAAGTGCCTTCTCCAGGTCTACAAGAGCCATGTAGAGTCTCTTGTTGGCAGCCAGATACTTCTCTTGCAGCTGCCTGACAACAAAGACAGCGTCTGTTGTGCCTCTGCCGAAGCCAAACTGGAAATCGTCGATTGACACAAACTGTCTGATGAGTCCCTCCACAATCCTCCCCAGGACTTTTGGGGTGGTCGGGTGGTGCGAAGTTGTCGTGTATCTTACGTCACAGGGCGTCCAACTGATTTTGGCTTACAGTTGGGCAAGGCCTGCTATCCTTGTAGCAGGGAAGGGTAGATGGGGAATATTTTTATTTCTTCTGTTTCTTCACTTTCATTCCTGTTCCTTTCTTCCCTGTCCCTCTCTTTAATCTCTTCTACTATCTCTTCTATCACTTTTCTCCCTTTCTCTGGGAGACGACACAAAATGACCCACAAGGGTTGACGTGTCGTTAAACTCCAACACAATCATTCCCCAGGACTTTCATTACCTGCTTTGTCAGCTTGAGACCATGGTAGTTGCCCCTTTCCAATGCATCCCCCTTACCCTTGTAGAGGTAGACAATGAAACTCTGCTCCCAGTCAGAGGGTACCTTGCCATCACAAATGATTGCAGTTGTGGGGTCACGGATCATGGAGGCGCCCATGTCACCGGCTGCTACTATCATCTCCACCACTGTGCCTGATGGGCCCGATGTTTTGCCCACTTTCATCTGACAGATAGCCTTCTCAACCATATCAATGGTGATTGGGCCGGCCTCGGTGGCTCAGTTGGATGCGCCGTCCGACTGGAGACCAGGAGGTCGCGGGTTCAACCCCTGCCGAGGTCAGCAACATTCTTTCGTGGAGATTGGTCATGAAATATTTTCTATGGTCATTCTCTCCCTTCCGCTGATTCAAGAAGGGCAGTTGTCAGTTTCTGGTGAAAGAATGTGTACAATACTGGTTAACTGCTTAGAGGACTAAGCCTGCCCAGTAAACGTTGTTAGGTAAACTGATCGTGCTCGACATGACCCTATTGGGTTGACTGGGCAGTAAAACCTCAACACAAACAAACAATGGTGATTGGGATGGGCGGGACTTTAGGCTGGTGATTTGTCAGACAGGTGGTCTGGGTCCCAATCAAACTTAATATTGAGAAGCCTTTAGTAGTGCTCTAACCAGGCCTTCTGCTTTGCGTCTTTGCTTATGGACATCTCCCCTGCATCATTCTTTACCAGTTTGTCACCAACAACATCAGCATTCTCTCTTCTAAACTGGTTAGCAAGGCGGTAGACTTCTAAGACTTAGGGTCAAGATTCTTGTAGATCTTCTAGTCGGCTTCTTGACAAGCATGGTGCACTGCATGTCTGGCAATGTGTTTGGTTGCATCATATGATGCCCCTGTGCCTTTACCAGTCTTCCAGGCCTTGAAGGCTTTCTGCTTGGCAGCAATGGCCTTTTCCACGTGCTCTTTCCACCACCACGTTTCATGACACCAACAGTGGGGCTGAGTTATGCCACACAGCTCCTCATTTGTCTTGAGCGGGCCAGTCTTGATGTTGTTCCAGATACGAGGGCGTGTCAATAAATAACCAGCCTATCCCATTTCCGATGGACCGAGACAGTCACCATTTTCATGCGATGTTTCAATATATGTTTTATACATGGGTACAAAATTGCACACGTATCGAGTCATTCTTTAATAAGATATTGAATGTCAAACATGGTTAGTGATGCAAAGGCATGCTTTTCATCTAAAGTTGAGTACCGTGCTGTAATTCGGTACTTGTATTTAAAAGGTAAAACAGGCAAGGAAATACACGGCGAGTTAGCCGATGTTTATGGGTCTTCTGCACCATCTTATGCTCAGGTTAAATTCTGGGTAGGGGAATTCAAACGTGGTAGAATGTCTTTAGAAGATGAAGCCAGGTCTGGACGCCCACTGGATGCCACCGACGAAGAAATGTGTAAGAAAGTTCGGGATCTGGTATACTCTGATAGGTGAATTCAGATGGAAAAAATAGCGCAGACATTAGGCATTTCACATGGTAGCGTTTCAACAATCTTACATGATCGTTTAGATATGAGCAAGCTAACAGCCCGTTGGGTCCCCAAATCCCTTAGCTATGAGCAAATGGCAACCAGAGCATCAGTATGCAGCGCCTTGTAAAAGCATTTTAGGTCAAGAGATGATTTTCTTTTGCATCTGGTGACTGTGAATGAGACTTGGGTTCCTTATTATGAGCCAGAGAATAAAGCTCCGAGTCAATGGGTAGGGCCTGGGTCCCCGAGGCCAAAGAAGTTCAAGACGCAACCTTCTGCTGGCAAGGTGATGGCCACAGTATTTTGGGACGCAAAAGGTGTTATTCTGTTGGACTTTTTACCCAAGAGAAATACGATAACTGGAGTGTACTATGCAAACTTGTTAGACCAGCTGAGAGCCGCCATCAGTGAAAAACACCGAGGTAAACTCTCTAAAGATGTTTTGCTACAACAGGAGAGTCCACACTTGCAAAGTTGCAATAGATGCTGTAGAGCGAAACGGGTATGAATTAATACCATATCCTGCCTATTTGCCTGACCTAGCTCCTGGCGACTTCTTCCTATTCCCAAACTTGAAAAGGGATATCCGTGGACTTCATTTCCGGACTGATGAAGAAGTCGTGACGGCAGTTGAGGAGTGGGTCAATGGAAAGGACCCTGACTTTTTCAGTTCTGGGCTGATGGCACTTGAACACCATTGGTCTAAGTGCATCACACTAGAGGGCAATTACATCGAAAAAGAAGAGGTGGATCTCAACCGGAAATAAGTTCGGCTGGTTACTTATTGACTCACCCTCGTATCTTCAGTGGCGGCATCAACTTCAAGTAAAGAGACACATTCAAGTTGAAGACTTCTTGGAAATGATTGCTCGTCAAAGGGTCTTTAAGTTTCCAAACTTTAAGGTGAGGGGTGAACTTGCGCTTGGATTTTGGTGGCATGCAAGTCCTCATGTCGCATACAAGAAGCTGATGTTGTGACAAGTTTGTGCATGGTCTTACAGAAAAGAATGGTCTGTCTGTGTGGCTACTTTTCCCGATTTGTATGTGATGAGATGGCTGTCACGTTTCTTGAAACTGTTCCCAAGAAGCAGGTTGAATGCTAGGGCATACTCTTGGGTTCTCTCACCTCAACATCTAGTTCTGGCCTGCCGTACCCCATCCCACCATGCACTTCCCTGTATCCAGTGCCTGCATGGCCATTCCAGTCTCCACTTGGGATCAGAAATTCGGATCCTGGGATCCTGGCAGTCACAGCACACAGCAGATCTAAGAACAGTCCTTAACCTCATCACTTACACAATTCTGTAGGGCATACACAGACAGAAAGGTAATCACACACTGGCAGACTATTAGGTTCACTAAGTAGATGTACATGAATTGCATTTTGCATGTTATACGGAGGATCAGATGATACTGTCTAATTCCATGTATACAAAAAGTTTATTAATTTGGAATATTACCATTGTTAACCCTTGTCCAGTTGAACCCAGATATATCCTGTTTTGCAAACAGTGTAGATCCAGATCAGTTGGCTTCTTCAGAAGCCAACTGATCTGGATCTGCACTGTTTGCCATTAAGTATGCGAATTTATTGTAACAATCCAAATCTAGTTATCTGATTGGCTGAAAAATAGAAGTGGGCATGGCATCTAAATATATTCAGCAGGACAAGGGTTAAGATGGAAAGCAGCAAAGTCTTGATCAGTCTGGGCAGATTCAGGGTAATTTAGTTGGTCAATATACAAATGTAATTATATGAATCTTTGTTTATATGTATACTAAAAGGCTTATCCGATTTTTCTTATATTTTATTAAAAGGTTATTGATACTCTTCAGGGGAGGGAACTCTGTCAAAAAAGTTAACTCTTCTCTAAAAGGGGTCTGTTAGGAAAGAATTTGTTCCCTTTGGGAACAACTTCTTTCCCTTAAGAGTAGACCTCTTTTCAGAAGGCTGTGCTGGAAAGCAAAGAGGAATTCTCAAAAGTTGTCTCCCTTGTCAAAAAATGTAACAAATATACCAAGTGTAGCCAGTCTCTATAATAGGGAGTCATGGTCAGTGAGATCGTTTTTTCTTTTCAAGGAAATCTACAGGTAACTATCTTGTCAATCGACTGAAATAACAACAGGAGTCGAATAAAGCCATTTTCACAAATTTAATGTTAGAAGGCATGTATTGACATCTTTATTATATGTTTTATATATTTATACATTTTGTATGGAACTCATCTAGTCAAAATAATTGTTGTTTCAAAACAGTGATGTTGTGCACATTTTTTAATGCTACCAGGCAGCCAAGGCACATAGAGATTGTTGTACATGTATTTATACAGCCTTGCTTTCATGGATCACCCATGCACACTTGGTGCCCCTGTCTGTCACCAAACGCCACCCTGTCAACTTTATACTCAACCCAGGGCATGTGCAGTAAGAGCTAGGCGTACAAATGGTCTGAAAATTGTCTGGAGCAGGATTTGAACCCACAATATCCCCCTTGAAAGTCGAGTGTGCTAACCATTAGGCCACCAAAACAGTGACAACAAATGGTTATCATTCAGGAGTCAAATTACTTATTCATTTGTAAATTTGATTGTTTGATTTATTTTTTCCTCACTTTTTTTTTTCCTCAATTCTGCAAATCTGATATGTTATGGTACGGATATTTCGAAGTATTTCAGAGATTCCCTTGGACTTGGAGATATCAAGAGGTGACTGTACATGAGAAAGCCATATGTAAAACACACCATGAATTAATGATGACTATCAGAGGACTGATGTTTAGGAGGAGTAGCTAGTAATAATTTTGGGACCCTTTTTTTCCAGTTCTTCATAAAATCTTACATTGTGGGAACTCATTGGAAGTGCTTAGAGTGAGTACCCAGAATATATGTTTTTAACCCTTAAAATGCCAAGAAAACCTGCATCTTAAAATGTCATCTGTTTATGTTGTCTGCTGAATATTCTTGCAAACTTTTCAAACCCATTTTTGCATACTGGCAAACAGTGTGGACTCTGATCAGACTGCTCCTAGAGGAGCAGTCTGATATGGGTCCACACTGTTTGCATAAATGACTTTTAAAATCACAAGCAGATGACAAAGCAGACGATAATTGTTGTGTTTGGCAGTTTAAGGGTTAAGAAGAAAGATGAAAAATCCAAGAATTGTCTTCAGATGCCGCCCCCTTAAAACAAGGGGTGGTTGGGTGAGGGGAAGGTGTCCTGTAGCTTTTGTCACCAGGGCATCCCACTGATATTGGCTTACAGTTGGGCAATGCCTGCTGTCCTTGTAGCAGGTAAGGGTAGAAGGGGGAATGTAGTTATTTCTTCTGTTCCTTCACTTTCTTTCATTTCCCTCTTTCTTTCCTATCCATCTCTTTCATCTCCTTTATTATCTCTTCTACCTTCTATCTCCCTTTCTCTGGGAGACACACAAAATGACCCACAAGGCTTGACGTATCATTAAACCCCAACACAATCCTTAAAACAAGTCTCTATCCAGAAAAAGTGGTTAGGTAAACTGACCATGCTCGACATGACCCTAATGGGTTGACTGGGCCATAAAACATGAAAACGGTCAATTAAATCCTTAACAAGCCCTATTTAAAAAGATTACATTATTAACCATTCTTGCTTTGGCAATATACACCACAACCTCTTTATAACACTAGTGCTGTGACCCTGAGCAGAAACTGTATTAGCTAAATAACCGTGTTGTATCCAAACAAAAATATATAGATAATATATAAAAAATGACCATTTATGGTAATTTTTCTATATAATCTTTACATTTTGTTTTTGATACAACAAACCCAAATGTGTAGATAAATATAGAAAAATCACCATAGATGGTTGTTTTTGTATATAATCTATATATTTTTGTTTGGATACAACACTTCTGGTATCCACCTTTAAACTTTCATACATGTATATCAGAAAAATTGTCTTATAAAGGGGTATTTGAACTGTTTCTAGAATAATACAGAAATGGTGATAATTTAGGATAAGATTTGTTACTGGAACAAATTTCAGGAGATGACATTTTGAAATATTTTTTCCAGAAAATATGTGATATTTCATGCAAATTGTCTCCAATTTGCATGAAATATCACATATTTTCTGGAAAAAATAAGAAAAATATCCTTAGTTTGTCGTATGCTGAATTTGTCCAGAGTGAGGTAAAAAAGGTTATGTGTATATATTAGACTCTTTTCTTCAAGGGATTTCAGTGGTCGAGCCTCCGCTTTGTGACCGGGAGGTTGCGGGTTCGATCCCCGGCTGGGTCATACCAAAGACTTTAAAAATGGTACTAGCTGCTCTTTCGCTTGGTGCTCAGCATTAAGAAAGTAGAGCTAGAACTAGTCAGCTCAGTGTCAGTATAATGTGACTGGGTGGAATATCATGTCAAAGTGTCTGGGGCGTGATATTTCAGTGAGGCAGCACTCTAAAAGTGAGCATTGAGCTCCCTGCCACATCCAGACACCGTCGCGATATGACTGAAAGATTGTTGAAAGCGACATTAAGCCCAAATCAAACAAATCTTCAAGGGATTTCTTACGTTCCAGATTAAGGTGAATTGATACACTTCCAAGGGAGGTAACTTTTTAAACTTTTTTTTCTCCAGACAGAAAAAGGGTCTGCTTTAAAGGAACGAATTAGCTCCCTTTATAGAAGGGATGCAAAAACATTTTGACAGAATTGTCTCCCCAAAAAGTGTATTTATTTCCTTTAACGCCCTGCACTCTGGGTAAAATTTTCAGCAGAACACATTTTGAAATATTTTTTCTTATTTTTCCCAGAAAACAGGATTTGACATTTCATGCAAATTGTCTCCTTAGAAGACAATTTGCATGAAATGTCAAATCCTGTTTTCTGGGAAAAGTAAGAAAAATATTATCGATTCAACGTCTGCTGAAAATGCCTAGAGAGTGGTAAATGTTAACCCTTGTCCTGCTGAATAAATTAAGATGCCACGCCCACTTCTAATTTTCAGCCAATCAGATTACTTGGTCTGGATTGTTGCTATAAATTCACATACTTAATGGCAAACAGTGCAGATCCAGATCAGTTGGCTTCCTCAGAAGCCAACTGATCTGGATCTACACTGTTTGCAAAGACAGGGTATATCCGGAATCAGCAGGACAAGGGTTAAGGAGTAAATGAGTGGCATGTAAATTAAGATAAGTAACAACTGCAGGTCTTCAGATTTTCATTTGCAAGCAAAGCAGTTTCCTCACAGCTAAACTATTGAAGATGAACAAGATTTGAGGTGAATGGATACAGTTGGAGATTTTTTAACTGCCATTTTTCACAAGGCAGACAACTTTTTGTGACTTCCTGTTTGCTTTCCTGCACACCAGTCCACTTCTAAAAAGGGGTCTACTCTAGAGACAAATTGCTCCGATTCTTCCTTTATAGGGTAGACCCTTTTTCAGAAGAGAACAAAAACTAAATTTGACTGGTTACTTTCCCTGAAAGTGTATAGATCTTCCTTAACGCTTTGCATGCTGGGTTATTTTGCATGCTTTTTTGTCGGCTGTGGATTTTTTTTAAATTGACTTTTTGGAAAAAAAAATTCATAAAGTACCATCAGAGTGTCAAACAGTTTGGATCCAGATCAGGCCCGACATTTTTGGATCCAGATCAGGCCCGACCTTTTGTCGGACCTGATCTGCGTCTAAATTGTTTGCAAAGGTTATCAGCAGATGACAAAAGTCGCCACTAGCCATGAAAGAGTTAAAGTAGCCTAGCTGCTAGGCATTAAAATGAATAATATAGCAACAAAGCCATCTATTTGCATTAAGATAAACAGTATAATATTTTAGTTAGTTTCTGTTCTCAGTTTTAACTATTTTGATAATACTTAGCCAGTATGTATATCGGCGACTCTACCAAATAGATTTGCCATCATTAAAAAGTTGAACTGACCAGACTCTTTTATTATCAGACTAGTAGCTAGTCTAGTTAAAGGAAAAGGCAACATTGGTGAAGAATGAGATGATCAATTTTTTATCAAAATGGATAAAAATTTAGAAAGAAAGATGTTTAAAGATTTCAAACTGCACAGTTTTTTAATATTTAATGAGATTCTAAAAATTATTAGAATTTTATAATATTAGAATACCAGAAAGAAATATTGTATTAGATAAAATCTTCTCTCTGACAGAAAACACTGATTTTCAAGCAAAATCAACAAACAGCTAGAGATTAAGCTATATATACAATTCTAACATGATGTTAACGTTTTCCAATAGCACTTAAAGTAAACGTTACCGTGATCAAACTACAATAATTCACATTGTCAATGTAGTGCATGCAAAAGGGCATGTTTAATGATGTCACACATAAACATTTACTTCTGTCAATGTCCACTGCAAAATAGTTCTTTGGAAAACTTTGCAACGATGTTGATTTCCTTTATGTATCATGTTAAAATCGAAATAATTTTCTCTGTTGTGAATTATCATCTAATAATGCATGGTGTTGTCGGGCAGATGCAAATATTAATACATCCCGGCTTCACCATCGTGAATTAATACTTCGCAATCTGCCCTCCAACACCATGCATTATTCGATGATAATTAAACAATGAGATAAAGTACTTTTGCATATATTATTTTATAGGTATTTAATTAGAGCTTTATGACATCATAAAAGCCATTTTGAATTCCTGATAACTTTTTTAACCCATTTATGCTTAGTGGAATCTTCTACCTTGACTCTTTGGAAAGGTCCATTTCCTTTATAAGGGGTGTCTGGTTAGTTTTTATCATTATCATGTTTTATAGAAATTTCTGAATTTAATACAGTGTAGACCCTGATCGGATGCCCTAAATGCATCATCTGATCTGGGTCTGCACTGTTTGCCAGTGTCCCTTTTATGGGACGCTAGGCTTAAATGGGTTAATATTATTCGTAAATTTTATCAAGTTTGCATCAAAATGAATACATGTACTGTGATATGGTCTTTCATTTCAGATACAATCTTTTAATTGAATATTCTTACAAATAGATCAGTTGAACTACAAGAATAAATTTGTCACTTTACACATAGCCCCTAGTGAAAAGTTCTTGTGATTTGATCAGTATTTGCAGTAATAAAGCTCTCTGCATGGATAAAGTTCAGTGTCAGAGGACCAGTTGTCAATAATAGTTGTTCTTGTATCCATTCCAGGCATAAGAACTGAGCACGCCCATCATGTTAACAGGGGACGATGCCAGACGTCGATCACTGTCTGGTATTTTCTTTGCAGTTGTTAATCGCTGCAACTGAAAAAAGACAAAGTAACAATGCTGAGACAAATAGTGTTGTTTCTTTTCTTCACAGCTCAGTTGGTGGCTCATCTGACTGCAGATCCAGGTATCGCAAGTTTGAATCCCAGCTCGGCCACATAACTTGCACAGCGATTGATCACAAATCATTTCTATAGTCATTCTCCTCCTTCTGCTGATACAAGAACAGCATTTGTCAGTTACTGGTGAAAGGATGTGCACAAGTACCATATAACCACTTAGAGGACTAAACCTGCCCAGGAAAAAGTGTGAGTAGGTTAAATGATTGTCTCCACATAACCTTAACAGTGTTGACTTGGCAGAAAAACTAAAGTGTTTTTACTCAAATGTCTGAACAAATGCAACAGACCCAAACTCAGGTCTGACTGCTCATGATAGAACAATTGAAATGGACTGTGATCTGTTTGCTAGCAGCACTGTTTAGATGCTTTATAAGGTACATGTAATCAGATGGACTTCTTATTTAGTAAGAGGTGAGACAGTAAGTAACCAGCCTACCTTACTTCCATTCAAGATTGACCTCTTTTTTGTCTGTGTTAGTACCCTCCAGCATATTACTGTAATATCTCTAAATATTGGGACAGACAGTGCAGAGCCTGATCAGACGCCACATTCTGCGGCAGAATGTGCAGTCTGATTAGGGTCTTCACTGTGTCACTCATCCAGTACTACCTTAGACACATCAACAGATAGCAGAATGGATTACAGTTGACTCTCACTATCTCGACCTCGCTTATCTCGAATAACTGCTTATCTCGAAGTGAAAATCTGGTCCCTGCCTAAACATGAAACTCTAACATGTAAAAAATATTGTGGAAAAGAGGAGACTTTGCTCCTAAGGAGCAATTTCTCCTCTTTTCCACAATATTTTCAATATATCTCTAACTTCATGTCCAATTACACATATATTTGTTAAATGTGGTTAATCAACTTATTTTTTCCTCAATTCTGCAAATCTGATATGTCGAAGTACGGATATCTCGAAGTATTTCAGAGAGTCCCTTGGAATTCGAGATAACGAAAGTCGACTGTATTTTAAATTTTAGGACAAGTATGGTAAGTAGTAACACTGTCCCAATGCTCAGGGTAAATCTGGTATGTTTAGACTCATGAACATGTAGTAAAATTTATGGACATTCAAATTTTAGGACAAGTATGGTAATTTGAGATGTCACAAAATTTAGTTAAATACTGTAATTGAGAATGTTTGCAGATATGATGTGCCTTTGGGGCATATGCCGACGCGAAGCCCAGATCCTGTGCATCTGCAGTCTGACCAGGTTATTGCTATAGCTGACAGAAACACTGGACACTATAGAATATATATTAACCCATACCACTCTCTTGGCTTATTCAGCAGTCCACAAATTGATGATATTTTTTCTCTTTTTATCCTAGAAAATAGGACTTGACATGTCATGAAAATTGTTTCCTAAGGAGACAGTTTGCATAAAGTGTCGGATCCTAATTTCTAGGAAAAGTAGGAAAAATGTTTCAAAATGTCGTCTGCTGAAATTTTTACCCAGCATGCAAAGTGTTAATAGTATATACCAGAGACCCTTATCAGACTCTGGCTTCAGTGGATGATCTGGATGTGTCTTTATGATTCACAAATGCTCCAGTCATGACGTTATATACAGGTACAGTCGAACCTCAATAGCTCGAACACGGATGGCTCGTTCACCATGGCTAATTCAAACTTGTTTTGGAGTCCCTACGAAATTTTCCAATGGATTAAGAACACAAATATTTAGGAAAATTTTTGTATTTTATCATGAAGTTGTATGTTGTGTGTACTCATTAGAATTGCCTCATCGAGGCAATTCTAATGAGTATACTCAATATACAATTATTGTGCAGAAAATGGAAAAGATTTAGCAAAAATAATGCTGTTTGCTTCCTGACTTGGCGCCGTGATTAACCTTCAGTGGCTCGAACTACCCATTTCTCGAACAAATTTCTATAGTCCCAAAGATGTTCGAGCCATTGAGGTTTGATTGTATTTACCATTTCTTGTATATCCTCATTACTCATTTTCTTGCCAACTCGTTCATAAGTTCTGCTTTTTGGTGTGGGTATATAATATAGCCGATTCACTGATTGACCTATTTCATAATCTGTCATCTTCTGGTACCCGAGTCCAAATTCTGGCTTTAGTATGGTTCCCCAGGGCTGCTTGCTGGTGGAAGGGCGCACCGAGGATCTTACTGTTGCCATCTTCACTCTGAAACAAGTTAACGCTTAGCATGCTGGGTAAAAATTTAAAAAAAATCAGCAGATGACATTTTGAAATATTTTTTTTATTTTTCCCAGAAAACAGGATTAGAACACTTCATGCAAATTGTCTCCTAAGAAGATAATTTGCATCAAATGTCAAATCTATTTTTCTGGAGAAAAAGAAAAAAAAGTATTTTGAAATGATGTCTGCTGAATTTTTTACTCAGCATGCTAAGTCTTAACCCTTGTCCTGCTGAGCCCGAATATACCCTGCCTTTGCAAACAGTGTAGCTGCAGATCAGTTGGCTTCTGAAGAAGCCAACTGATCTGGAACTGCACTGTTTGCCATTAAGTATGTGAATCTATATCAACAGCCTTGATCAAGTAATCTGATCGGCTGAAAATTAGAAGTGGATGTGGCTTCTTAATTTATTCAGCAGAACAAGGGTTAAGATAAATAGTATTTAACAGGAATACAGGCCTTGATATCTCCTAAAACTTTGCATGCTGGGTAAAAATTTCAGCAGACAACATTTTGAAACATTTTTCTTATTTTTCGTAGAAAATAGGATCAGGCATTTCATGCAAACTGTCTCCTTAGTCAGCAGATGACAAATCAATGCTATATTTATTTTACCCCTAGAAAATAGGATTTGACACTTTATGCAAATTGTCTGAGTGTTAAGAAGACAATCTGTCTAAATTGTCATTTGCTAATATTTAAATTCAGCAGGTTCAATTTTCAGATTGTCTCTAAAAGTATGAAGCATTTTTATTTTCATTATTTTATTTACCCTAAATTTTAGACCTCTTAACTTGGTTTAATGCTCTGCATGCTGGTTAAAAATTTTCAGCAAATAACATTTTGAAATATTTGTCATGTTTGTCCTAGAAAAAAGGCTTTGACAATCAAACTCAGGAGACAACTTGCATGAAATAAACCTGTTTTCTGGAAAAAATGATAAAAATATCATAAGTTTGTCATCTGCTGAATTTGTCCAGTGGCAAAAATTAATACTTATGGTAAAAGTCCTAAAATTTTGTACACGAAAGTTTCTGACAAAATGGCATGTGCAAAATGCTCCTGCAGCCTTATCAGGGTCTGCACTATTTGCCATTCGACGTAGTATTTTAACCCTTAAAATGCCAAGAAAACTTGCATCTGAAAATGTTGTCTGTTTATGTTGTCTGCTACATCTTCTGCAAACTTTTCAAACATACTTTTTGCATATAGGCAAACAGTGTGAACCCAGATCAGACTGCTCCTAGAGGAGCAGTCTGATCTGGGTCCACACTGTTTGCAACAATGACTTTTAAAGTAACCGGTAGAAGACAAAGCGAATGACAATTGTTGTGATTGGTGATTTAAGGGTTAAGAAACTTCATAAAAAGCAAAATGTAGGACTGGAGAGTGTGGCATGAAGTGTTCAAAATTTTAGAATATTTACCATATCCTAAATTTGAACAATCCCATTTCACTGCTTGTTGATATGTCTAAAAACTGTTGGATGAGTGCAAACAGTGTAGACCTTCATCAGATATAAAATACATTCAAAACAGAACAAAACAAATAAATAAATAAAAAATATTAAAGTAGATAAATAATATTTACCTAATACACCTGTTTTTAAAGGTGTCCAATGATTTACTGATCCAAATGATACTTTTATAACAAAAGGTATTGAATTACCATCTATCCTCACATACACCATCTCTTTATAGCATTATTGTTGGGGTTCAAAGCAATTTCAGTGTTAGTTATCCAAATTGTGTTATCTAGAGAGTAAAATGTATAGAATATATAAGAAAATGAGTCTTATACAGCCATTTGGTATCTAATATAGTACAGCAAAATTAAACTGAGACATTAGCATATTCCGTGAACTTGATTCGGTAATCATTGGTTTCACAAGGACAAAGTTAGCCATACATTGCGGTAAACCAGTTATTGTGAACCTATTAAGTAACAGTTGCCAGGTTAATCTAATAGATTGGGTGATCGGGTGGTGCGAAGGTGTCATGTATCTTGTGTCACCGGGGCGTCCAACTGATATTGGCTTACAGTTGGGCAAGGCCTGCTATCTTTGAAGTAGGTAAAGGTAGAGGGGGAATGTTTTTATTTCTTCTGTTTCTTCCCTTTCATTCCTGTTCCTCTTTCTTCCCTGTTCCTCTCTTTCATCTCTTCTACTATCTCTTCTGTCTCTTTTCTCCCTTTCTCTGGGAGACGACACAAAATGAACCACAAGGGTTGACGTGTCGTTAAACCCCAACACAATCAAGTCTAATAGATAAAACTGTAAATTTTCAATCACATGGTCGTGGGTTTGACTCTCAGCAAAAGCTGGTGAAATTTTTATTGCCTTTTTATGCGATATGAAGACTTGTGTGTCTCAATATGTTACATTCAGGTATATAATATAATTCGGCCAGTAATTGGTATACAGATAGCTTTCTTCTTTTCTTCCAAAAAAAACCCTGATCTAAACAGACACTCTTTAAACAAGCTTTGAATTCTGTGGAGGCAGGTAGCTGCTTAATGCAGGCTGAAAGTAATACAGAAAGCTGCCAGATGAACATTCCGCATTACGAATCCCCATCCTGCATTAAGCAGCCACCTGTCTTAAAAACAACACAGAATCATTTTTGAGTGGCCGCTGAAGAGACATTTTATTGTAAATAGGAAATGGCAGACCAACAATAGGTCTCTATACAAAGTTGATTTAATAATTTCTGAACTCGAAGTTGATTTTGCTGTTAAAGCCCTACATGTATTATGCTATTACAGATTTAATGATAGGACCTCTTTTTAGCTGTTTCAATATCAAGTTAATATACCGTTTTGACGCAAATGACCCTCATGGACTGACGCATCGTTAAACCTGAACTCATCATCATCATTATCATCATCATCATTCCAGGTAGAGGCACAACAGATGCAATCTTTGTTGTCAGGCAGCTGCAAGAGAAGTATCTAGCTGCTAACAAGAGACTCTTCATGGCTTTCATAGACCTGGAGAAGGCTTTTGATCGAGTACCTTGGAGGGTCATCTGGTGGGCGCTGAGAAAACTTGGTATGGAGGAGTGGATTGTGCGACTGGTGCAGGGGATGTATGCAAATGTGTGGAGCCATGTCTGTGTTGGTGAGGGGTACAGTAAAGAGCTTGAAGTGAAGGTCGGTGTTCACCAGGGCTCAGTACTCAGCCTGCTTCTCTTCATCATTGTGCTTGAAGCTTTATCACCAGAGTTCCGCTTTGGGATCCCCTGGGAGGATCTCTATGCCAATGACCTTGTTATCATCGCTGAATCCCTCGAGGAATGTGTCAGGAGGCTCTTGACTTGGAAAGAAGCAATGGAAAAGAAAGGACTGAGAGTAAATGCAGGAAAGACAAAGATCATGATACGGGCCTGGACCTCCTGCAGAATTCAGGCCAGTTTCCATGCGCCGTCTGGAGTGGGCAGCAACAACATCTTCTGCAACGGCTGCAAGTTCTGGATGCACAAGAAATGCAGTGGGCTGAAGCACTTGACAAAGGACCCTGACTACAGATGTACATGGTGCCAGGGAACTGCATGCCCCTTGGAGGGCAGACCATAGAGGGAAGCCTTAGTCGGACCTGACAAGCTGGAGGTGGTAGCTTCCTTTTGCTACCTAGGAGACATGCTCTCAGCAACAGGTGGCTGTGAACTGTCAACCAGAACACGTGTGAAAACCGCGTAGAAGAAGTTCAAGGAGCTGCTACCAGTTCTCTCTTCACGCCATCTCTCTTTCAAGACGCGTGGCTGTGTGTACAGCTCTTGTGTGCAGAGCGCAACGCTCCATGCCAGTGAGACTTGACCATTGACAAAACCAAACCTCCAACGTCTGCAGCGGAATGACAGGGCTATGATCAGACATCTGCAATGTCAGGCCGCAAGATGTTGTCACAACCAGGTCCAATGAGCTACTTGCGCGGCTTGGCATTGAGGATCTGGACATCATTTTGAAGGAGAGAAGGCTCTGCTGGTATAGACATGTAGAACGCTCTAATGGTGCAGTCAAGACAGCCTTTCACATACAGGTTGAGGGAAAGCGTGGGCCTGGGAGGCCCAAGATGACATGGAAGCAGCTGACAGAGAGGGATTGCAGAGAGTGGAAGCTCTCGGCTATCAACCCTCATGATAGAAATAGTGATCAGGTGTGTGGAGATCAGGTGTGAAATCTGCCATCCGTGCAGCAAGCAAGCTACTTGGAAGGGGGCCTACTGATGTGGATATTGCCCCTGTACCTGCATGTTAATCAAAAATCTGATTCTGATGATGATCATCATCATCATATTCAAGGACGGAGTTTGGGGTGGAGACGAGCCTACGACTCGAGGCCTGTGACCATGTGGAGAAGATGATAGATCAGATGAAAGCCACAGATCTCGACACCGGGGAGCAAGGTGAATGTTTTGTGATCTGCATGTACGTGATGGGCTCTGATGACAGTGGCACTGATACAGTTAAAGAAGGCAGAAGCACCGACACAGCGAGTGAAAAAGAGATATTTCACTGAATCAGTTGTGTTGTTTAAAATGGTCAACTGTTTTAAAATGTATGTAATAAAGATAAAGAAAGAAAAGGAAAAGAAAAGAACAAAAGAGAAATGAAAATCCTAAAATAATAATAATAATATACTAAAGTAAAAAAGAAATGTTAACATAAAAAAATCTGCTTTGGTCGAAGTTCGAACCACGGACACCGAGTTTACAAAATAGTAAGTGTTATCATTACACCATAGACTTGCTTGAATAACTCCATTGATCTATCATATATATCTTTTACTTAAAATCCGATCGCTGTTTATAATGGGACCCTACGAAGACGTTAATTTTGCCGTACTGTACTCAGCTGTGTTGTATTCAAAACCATGTTGTATTGAACCTTTTTATAAAGACATTCAGGTGTATATAGAAATTAGATGGTCAGTAGCTTAAAATATCAGGTGTATTTTGGTGATAGGGAGAAAGCAATAAAAGCAAGTTAGTAGCATAAAATATCAGATGTATTTTGGTGAATGAAAGAAACCAATTAAAGCAAGTTAGTAGCATAAAATATCATGTATATTTTGGTGACTGGAAAAAAGGAATAAAAGCAAGTTAGTAGCTTAAAACATCACATGTATTTTGGTAAATGGGAGAAAGGAATAGAAGCAGGTTAGTAGCCTAAAATATCAGCTATATTTAGGTAAATCGGGGAAAGAAATAAAAGCAAATTAATAGCCAAGAATATCAGGTGTGTTTTGGTGAATGGGAGAAAGCATTAAAAGCAAGTTAGTAGCTTATCCCTTGTCCTGCTGACCCCGGATATACCCTACCTGAAGAAGCCAATTCTGGATCTGCACTGTTTGTCATTAAGTATGTAAATTTATAGCTACAATCCAGATCAAATAATCTGATTGGCTAAAAAATGGGCGTGGCATCTTAATTTATTCAGCAGGACAAGGGTTAAAATATCACATGTAATTTGGTGAATGGGAGAAAGCAATAAAAGCAAATTAGTAGCTTAGAATATCACATGTATTTTGGTGAATGGGAGAAAGCAATAAAAGCAAGCTTTAGCTAGCTGTTGCTTTCTCTAATGAGCCAAAATGCTCTTGATATTCTATGCTACTAATGGATGCTAGTCTAGAGACCCCCAAATAGGTAACTGGCAAACAGTGCAGACCCAGATCAAATGCCACAGAAAGTGGCATCTGATCAGGGTCTCTACTGTTTGCAAACAGTTTAGGAATATCTAAATCACATAGCCTGACATACCTAGACTGAAATTGAGCTCTTCCAGTATATAGTGTAGGGGGAATTTATTCAGTCTGAAATGGGTTAATCATGTAATTTATTTATCATTCAACTTTCATGTGGAGCACTTCTTTATAGATCTGGCAAAATAATGAAGAAAAGGACTTGACCACCATCTAAGTTACCTTAATTCTCCTGCATCTGAATACTATCCACTTTGTTACTTTACAGACATTTAGCAACATATCATTTAAAAAGCTTCTTTGTCTGAAATTTCTGCTATTGGGAGAATAAAGCGACATTTTATCTCTTGACAGAAGTTTTATTTCTTCCCACTACCATCAAGAGCTCTAACTCATTATGAAGTTATACTTATAACTGTAAATACCAGTTTCCTTGAACAGTTGTTTATTACAAGTATTATCTTTCGCAAAAAGCCAGGTCTATGCTTAGCACATTGTGTCCTAAGCATAGACCAAGCTTTTTGTGAACGCTAGTACTTGATTATAGATAACCCTGAGCAGTCCATGGAAAACAACATCGGACCAGTCCATGACCTTTATATTAAGTGCTTTCAGAGCAATGGTAAACATTAAGATTGTCTATGCCCATGGGTATCAATAATGAGAAGGGTGGTAAATACTGTCATATCAGAGTGACCTCCCTTGACATTATGAAAACATGCCTATTCAAATATACTGAAAACAATCAAAAGACAAACACAAGAGACAAACACCCTTAATGCACTCTGGGTGTAATCTGTGCATAGCCCTTAGACAAACAGGGTTGCTATATAATATTATGTATTTTTTTTGGAAATTTTCCAATAAAAAATTCAGATATTTTTAATATATCTGCTCAAAACATAGATTGTGGGTACTCGTTAGAACCGCCTCAATGGGGCGGTTCAAACAAGTACCTACAATCCATGTTTTTGAGCAGAAATAAGAAAAATAATGTATACCCCTGTAAACTCCAGTTTTACTATATAAAATGGGGGGTTTAAGGGGGTCGAAATTATATAGGCACGTTTTCGTGATGGTGTGTCTATTCCCCTTAGTTTTGTTTTATTTTATTATTTTTTTTATAACTGGAAAAACAACTCGTTGAAAATGGCTTAAATGGTCTTTAAGTCTAGCTGTTGTAAAAATGCTTTGTTGTGAATATAACTGGTATTTGTCATCGATAGAATCATCGGTATGTCAGCACAAGAGACAAACACCCTTAATGCACTCTGGGTGTAATCCGTGCATAGCCCTTAGACAAACAGGGTTGCTATATATGTATTTTTTTGTATTCATGAAAGTACTGGGTACTTGTTAGAATTGCCTTGGTAGGCAGTCCTGAAGACTTAGCACAGCATACCTTATATAAAGAAATAACATGAAATGTCAAATTATGTTTCTTGTTTTGAGACTTTATTTCTTGTTAAATAATTTCTGCTAATATTTCAAAGTTAGCATGGTAAATTTTAATTTAATTACTGTGTCAGAAAAAAATAACAAGACGTTTTGTAGATGCATCACTGATGACATAGTTAACACTTACTATGCCATGAGCAGATTTAGCAGATGACAAATTGATTGGATTTTTTTCTCTTTTTTTCTTTTTTTTTCCCCAGAAAATAGGATTTAACATTTCATGCAAATTGTCTCCTATGTAGACAGTTTGCATGAAATGTCAGTCTTTTTTTCTGGGAAAATACAAAAAATATTTCAAAATGTAGTCTGCTGAAATTTTTACCCAGCATGCTAAGTGTTAAACAAAAGAATTATCAATGTGTTACATCTTCACAGACCACTAGAAAAGATACCTTTAAAGTTAAAATAATATTGATACCTTCCTGTCTCTCCACGAAAATGCTGTGTGGGTCCTAATATTTGAATGCTCCTTGGAGACTTTTATAATAAGTATCCACAACATATGTTCTTGTGAAGAAAATTTGTTCTTGTGGAGAAATTAGAAAAGTCCTTTTTTTTTTTTTTGATATTCCTCTTATTTAGAGCTACTGTATTTACCACAGATTTATCCCAAAACATTGGGACACCTTAAAACTTAGCATGCTATAGGCATATTCAGCAGATGACAAATTGATGATATTTTTCTTATTTTCCCCAGAAAATAGGATTTGATATTTCATGCAAATTGTCTCCTGAGGAGGCAATTTGCATAAAGTGTCAAGTCCTATATTTTGGGAAAATAAGACAAATATTTCAAAATGTCGTCTGCTGAAAATTTACCCAACATGCCAAGCGTTAAATCCTTTTCAAACTTGTCCTTGAATCTGAAAACATCCATTTTATTACCTGTTGATGTGCCGTCCGACTGGAGACCAGGAGGTCGCAGGTTCAACCTCCGCCGAGGTCAGCAACATTCTTTCGTGGAGATTGATCATGAAATATTTTCTACGGTCATTCTCTCCCTTCCGCTGATTCAAGAAGGGCAGTTGTCAGTTTCTGGCAAAAAAATGTGCTGCCCAGTAAACGTGTGGTTAGGTAAATTGACTACACTCGACATGACCCCATTGGGTTGACTGGGCCATAAAACCTCAACACAAACAAAACCTGTTGATGTGTTTAAAAACTGCTGTGGCAAACAGTGTAGACTATAATAAGTCCATAATGTCAAGGACGTAAATAATACAAGGATTTGCAACTTGTTCTCCGCGTAATAGAAAGAACCAACACATCTCGTGATACCCCGAGAAACCGCGAGAGATGTTCGAGAACCGATAGCGTCACGTGCCGCCATCTTGTTTTTTTCTTCGCCAAGAAATATTTGTTGATGAAATACTATCGTATGATCGTTACTGTTAAAAACTGTTGCCTTCAATAGATTTTATTTAATCAACTGTGTCCGTTTATGTCATGAATTAGTCAAAGCAACATCGTTTTACCAACAAAAACGGGTTTCATCATGAAGACTGGAGCATGAATTTTTAGCAGATTTCAAGTAAGTTTTATATAACTTCTTACTTTATGTAGCGAATTTAAGGGAACGAAATAGGTCCTTGAATGTCTCAAGTTTACTAACTACCCAGTTATTTTTGCACATCTGCCGAACCAGCTGAGAAAGAAGACGTTGAACAGTGCTGTACACATTGAGTGATGAAAGACTGATGCGAGTTTTCCAAATCATTGCCCTTTTGTAACACGAAAAATATTTCAGTTTTCTGCGTTTTCTGTCTGATACTATAATTTTTAGTTAAAATTATATCTGATCCTGTGTTGGCCAGCATTTTAAAGTGCTAAATCAGCCAAACCATGCATTAAACGTGTGTTGTATTTCATATACCCCCACCCGTTATATGCACTGGAACCACTGGTTGTTGCCAAGGCATTACCCATTTTGTAACGCAAAAAACATTTCAGTTTTCTAAATTTTCTGTCATATTATTACTGTTAGTTACAGTTATACCTGAACCTGTGTTGGCCCGCATTTCAAGCCCTGTATCATCCAAAAATATGTAATATTTATGAGTTTATATGTTTATTCCAAACACCCTCCCATTGTTTATTATGGAATAGTTGACGGGGCTTTGCCCATTTTGTAACACATAAAACTTTTCAGTTTTCTGATTTTTATGTCAGATATTATTATTATTAGTTAAAATTATATCTTATCCTGTGTTGGCCAGCATTTCAGGTCTTAAATCATCATAGAACAGGTGAAAATGTTTATTTCATTCACCCTACCCATTATTTGTTATGGAACACAGTTGTAGGGCATTGCCAGTTTTGTAACTCCAAAAAACCTTTCAGTTTTCTATGTTTTCTGTCAGATATTATTATTTAAAGTTAAAATTGTATCTTTACCTGTGCTGGCCAGCATTTCAGGTCCTAAATCATCATAAAACAGGTAAAAATTTGTATTTCTTACACTGTAGCCATTATTTGTCATGGAACACAGTTGACGGGGACATTGTCCATTTTGTAACATGAAAAACATTTCAATTTTCTGCGTTTTCGGTCAGTTATTATTATTTTTAGTTAAAATTATACTTATGATCGGGACAGAAAATAATCGAAATGAAAACACCTGACAGATTTTTACCGGCAGCTGTGAATCTTCGATGTCTATCGCCTCTTGAAAATCGCCGACTTTTACAAATTCATTTCTCCTTTTTATCAATTAAATAGTATGAATGACGCCTTGTGAAAAAAAAAAAGATAATGTTTATTTATGCTGTGAGAGAAAACAATCAAGAAAAAAAAGGTAATGTTTATTTATGCTGTGAGAGAAAACAATCAAGAATTACGGTCATGGTTGTTCGCTCTTTCGAGCGATACCGGCGATAGCGTACCTGTGTTGTCTTGGTAACGAGAGTCTTGCGCGGCTCTCGCGACGTAGGACTCTTAACACAGGGATGCACGAGATATTGCAGGATTTCGTTTAGTTGCGAATCTTGTAATTTTATACGTCTTTGATAATGTCTAATCAGATGCCAGAGGCAAACAGTGCAAATTCTGATCAGATGCCACACAGAAATTTTCTTGCACACCAGATAAGAAAATCCTGGACTTAACCCTAGGATAGAAATTCTTATCCTACCCAGGTTAAGATGAAAATCGAGAATTCCCACGTGTTTGATCTGCACTGGTTGAAATGGACGTCATGTACGCCATTATTAAGGTTAAAGTCACTGAACGTGATGACGTCATTGGCCATCACAATATGGCAGATGTCAGCAATAGAAGTTACTGCATTATTAAAAAAAAATCTAAGTTCAGAAATGAAAGGTGTGCAAGACAAAGAATCTATCATGGTTGTGAGGAGTAGATAGAAAAATCCACCCCTTGCGATCAGTCTGTCATCACTCAGCAAGCCTTATGATGCCAGACAGTAATCCTCAGGATGTATTTTTCTATCTACCCCTCATACCCATGATAGATTCTTATATTATTACCTGTTAATGTGTTTAAAAACTGCTGCATGAATAGCAAACAGTGCAGACAGATCAGATGCCACAGTGGCAAACAGTGTAGACTTTGATCAGATGCCACAGTGGCAAACAGTGTAAACTAGGATCAGATACCACAGTGGCAAACAGTGTAGACTAGGATCAGATGCCAGAGTGGCAAGCAGTGTAGACTAGGATCAGATGCCACAGTGGCAAACAGTGTAGACTAGGATCAGATGCCACAGTGGCAAACAGTGTAGACTAGGATCAGATGCCAGAGTGGCAAGCAGTGTAGACTAGGATCAGATGCCACAGTGGCAAACAGTGTAGCCTAGGATCAGATGCCACAGTGGCAAGCAATGTAGACTAGGATCAGATGCCACAGTGGCAAACAGTGTAGACTAGGATCAGATGCCAGAGTGGCAAGCAGTGTAGACTAGGATCAGATGCCACAGTGGCAGTGTAGACTAGGATCAGATGCCACAGTGGCAAGCAATGTAGACTAGGATCAGATGCCACAGTGGCAAGCCGTGTAGACTGGGATCAGATGCCACAGAATGTGGTATCTGCTCTGGGTTATTAATTACTGTTTACCCAGGCCTGTCTATCTATATATTTGAAATATGGTATATAACATTCAACATGCTGAATTTATGTTTTAAAATTTCGGATGATATTTTAAAATTTTTAGAAAAGTTTCTTATTAATCCCTGAAAATCTGTGTAGAATTTTACATACAGTTTGTGCAAATTGTCTCCTGACATAGTAATTGGTCTTAATATTATGCTCTGGTTTCTATTAAATATAAGAAATGCATCTGACATTTGTTATCTGGTAATTTTTTGTCAACATGCTAAAAGGGTTTAGATGGTCTAATGATGTCTGTTACCCCATTCGGGGGCTAACACAATTTAATACAAGGGTGGCTAACATAATTTAATACAACAAGATATGATCATGTTGATTTATAGTACACTGGACTAGTTCATACTGGTATACTGAATGGAAATATTAGCAGACAACACCTTAAATTATTATACCAAATCTGGGCTATTTCAGCAGATGACAAATTGATGATATTTTTCCTAGAAAACAGAATTTGACATTTCATGCAAATCTTATGGAGACAATTTGCATGATATGTCAAATCCTGTTTCCTGCAGAAAAATACAAAAAATCTTTCAATATGTCTTCTGCTGAATATTTTACCCAGTACAAAGCATTAACCCTTAAAGCGCCAAGAAAACCTGCATCTGAAAATGTCATCTGTTTATGTCATCTGCTGCATCTTCTTGCAAATTTTTCAAACTTACATTTTGCATATAGGCAAACAGTGTGGACCCAGATCAGACTGCTCCTAAAGGAGCAGTCTGATTTGGGTCCACACTGTTTGCAACAATGACTTTTAAAGTAACCGGCAGAAGACAAAGCAGATGACAATTGTTGTGATTGGCACTTTAAGGGTTAACACTCAGCATGCTCAGAAAAAAAAATAGCAAACAACAATATGAAATATTTTCCCTTATTTTCTCAGAAGATAGGGTTTGACATTTCATGTAAATTGTCACTTAGACAGCTTCCAAGCAATGTCAATCTATTTTCTGGGGAAAATAGGAACAGTATTATCAGTCTGTTGTCTACTGAATTTGTCCAGAAAGTGCTAAAGATTTTAGTATTTTGTCCTAAAATAGAGCTTTCAAAAGGATATTATTCACAAAAAGTAAAACCCTATTATCAGGTAAAAGGCAGAAAAAATATCATTTGTCTGCTGTCTGTTAATAAATGATGCTTTATGTCAGACTTAAAATGACAGTTAGGGTCACTTGTTCCTATTATAACATAAAAAAAACATAATATAACTGTAGAATAGAATAGAATAATTAAAATATGTCTTTAGAACTCTGCCCATCCCATTCACCATTGAGATGGTAAAAAGGCTATCTCTCAGGTAAAGCTGGCAAAGCACCGGGCCCATCAGGCATAGTGGTGGAGATGATACAAGCAGCCGGTGACATGGGCGCCTCCATGATCTGTGACCATTCGAGATGGCAAGGTACCCTCTGACTGGGAGCAGAGTTTCATTGTCTGCCTCTACAAGGGTAAGGGGGATGCATTGGAAAGGGGAAACTACCATGGTCTCAAGCTGACAGAGCAGGTCATGAAAGTCCTGGAGAGGATTGTGGATGATCTCATCAGACAGTTGGTGTCAATCGACGATTCCCAGTTTGGCTTTGTCCCAGACAGAGGCACAACAGACGGGATCTTTGTTGTCAGGCAGCTGCAAGAGAAGTATCTAGCTGCCAACAAGAGGCTTTTGTGGACCTGGAGAAGGCGTTTGATTGGGTGCCTCAAAAGGTCATCTGGTGGTAGCTGAGAAAATTTGGGGTGGATTGTGCAACTGGTGCAGGGGATGTATGCCAATGTGCAGAGCCATGTCCTTGTTGGTGAAGGGTACAGTGAAGAGTTTGAAGTGACAGTCGGTGTTCACCAAGGCAGAGTATTCAGCCTGCTGCTCTTCATCATTATGTTTGAAGCCTTGTCACGCGAGTTCCACTCTGGCGTCTCCTGAGAGGACCTCTATGCCGATGACCTTGTTATCATCGCTGAATCACTCGAGGAATGTGTCAGGAGGCTCTTGACTTGGAAAGAAGCAATGGAGGAGAAAGGACTGAGAGTAAATGCAGGAAAGATGAAGATCATGATCTGTGGTACAAGCCTGGGCCTCCTGCAGAGTTCGGGCTAGTTTCCATGTGCCGTCTGTCGCACTGAAGTGGGCAGCAACAGCATCTTCTGCAACAGCTGCAAGCACTTGGTGCACAAGAAATGCAGTGGGCTCAAGAGCTTGACAAAGGACCCTGATTACAGATTTACATGGTGCCAGGGAACTGCATGCTCGTTGGACGGCAGACCACAGAGGGAAGTCTAAGTCGAACCTGACAAGCTGGAGGTGGTAGCTTCATTTTGCTTCCTACGAGACATGCTCTCAGCAGCCAGTGGCTGTGAACTTGCAACCACAACACATAGGAAAATCAGCCTGGAAGAAGTTCAAGGAGCTGCTATCAGTTCTGTCTTCCCATCAACTCTCTTTCAAGACATGTGGCTGTATGTACAGCTCTTGTGTGCAGTTAGACTTGGCCTTTGACAAAGCCAAACCTCCAACATTTACAGCAAAATGACAGGGCAATGATCAGACAGCTCTGCAATGTCAAGCCACAAGACATTGTCACCACAAGATCCATTGAGCTACTTGCGCGGTTTTGCATTGAGGATCTGGACCTCATTCTGAAAGAGAGAAGGTGCCGCTTGTATGTACATGTGGAACACCCCAATAGTGCAGTCAAGACAGCCTTTGACATACAGGTTGATTGGGAGGCCCAAGAGACAGGCAGCAGAGAGTGGAAGCTCTCTGCTATTGATCCTCATGATAAACATACCTGGAGTTCTGGTCTGCCATGTGTGCAGCAAGCCAGCTACCTGGAAGGGGGCCCACTGATGTGGATGTTGCCCCTGTACCCGCAAGTTAATCAAAAATCTGATGATGATGCTGATGATGATGATGATGATGATGATGATGATGATGATGATGACCCTCCTTAACATGAACTTAAACACTGTCTTATCATTTTATGACCATGACCTATATATCATGGTCCAGCGATTGTGTCCATCACAAAAACAAATGTATATAATTTTGACCTCCATAAACCCCACTTTTATATAGTAAAACTGGGGTTTACAGGGGTATACATTATTTTTCTTATTTCTGCTCAAAAACATAGATTGTGGGTACTCATTAGAACTACCTCATCATGAAAACATGCTTATGATGATGATGATGATGACCCTCCTTAATATGAACTTAAACACTGTCTCATCATTTTATGACCATGACCTATATATCATGGTCCAGCAATTGTGTCCATCACGAAAACAAATGTATATAATTTTGACCCCCATAAACCCCACTTTTATGTAGTAAAACTGGGGTTCAAGGGGTATACATTATTTTCGTATTTCTGTTCAAAAACATAGATTGTGGGTACTCGTTAGAGCTGCCACACTGAGGCGGTTCTAACGAGTACCCACAATATATGTTTTGAGCAGAAACATGAAAAATGTCAGAGGTTTTATCTGAAAATTTTCAGTTTTTGGAGGTGAAATTTTCCATATATTTGAATAGGCATTTTTTTGTAATGTCAGCAAGGCAGTTCTAACGAGTACCCACAATCTATGTTTTGAGCAGAAATATGAAACGTATCAGAGATTTTTATCTGAAAAGTTTCAGTTTTTGGAGGTGACATTTTCTATATATTTGAATAGGCATGTTTTTGTAATGATTCTTTCTATAAATGTAATTGCATTGACCTTGTTTATAATACTGACAGGCACCAGCAGATGCAACAATTTGCCTTCTGTGAAATTCTTGTATGTTATTCCTCAGAGCTATTTGATTTAATTCTTGTATGTTATTCCTCAGAGCTATTTGATTTTTTTTCTGGCAAATTAATTTGTGAGTAATGTTTTTAACTTTCATTCTTTCAGTTGTTTAGGCATTATGATTTAGTTGTATGAGGGTTGTGCAAAAAGTTCTGTCACTAATAGGCTTCCTTAGTTTTATCCCAGGTATATTTTAAAATGCTTCACTGCACTTGAATGGTGTGTTGAATAGCTAACGATACCCGTTTATTTCGTGCAAATTGTCTTCAATTGACTGAGTTATTTCAAATTGAAATAGATGCAGTCATATACACTGACCAATTTACTTGTTATATTGGAACATGGACCAGAAGACTGAAATTCGTAGCTATATTAAATGCCGCATTAGGCTTAATATAGATTCAAAGCAGATATTTAATGAATTGTGTGGTATATATGGACCTCAGACTATTTCAATGCGCACAGTTTTTAGGTGGGTTAAAGCTTTTAAAGCTGGGAAATTTTCTGTTGAAGATGATACCCGTGCTGGAAGGCCTAAAACCCTCTGTTACCTAGGCTAACATCGCTGCTGTAAAGATTGTGGTCGAACAGGATGCGCGATTGTGTGTCAAAGATATAGCTAGTTGTACTGGCATATCAGAAGGCAGTGTGCAAACAATTCTGAAAAAGCATTTGGACCTGAGAAAGGTTTGCGCTAGGTGGGTACCTCATTTGCTCCCTGAGGAGCAAAAGCCACAACACCTTAAATGTGCCTAGGAACTTTTGAAAACATACAAAGGCTGTAATAGTCGGGTTATTTCTAACTTGCTAACAGGTGATGAAACCTGGGTGCACATGTTTGAGCCACAAAGAAGGGCTGATAATAAGCAATGGAAGCGAAAAGATAAAAAACGCCCAAGTATTGCCAAGAGAACCATAAGTTTGAAAAAGATGTTGTACGCAATTTTCTTTAATTCAAGTGGGCCAGTCGTTCAAGTGCCTTGTCCATCTGGTCATATAGTCACTGGCCGATTCTAAAAGAATTCTGTACTGAAGAAAGTGAAAGAGTTTTACAATAAGAAAAGACCAAGCAAAGGATGGTCAGGAGTCCACCTTTTACATGACAATGCCTCCACTCATAAGTGTGAGGTTGTTAAGTCTTTTTTGGCTTCTGAAAAGGTGAAAGTTTTATACCATCCACCTTATTCACCTGACCTGAGTCCCTGTGACTTCTTTTTATTTCCAAGGCTTAAGAAAATGCTTTCTGGAAATAAGTATATGTCTAGAAGTTCTCTTGGCAGCGCTATTTATCAGTTTTTCCAACAGATACCAAAAGAAGACCATTTATCTGCTTTTCCCGACTGGGTAAAAAGGTTACAAAAATGTGTTTCAGTAAAGGGGGAATACTTTGAAGGTTTGTAATAAAAATATGTATGATAAAACGTAGCACTGAAGTAATCCGAACCCAGTGACAAAACTTTTTGCAGGACCCTCGTAAAATTCAGTTTAAGACTTTTTCAAGGCTAGCACTTGAATGGCATTAGTATGTTTCGCACACTAGTTTGAAATATTGTCTGTTGATTTGCACCAACCAGGTTTAAGATGAGTAGAACATACCAAAGAGAGCGCACTCTTACATGAAATCTATTTGTCTACCTTTTCAAAGGAAGACCACTCTCAGTCTGACAGCAAAGGATTTGAACTTTGGAATATGAATCCCTTGTCAAATGGGGCTACTCTATAAGAATAGAATTCTTTCCTTAAAGGGTAGTCCCATTTGACAAGGGAGACAATTACATTCAGGTCAAAGTGATCTCCCTTGGAGGTATCTCCTTTCACCTTAAGTATGAGAGAATACTTTTATAAGGTTCTATATTATTTAATCCAGGGTGGTTGGGTGAGGCAAAGGTGTCGTGTATCTTATGTCCAACTGATATTGACTTACTGCTGGGCAAGGCCTGCTATCCTTGCAGTAGGTAAGGGTAGAGGGTGAATGTTTTTATTTCTTCTGTTTCTTCACTGTCATTCATTTTCCTCTCCCCTGTCCCTCTCTTTCATCTCCTCTGCTATCTCTTCTATCTCTCTTCTCCCTTTCTCTGGGAGACGACACAAAATGACCCACAAGGGTTGACGTGTCGTTAAACCCCAACACAATCAAATATTATTTAATCCTTTTATTAAACAGTCGAGAACCTCTTAACAATATTTCAGTTTTTATTACAAGTTGTTAATCCATACAAAAGTCAACAAATACATAATAATCCATAAACTAATCTGGTGTTAAGTGCGTAATGGGTTTTACTTGTGATCCAGTTGAAATGGTGAGTGGTGATGCAACGATATAGAGAGCTTTAATGCTTAACATGCTGGGTAAAATTTTCAGCAGGCAACAATTTAAAATATTATTTGACAATTTGATTGAAATATCAAAGTCTATTTTGTTGTATCTGATATGGCTACAATATGTATAAAGACATTTAACCCTTGTTCTGCTGAATAAATTAAGATGCCATGCCCACTTCTAATTTTCTGCCAATCAGATTACTCGATCCAGGTTGTTGATACAGATTCATAGGCCTAATGACAAACAGTGCAGATCCAGATCAGATGTCTTCTTCAGATGCCAACTGATCTTGCTCTACACTGTTTGCAAAGACAGGGTATATCTGGGTTCAGCAGAACAAGGGTTAATATAATATGTTTCCTGCATGTCCATGTCTGTATGTTTTGTTACAGTTGAATTATGCATTTTTATGCCTTCATAAATATTTTTATGAAAGATATAGCAGCTTTACATTCCCCGTTTTGTGCCCCCTGACAGTTCCGTTCCATTTTACAAAGTATAATTAGCCAATGGAACCAGTCAAAATAATGGGTGGCATCAATGAAAGATGAACTGGGTACAGTACTACAGTACCACCTAAGAACCATTAGTGGTATTTTTTGGTTGCATTAATCATTACGAAAAACATGCCTATTCAAATATACTGAAAATTTTAACACCAAAAAATGAAAATTTTCAGATAAAACTTATCATATTTTTAATATTTCTGCTCTAAACATAGATTGTGGGTACTTGTTAGAACCACCTCAGTGAAGCAGTTGAGTACCCACAATCTATGTTTTTAGCACAAATAAGAAAAATAATGTACACCCCTGTCAACCCCAGTTTTACTATACAAAAGTGGGATTTAAGGGGGTCAAAATTATATAGGTATCTTCTTGTGATGACTTTGCATGCTGGGTAAAAATTTCAGCAGATGCCATTTTTAACTTTTTTCCTAGAAAATAGGATTTGACACTTCATGCAAACTGTCTCCTTAGGAGAGACAATTTGCATGAACTGTTAAATCCTATTTTCTAGGAAATTTAAGAAAAATGTTTCAAAATATTGTCAGCTGAAATTTTTTCCTAGCATGCAAAGTTTTAAAACTTGATAGAAACTCATCAAGGCATATTACTGCCAAGTTAGGCAATTTAATATCAGTGATTTCGGAGGAGACTGATTAAGATAAGCCTATTTTAAAAGTATCCAGAGATGTCATTTAATCATTCATTTACAGGATTATATTTTGTAAGCCTAATTTTCCCTGAAAAATAAAAATATTTCAAATAGAGCTATAAGGGTTAAAACTTTAAAGCATTAATAGATTAAAAGCACCACAGCTTACCGTTTCCTTCTGTTGCTTTTCAACTACTAGTTATTCCACCCTAGAATTGTACTTTAATTGAGTGAAAGCACAAACAAAGAATTAAAGAGTAGTCCTCTTTTTTACACCATTCTTTTGCAAGCTTATCTTTCTTATTTACATTTAATCAGTTGTGTATTTAAATATGATAAAAACAGACACTTAAAAACAAGTCCCAACAATATAAGTGTACGGTAATTGTCCTAAAAATTCGAACACTAAAGCGTCTGACAAAATGACATGCAAACAGTGTAGACCCTGATCAGACTGCTCCTGAAGGAGCAGTCTGATCAGGGTCTACACTGTTTGCCATTCCACTAAATATTTAAAGATATTGTTGCATAAAAAGCAAAATTTAAGCCAAAAAAGTATGGAATAAAGTGTTCGAAATTTTAGGAAATTTACCATATATACAGAATTTATTTGATTTAAAATACAATTTATTTTTCCATATTACAGGACTGTTTACTATAGAATGTCTCCGGTGTCAATCACTGTGCAGAGAAAAATTGCATTTAGTTCAGTATTGGATCATTGCTACACTGTATGCTCAAAAATAATTTTCAAAGCCTACTCAGTTTTATTTTTTGAGACACCAGTAGTAGTATTTGTTTCATTCTGACTGGGAGGAGTTTAATTACTCCTCCCCTAGATGCAGTCATTTTTTTTAAATTGGAATTTAGATTATAATAATTACTTTTTCACCTATTAACAAACACTCCTTGAATTTGAGTATAACCTGTCTGACTGACAATAATCTTATGAATGTACAACAAACAGAGTCTAGAGATTGCTTGCTATATTTTTCCCCTTTCTTAAAAAAAAAAAAAAAAAATGTACTATTGTGTACGTTTAGTTGTGCAAGTGATAGTTGTAATGTCTGACTCAGAATTGAATGGTCCTGAGTTTGAGTCCTGCGACAGATGCTGAAAAAAGGACCTTAAACACTTAACCAGGGCCTACATACACTGTGTAAATGAAATTAGGTATATTTCTAACAAAAAGAGATTAAATAAACTACAGACACCCTAAAATCAGAAATAAATGTGTCCAGTCTGTAAAGAAGTAGATTTTATTTTATAAGTAGGATAAGCTATATGGTCAATGTTGACAGTAAAAAATGCCAGACACATCTGTAACAAATGCACAAAGTTCTGCCTGCTTCTACCATCCATTTCATATATAATAACAGTGAGACTGCCAACACAATAGAAATGCTGTTCAACCTTTATGAGTAGATTGAGCCATTTTGACAGTGATAGGCAATGTCATTTGCTCACATTTAGACCAATCCCTATCAAGTGGTTGTAATTAGACTATTCTGTCATAGTATTACCAGACGTCTGTTTTTGTCACCAGAACAGAAACAACTTTTTACCAAGACGTTGTTAATATCATGACATTGTCACATGATTACCAGGAGTACATATTTTTGCAAGATATATTCCTTAGCTTTTGAAAAAAAAGAGAAATGTTAGATGACATGTAAAGATGAACATAACAGTGAAGATCCAGATAAGCCAGCATGTCCATGCAGTTTGCATACGAAAACAAGCCTATTCAAATACTTGTATACTGAAAATTTTACCACCAAAAAATAAAATTTTCAGAAAAAAATTAGGATTTTTTTCTCATATTTCTGCTCAAAACATAGATTGTGGGTACTTGTAAGAACCATCTCAGTGAGGCAGTTCTAATGAATAACCACAATCTATGTTTTTGAGTAGAAATAAGAATAATGTATACCCCTGTAAACCCCAGTCTTACTATATAAAAGTGGGGTTTACGGGAGTCAACATTATATAGGCATGTTTTTGTGATGATAGGGGCCTTTTATGTTTGTTGATACCTTCTACAGTATATTGTGAATCTGTAGGTGGGCAGGGAAGGCACTGATCAGTCTGCATGAATACACAGGCTGATCTGGGCCTTCATTTATCCTGTAGTAGAAGGACTTTTACACTAAATATGAGAAAAATATTTTTTCATTTTTTCTAGAAATAATGTGTTTAAGCATCATTTAAATTGGTTCCAAAGAAAATTGTCAAGACTAAGAAATAGCATAAGGGTTTTTTCACTAACTTTGCATCAAATATATTTTTTATTTCTTTTAGACAGATAAGCAATTCACAAATGAAAATTGTCAAGTCCAACATTAAGAAAAATATTTTCTTTTATTACATTTTCAGCTGTGATTTACTGAGATTTCTCAGTGAATTATAATTGATAATTCACCAAGTGAATTATTTCATTTCGAACGTTTTGACGTCATAAATGCTAGGCAACGTTGCTGACGTTGTTGGTAACAACAATAACAATAGTTGGTGTTTCGTAGAAAATTTGATAAAATCATGGAGATCAGACTGCAATTTTCACGTCCAATTGGTGTTTTTGAGGAAAGATCTGCAACGCAAATATAAAGTATGATTTTCTTGATAATCCAATTCAACTTTCGTGACATTGCTGTGTCTGTATTTCAAGCACAGGATGATTTTTGCATTAAAGTGAAAACAAGATGGCGACTGATTTTCAAACTAAACCATGCCTCCTGAAATTCATGCACTGACTGGAACTATTTTGGTAGGAAATCATAATGGCTGAATTTGAAAATTCAAAGGTAAAACATGAATGAAAATGTACGTAATAAACAGTTTATTTGGTTGTTTTGATCGATTAGGGAGAAATAATTCACGCGTGTTCTAAGGCTTTTGAGTCAAAAACTTGTTCATTTCGCTCACTCGTTTTTTACGCGCAAGCCTTAGAACACTAATGAATAATTTCACCGTAATCGATCAAAACAAACAAATAAACTCTATTTATTACATTTTCAGCAGTGATTTACTGAGATTTATCAGTGAATTATTATAATCTATAATTCACCAAGTGAATTATTTCATTTGGAACATTTTGGTGTCATCATTGCTAGGCGACGTTGCTGACATAGTTGGTAACAACAATAACAATAGTTGACATTTCGCAGAAAATTTGATAAAATCTTGGAAATCAGACTGCGATTTTAACACTCAGTTGGCGTTTTTGAGGTAAGACCTGCAACACAAATATAAAATATGATTTTCTTGATAATCCAGTTCAAAAATCGTGACATTTTTGTGTCTGTATTTGAAGCACGGGATGATTTTTGCATTAAAGTGAAAACAAGATGGCGACTGATTTTCAAACTAAACCATGCCTCTTGAAATTCATGCACTGACTGGAACTATTTTGGTAGGACAACAAAATGGCTGAATGTAAAACATCAAAAATAAAACATAGATGAAACTGTAATAAGCAGTTTATTTGGTTGTTTTGATCGATTACAGAGAAATAATTCACTCGTGTTCTAAGGTTAGCTTGTAAAAAACTTGTTCGCTTCGCTCACTCGTTTTTTACGTGCAAGCCTTAGAACACTAGTGAATTATTTCTTCGTAATCGATCAAAAGAACCTAATAAACTCTATATCATGTTTACTTTAACCCATTTCAGACTGAACAAGATAACATTGTTGCAAAGCATCAGTACGCCAGGAAACTAATCTGTCATGCATTACTTAGCTCCCTACAGATAGTAGTATAGTGAAAAAATGTTATAACTTATGAAAAGTTGTAATTATATAAATTATTGCAATACTGAAAGATAAAAACATTATAGATGTTATCAGAGCGATGTAAAAAAAAATCAACTATGATCGTCTGTTTTCTAGCCCGCATACGTAATTACATGTCGCCATCTATAGCCTAGGCCAAACATACTCGGAAATCATCTATGTAGCAGTGTTTCATTCTTTTTTCTACTCATATTGTTTTCTTTCGGCCCAAATCTTTCCATGCTTGAATATCAAATTAAACCATATTATTAAACCAGCTTATAATCCATTCGATTTGAGAATGCATATTTCCAATCGTAAACAAAGAAAAATATCTTTTGTTTCTTCTTCGTAGTGTGACGAAAAAAATAACGAAATGAAAAAATTCAAACGTGTACAAATATTGACAGCAACAAGCTCATTTCAGGTCGAATGGTCAAATTGGGGCTCCTATGGGAAAACTGCTCATTTCTCTTTTAAATGAGCAAAACCCACATTGCTACATTCATTCTACACAGTACTTCCCATTTTTTATTTCACTATGTTACCAATAGCACAGTTCTCTGCTGCAAAAGTGTGACTCTGAATAATAATAATAAAAAAAAAAAGTGGGGGTGAGTAGTTATATATAACCCCACTAAGAACCCCATAAAACTGGAAGAAAACCGATTTTCTCCGAATGCATACACATTTTACAAAAACAACCTCAAATAGATACGCTGGGCTCCAGCCTGGCGTAAATAAACTCCCACACACTATACATTGGAAGAGTCCAATTTCAATTTTAGGTACGTCAGGCTATGTGATTTAGACATTTCTAGAGGAAAATGGCTAAACAGTTTGCAAACTGTGGAGGCCCTGATTGGACACTAATTTAGCAGCATCTGATCTGGGTCTGCACTGTTTGCCAGTTACCCTGTCTAAAATAGGTTTAATATTTGGACACCTTAACTCCTTACCATAATTGTCCAAAACTTCAAACTATGTAGAGCTGGTGTTTATGAAATACTATGCCCCCATCTTCTTGATCCCAACGGGGGTGGTCAGGTGTGGCGAAGGTGTCATGTATCTTATGTCACTGGGGCGCCCAAATGATATTAGCTTACAGTTGGGCAAGGCCTGCTATCCTTGTAGCAGGTAAGTGTAGAGGAGGGGATGTTTTTATTTCTTCTGTTTCTTCACTTTCATTTCTGTTCCTCTTTCTTCCCTGTCCCTCTTTTTTTTATCTCCTCTACTATCTCTTCTATCTCTTTCCCCCCTTTCTCTGGGAGATGACACAAAATAACCCACAAGGGTTGATGTGTCATTAAACCCCAACACAATCAAATCTTGACCCTAACACTGCTTGCCCCTAATAGTCTTTTAGATATCTTGCTTAAAAGGTTAAAATGCTGAAATTTTCAAAGAGCCATATAACTCAAGAAACAAAATTTCAGATTTTTTTTTAAAGTTAATCAGGTCATCTACTCAGCATCCCCTATCAGCCTATCAAGTTTCAAAACAACAGCATAAATAGTTGTTTAGATATCTTGCTTACAAGGTTAAAATGCCAAAAGTTTCAAAGGGCCATAACTCAAGAAAAAAAATCAGAATTAACCAGGTTATCTACTCACATACATGCCATAAGCTGTGAACTAAAATCTGTGAGATCAGGCAAAAATTTAAGAGAGATTTGACAAAATTCTGTGAGATTTTCTTAAATATCACTTTGGAGCTCCCTCAATATAGTCTAAAGTCTTTATTGTTATGTAAGAAGCTTGTGAAAACCACAACAGTGTGTGATTTATGGTTATTTCTTCATAAAATCAGTCGTAAAATGGTCTGTAAATTCTATGAGATTTGAATTTTTTTATGGGAATTGCCTTCCAGATGGGCCAAATTCTGTGAGATTTTATCTCACAGTATGAGATATAGCATGTATGTAATCATCCTGTATCAGCTTATTAAGGTTCAAGGCAATGGCTTAAGCAATTTTCAAGATATCTTGCTTACAAGGTTGAAATGCCAAAATTTTCAAAGGACTGTAACTCAAGAAAACAAATTTGATTTTTTTTTTTTAATAGTGAATCAGGTCATCTACTCATCATTCCCTATCAGCCTGTCAAGTTTCAAGGCAATAGCTCAAACAGATTTTGATATATCTTGCTTACAAGGATAAGCTGCCGAAATTTTCAAAGAGCCATAATTCAGGAAAAAAATTTGGAATTTTTTCAAGAGTTAATCAAGTCATCAACTCATCATCCCCTATCAGCATATCTCAAGAAAGGGGCATAAGCTGAGAAAAAAATAAGGTTCAACTATTTTTTCATGAGGAATCCATACATGGAATTTCAAAAACCTAGGATGCACAGTTCAAAAGTTATGATGTGCACATTTTTGAGATATATTGTTTACAAGGTTAACATGCCAAAATTTACAAAGGGATGTTACTCAAGAATAAAAAATGAAATTTTTTGAGAAGTTTATCAGGTCATCATCTCATATTCCCTATCAGCCTGTCTGGTTTTGAGGCAATAGCTTAAACAGTTTATGAGATATCTTGCTTACAAGATTAAAATGCTGAAATTTTCAAAGGACCATAACTCAGGAAATTGATTCTGGAATTGTTTTCAAAAGTTAATCAGGTCATCTAGTCATCATTCTCTATCAGAATATTAAATTTCAATGTAATAGCTCAAACAGTTTTTGAGATATCTTGCTTACAATATTTCATTGCAATTGTTTTCAAAGCAGCATAACTCAAGAAAAGGGCATGACCTTGATAAGAAAAATATATGGGTAAACTATTTTTTCATGAGGAATCCAAATTTCAAAAATCTAGCATAGATGGTTCAAAAGTATGCTATGGAAAAAACAGCATGACTAACGAGCGGATGAATGAACAAGCCCAAAGCAATATACCCTACCAACTTCTTTGATGTTGGGGGCATAACAAGTCCATTTTACTACCTGTTAATGTGTCTGCAAACTACTGTTAGTGCCAGACAGTGTATACCCTGATCAGATACTGAGTTCTGCAGCATCTAATCTGGATATACACTGTTTGAACAGGCCTGTCCCAATACAGGGTAAATGAGCTATGTCAAGTGAAAAAGCCTTTGAGCATGCACAGAATGAGCAGATTCACATTACATTATCTCATCTGGGTCTTTGCTCACCATTGATACATTCTTTAGTATCTAATGATTCTGGCAGTGGACTCATCATCTCATCTGGGTCTTTGCTCACCATTGATACATTCTATAGTATCTAATGATTCTGGCAGTGGACTCATCATCTCATCTGGGTCTTTGCTCTCCATTGATACATTCTATAGTATCTAATGATTCTGGCAGTGGACTCATCATCTCATCTGGGTCTTTGCTCACCATTGATACATTCTTTAGTATCTAATGATTCTGGCAGTGGACTCATCATCTCATCTGGGTCTTTGCTCACCATTGATACATTCTATAGTATCTAATGATTCTGGCAGTGGACTCATCATCTCATCTGGGTCTTTGCTCACCATTGATACATCCTGTAGTATCCAATGATTCTGGCAGTGGACACATCATCTCATCTGGGTCTTTGCTCACCATTGATACATCCTGTAGTATCCAATGATTCTGGCAGTGGACTCATCATCTCATCTGGGTCTTTGCTCTCCATTGATACATCCTGTAGTATCCAATGATTCTGGCAGTGGACTCATCATCTCATCTGGGCCTTAGAAATTGCTCTCCACTGATACATTCTATAATATCCAATGATTCTGGCAGTGGACTCATCATCTTATCTGGGCTTTTGCTCTCCACTGATACATTCTATTGTATCCAATGATTCTGGCAGTGGACTCATCATCTTATCTGGGCCTTTGTTCTCCACTGATACATTCTGTTGTATCCAATGATTCTGGCAGTGGACTCATCATCTCATCTGGGTCTTTGTTCTCCACTGATACATTCTGTTGCATCCAATGATTCTGGCAGTGGACTCATCATCTCATCTGGGTCTTTGCTCCCCACTGATACATTCTGTTGTATCCAATGATTCTGGCAGTGGACTCATCATCTCATCTGGGTCTTTGCTCCCCACTGATACATTCTAAACTTAATTCAAGTAAAGTATAAAACCTTTGTCTAAACTAATCAAAATTCATATATAAAAAACTTTTTGTCAAATCAGATCAAAATTCAAGTAAAGTATAAAACAATTCTCTAAATTGATCAAAGTTGAAGTAATGTGTAAAATGTTTGTTTAAACTGACCAAAATTCAAATAAAGTATAAAACATTTGTCTTAACTAATCAAAATTCAAGTAAAGTATAAAACATTTGTCTAAACAGATCGAAATTCAAGTAAAGTATAAAACTTTTGTCAAAACAGATCAAAATTCAAGTAAAGCATAAAACTACACTGATCAAAATTCAAGTAAAACTTGTCTAAACTGATCAAAGTTAAAGTCAAGTATAAAACTTTAGTCTAAACTGATCAAATTTCTAGTAAAGTATAAAACTCTTGTATAAACTGATCAAAGTTCAAGTAAAGTGTAAAACTTTTGTAGTTTACTGTACACCAGGTTGACAAGTGATTGAAACTTATGTTGTGGAAATTCTTATCCGGGATATACAAGTCCTGATTGAGATTAAGAGTTCATTTGTTTAATCAAGCAATCTAGTTTTCTTTGATAAAGTCTCGAAATATTGTAATCATAAGTAATTTGTCAGGCTGGAGATTTAAAGGTCTGTTACCCATCTGAGAGAACTTTTTCTCTGGCACAATACATTCTCCAGAGTACACTGTTGGTAAAAAGTTAATTAATGCTTAAAGTGCCAATCAAAACTCCAGCAGATTTATATTTTTAGAGAAAATAAGATTTGGCATTTCTGATGAATTGTCTGTTCAAAGTTAGGATTGTGTGTCTAACAGATTATTCACATGAAATGCCATGCCTTGTTTACTCTAAAAAATGATATAAAAAAAAAAAAATAGCATGTCATCTCTACAATTTTTCTTAGCACTTTAAGGGTTAAAAGAGGTATACAAGACAAATCAATCCCTCATCTAAGATTTATTAGTCTTTGAAAAATTCAGTGTTGTACAAAAAAATACATGGAAAACATTTCTGCATGAAAAAAAGTAGCAACATTGATAAGATTCTAAGAATCAATGAGGTGAATACAAAAAGCTAGAAAAGGAAAATCATTAACTTAACCCTTACAGCGCTAGGCAGAACTGTAGCAGATGACATTCTAGATTTTTGTATTATTATTTTTCAGAGAAAGTAAGATTTGGCATTACATGTGAATTTTTCTGCTAGGCAGAAAAATTCATATGAAATTTCGAGCCTTGTTTTCTCTGAAAAAGATATGAAAAAAAATCAAAATGTTGTTTGCTGCAGTTGTGATTGGCATTTTAAGGGTTAACAAAAATTGCCAAATATTTAGACAGATATAATTGGGCAAACAATGAAGATCCAGATCAAATTGCTCCTAAAGAGCAGTTTGATCTTGATCTACAGTTTGCCATTCACCCTGCATGTTTTGGACATATCACTTAGCCAAATGGATTTGTACAGATTTTAGAAGTATGTATGGTAACGGCTTCACAATAGAAGCAGACGACATATTAGAATATTTTTTTTTATTTTTCTGAGAAAAAAGACTTAATATTTCATGTGAATTGTCTGCCCAGCAGACAATTTACATGAAATATCAAGCCTTGTTTTCCAGGAAAAGTAAATAAATAGAATGTTGTCTGCTGCAGTTTTGAATGAAACTTTAACCTTTACCGTTCTCTGGGCTAATTCAGCAGACGACAATGATGATATTTTTCTAATGCCCAGCAGACAGTTCACATGAAATGTCAAGCCTTGTTTTCCAGGAAAAGTTAACAAATAGAATGTTTGTGCTGCAGTTTTGAATTTAAACCATTACCATTCTCTGGGCTAATTCAGCAGACGACAATGATATTTTTCCCAGAAAACAGGAATTGACATTTCATGCAAATCATCTCCTGTTGATAATATTTCCAAGCAAACTAGGGTTTGATGGATGGCTTGTTGATTTCATTTTGTAGCCTGTACGTATCAATTTATTGAAGGAAATTAATTGAACTCATAACAAGTTCATTTTATGATTACTGAAATGTTAAAGGAAATAAAATGAAAACAAGATTGGTCAATACTTTAATATCCTTTTCTGCAAATTTGTTAACCCTTAAAATGCTAAGTGAATTTGTAGCAGACAACATTCTCAAATTGATTTTGTTGTTTTCATAGAAAATAAGATTTGACCCTTCGTGAATGATTTCCATGTCAAGCCTTATTTTCTCTCTGAAAAAAAAAAAAAAAAAAAAAAAAGTCAAAGTGTCATCTACTTTAGTTGAGACAGCTTTACCAGTTAAACGTTGATTTCATTTCCATTATTAACTCTTTGCATGCTGGGTAAGTTTGCATGCTTTTTGTGAATTCTTTTTTTCAAAATTCGCTTTCAGAAAAATCTTCCAGGAATACCATCAGAGTGTCAAACAGTTTGGATCCAGATCAGGCCCTACATTTTGTCAGACCTGATATGGGTCCAAACTGTTTGCAAAAGTTATCAGCAGATGACAAAATTCATCTATTGGGGAAAGAGTTAATTTTGTCCATTTTATTTCTGTTTGTCCATTCTTAAGTTTTTTTCTACCCTTTTTACCTTTCATATTTGCACAGTTATGCTTAAGTAAACAGTGTAGCCCCAGATCAAATTGCTCAAAAAGGTAATTAATAGCAACAGCATGTAAAAGGGGTCTTCAGTGTTTGGAAACAGTGAAAGCCTGAATAAGCAGATTCAAACAAACTCAGTTCCCAACATCTGGAATATACTGTTACCGTATTAACCCTAAGTAGTCTGACAGGCCGGTGCAAACTTTATAGACCCTGCAGATGTTCATCTTATCAGGGTCTACACTGTTAGCCAGCTATTTTTAGACACATGAAAAGGAAGTAAAATAAACTTGTTCAAATTTTAGAACAAGTTTGATAAGTAGTTAGGTGTCTAAATACTTAACACTTAGCACTCTGGGTAAAATTTTCAGCAGGCAACATTTTGAAATATTTTTCTTATTTTTCCCAGAAAACAGGATTTGAAATTTCATGCAAATTGTCTCCTCAGGAGACAATTTGCATGAAATTTCAAATCCTGTTTTTTGGGAAAAATAAGAAAAATATCATCAATTGTCATCTGCTGAAAATGCCCAGAGAGTGGTAAAGGTTAAGGTACATACAGGCTTACATGAAAATCAGAAAGCCAGGACTGTGAATGATGATTACACATTGAAGGCTGATCTGGGTCTTCACTGGTTGCATATGATAAAATAACCTATGTTACAGTTAAAATAAAAAATGAAGATATGACCACTGAAAGAAATTCACAGTGCTAAAGGCACTGAAATGACAGTTTCAAGACCTTGCATGATTTTTGGCAGAACCAACGCTAACAATTGGCAGACATTTCACTAGTAGCAACAACGATGGCATATTGATATATCATATATTAACTAGTTCCAGTTTTTTGTTTTTTCCTCATGCATATGCATTTTTCACTTAAACTAGGCATTTTGGATTCTGGATTTCTTTTTTTTTTTTATATTTATCAAACACTATATTCAAAATTTGACAGATAATGCTCTTAAACATCAAATAAGTAAGACTTTTACTAAATCCTCTTGTAAATGCTGCAAAACATCGGGAAAACACGCCTATATAATTTTGACCCCCTGAAACCCCACTTTTATATAGTAAAACTGGGGTTTACAGGGGTATACATTATTTTTCTTATTTCTGCTCAAAACATAGATTGTGGGTACTCCTTAGAACCGCCTCGGCGAGGCGGTTTTAACAAGTACCCACAACCTATGTTTTGAGCAGAAATATGAAAAATATCAGAATTTTTTATCTGGAAATTTTCCCGTTTTTGGTTGTAAAATTTTCAATATATTTGAATAGGCGTGTTTTCGTAATGCTTGAGAATAGATTGCACTACCTTTTGTGCAGAAGCATGTTCAGTGGTGTTGAAAGCCACTAACATGGGAAAAGTTGATGATAACAAAAATTGGCAGATGAAATCTGTCATTATTAACGAAAACATCTTACTCAACGGTTGTTTGCCTGATCACCTTATTAAATTTTCATTGGAGTGACTATAGCTTGACCACAATCATATCATGTTTTTCAACATCTAGCTAATAATTGATAAATTATCTCAGGCGTTTTCCTTAAAAGCAATGTAGTTAGCATTTACGAAAATATATTATAGATGCAGATAACTGTGTACTCATCAGAATAGCTCAGTTGGTAGAACACCTGATGTAAACTGATCAGTTTACTTTCATAATAGTTCATCGTGGCTACAAATCTTGCAAGATTGCTTTTTTATCATTTAGTGATATTTTTAGCTCACCTGAGCATAAAGTGCTCAAGGTGAGCTGTTGTGATCAGTCAATGTCCGTTGTCCATCGTGCTTCGTACCGTGTCAACAATTTGCTTTAAAAGCCTACTCCTCCTATACCCCTGGGCCAATAGACTCGAAACTTGGTAGGAAGCATTAAGGTGACTTGAAGAACAAACATAGCTAAAATCTTTTCGATCAGAAATCCAAGATGGCCACAATGGCCACCAGCTTGAAAATATATTTTTTGCTTCTTCTCCTGAACCGAAAGGCCAGTTGACTTGAAACTTGGTAGAAAGCATTGGGATGATTTGTAGATCAAAAATAGCTAAAACCTTCCCCATGGGAAATCCAAGATGGCAGCCAACTTGGTAGGAAGCATTAAGGTGACTTGAAGAACAAACATAGCTAAAATCTTTCCGATCAGAAATCCAAGATGGCCACAATGGCTGCCAGCTTGAAAATCTATTTTTTGCTTCTTCTCCTGAACCGAAAGGCCAATTGACTTGAAACTTGGTAGAAAGCATTGGGATGATTTGTAGATAAAAAATAGCTAAAACCTTCCCCATGGGAAATCCAAGATGGCAACCATCTTGAAAATCTATTTTTCGCTTCTTCTGAACCGAAAGACCAATTGACTTGAAACTTGGTGGGAAGCATCAGAGTGACTTGTAGATCAAAAATAGCTAAAATGGGTCTGATTTGAAATTCAAGATGGCAGCAACAGCTTAATCCATCTTAAAAAAATCTATTTTTTCTTCTCCTGAACCGAATGGTCAATTGACTTGAAACTTGGTCAGAAGCATCGGGATGACTTGTAGATCAAAACTAGCTAAAATTTTTCCCATGGAAAATCCAAGCTGGCCGCCATTTTGAAAATCTATTATTCACTTCCTCTCCTGAACCGAAAAGCCAATTGACTTGGTAGGAAACATCCAGGTAACTTGTAGACCAAAAATAGCTAAAATCTTTCCGATCGGAAATCCAAGAAGCCATCTTGAAAATCTGTTTTTCGCTTCTTCTCCTGAACCAAAGGCCAATTGACTTGAAACTTGGTAGGAAGCATCGGGGTGACTTGTAGATCAAAAAAAGCTTAAAATTGTTCTGATTGGAAATCCAAGATAACTGCCATGGCTGCTATCTTGAAAATTTGTTTTTCGCTTCTTTTCCTGAACCAAAAGGCCATTTGACTTGAAACTAGAGATAGGAAGCATCAGGGTGGCTTGTAGATCAAAACTAACTAAAATTGTTCTAATCTGGAAAAAAAATAGCTAAAACTGTTCTGATGGGGAATCCAAGGTAAATCTATTTTTGGCTTCTCCTGAAACGAAAGGCCAAATAACTTGAAACTTGGTAGGAGGCATTGGGGTGATTGAAGATCATGCATAGCTAAAATCGTTCTGATCAGAAATCCAAGATGGCTGCTGTGGCCACAACCTTGAAAGTCTATTTTTCGTTTCTTCTCCTGAACCGAAAGGCCAACTGACTCGAAATTGGGTAGGAAGCATCAGGGTGACTTGTAGGTCAAAAATAGCTCCAATTGTTCCAATCAGAAATCCAAGATGGCCACCATGGCTGCTATCTTGAAAATCTATTTTGTGCTTCTGCTGAACTAAAAGGCCAACTGACCCAAAACTTGGTAGAATGCATCAGGGTGACTTGTAGATTTAAGACAGCTAAAATCAGTCTGAAGGAAATCCAAGATGGCCGCCATGGCCACTGTCTTAGAAACCTATTTTGCATTTCTTCTCCTGAACCAAAAAGCCAATTAATTTACTCAAAATTTGGTAGGAAGTATCTGGGTGACTTGGAGATCTAAATTTATTCTGAGCGGAAATCCAATATGGTGGCCACAGTCACCATCTTGAAAATCTATTTTGAACTTCTTCCGAACAGAAAGGCCAACTGACTCAAGTTGATTTGTAGAACAAAGGAAGTATCAAGTTGACTTGTAGAACAAAGGTAGCCAAAATCATTCTGATCAGAAATCCAAGATCACCCCCCTAGCAGCCATGTTGAAAATCTATTAAAACTTTTTTATCCTGAACAAAAAGGCCAGTTGAAACTTCATTGGAAGGGTCAAGGTGACTTGTAGATCAAAATCTGATTGGAAATCCAAGATGACCATCTTGAAAACCTATATTGGAAATCCAAGATGACCATCTTGAAAACCTATATTGAATTTCTTCTCTTGAGCCAAAAGGCCAGATGACTTGAAACTTGTCTTGTAATCAGATGAGCGATACAGGGCCATCTTGGCCCTCTTGTTATCTAAATTTTATTTTATTGATATATAATTCTTATTTTCACTTTTTATCATAACTGTATTTTTTTCCTTTTACATGTTCATTATTTTCTGTCATGTTATTAATCTCTTCAATACATTTATACAATTTGCACATGACACATTTTCATGATTATGATATTAAAACAAGATTCATATATTTCATACATCAATATAAATGTGGAACTTTTCTTTTTTGGTAACTGGAAGGCTATGCATTTGGAAACAGCATACAAATAGTGCTACACCTTCATTTGTACAAGACAAGACCATTGGTCTAATTCAGCAGCAGTTGACTCTGTGTCCCCGTCAGCACCCAAAGTCTTGTTAATGTTGTATCATCAACACAACTATCATCCATTGTCAGTGTCTGCCATCAATGTATCTTCATCTATCCTTACATCAAGCTCTGTGTCATAGTCATGTACGTCAGCTCTGTACTATTCATCATCCTTTGTGTCCGCGTCATTTGCCTCCATTTCATCCTCTGTGTCATTGCAGCTCTTGTGGCTATCAACATATATCACAGTTTTCTGAATTTCATTCTCAGCAGCAAAAGAAAAGTATAAAAAAAATTACCTCAGTGAGATTCGAACCCTTGACCGGCCCTGGACCCTCCATTTGGAAGTCCAATGGATTATTCACTGAGCTAGACGCCCAGACAGGTGTAACCTGATGATTTGGATATATTTAACATATACCTTGATTTAATCACTCTGCTTATAACTTCTAAAAATAAACATGGGATTCTGTTTACGTAACAGAAACTAAAAGTATATCACAGTTGATAATAATATTTACAAAACATTATGCCAAAACAGCATGGAATTATATCTATAGCTGTTACACATTGTTCACATGTGAACAATGAAGATCTGAACCGATCTGTGTATAATCCATGCAAGATCATTACACATGCTATAATAACCACAAGTACATTGTATTTGGACCAACAGGCTGAGCAAACAGTGTAGACTCGTATCAAGTGCTGCATTCAAGACAAACAGTAAGAGTCCACTCTGAATGTATTTATATTTATGGTAATACACATTTTCTCTTTACTTTCCACTTGGAGGATTTCTTTGTTACAGATAGTGAATATGAGCAGTAAATGCCAGAATTGAGCAGTAAATGTACATGGGGATGGATATTTTTTTTTTCTGAGAAAATAAGGCTTCATATTTCACATGAATCATCTGCCTAGCAGAGGAGTCACATGAAATGCCATCTTATTTTCTTGGAATAATAACCCTTGTCATGTTGAATAAATTAAGATGCCACACCCACTTCCAATTTTCAGCCAATCAGATAACTTGATCCAGGATGTTGATATCTATTCACATATTGAATGACAAACAGTGCAGATCCAGATCAGTTGGCTTCTTCAGAAGCCAACTGATCTGGATCTACACTGTTTGCAAAGGCAGGATATATCCAGGTTCAGCAGGACAAGGGATAATTTAAAAAAAAATATTACAAGTCATCTGCTACAATACTGCTACAATATTACTTAGCACTTTAAGAGTTTACAGATAAGTGTCATAGTTGTTGATAACAGAAGAATCCAGATAAATATTTTCCTTATTTCTCCATGGAAACATATATTGTGAGCACTTAACATTTCTGTAACAATCACTCAAGCATGACCTTGGTGCAACATGACCATCTTCAGGTAATAGCCATTTATGCTTTAAATTTTTATGAATACACCTTTAGAACAAATAGGGGTTGCAAACACAAAAAATTAAAGACAAAGGCCTACGTGATTATTTGGTGTTTTAAGTCCCTTTCAATATTATTAAAGTTGTATCAAGATGATGGAATGGGGATAATGAAAGGTCTGTGCAGTGAAGCTCTACACAGTCAGAAGATGAATTTCCAACCTGGGAGCTTGTGATCCCAAATCAGTAATGCCACCCATTTGGCCACCCAGAGGCTAGAATTCCTGTAAAAATCAGAGAAGCAGAATCCTGATGCTAGAAAATCATTGATGATGTAAAATGATTTTAACCCATTGTAGTCTGGAGTCCCCTAAAAGGGTAATTGGCAAACAGTGCAGACCCAGATCAGACACCGCATTCAAGGTCTTCACTGTTAGCAAATAGTTCAACCATTTTTCTCTCAGAATATCTATACCACATAGCCTGACATACTTAAAATCGAAATTAGGATCTTCCAAAATAGTGTGGGAGTTCATTCAGTCTACAAAGGGTTAAATTATTGAAGAAGCTGTAGATACAAGATTTGTTCCTGATTATGGATTTGCATTGGACAGAAGATGGATGGAACCCAGGCTATTTCAAAAGTTCTCATTACTTTGGGAGACAAATACCAGAGAGACTATTACTTTTGCTTTTTCTGAAGCAATACACATAATCAAAGCTTAACCCTGGTCCTGCTAAATCTGGATGTGCCTTGCTTGCAAACAGTGTAGATTCAGATCAGTTGGCTTCTGATCTGGATCAGCACTGTTTGTCATTAAATATGTGAATTTTTATCAACAACCTGGATCAAGTACATTTGCAATCCGACTGGCTGATAATTAGAAGTGGGCATTGCATCTTAATTTATTCAGCATGGCAAGGTTTTAAGACCAGAAAGGTATCTAGATAAATGCTTTTTCATACACCCAGTTGAAAGACATATTGTATTATGTTGTCACATTGTCTGTCCATCTTTCTATTACCTTTTCATGTCCCCTCGATATCTCTTTCATCAATTGAAGGATTTTTTTTTAAACTTTGCTCAAATGTTTACCATACCAAGACAATGTGCAGAACTCATAAACCAATCCTGTCCAATGAAGGTCAAGGTCATACTTCAAGGTCAGTTCAACTGGCAATATTTTTTGTCCCCTCTATAACTTTGATATTGTTTTATATTTCTTCATGAAACTTTGTACAAATATAAGGTATGATGTGCAGAGAAAAAGAACTGTCCCTGCTAGCATTCTTTATAAATCTACAGCGGGCCGTTATCGGCCCGTCAGCTACCCTGACGGGCAGATAACGGCCCGCTATAGATTTATAAAAAATGCTTACTGGGGTAACCCTACTTACAGTTCTGACATCATTATGCCCCTTTATTTATTTCAGGCAATATTTTATGACCACTCTATAAAACTTTAAAACTGTTTAAGATTTCTTCATGAAACTTTATACAAATATAAGGCACGGTCAGACAATGTGCAGAGAAAAAGAGCATAGCCCTACTTTCAGTTTTGGTGTAATTATTCCCTTTGTTTATTTCATACAGTGAGGTTGTGTCAGCGACATATCTCCTTCACTGTTTAAAGGACTTTTTATATGCCTGTCAAAAGATGGGTAGTATTATGTCCTGACTGTATCCATTAACTTTTTGTGTCCACTCATATCTCCTTAATGGATTGGAAGACTTTTGTTCACCAAAGCAAGGTGATGTGCAGAACTCATAACTAAACCCTGTTAAATGAAGGTCAAGGTCACAATTCAAGGTGAAAGTTCAAATGGTAATGTTTCATGTTGTTCTATATCTTTAAAACCTTTAAAGACTTCTTCTTGAAACTTTGCACAATATAAAGCATCTATAGACAATGTGCAGAGAAAGGCTCAATAATCTTCCTTCCAGTTTTGATGTAATTATGCCCCTTTGTAAATTTCATATAGTGACTTCCTGTTTGCTCTGCATTTCCTTCACAAAGATTACCCTCGACCTTTGTCTGCAGTCCTGGAAAGGGTGAAGTTACAATTCTTTGCCAAGAAGCACTGAAGCTACTTATATTCTTCCTGGATTTTTTTTTTTTTGTGTGACTATATACTTACTAACAAGGACAAAACCATGTTAGCCGACTTAAGTTGTCAGAGGCAACAGGCCTTATTTTGCTTGGCTTCTCAGGGAAACATTATGGTCCTCTTGTTTGCTAATATGATACAAATATTCATGTTACTGAAAACCCCCAACATGCATTTATTGCCCCGTTCAGCAGAGCTCTTGTTATATATCATGAAAAACTGAAAACATATACTGTATTATGTGTATCTATTAGGATTGCCTCATAGAAGCAATTCTAATGAGTACTACAACATATTTTTCATGGCAAAATAGCCATGAAAACATGGTTGTATTCATTAGAATCACTTAAGTTTTCAAGGGGAATTAACTCATAAAGTGCCATTCACACCTGCAGCAGATGACAATTTAAATTTAGATCTTATTTTCCTGAGGAATAAAAAAGCCTGAACTTTTTATGTGAATTGTCAGCTAGACAGAAAATTCATATGCAGTTTCAATCCTTAGTACCTCAGAAAAATATGGCTTTTTTTTTTTTAAAATCATCTTCTGCAGTTTTGAATGCATTAACCTTTACCATTCTCTTGGCTAATTCAGCAGACAACAAATTGATGACATTTTTCTTATTTTTCTAGAACACAGGTTTTGACATTTCATTCAAATTGTCTCTGATGGAGACAATTTGCATGGAATGTCAAAACCTGTTTTCCAGGAAACATAAGAAAAATATTTCAAAATGTCCTCTGCTGAAAATTTACCCAGAGTGCTAAGTGTTAAAAAATCTATCTATAGCAATAGAGAGGAAACCAAGAAAAGACAAAGCAAATATTAAATTCTACATTTTATTGTTTTAGCTCAATAATTTTGCCATTTTTCTCCTTACATATATACAGAGTTTGATAAACAATTAAAAGCATACATGAAATTTTATACATATATTAACCTTTACCACTCTGGGCAAATCCAGCAAATGACAAATTGATGATATTTTTGCTTAGTTTTTCCAGAAAACAGGATTTGACATTTCATGCAAATTGTCTCCTAAGGAGACAATTCACATGAAATGTCAAACTTGTTTTATGGGAAAAATAAGAAAAAAAATCAGTATGTCATCTAAACATTCTACCCAGCATGCTGAAATTACGCATTAAAGGCTAAGTTGAAGAAAATTATCCATATGACAAGCAAAGAGCCCTTTTGTCATACTCAGTGAAAGCAGCCCAGATCAACCTGTGCACCTGCATAGTCTGACCAGGCCTTCTCTTTTCTATATTCTACTGTATCTTATGATTCTGCAAGAAAAAAAGAAGGCCCTGATCAGACTGCATAAATGCACAGACTGGTCTAAGCTTTCTTTGGCTGTATATAAAGCAGTTCACACAAAGCTGATCTGGGCCTTCTTTTGCCACATTTGTCTTGACGGATCTTGATACACTTGGTAGATAGTCCCCAAAATTTTTACAAGGGAGATTACTTTTGTGACTTTCTGTTTGCTTTCCCGCACACCAAGCCCCTTCTATAATGGGGTCTGCTCTAAAAGGAAAGAGTTTGCTCCCAACGGGAGCAAATTCTTTCCTTTTAGATTAGACCCCTTTTTTAGAAGGGATCAAAAGCAAGATGGCCCTGTATCACTCACCTGAGAACCTGATCCCTGAGGCGGGGCCATTTTTTACCCCAGGACTGTAATTTGAACGTCATCTCCATACTTCCAATGAAGTTTCTAGTCAGTTCAGGAGAAGAGTTTCGAAATACATTTTCAAGATGGCAGCCATGGCGGCCATCTTGGATTTCCAAACAGAACAATTTTAGCTACTTTTGATCTACAAGTCCACCCACTAATATCAAGTTTTGAATCAACTGGCCTTACAGTTCAGGTGAAGTTCAAAATGAATTTTCAAAATGACAGATGTGGTGGCCATCTTGAATTTCAGATTGTAATGATTTTAGCTAGTTTGATTTATTTATAAGTCACCCTGTTAGTTCATACCAAGTTTCCAGTCAATTGGCCTTTCCGTTCAGGAGAATCAGTTCAAAACAGGTTTTCAAAATAGCAGCAGTGGCAACCATCTTGGATTTCTGATCAAAACGATTTTAGCTATTTTTCATCTATAAGTTAATCTGATACTTCCTACCAAGTTTCGAGTCAGTTGGCCTTTCCATTCAGGAGAAGTTCAAAATATATTTTCAAGATGGCAGCCATCTTGGATTTCTACAAGTGGCCCTGATACTTCCTCCCAAGTTTCCAGTCAACAGGCCTTTTGGTTCAGGAGAAGAATTTCAAAATAGATTTTCAAGATTGCAGCCAAGGCAGCCATCACTATGGTGGCCATCTTGGATCTGCAATCAGAATGATTTAATTTTTCAAAGTGGGGCTATAAAAACCAAAAGTAAACACTATTCACCCTGACGTGACTGTACATATAAGCAAACTGAGCTGGGTCTTTTTTTGGTTACACGAGTTAAGCTTCCTGTTTGGCTGGTAGTCTTCTAGCATATATTAACCTTTACCCCTCTCTGGGCTAAACCAGCAGACAACATATTCATATTTTTCTTATTTTTCTCAGAAATCAGGTTTTGACATTTCATGCAAATTGTCTCTGATGGAGACAATTTGCATGAAATGTCAAAATCTGTTTTCTGGGAAAAATAAGAAAAATATTTTAAAATGTCATCTGCTGAAATTTTTACCCAGAGTGTTAAGCCTTATGGCTCTACACGACAAGAATACTAACAAACATTTAATACTCCTTTATATGATGACAATGATGATGATGGTGATGACAATGATGATGATATTGAAAACAGGCTATACAGGTAAATAGTATTCTTATTTCACCAGGAAACGTGTACTGTGCATATAATTAGAACTGTATAGTTTTAAATTATATTTACTCTAAATAGTAAACTCTCAATATCTCAAACACTGATAACTCAAAATACTGCTTAATATAAGCTTCCATGGCTCAAACATCTTTGGGACCAAGGAAACCTTTTCGAGACTTGGGTAGTTCATGGGTAGTTCGAGCCACTGTGGGTTAATCATGGTGCCAGCTAGGTCAAGAAGCAAATGGCGATAATTTAGGGAAGTCTTTTCGATCTTCTATACAATAATGGTATGTTGAGTTTACTCATTAGAATTGCCTCAATGAGGCAATTCTAATGAGTACATGCAACATATATTCCATGATTAAATAAGAAAATTTCCTTAATTATTGTTTTCAGGAGCTATCGGAAGAATTTCGTAGGGATTCAAAAACAAGTTCCAATCAGCCATGGTAAATGAGACTTCGTTGTTCGAGCTATTGAGGTTCGACTGTATACAGAGCATTATTGGTTTAGTTTGCTACAGTTTCCTTACACTTCAACTCCTTTTATCTGAAGATATTGATATCGCAAACCAAACATTCTGGTCTCTCGGAGTTTGAGGTAATGAGAGTCAAATATATATGGACAGATAGGCCACAGTAAAAAAGTATAGACCCAGATGAATCACAGGTAGTCAAATTTATCACAGGTAGTCAAATAGACTTCTTCTAATTTTAGAATAAGAACTGCAAAGAGTAATCCTTGTGTTTTTGAGTAGTTTTACAGCCCATTCAAAACTAAGAGTTATTCTATTAAAATACTTAGAGTAATTAACACTTAGCATGCTAGGAAAAAAAAGATCAGTAGATGACATTCTGAAATATTTTTCTTATTTTCCCCCAGAAAATGAAGTTTGACGTTTCATGCAAATTGTCTCCTAAGGAAAAAATGTCAAAATCCATTTTCTGGGAAAGAATAAGAAAAATATTATCTGTTTGTCATTTTTTTCCCAGACAATAAGGTTTGACATTTCATGCAAAATTGTCACTTTAGAAGACTGTTTGTAATAAGATGCAATAACAGAAGTTTCCTATGGAGCAATAAGAAAAACATGTCTACTTTATGATTGACAATTGTGTCTTATCAAACACTTTTAAAAAATAAAAACGTGAAATGATAATACAGAGCAACTATTATGTGGCAGGCAGATAACTAAAAAATTTGACAAAATTTGCCCATTAGCAATCCCAAACCAGATCTTCACAATATCAATGCACATACCAAGTTTGTCCAACACATATGTCCAACATGAAACAATAATATTCCACCACTACTGTGTAGCAGGTTTTAAAAACAAACAAAAGCACCACATAGCATGACACCCTGTCACTGGAGACAGATGTCGCAAGCAGAAATATCAGCTACTTTATTAGTCAATATCAATGTGTATATAAACAAGAATTCCGCGGAAGGCGTCATCGCACCTGCTGGGGCAAAAGTCACAGGAGCCACAATCAGAACGTGATTATTAAATAAGTTCATTCTTAGCAGTGCTTAGTCGGAAAATTGGGTTGAAAAAAATGTAGACAAAGTGCCTAGTGGGGCACATATATTCCAGGCCAGTCCCATTCCCTCTAATGGCTATATCTTCAGCACTGACTTTTCGTATCATACAGCCCAATGATAATGGAACATTGACGTAAAATGTGTAAGTCACTGGAGCATGAAATATAGGTCAAGGTCACGGGTCAAGGTACCTGCCAATTCAGTACATCAAGGAGAAGCACAATGCAAGGTATGGTGGTTGTAGGCCTTATAGTTGAGGAGTTATCAAACATCAACGTAAAATGTGTCAAATATAGGTCAAGGTCACCGGGTCAAGGTACCTGCCAAGCCAGTGCAATAAGGTGAAGCACTATGCAAGGTTTAGTGGTTGTAGGTCTTATATTTGAGGAGATACCCAACATCAACATACAATGTGTCAAAAGTCACTGGAGTGCACAATATAGGTCAAGGTCACCAGGTCAAGGTACCTGCCGAGTCAGTTCATCGAGAAGAAGTGCTATATAAGGTTTGGTGGTAGAAGGCCTAACAGTTGAGGACATATGGAAGGGTGACGTAAAAGGTGTAAAAGTCAATGGAGCGCGAAATATAGGTCAAGGTCACCCAGTCAAGGTACCTGCGGAGTCTGTACATTGAGGAGAAGCACTATGCAAGGTTTGATGGTTGTAGGTTGAGGAGATATTGAACGTTGACGTAAAATGTGTAAAAGGCACTGGAGCGCAAAATATAGGTCAAGGTCACCGGGTCAAGATACCTGCCGAGTCAGTACATCTAGGAGAAGCACTATTCAAGGTTTTGGTGGCTAGAGGTCTTAAACTTGAGGAGATATGGAATGTTGACGTAAATTATGTCAGTCACTGCAGCCAAAATATAGGTCAAGGTCACCAGGTCGTATCTGCCAAGTCAGTACGTTGAGAAGACGCACTTTGCAAGGTTTGATGGTTGTAGGCCTTATAGTTGAGGAGATATCGAACGTCAACGCAAAATATGTCAAAGTCACTGGAGCGCAAAATATAGGTCAAGGTCACCATGTCAAGGTACCTGCCAAGTCAGTACATCTAGGAGAAGCACTATGCAAGGTTTGGTAGTTGTACGCCTTATAGTTGAGAAGATCTGAAACGTCAACGTAAATTGTGTCCAAGTCAATGGAGTGCAAAATATAGGTCAAGGTCACTGGGTCAACATACCTGCCAAGTCAGGAGGTCAGGGAGATGTGTCATGCAAGGTATGATGGTTGTTGTAGAATTGTAGTTGATTAGAATACTAACTTTGACGTAAATGTCGAACTTCGACGTAACAGAACTGTTAACAGACAGATGGACGGACGAACGGACAGACGAATGGAAAAGCAGGCATCTTTGTCGCAAAGTCGGGAGGTCAGGGAGATGTTTCATACAAGGTTTGATGGTTGTTTAGTCTTGTAGTTGATTAAAATACTAACTTTGACATAAATGTCGAACTTCGACATAAATGTTGACAGACGGACGGACAAATGGACAGACATATGGAAAAGCGGACGCCTATATCGCAAAGTCAGGAGGTCAGGGAGATGTTTCATGCAATGTTTGATGGTTGTTTAGTCTTGTAGTTGATTAGAATACTAACTTTGACATAAATGTCGAACGTCGACATAAATGTTGACAGACAGACGGACGGACGGACTGACGGACGGACAGACGGACAGACGGACGGACAGAAAATCGGATGCCTATATCGCACCCTGCTACAAGCAGGTGCGATAAAAATGATAAAACTCCACCAGCCTTTTCTCAAGATTTTAAGCAAAATCACAACTCTGACATAAATCAAGGGCCAAAACTCCATTAAAAAGTAACAATATTGGCCCATTGTCTACCTCAAACTAGTTCTAGTCAGTATAGATAGGTACATAAAATTTGATCAAATTCTATCATATGGTTCTTAAGGTATTAAGTAAAAACACAATTTTGACATCAATCAAGAGTTTTAACTCTTGAAAACTCATGAAATTTTCAACCCCAACCTACATCTGGTCATTATTGATGTTTTTGTAAATTTTGATCAAAATCCATTCATTTTCTAGACATTGAGTGGAAATGAAATTTTGACATCAACCAATGGCCAGAACTCTGTTGAGAATTAACAAATTTTTTTCCATTTACAATTCCAAAGCACACCTCTTTAATATCAATGCCTAAGCAAAGCTTCAAGAAAACTCATTGAAAAAAACCTGCTCATCGGGGGAAATTAAATGCTGATGGACAAAGAGACAGACACTCAAACAGTGTAACAATAACCCATTACTATCATGAGGCCAGGTATAAAACAATGATTTGATTACATCTCTGATCTGAAAATTAGCTCATAGCTCCAGATTTTTCAGCTAAAATTGTGGAGTTTTTCTTATTACTCCATGAAAATGTACATTGCGGGTACTCATTAGAAGCACCTTACCAAGGTGCTTCTACTGAGTACCCACAATATATGTTTTCATGGAGAAAAATGAAAATTTTCTGCACATTAGTATAATTTGGAGCTATGGTCCTGTCCATTTATCTGATAAAATTACCTTTTCCCATGCTATGATCTGAATGGCTAACTTTTGCTGATGAACTGATAATGTTAACCCTTCTCTTGCTGAACACAACATGCCCTGTCTTAGCAAACAGTGTAGATCCAGATCAGTTGGCTTCTGATGCCAACTGATCTGGATCTGCACTGTTTGTCATTAAATATGTGAATTTCTATCAAAAACCTGGATCAAGTAATCTGACTGGCTGGAAATTAGAAGTGGACGTGGCATCTTAATTTATTCAGTATGACAAGTGTTAAGAAGAAATGGGCTGTGCCATGCAAAAGCGTGTCTTTGGCATATGCTGACAGCTAAGGCCCAGATCAGCCTGTGCATCCATGCAGCTTGATCAGGGCCCTCACTGTCTGCTTACAGAATCACTGGATACTACAGAATGTATGAATGGAGAGCAAAGACCCAGATGATACTTTGCACATGTGCAGGATGAAATGAATCTGTGAATTTTATGCATGCTCCAAGGTATTTTTTTCTTGTAGTGGCCCAAATCATGATGCTACTCCTTCCAACAATGTTAATAATTTTACAATAATAGTCAAAAGAAACAAGTTTCTCACTAACTTACCCTAACTAACTAATTTACCCTAAGTATTCTGCCACCATAACCCTTATCAGACTTGTCCTATAAAATGTGAACAAGTCCATTTGTGAACAAGTTCATTTGTGAACAAATGTGAACAAGTCCAGTTGTTAACAAATGTGAACCGGTCCATTTGCGAATAAATGAGAACAAGTCGGGTTGTGAACAAAGGTGAACAAGTCCAGTTGTTAACAAATGTGAACAAGTCTGACTGTGAACACGTCCAGCTGTGATCAAATAAGAACAGGCCCATTTGTGAACAAGTCCACTTGTGAACAAATGTGAACAAGTCCACTTGTGAACAAATGTGAACAAGTCAAGTTGTGAACACATGTGAACAAGTCCATTTGTTTGCTTTATGATGTATCTTAAAACAGTTAGATAAAAGGCAATTTCAAATAATGAGATGCCACATTCTGAGGCGTCTGATCCGGGTCTAAACTGTTTACTCAAGCATGTCTATCTTAGGGTAACCACTAACATTTTATCACATTACGAAAACATGCCTATTCAAATATACTGAAAATTTAACCATCAAAAATTGAAAATTTTCCAAAAAAAAAAAAAAAAAAATCTGATATTTTTCATGTTTCTGCTCAAAACATAGATTGTGGGTACTCGTTAGAACTGCCTTGACAAGGCAGTTCTAATGAGTACCCACAATCTATGGGTACTCGTTAGAACTGCCTTGACAAGGCAGTTCTAATGAGTACCCACAATCTATGTTTTGACCAGTAATAAGAAAAATAATGTATACCCTGTAAACCCCAGTTTTACTATATAAAAGTGGGGTTTAAGGGGGTCGAAATTATATAGGCATGTTTTTGTGATGAATAATACTAATGATAAAAAAATGAACAAATGAAACTTTGGCTTTCACATTTTGTATATACATGAATAGTACATAGTACATAAACATAAAAAGGTAAACAACCTTTATAGAAAATGCAATAACAACCATTATTATATAGCTACAAATATTGAATGATTAAAATGTGTAATAAAATCCAAATATTGAATAATTAAAAATGTATGATAAAATCCAAGAAGCATGCATGCATGTAGGTATCACTTGATGGCATGCTTATGCCCTCGAATGTTATTGTTACATGACACAGCTTTTGATCATGTCTTAGGGCAACAACGTCACACCAAAATGTGTCAAGCATTTGTGCGGGCTCTGAATTTTAGATATTAAAATGCCTATTTTGAGGCTACAAACAACTGAAAATGATGCAAAAGATTTGTAACATAATAAAAGGGTTATTGCACTGATATTGGTCAATATTGCACCATGTTGGTATATCAAGGGATGCTTGCTGTGAGCAACCTTTTATATACCAACACGGGGCAATATTCACCAACACCAGTGCAATAACCTTACAATAATCTAGAATGAGATTTTATTGATTGTGGTTACCCAAAATATTTGGAAAGATGCCTCAACAAAACAGTGCAGATACCAGTGAACAGCTCCTAAAGCAGTTTAATCAGGGGTGACACTATTTGCCATTCATCCAGCACACTTTGGACATCATCAGGGCCCAGCTGTTCAAAGCATCGTTAGCTTTACAAGCTTGTTAGTGGTCAAAATGCTAACTGTTCTAGTAGGTACAATATCTAATTCATGTTTTTTTGCTGAAAAAATGTGAGTAGTTTTTGCAGATGCAAAAGCTACTCACATTTTTTCAGCAAAAATATTAGCATATATTACATATTTAATGATCAAAATTTTAAAAATACGTTAACTAACGACATCGTTAGTTTTGAACAACTGGACTGAATAAATTTTAGGATTGTTTGAACTTTAAGATAAATATGATATGAAATGAAAGTGTCTGAATATTAGTGAATTATGGTACACAAGGTATTAAAATATGTTGTAAATATTTCATTCAGTTTACTGGGGTTGGTTTTTTTGATTGATTGAGTTGAGGTTTTACGGCCCAGTCAACCCATTAGGATCATGTAGAGGGCAGTCAATTTACCTAACCACATTCCCGAACAGGCTTAGTCCTCTAAGAGGTTAACAGGTAGTTGTACACATTCTTTTGCTAGAAAAAATCTCCACAAAAGAATGTTGCTGGATATGGCTGGGATTGAACCCTCAACCTCCTGATCACAAGTCAGACACGCATCCCACTGAGCCACCTAGGCAGGCTACTGGGGTTGGGGCAGGTGTGGGAGGTGAGGTGGTTGGGTGCTAATTGGTAACGATCTGTTGGTCCCTTGGGACAACTGTGTTATGAAAGCAATTGTGGGAAAGCCAAAACATGGTTGCTTAACACAGGTGCTTGTTTAATTTGTACAGATAAATTTTTGTTTATATATATATATATATATATAATATATATATATATATATATATAATATATATATATATATATATATATATATATATATATATATATATATATTCTTACGACATGAAAGCCGTAACAAAGGAATGAAGCATAGCTGAAAAAATATTCCGCCTTTCATGGGAATCGAACCCGGGTCCTCCCGGATAAAAATCCAATGCTCTAACCACTGAGCCAAAGAGTCGACTCCCTGACGCAGTTGTCAGAGATTGAATATATACTTAGAAGCTATGCGTAATCTGCCAAGGCAGATAATCGAAGGTAGGAGTGCTCGGTCGTAACACTCCCCCTCTTCAAGGAAGTCATCATTTATGATGACGTGAAGCCATTTTCGGCGTATAAAGTCCAATCCCGGACGAGCCCCCATCTTACGACATGAAAGCCGTAACAAAGGAATGAAGCATAGCTGAAAAATATTCCGCCTTTCATGGGAATCGAACCCGGGTCCTCCCGGATAAAAATCCAATGCTCTAACCACTGAGCCAAAGAGTCGACTCCCTGACGCAGTTGTCAGAGATTGAATATATACTTAGAAGCTATGCGTAATCTGCCAAGCAGATAATCGAAGGTAGGAGTGCTCGGTCGTAACAATATATATATATATATATATATATATATATATATATATATATACAGTGGAACCTCTGTTAAGCAGCCACCCAGGGGAATGGCCAATTTTGGCTGCTTAAGAGAGGTGGCTGCTTAGCGGAGGTACTCACTCACCAGCAATGTTGCGACAATATAACCGAAATGGTGGGCTGTTAGTGAAATTCACACTATGATTATGATACTTCTTTTAGTATAACGGTATCTATATTTATTTATTGTCTGTAACATGCCTAACTGCCCAAAATAACAATTATATATTGTTTATTCTGATCAATTTTTAGGATAAAATCAGTTTGCTCAAGAAGTATTCAGCAGCAATGCTAATTACTATACCAAAATAACACTAAGTATTGGGATAGATATGTCATTGCAAACAGTGTAGATCCAGATCGGACTCCACAGAATGCAGCGTCTGATCTGGGTCTTCACTGTTTGTAATATTTCAGCGTTTCTTGGAATTATGTAGGACCCACACTAAACTCTTCCGTGACTATTCTGGAGCAGCACTTAAGGGGTTTTTGAAGACATGTTTACGAGAGAGTCAACCGAAAAGGATTAGTGAAACTGAAAGTAGAGTTGTTTATTTACCGGAAAAACACATGTGTCAATAATCATTTTGAGCAATTCGCATTCAGCGATTTGACCGTCGCAATTACCTGTAGGCGTAAACATCAACGGTCAATCATCAATATAGGCGTAAACATCAACGGTCAATAGTCCTTTAATCAATTAGTCGGTCTTCATAAATTGTTCAATAAACACAAGCCATGCGGTTCCGGTTGGTCACGCGCTGACCTTTGAACGTCAATGTCGCGTGGTGCTTGAAAAAAAGAAATTAAAACTGTGCAACAAACGAATTATTTTTCTATTACATTTTTTTTCTTTTTTAAAGGTACACATCAAAATAATTAACTTATTTCTTGTCGATAATTAAAAATGTATTTCTCTCTCTTTTTTTTTTTTTTTTTTTTTTGATGCGGAATGCGATTTCCATGAATTTTTGTATTCCTACTTTCGATTTCTGTGCCGCCGGTTTTCCGACTCGCTGTCAATTTGACCGTTTAACGGAGGGATTTTGGCCCAAAAATCATAAATTATTATGGCCGCTGACCGGAGGAGGGAGGTGACCGTTTATCAGAGGTAAAATATATAGGAAAACACCTCGGGGGGAATGAAAATGGCCGTTAATGGGAGGTGACCGCTCATCGGAGGTGACCGTTAGTGGAGGTGCCACTGTATGTATATATATATAAGACAGGTGATTGCTTAACCCATAGTAGTCTGGAGACCCCTAAAAGGGTATCTGGCAAACAGTGCAGACCCAGATCAGATGCAGCAGAATGCACCAGGGTCTCCACTGTTTGCAAATAGTGCAACCATTTTTCTCTAGGAATATAAAAATCTGACCTACCTAAAAGTGAAATGGACTGTTCCAATACATAGCGTGGATGTGTTTTTCTGTCTATAATGGGTTAAGACAGATTTGACTGTATGTGATATTTCCACATACATGTATTACAAAGAGATAGTTGTCATTTGTATTTTGTATAATGTATTTACTCGAAGACTAGAGAAAATTAATAGATTTTCATCCATTTAGAAAAAATCTAGAAAACAAAGGAGTAGATGGTTGGATTTTCTTTTTATTTTTTATTCCTGGGCCACTTGTGAAGAGGTATGTCATAGCAAAACAAGTTAACCAATGCTATCATGTGCAGAAAGAAGAAAACCTTGTTTTATTACTCTTTTCATAACAAATAATTCAATTGCAATTTTTAAGAGTGTTATAAGATCTGCTTTCAGCTTAAGTCCAACTGTCTCTACTGACTAAAATTATCAGTTGATGACATTCAAAATACTTCACCTTTTCCAAGAAAATAGGGCCTGACATATCATGTAAATCAGCTCTTTTTGTGAGTTGATTCTGTAAAATGTAAAGCACTAAGAAAAGAAGCTTTGTTTTGTTGTCTGCTAATTTATTAGTTTTGTTATCTGTTTCTTTATTTATTAGTGTATTAACCCATAAACTGCCAATCACAACAATTGTCGTCTGCTTTGTCATCTGCTTGTGATTTTAAAAGTCATTTCTGCAAACAGTGTGGACCCAAATCAGACTGCTCCTTTAGGAGCAGTCTGATCAGGGTCCACACTGTGCTTGTATGCAAAAATAGGTTTGAAAAGTATGCAAGAATATTCAGCAGATGACATAAACAGACGACATTTTCAGATGCAGGTTTTCTTGGCTTTTAAGGATTAAGACTTATTAACAACACAAACTATGACATGAAGAAAAAAAAAAAAAAAAAAAGAAAAAAAATCTTTAGGCTGCACAGCTTAAGAAGAGAGCCTTTGTGTCATATGCAAAATCTAAAGGCCCAGATCAGACATACAATCAGGGCCCAGTTGTTCAAAGCTAATGATGCCGTTAGTTAACAGATCATTAAAACTTTGATCATTAAATATGGCATTATACATTAATATTTTTGCTGAAAAAATGTGAGTAGCTTTTGCATTTGCAAAAGCTACTCACATTTTTTCAGCAAAAATACCTGTGAATTAGATATTGTACTTACTAGAACAGTTAACATTTTGACCACTAATGAGCTTGTTAAGCTAATGATGCTTTGAACAACTGGGCCTAGACATCTCCATTTGTCAATACATTATACTTTATCCATCGTTTCTGTAAATACTGGCACATTTGCTCTAGCATCCGCTTTGCTTCGATCTCTGGCCAAATCATACCAAAGACTTTCAAAATGCTACTAGTTGCTCTTTCTCTTGGCATTTGGCATAAAAAAGTACAGCTCAGAGTCAGAACTCATTGGCCAGGTGTTGGTTTAATGCAACTGAATGGAATATCATGTCATACATCTGAGGTGTGATATTTCAGTGTCAGGCAGCACTCTAAAAGTGAGCACTGAGCTCCCTGCCACATCAAGACACCGTTGCAAGAGGACTTAAGCATATAAGCCCTAATAAAACAAACAAAACAAGGCCCACAGATCTGGGCCTTAATTACATACAAATGGCATATGGACCCTTTTCTAATGCTGCACATTGTATCATATACATACAATAAGCAAAAAAAGATCAGCCGGCACATTCATTCAGTCTGATCACATTTTACAAGCAAAAACATACAGGCCTTAGAGAAATTACACAGCAAACTGCAGAGCCTGCCTGGACTGCACTGACACACAAGCAGATCTAGTTTATTGTAATTACCATAAATATTTGAACAGACTTGAGCAAACAATGTAGACCCAGATCAAAGGAGCAGTTTGATGAGGGTCTATACTGTTTGCCATTCCATCACAACATTTTAGACATATCACAATGTTGTTAGGATTTAGAGTCAAAGAAAAATCAATAAAATTGTGAACCTCAGACAAAAGCACATAACAGTTAATGAAGTTTGCTGAAAATTTTGTGAAAATTGAACAAGTAACTGAGAAGATATAGCCTTCCTAACATCTCAATATCACTGCCATTTCCTTTGCTAGTTTGAAGTGTCGGTCATACGACATTTTTTCTTTAAAACGTTATTTTAAGTTGGCAAGTTGCTTTTAAAGCTAGAATCCCAGATCTTTCCATCATATTCGATACAAAGAGTATGTCTACTAGGGCGGACTATCATGCTAAATTATGACTATTACAATACTATCACTGTCTCTATCATGATACTATCACTATCAAGGTTCTAATATCACGATGCATCAGGATACTATCACCATTATCACTATTTTAATGAATTTGGTTGATTTTATAAAACCGGACTACCTGTAAAGATACTTAACATTACTGCCCTCTCTTTATTCTCATACTTTGTTAATTTAGACCAAAAGAAAAGCTTTAGTGGTATTACAGAAGGAGAAAATCTACAGGGACAAAACTATCAAAACTATCGATAGTTGAAGAGACTATCGGCCATAATTATCAATAGTTGAAAACACTATCACGCTAGCACTATCATGGCATTCACTATCATGATGCATCAATATACTGATGTACCATTACATCCCTAATGTCTACATGTATAAAGAGTATATATACAATTATTCAATGAACTGACCATAATATGTCCATATGTGGTTATTTTAAAATTTTGATTGTGAGGCTATGTCACTAACAGTCCAGTTTCCATCTCAGACTTTTTTTTTTTTTAAACTTGCCACTTTCTTACCTGGAGTCAGATTTTCATAAAATTTTCACCATCGTATCTTGTTGTCAAATTTCTATTGACTGATGTATATTTCTTACAAGATAGGGATTTCCCTTTAAATAAGAAATTGATATATCTGACTATTTATGGTAGTTATAGTACATTATGTAAGTGATAGGTAATATTTTGTTTGTTGGAGCTTAACTATCAACTTGCCAATACACCAGAACCTCTTTATAGCACTATTGCTGGGATCCAAGGCAAAAACCATGTTAGCTAAACAACTGTGTTGTACCCAAATGAAAATGTATAGATTATATAGAAAAATGACCATAAATGGTCATTTTTCTATATAATCTATACATTTATGGTCATTTTTCTATATAATCTATACATTTATTGTTTGAGATTTTCCAGCCCAGTAAACCCAATAGGGTCATATCAAGCGCAGTCAGTTTACCTAACCATACTTTTACTGGGTAGGATTAGTCCGCTAAGCAGTTAACCAGTATTGTCACATTCTTTCGCCAGAAACTGACAACTGCCCTTCTTTCATCAGTGGAAGGGAGAGAATGATCATTTATGGTCATTTTTCTATATAATCTATACATTTTTGTTTGGATACATAAATGGTCATTTTTCTATATAATCTATAAGTTTTTGTTTGGATACAACACATTTGGGATCCACCTTTAAACCATCTTATATTGGAAAAACTGTCCTAGAATTGTTTGTTGCGGCTCAACTATCAGTTTGCCAACAGTTCTAAAACTGCTGTTTGTTGCTGCTCAACTATCAGTTTGCCAAGTTCTTAAACTGCTGTCAGTGGTGTTTGTGTTTCAGCTTGTGAATAGTGCAGGAATGGCAACATTTTGCTTCGTAATATTGGTAGCGACACATCCTAGCCTGGACCACCAGTTTACAGCGTGTCCATTCATCCTTGCAACCGGGATCTAGAAAGATAAAACAGTATCAACATGTTATGGTAAATGTCCTAAAATTTCAAACACTTTATTCCATACTTTTTTGGTCCAAAGTTTGCTTTTCTTGCAGTTGTTTCATAAAATATTTGGTGGAATGACAAACAGTGTAGACCCTTATCAGACTGCTCCTTCAGGAGCAGTCTGATTTTGGTCTGCATTGTTTGCATATTTCATTTTGTCAAACTTTTGTTTGGATTTTAGACTATTTACCATACTTTGTAAAAGGGTACTGACAAATTCTAGCCTGGACCACCAGGGAAACTAATACACTTCCAATGTTGAAATGATCTCTTGCAGCCTTTCTCTTAAGAGACTACTCTTCAGGGCAAGAAATTGCTCCCTCTGGGAGCAAATTCTGTCCATTAGAATAGTGCTCATTTTTAAAAGTTTCAAATACTATGAAGCCAACTTACTATTTACAAAAGGTGTATGCGTTCACATTAAAGACTTTGATATCACACTTAGACTAAGAAAACTGATTTGCACAACATTTCAAACCCTATTTTCATGGGGAAATAATACATCATCAGTTTGTCATCGTCTGAATCTTCCTAGAGCACTAAAGGTTAAAACTTAATTTATTTTATTCGCAACATCACACAGTTTGCCACTAATTCAGTGTTTTTAGACACATTAACATGTAGTAAAATGGGCAGGTTTTTTTTTTTTTTTTTTTTGCGGTGGTTGGGGGGGGGAGGGGGGTTCAAATTTAAGGACAAGTATGGTAAGCAGAATATTTTAGGAAAATAAATGGTAAGACACAAGAAAATTTTGTTTATCAATCAGCAGATACTGAATCTTTCTTATTTCTTCATGGCAACAAAGGTATATCATCTCATCAGAATCATCTCACTGCGTAATAATGACCATTTTTTCTGGGACACCCATTGTATCCAAAACACTAGATCCATAGCTCCAAATAAGCTCTTTTTTCAACTGAAAAGAGCTGAAATTTTTCTTATTTCTCCTAGAAAATATAGGTTGTGGGTACTCATTAGAAGTGCCTCGGTGAGGCACTTCTAATGAGTACCTGCAACCTATGTTTTAATGGAGAAATAAGAAAAATATCATGTGGATATCCCCACTTATCTGGAGCTATGAGGTCCATAGCTTACCTTCATCCAGCTGAGGCAGGTCACATGACTGTGTGTTACAGGTTCTGCGTACAGCTGGTTTGTCTGTCTCTAGACAGGAAGAGCTCGGGGTAAGCCTTGTATCCAAGCACAGAATATCTCGAGATTTTACTCCAGTACCACAGGACTTTGAACACTGAAAGAAACAAGAAATGTCTTTATTTATTAGATGTACCCACACAGAAACCACTAGATGCAGTTGAAGGCATGCCATCGCAAATCCCAACGCTCCATGCTAATGTTGCTCTCGCACACTCTTACCACATGGGGTAGTCACATAGTTAAATTCTGCCCAGTAGTTTAGGAGGAGATAGAATGGACAGATGGACAGACAGACAGATGGACAAACAGAGGCATTAACAATATCCCCATTGCTTTTTTTTTAGAACATGGGGATAAAAATGTAACAGATAAAATGATGGACAGATATAAGGATGGAGGGACAAAGAGAAAACTGTATACCCCCTCCCCCACAAACATAGTTTGAGGAGAGTATAATGAATAAACAAACTACAGTAAATGCCCTAAAATTTCATACACCAAAGTTTCTGACAAAATGACATATACAAACAGTGCAGACCCAGATCAGATGGCTCCTTCAGGAGCAGTCTGATCAGGGTCTACACTGTTTACCATTCCGCTAAGTATTTTAAGAAACATTTTGCATAAAAAGCAAAATTTAGGTCAAAAAAAGTATGGAATAAAGTGTTTGAAATTTTAGAAAATTTACTGTAACATGAAACAACTGCATAAAATGCAAAATTTAGGCAAAAAAAATATATGTATATGGAATAGTGTTGAAATTTTAGGACATTTACTGTAACATATATACCCTAAGTATTCAGAGAGACATGCCTGAGTAAATAGTGAAGACCCAGAATGTGCCATGTGATCAAGGCCTGCACAGTTTGCCATTCACCCAAATGTTTTTGACACATCAACAGGGAGTAAAGTAGACCCTTTCAAACTTTAACCCTTCTCTTGCTGAACACAACATGCCCTGTCTTAGCAAACAGTCTGGATCTGCACTGTTTGCCATTAAATATGTGAATTTCTATCAAAAAGCCGGATCAAGTAATCTGATTGGCTGGAAATTAGAAGTGGGTGTGGCATCTTAATCTATTCAGCACGAGAAGGGTTAAGAAGTAGGGTAAGTAGTTTTAAAAGATGTCCAAATATTTTGGGAAGTAACAGTATGCCATGAGAATACAGTAAATGTCCTAAAATTTTAATACTTTTTTCCATACTTTTGTGTGTGTGTGTGTGTGTGTGTGTGTGTGTGTGTGTGTGTGTGTGTGGGGTGGGGGTGGGGGGGGGGCTGAATTTTGCTTTTTATGCAGTTGTTATTTAAAATTCTTATTGGAATGGCAAAGTGTGAAGACTCTGATCAGACTACTCCTGTTTGATCTGGGTCTGCACTGTTTGCATATGCCATTTTGTTGCAAACTTTTGTGTATGAAATTTGAGGACATTTATCATAAACAAGAAAGCAGTACAGATACACTGACAAGCATATACAGTCAAACCTGTCCTAAAGGCCACCTGTATTAAGCAATCACCTGCCTTTGAAGGCCACTATTTCAGATCCCATCAAAGGCAAGTAAGTGGAAATCTACCTGTATTAAGCAAGCACCTGCCTTAAGCAACCAATTTTTGGCTTTCCCATAGGTGCTTGCTTAACACAGGTTTGACTGTATTACAAAGATCCAGATAAGAGGAGTATCCAGGTAAATGATTTTCTTATTTCTCATCACAAAAACATGCCTTATATAATTTTGACCCACTTAAACCTCACTTTTATATAGTAAAACTGGGGTTTACAGGGGTATACATTATTTTTCTTATTTCTGCTCAAAAACATAGATTGTGGGTACTTGTTAGAACTGTCTCATTGAGGCAGTTCTAATGAGTACCCACAATCTATGCTTTGAGTAGAAATATGAATAATATCAGTTTTTTATCTGAAAATTTTCAGTTTTTGCAGGTGAAATTTTCTATATACATGTATTTGAATAGGCGTGTTTTCGTAATGCAGACAGAAAATGGCCTTATGATGTATGTGTCTGATTATTTTGGTAAATGCTGCATGCATATCATGGCATTTACAAGTGAGAATTTGTAAAATCAAACCTGTTAGGTGATACTGTATTTACCCTACAGAAATGAGGAAACTTAAAGCATACAGTCAAACCTGTCTTAAGCAAGCGGCTAAGGGAAAGTCCAAAATCGCTTGCTTAAGAGAGGTTGGTGCTTAATAGAGGTTTGACAGTGAAGGGTAAATTCTCATGGCGGCCATGTTTTCTAGTACTAGACAGGAGTTCTCTGGGATAAGGGTATTATGTTACTTATATGTACAGATAAATATACTTGTTCAGTGTATGTACTTGTACCTAAAGTAACAAGGAAAAGACAAAACTGTTTGAAGCAAAAATGAATTTATTGAAAAATAATGAGAAAAATATATATACATGTACATGTACATGTACATACACACTGTATATAGAAATAAAATCATCATATGAAGCGTGTTTATGTTGTTTTTGTTCTGAATATCCAATAATAATTAAGGAAAGTGAGGGATACACCTATTCCTTAAAAAAAAAAAAAAAAAACTTTCATAAAACACTGCAACTTAACCCTATTGGCTAGCAGTGAAAACAAAAGCAAAATAATTATTAAGCGAGCTACCAATCAACCATAAATGAATAACGCCGTAAACATACAATTAGGGTATTAATCTGATGAAGCTGGTCAAGCATTGTAATTAAAAGTTCTATGTGTGATTTCTCACCTTTGCTAATTCCCAAACAAACAGTCATTATTCCCTAATTAAGTGCACCTGTCAAACTATGCGATCCAATTGATCTCCACCACCATTTACTAAAAGCAAATTCGCCAGAAACTTAGATTCCATCGAAACAAATTGCTTTGAAATGGCCGCATCAATTATCGGGTTTTCCAGACGCTTGGTTTTCTGATTCAGTTTCATAAATCAATACGAACACGGGATACAGTGACTGGTTTTTATCATGGTCGAAGTATTTGTCCAGAGCCGAGAGCCAGATAATGCGTGCTTGTTTGCTGAAAGCCGCAGAAGATAAAAATGCGCCGAATTTGATACTGGTTTAACATACCGAAAATAAAACAATACAAATACTAAAACGCTTGCTTAATGGAGGACTTTTATTTTAAAATAAATATATATTTGATACAGTGACTGCTCGAAGCCATTACTAATGTTCCTGCAGGCTGGAAGTAGAAAAATCTATTTCAATCTTGAGATTACCTCTGACCATTTTGTATTAAACCATTCTGGTGGGCAGGGTCCTAACTTGGGGCAGGGCTCTTCTGTGACTGGCTTTGGTTTTCCCTGACAATTTTCTTCTTCCACCACAGCAAATAGTTCTTCCCCTAATTTCTTCATACATACTACATCTCGTGATCGCATAGACAACCCACAGGTTGCTGAACACTGCAAATATAGACATATGAAGAAAACATTATGACTGTATTCTCTCTAAATATTTGAATATCGAGGGTTGAGTGCAAGACTAGCGTAACTCAGATGGTTGTTTTTCCCCAAACCTAATCTCCTCACCATGAAGGCATTATGAAGATTACAACATTTCTTTCTGTAAACAATGAAAATTTAGGTGCCATTGCTCGTATGAGCAATGGCACCTAAATTTGCATTGTTTACAAAGGGGTCCAAGTTGCCCCTAAACAAGGGTTTCAAAAATATGTTTGAGTTACAATAGTCTTGCGCTCAACCCTCGATATATACACCTAAGCAAACAATGTTAGACCCTGTTCAAACTGCTCAATTCAACCCTGTTAGGGGTTTATGTTTATAAGTTCTGAAATCCCTCAGTTTCAGTGGAAATTTGTTAAAAGATATTGATTAGGGGTGCAAAGAAGCCTACTTCTGATCAGTGCTTGTTTGACTCATGAAATAAGGCACCCCTTTAATTTTAGATTCTCCTAAATAGAAGCAAATGAACTTTCAACAAACAAACCTATGGTAGATTTGTCTGCATTCAAGATCAATCAGTGACATTATTCTAAAATAAAAACTTTAAGTTTAAGTTATAATACCCTGCCATTATCGTTTGTGGGCAGATAAATTTGTCAAACATTGATGAAATTTCCCCATTAGCAATCCCAAACCAGATCTCCTTAATATCAATGCATGTACCAAGTTTGATAAAAATCCCTTGACATTTACTCAAGTTATCGTCCAGAAAGGAAAATATAGGCGCGTCTTGGGCAGATAACTTCGTCAAACTTTGACGAAATTTGCCCATTAGCAATCCCAAACCAGATCTCCGCAATATCAATGCACTTACCAAGTTTTGCAAAAATCCATTGATGTTTACTTAAGTTATCATATGGAAATGAAATACGTACGTACGGACGGACATACAACTGACAGACAGATGGAAGGACAGACACATGGACGTGAAACCATAATACCCCGCCACTATCGTGTGGCAGGGTATAAAAACATGAATATCTTTGACTCTTTTTATCTGTCCTTTTTTGGGTCGATTGTTTACAATCGAGCCACATTATACAAATGCCAAAATTGCCTTAAGGTAGTTGTCCATGTGATTATCATTGACTAATGTAATCAAACTGCACCTTAGATGAAATCCAGGTAACAGTTATTTATAGACATGCTATTCTTGTCACTGTGACATCAGTGCTGTTGATAGAGGCTTATCTATAAAACGTAGACTTTACCTTGGTGTGGATAACTGTGGTCAACAGCCAGCATTTTTTTCAGTATGTGGCATCTGAACAGGGTCTACACTGTTTGCTATACATATAGCAATATTTTAGACACATTAAGAGATAGCAGACTGGACTATTTCGAATTTTAGGACAAGTATGGTAAGTAGATAAGATGTCCCAATACTAAGGGTAAATACGGTAAATAAAATCATCTTTGAAAATAATGGCATTTCATCAAATAATTTGTTTTTACATGCAAAACACATACATAGTATAGTAAGAACAGAAGAAAACCAGCAGGATTTTGACCCAATGATTTTTCAACATGGTGGGACCACATTACTAAATGGTGTTTATGTCAACGTTAACTCTAGTGATTATAAGGGAAGTGTTATGCGAAGTTAACCAGTCATGAACTGATTAAAAGAACACAAATCTTTGCATGTGGTAAAGCAAACATGAAAACTGAAGTTTGAATTAAGCAAATGTGTAATGAAACGTTTTCTCTATAATGTCAGTCAACTTAAATCTAATGTTTTCATAGCCTTGTTTGTTTGTTTGTGTTGAGGTTTTACGGCCCAGTCAACCCAGTGGGGTCATGTCGAGCGCGGTCAGTTTACCTAACCACAAGTTTACTGGGCAGGCTTAGTCCTCTAAGCGGTTAACCAGTATTGTGCACATTCTTTCGCCAGAAACTGACAACTGCCCTTCTTGAATCAGCGGAAGGGAGAGAATGACCGTAGAAAATATTTCATGATCAATCTCCACGAAAGAATGTTGTCGACCTCGGCGGGGGTTGAACCCGCGACCTCCTGATCTCCAGTCGGACGGCGCATCCAACTGAGCCACCGAGGCCTTGTGTGGATGGGTTTGTCTCAGATGATTTTCTTGCAACAGGCAAAATTAAAAAAAGATTTTATTACTATGTTTCTGTGAAAATAATACTGGCATTTAAGGTGACCCATCTGCCTAGCAGACAATTCACATGAAATGTCAACCTTTTTTTTTGTTGAAAAAGAAAATGAAAATGAAAATGTCATTCAATGTGTCTGATAAAATGGCATATGCACACAGTGCAGACCCAGATCAGACTGTTTCTAAAGGAGCAGTCTGATCAGGGCTACACTGTTTGCCATTCCACTAGGTATTTTAGGAAACAACTGCATAAAAAGCAAACTTTGGCCAAAAAGGTATGGAATAAAGTGTTTGAAATTTTAGGACATTTACTGTAGCACTTATACAGTATGAGCTTAACTATACCTAATTTAGTGCCACAGAGGCCTTTCTGTTATTTAAACTTCATCAGTGTGGTTAAACCCCAAAAGTTTGGAAATGAAACGTATGATGCTCATGTATGGCAAGCAGCAAGACATACAGAAAGCAAAATAAGTCTAAAAAGTAGATCCTGAACCCACTAAGATACATGTCATTTTGGCAAGTCAGTCTTAGTTTTAGAAAAATTTTTTTGAATTTGTACTATTAACAAAGATTGAGGTATAAAAATAGTTGTTTAATTCAGTACGTAAGTACTGACGTTAACACCGCAGTATCAACCTCAGCACTTAGGAACTGATACTGAGCTGATGTTTTGCTTTATGGCTCAGGTATTAATGACTCCTACCTGTGACCATGGTCCTTCAAACCAGTGCCCTCCACATGGCCTTGTTTTCTTACATGGTTTCCTTGTACGTGGTTTCTCACCACATTTCACCTCCTCCAGTTTGGAGCCGTCTGGTGCTGCACAGTACACAGTTCTAGTGTGGTAACCTGAGCCACATTCACTGGAACACTAACGAAAATAACTTCATTAACTCTTAAAGCATGCACATACAAAATTGTAACAGATGGCATTCTCTCTCTCCCCTCTCTCTCTCTCTATATATATATGTAATACTGAAATACATATTCTGAGAAAATAAGACAACATGTCACATGAAATGCCCAGTTTTATTTTCTCAGAAAATAAAAATAATAAGAAAGTCTTCTACTACCATTGTTCTGGTGCTTTAAGGGTTAAAATGGAGTTTGGAAGATCTTAAAACTCCAAATATGTGGGATTATTATCCAAAACCTGTAATAGACTTTCATCAGAATGGACTTGTGGCAGTTAAGCAATTTTTATTAGTACAAACAATATGTTTTATTAAAAATATGTAAAATATTCTGTGGGTATGCATGTGTGTTTGCGTGTGTATGCGCATGTGTCTTTTGCTGTTTTTTCTGGATTACTATGGTATATAGTAACATAGCCAGATTTGGGATTGGGAAGTGTTGTGTCCTTGAGTACGGTAAATGTCCTAAAATTTTGAATATCAAAGTGTCTGACAAAATGACATATGCAAACAGTGCAGACCCAGATCAGACTGCTCTTGAAGAGCAGTCTGATCAGTCTACACTGTTTGCCATTTCACTAAGTAGTTTAATAGACCGCTGCATAAAAAGCAAATTTTGGCCAAAAAAGTAAGGAATAAAGTTCAAAATTTTAGGACATTTACTATAACATAATTCTAGGCATTCAGAGAGACAAGCCTGGGTAAAGACACTTTATCCACATTGATTGCTTGTAAATATATGTATTTTTTTTTTATTTGGGTTTTACGGCCCTTTCAAGAATATTTCACTTATATCAAGCCGATCGTTCATCAAAGGTGGGCGAAAACCGGAGAACCCGGAGAAAAACCACCTGACCATCCATAAGCAGAACTTGGCTTTCCCACATATGACCCGAGCCAGGCTCGAACCACAGCGGTGAGAAACCTAATGGATCAAGAGTCAACTCTCTTATCCACTAGGCTACAGGGGCCCGTATAAATATATGTATAGTCTTCACTGTGTTAGACGAGCCGCTCTATAAATCTTATGTTACTACGCGTTTCAATATTCATTAGACTTTCAGTCGAGTGCAGAGAATCAAACTGCAACATTCTGATGTCATCACAGATGTCATTGCACCGAAAATCTGTTAGAAACAAGCAAATTCCATGGGGAATTTATGTCCCCCGCCTTATTTTTATTTGAGGTGTTAAAAATGGGTAAGTTAACCAGAGGACCATTGGTCCTGTATCACCGACCTAAGCATTGAAGCAGGAAACCAGTGATAAAAAATAATTTGAGGATTCTGAAAAAAACACATGCATATCTTCAGACCATCCTTAAGGCACCTGTAAAGTTTCAAAAGGATCTGCTTAAAACTGTGGTAGGAGTTACGGGGACAAGGTACCTACTCCCTATAAGCTTCTGTAGTATTAGAACTCAAAAAATGTCTAAGTTAAAAATGCGGAAAAAGTAATAAAAATTATTTCAGGATTCTGAAAAAACCACATGCATATTTTCAGGCCATCCTAAAAGCCCATGTAAAGTTTCAAAAGAATCGGCCAAAAACTGTTGGAGGAGTTAAGGGGACAAGGTACCTACTCCCTATACACTTCTGTAATATTAGAACTCAAAAAATGTCTAAGTTAAAAATGCAGAAAAAGTAATAAAAAATTATTTCAGGATTCTGAAAAATCCACATGCATATCTTCAGGCCATCCTAAAAGCCCATGTAAAGTTTCAAAAGGATCAGCCAAAAACTGTGGGAGGAGTTAAGGGGACAAGGTACCTACTCCCTATACACTTTTGTAATATTAGAACTCAAAAAATGTCTAAGTTCAAAATGTGTAAAAAGTGATAAAAAATAATTTCAGGATTCTGAAAAAACCACATGCATATCTTCAGACCATTCTTAAAGCACCTGTAAAGTTTCAAAAGGATCGGCTTAAAACTGTGGTAGGAGTTATGGGGACAAGGTACCTACTAAAAATTTGGAACCACGCGCCACGCACCACGGAAAGCCAAAAACAGTGTCCCTCCGCTTTTCTTCGAAAAGGCGGGGGACAACAAACATCAAAAGGTTTTATATTGCGGTCTTGTTGATTGCCCAATTCTGATTATTGACATATGATGAGTTATCTTGCATGTGATTGGTTTTGATTCAGTGGGCCGAGACAATTAAGCCTGTAAATGATCTGTGATTAACTTGTCCTCTATCTGGCCAGGTACAGCTGGTGTGAAGTACTGGCACTTTATTTGTGCATCTTACATGAATTATTCTCGACCCGATCGGCTGCGATTGCAACTCAAAATAATAAAACTGCTAACATTGTGCATAAAGAATGTCCGTCCTTGTAAGTATGCACTATAAATAAAACAGACCTTTATTGGACCGCGTAGACTTGTCTGCATCAGCAATTTTTGCGTTTGCAATAAGACATGCTTTTTACTACTCGGAACTCTATGGAATAAACCGGTAGACTCATGAACCATAAAAAAGTTACTTACTTCTTGGGCAAGATACGGTGACCTAGACCAGCCTGCGCATAAAAATGTTTCTAGATCCTGTTAATGCTGTCAAGCAAACTGTAGGTCCTGATCGGAATAAGTGGATGCGACAGCCTGCTGTCCTATCATAGTTTTTGGCTACTTTTTTTTGTAATTGGTAAAGTACCTTTTTTGATTTAATGTTGAATGACCCACCTTCTGTTAAGCAAGTGACTAGTTTGATGTTTTTGTGGATGGTTTCTGATCAAAGTAGGTCAATGCCTCTGAAATTGGCTGCCGTTAGACAGTTGTCATAATGTCACATCCGCACCAAAGTCTAATGGATATTGAAATGCGTAGTAATTGTTTCAAAACTTGGATATAAAAAATATTAACTACAACTTTTACTGTATTCCCTTTTTAGGACAAAAACAGCCCTGATACATAATAAGCAATCTCAATCTAAGATGAGTAGCAAACAGTGTAGACCCAGATCAGAGGTCATGTTCTGTGGCAACTAATCTGAGTCTACACTGTTTGCAGGCCTCTTTTTGTTTCTTTTTTTTTTTTTTTTGCTCAGGTCTATTCAACCATGAGTAATTTCAGGCCTTTTTATGCCTCGGTCAAAGGCAGATGGGCATATCATATTTACCCCGGCTCTGTGTGTGTGTGTGTGTGTGTGTGTGTGTGTGTGTGTGTGTGTGTGTGTGTGTGTGGAAGTGTGTGAGTGTTACCAAAACCATGTCCAGTCCATAACTTTGTTTTTCCTTTATAGATTTGGAAATTACTTGGCAAAAATGTTAACCATCATGAGACAAAGTCGCATGCAAGATCCAGGTCCATAGCTCCAAGGTCAAGGTCACACTTAGACGTCAAAGGTCAAAAATAGGGTCTACCTTTTCTGTCTGGTCCATAAGTTTGTCATTCCTTGATGGATTCAGAAATTACTTTGCAGAAATGTTAACCATCATGAGACTATGTGTCACATGCAAGACCCAGGTTCATAGCTCCAAGGTCAAAGTCACACTTAGAGACCAAAGGTAAAAATTGGGGTCTATTTTTTGTGTCCAGTCCAGAACTTTGTCATTACTTGATGGTTTTGGAAATCACTTCGCAGAAATATTAACCATCATGAGACTATTTGTAGCTTGCAAGACCAAGGACTGTATCTCCAAGGTCAAGGTCACAATTAGAGGTCAAATGTCAAAAATAAGGTCTGTTTTTCATGTCCAGTCCATAACTTTGTCATTCCTTGATAGATTTGGAAATTACTTTGCAGAAATGTTAACCATCATGAGACGATGTGTGGCTTGTAAGACACAGGCCCGTAGCTCCAAGGTCAAGGTCACACTTAGAGGTCAAAGGTAAAAAATGGAGACTTTGTGTCCAGTCCATGACTTTGTCATTCCTTGATGAAGTTAGAAATTACTTTGCAGAAATGTTAACCATCATGGGACAATGTGTCAGGTGCAAGACGAAGACCCATAGCTCCAAGGTCAAGGTCACACTTACAGGCCAAAGGTAAAAAATGTATTCACATTATGTCTGTCACACAACACTCATTACTATGTCCCATGTCACATAGTGCATCTGTGTCCTATGGGCACAATTCTAGTTTTTGTTTCTTTTATTTCTCAGGCCTGTTTATCCTTGAGTAATTTCAAAACATCCCTCTTCAATTCCATACCTCTTCTGACCAAGCTGTATGGTACCAGCCCTTGGCACAGACACCCATGTCACATGATTGTGAGGTCTCGGGTTTTACCCCATCACATTCTCGGTTGGGTACTACTTCACCGGCCACATTCACACACTCCACTGTTCTGGTCCTCTGTCCCACACCACAATTTACTGAGCACTGGAACAAGATTTATTATACATGTATTTACCAATTAACCCTTGTCATGCTGAATAAATCAAGATGCCACGCACACTACTAATTTTCTGCCAATCAGATTGCTTGATCCAGGTTGTTGCTATAAATTCACATACTTATTGACAAACAGTGCAGATCCAGATTAGTTGGCTTCTGAAGAGCAAAGGCAGGGTATATCCAGGTTCAGCATGACAAGGGTTGTTTTTCCAACATCTTACTGTTGTTACCATACCTGCCCTAAAGTTTTAATCATTTGACAACCCTAACAGCACTTTAGCAAATTTTGTAGCAGATGATATTCTGAATTTTTTTTACTTTTTATTTTTCAAAGAAAATAAGTCTTGACATTTCAAATGAATCATCTGCCAGATGATTCACATGAAATGTCAAGACTTATTTTCTTTGAAGAATGAAAAAAAAAAACATTTCCAAATGCAGTCTGCTACAAATTTTGTTTGGTGCTGTAAGGGTTAAATGTTGTAAGGGAATGGTTTAACCCATTTATGCCTGGCGTCCACTAATTGGGACATTGGCAAACAGTTTAGGCCCAGATCAGAAGCCGCAAAATGTGGCATCTGATAAGAATCTAGACTGTTTGCATTAAATACAGGAATTTCTATAAAATGTGGTAGTAATAAAAACTAACCAGACACCCCTTCTATTAAAAATGGACCTGTCCAAATACCTCAGGTAGAAGAGTTCATTTGGCATAAATGGGTTAAAGTGTTGGTTCTGATCAGACTCTTCTCTAGGCAGTAGGATCCGAGTCTATACCCAGCTAGCATTCTACGTAAATCTACATCGGGCCGTCATCAGCCCGTCAGCTACCCTGACGGGCCGATGACGGCCCGATATAGATTTACATAGAATGCTGACTGGGTACTGATCACTCAAGCCTGACTGCCTGACTATTTAGGAACTAGAAATGCATGTTTATATAATGCTATGCCTCCAACTATATGCTTGTCTCTACAAAATGCCAAAGCTGAAAGGGTGCATAACTCTCACAAAATTAATCTGATTTTTTTTTATGTTAATCAGGTGATCTACTTCTCAGCTCCAATTAGTGCATGAGTTTCAAGGCCCTGGGTCAAATAGTTATCAAGACATCTTGCTGACAAGATTAAAGTGTGACAAATGAATGGAAAGACAAACAAACCAATGAATGAGCTGAAGCTATTTGCCCCGCCAACATCTTTGAAGTTGGGGGTGTAAATATGGTAAAAGTATTCTTACTAGTGACTTCAATGGTATATTCATACCATATCTCAAGATAAGAGGAGTATACAGGTAAGAACAGTATTTTTCTTATATCTCTATGAAAACATGTGGGTACTCATTAAAAGCATCTTGCAGAGGCACTTCTAAAAATTAAGTACAACATATGCATAGCTACAGTTAAGAGGGGGTATTGACTTAATATTTTTCTTATTTCTCCACAAAAGCATATGTTGTGGGTACTCATTAGAAGCGCCTTGGCGAGGTGCTTCTAATGAGTACCCACAACATATGTTTTCATGGAGAAATAAGAAAGATATCAGCATTTTTGGGATGAAAAAAGCGCCTTATCTGTTGCTATGCATATGTTTTTGTGAAGAAATAAGAAAACAAGAAAAACGCCTAACGGCATTATGGACAGGTTTTTTAAATTATGAAGAAAGTGAGAGTTGTCTCTCTTGCATGTGACACACCTACTGGTCCTCCTGTTCAACCCTACCAAATATAAAAGCAATCCACTAAGAATAAAGGTAACATATAACAAGATTACCCTACATAGCTGGACACCATAACTTAAGGAGAGCCCTTATCATAAAATTTGAACATGATCATTTAACTACCCTGCAGTGATATGTCTGAAAAGTGCTTGCAGAATGACAAACAGTGAAGATCCTGATTAAACTGCACCTTTAGGGTTATTCTGATCTGGGTCTATGCTGCTTGTTCAGAACTGATGGTCTTTATATTTAGGGTAAGTATGGTATTTAAAAATGTAATGTTCTTTTGAAGTGATGAGAGATTCTGAAGTCATTTACTCACACAGATTTTCCATTGAAGGTTTTTTAAACATTTTAAACCATGGCAACTTCCTTAATGCTCCATGTGCTGGGTAAAAATGTAAGGAGAATACAGTATGAAATATTTTTCTTATTGTTCCCAGAAAATAGGCGATGATATTTCATGCAAATTGTCTCCCTAGGAGATAATTTGAATGAAATGTCAATGCCTATTTTCTAGTAAAATAAGTAAAATATCGTCAATTCGTTGTTTGCTGAATTAGCCCATAGGAAGTAAAAGGTTAGACAAATTCAATTTTAAATTACATTATTAAATTACATTATTAAAATTATCAAAGTTCTAATCCTATATAATTACTTACGGCAGTCCAGTTGCCAAGAAGCCATTCAGCACATGGCTGATCTTGACAAGTCTGTGAAGCCGACGGTCGACTGCTAGTGTCACATGACCTCTCATTAACGACTACAGTAAGATCAGAAGATATACGCTGTTTACACTCCACCTTTCGTGTCTGTGTTCCAGGACCACATGTCTCTGAACAGGCTGACCAATCGCTCTTCTCCCACCTGCAAAGTATAAAGCAGCCAAATGTGTTAAACCTTGTCCTGCTGAACCCGTACATACCCTACCTTTGGAAACAGTGTAGATCTAGATCAGTTGGCTTCTTCAGATCTGCACTGTTCGCCATTCAGTATTTGAATTTGTATTAACGACCCGAATCAAGTAAACTGATTGGCTGAAAATAAGAAGTGGACGTGGCATCTTAATTTATTCAGCATGACAAGGGTTAAAATATGTACTGGTGTGTCTCAAGCAAACTTGTGCAGAGGTTGTGCCTGTTATGGTTTAGTATCCTGGGACCCCATGCACTGAAGAAGTAAACTGAAACAACAACAAATACCAGCATACTCCAATCATAGAAAGAATCTAATGTCTTTGATAGAGACTCTATATAGAAGGACAACTGGACAGAAAAAAAACAAAAAAAAAAACTGATCAGACAGCCCAAATGGAAGGCTGATCTGAGTCTTCAGCAATCTTACAGCATACATCATGCTGTGGCTCAAAGGATGCTAACATGCCGTAATTATCAGCCCACCTTACCATGCTTATTCTAAAATTTGAACAAATCCATTTGAATACTTTTGTCAATGTGTCTATAAAGGGTGGCCTGAATGACAACAGTGAAAACAGATCAAGCCACTCCTTATAAGGATCTGGATTTGATTGGGGTCTACATTGTTTGCCCAGATATTTAGATAAGACATTTTTTTCCCAACCAAATACAGATGGCTATTTTTCTTACTTCCCAGCGGAGACATACTAGCCAAGTTGTGTACTCAGTAAAAACTAAAACCACCAATAAAATCACACAATCTTATATGGGCCTTTTCTATGCTTGAATATATTCTGCAGCATCCAATAATTCTCTAAGCAGACAGTAAAGGTCTTGATCACTCAGGCAATACAAAAATAGATTCACCGAACAAACTCCTTATCTGTAAGGTTTTCGTTTAACTTACCATCAGCAAAATGGAAATATTTGCTTCCACTTTCTCCATTATTTGGACACTATAACACTTGCTATGCTGAATGAATTAAGATGCCATACCTACTTCTAATTTTCAGCCACTCAGATTGCTTGCTCCAGATTGCTGCTATGAAGTCCATACTTAATGGCAAACATTGCAGATCCAGATCAGTTGGGGCATATTTGAGTTCAGCAGGATCAGGGTTAACCCAGTAAAATCTGAATATCTTCAATGAATCCTTCCATTATGACTACTTGAAGAACCTACATGTATTATTAATTTAAAGTGGTTTAAAAAAGCAAATGGCTTAATTGGTTCTGTGACTGAAGACTTCAAATTTCATGGCAAACAGTGTAGACCACGATCAGATTCTGTATTCTGCAGTACCTGATCTGGTACCTACACTGTCTTCTGGGAGCTTAAGCATTAATGGGTGACTGTATCTTCTAACCATAATTGTCTAAAAAAAAGTCCATCAATGCTTAGCATGCTGTGTAAAAATTTCAGCAGCTGACATTTTGTAATATTTTTCTTATTTTTTCCAGGAAATAGGCTTTGACATTTTTGTCTCCTTTGGAGACAATTTGCATGAAATGTCAAAGGTTAAGCCTATTTTCTGGGAAAAAATCGAAAAATATTATCAATTTGTTGTCTGCTGATTTGCCCAAATAGTGGTAAAAGTTAATTTTATCCTGACTATCTGGTGACATTGCTGGATAAATGGTACTCAGTGCAGACCATGAACAAACTGCTCTTTTAGGAAATACAGTACTCACACTGGAGGACAAGGTTTGGTGTTACAGGTCACAGTCTGTACCCGTGGTTTCTCCCGTGGATCACAGTTTTCATCCGTCACCACAATGTTAGTTTTTCTCTTCATACACACAATCTCTGTGTCTTGTCGTCCTGCAATGGCAAAAAACAAAACAATGAAACAGACATTACCTGTCAATTAACCCTGAATATTTTCAAAAAAATTATAGTAGGGAACATTCTTTGCTGAAGGTAGTAGGTTTCAGCCCAGCTCAGACCTTCAACTGAAAAATTCTCTCTGTTCACCCATCAGTGAATGTGGAAAGGTTAAAGGCAGAAAAAGGAGCAGACTAGGCACCACCTTTCATATGCTGCAGAACAAGATAGTGTGGGCTCTAACTCCCACTACCCCTATGACCCAATGCTATGGGAAACCTATACCACTACCTTTAGTATGGTGGGTAAAGAATTTTGCTGGCAACATTTTGAAATATTTTCTTATTTTTCTCAGGAAACAGGGTTGACATTTCATATGAATTGTTTTCTTAACCCTTTTCCTGCTGAACAAGGATGTACCCTGTCTTTGCAAACAATGTAGATCCAGATCAGTTGGCTTCTGAAGAAAACAAATGATCTGGATCTGCACTATTTGTCATTCAGTATGTGAATTTACATCAACATGCTTGATTAACTGGCTGACAATTAGAAGTGGGCGTGGCATCTTAATTTATTCAGCATGACAAGGATAAACTGGTTAAAAAGTGTAACAATGCCTAACTTTTTGTTTTGACTGTGGTACCAGTACTTTAACCTTTACCACTCTCTAGGCAAATTCAGTAGACAACAAATTGATATATTTTCTTATAATTCCCAGAAAATAGGCCTTGACAGTTCATGCAAATTAACTGTCTCCCGCTAAAGCCTATTTTCTAAGAAAAATAGGAAAGATATTTCAAAATGTTATCTGCTAACATTTTTACCCAGCACACAATGAAATTTTAGAATAAAAATGCAAGGGACGTAACTTTCAACAGACTAGAACAGAGTATTCATATTTATTATGTCCCTTGCTATTCCAATGAAAGGATATGAACTCGCATCTAAACACTTGGCAAAATATTTTAAAATAAATCCACAAATGATTAATGTGAACAAAAAATTAGTAGCATAAGGAGACTAGTCATGATAAAAAACAAACAAACAAACAAAAAACAAATAAAAAAAAAACAAAAAAAAACAATAATAATTATCACCTGGTTATCAGACCAAGTTAGAGCACACGTGAAATATGAGACAATATGCATGAAATATCAGAGCCTATTTTCTTAGAAAATAAAAATTATCATTAATTTGTTGTCTGCTGAATTTGCCCAGAAAAAAGTTAAACTCATTTTAAGTACCAGAGAGAAAAGAGAGGCATTGTTACATTTTTGGGTACAATTTTTTGATCATCCTGTTATTTTACAGAAATTAACAAAATTCATTTGAATATGACATATCTAATACTGTTCACAGAAATTTCTCCATATTGCTAAATTTAAGAAGATTGCTCTTAGTTTCAGGTACCTTCAGCAAACAAAAAAAAAAAAAAAAAAAATGCTGACTTGGGACCACCCATATGATAGGAAAGATCACCTTTAAAATTTTTTTTTTTTTTTTTTTGTACTTATAACATTGATCTTTTTATCTGAAATTACTGATTATCTGGTTGCAAGTAATCGATGCATACCATATAGCAGATACTGAAATGAATTTTGGCAAAGTACAGGGTTATAACAGCATTAAAATAACAGCATTTAACCCTTGTCCTGCTGAATAAATTAAGATGTCACACCCACTTCTAATTTTCAGCCAATCAGATTACTTGAGCCGAATTCTTGCAAAAGATTCACATATATGTAATGGCAAACAGTGCAGATCCAGATCAGTTGGCTTCTGAAGAAGCCAACTGATCTGGATCTACACTGTTTGCAAAGGCAGGGTATATCTGGGTTCAGCAGGACAAGGGTTAAGACTAAATGTGAGTGAATTTTGCAATGATTTCATTTGGGCCTTGCATGGATGGCTCTCAAATCTTGAAAAACCTAAAACGAGTGAGTTGTTGATTTTGATCCTTTGCACAGTGTCTGAAAATAATTTTAACTTTTACCACTCTCTAGGCAAATTCAGCGGACAATAACTTTATTTTTTTTTTTTTTATTTTTTTTTTTTTCATTTTTCCCCAGAAAACAGGGTTTGACATTTCATGCAAATTGTATCCTTTGGAGACAATATGCATGAAACATTAAATCCTGTTTTCTAGGAAAAATAAAAAAAAGTATTCAAAAATGTTGCCTGCTGAAATTTTTCTTTACCCAGCATGCATGCTTATCATTAAGAAAATATACTTCAAAAATGGTTATTTTCCTGTGATTTGCTTTATTTTTCCCAGAAAACAGAGTTTAACATTGCAAGCAAACTGTCTCAATAGGAGACAATTTGCATGAAATGTCAAAGCCTGTTTTCTGGAAAAAATAAGAAAAAATATCTGAAAATGTCATCTGCTGAAATTTTTACCCAGCATGCTAAGCATTAAAGAAAACATTCTTCAATGTTTTTTGTTTTTTTCCCTGTCATTTGCTTTACCTGACATGTGCACAGGATTGCGTAGATGTCACATTATATCTTCGGTATTTGTAAGGCATGCACGTCAGCATCTGCCAAACTTTCTCCAGGAATTACATTTTGATGTCAGTAAAAGCTTACAACAAAGCCAAGTATTTTACGCTTATTATTTATCCCTGTGCTAATATATCTATCTTCTGGTCAATGACTGTTTCCTGATTGATGACTGGTACCTTTATGCTAATGAAACTTAACCCTTGTCCTGCTGAATAAATTAAGATGCCTTGCCCACTTCTAATTTTTAACCAATCAGATAACTTGATCTGGATTGTTGTTATAAATTCACATACTTAATGGCAAACAGTGTAGATCCAGATCAGTTGGCTTCTTCAGAAGCCAACTGATCTGGATCTACACTGTTTGCAAAGACAGGTTATATCCGGGTTCAGCAGGACAAGGGTTAAAAACTTTTCAAAATTACTGCAGATAATAAGTTTTTCCAAATGAATACATTTTTCTTTTCCTATGCCAGTGTGGTATTATAATGATTAGAGTCACATACACAATGTATCATACATTTTCTTTCTTCCTTCAATCAACCCATTAAAGACTGAATAAACTCTCCCACACTATATACTGGAAGAGCCCATTTTTGATTTTAAGCAATCAGGCTATATAATGTAGATATTCCCAAAGGAAAGTGGTTGAACTATTTGCAAACAGTGGAGACCCAGATCAGATGCCACAGAATGCGGTGTCTGATCTGGGTCTGCACTGTTTGCCAGTTACACATTTAGGGGTCTCCAGTCTTCAATGGGTTAGCCCTTCTCATGCTGAATAAATTAAGATGCCACGCCCCTTCTAATTTCCAGCCAATCAGATTACTTGATCTGGGTTTTTGATAGAAATTCACATATTTAATGACAAACAGTGTAGATCCTAATCAGTTGGCTTCTTCAGAAGCCAACTGATCTGGATCTACACTGTTTGCTATTTTTAAACAGGGCATTTCGTGTTCAGCAAGAGAAGGGTTAACGGTAAATGGATCTAAAGGACAGTGCACTGTATTAATATCATCCCTGCCAATGACATAATGGAGCATGTTCAGACTCAGAAATTTCTTACCCTGGGACCTCTACCTCCAGAGGAAAGTGCAATATCCACTGCACTACCATGCTCCTCACGAAAGATACCTAAAATACTGGAACACCTAAATTACTTGCCATACCTATCCTAAAATTTGAACAAGTCCATTTTACTACCTGTTGAATCTAAATTCTGCTTGATTAGTGGCAAATAGTCCAAACCTGATCAGATACCACATTCCCCATTCTGATATGGATTCACACGGTTTATGCTAGCCTGTCTGTCTCGCTACTTAGGATTATTATGGCAATATGTGCAAGCCTGTCTGTCCCAATACAATGTACTTAGGGTTATTTTATCACACAGTGGCCTACATTCCCAACATTCAGCATGAAATATCTCCCGATGTAGATGATCTACATGCAAGCAAATGTGATAAATCAGTTATACTATGGTTCTGCGCATGTACATGCAATAATGCATTCCCTCATGCTCGTGCATTATCGCATTGTACATGGGCACGAACCACGGTATATCTAAGACATAATAATAATATGGAAAAAAAAACAACAACAGAACTATCACTGAAGCTAACAAATACCCAGGGCTCGGGAAAACCGGAAAAATAGCCGGTCTGGACCGAAATTAAGAATTCTGGACCGATTTCAAACACCCCAAAACGCTAATAAATCGGTCCAACATTTCCCAAACCAACCAATTTTCACAAATCAATGTCTAAAAAATCACAAACGGTCAAGTCTTTCCAAACTGACAACGTCCGCGCACCTTTTAAATGCGATATTATGGTAGTTAAAAGGCTCTAAACGGTCATTTGACATGTATATTGGAGAGACAGCTGAATAACGGCAACCTACCCGCAGCACAAATTAATTACATCATTATCCAAACATTGTCAAAAAATCAACACTTCACTGACCTTTGTGCGGTAAACAAGCGATTAACACGAATCATCAGTAACGGTAGTCTGATAATTAATCCGTTTGTGTGACACGTGAATACACTGAGACTGCAAAACATCCATGTGCAGTCTGCGTGTCCAAAAGATCAAAGGTCGCTTTACTGAGAGTGATAAAAGAATGCACCACTTGAACGCACCCGTTTTCTTCCTCTTCTTTTTTGTTTTGATCAACACGGTTTGTCGGTCCCAGATTCGATAAACCGTGTACGTCCTGATCAGATCTCGCATACAACGGCGTCTGATCTGGGTATAATTGATTGCTTCTTTTTTTTTTTTTTTTTTGTTGATTGCCGTAACACGCGAGTATAATTCAAGGTAGATTTCACAGTAAAAATAAGTAATGCACCACTTGCGCTAGGCAAGATTGGTCAGTGCTTAAAATTTAAGCAGTCTGATTAAATCTTGAAACACTGAAAACTGCCCGTGGCGCAGGCCTTTTTTATTAGACCTAATTAGGTCCATGAAAGTCGTTTCGTTCCGTCTCTCCTGTTTCCCACCGTCTTCGCGCTTATACAAGACGGGAATCAGTTGTTTATATAAATAAACCCTGCGGAGGTGGAAATAACAACAAAACCGTTTTTTCTTTTTTTTTTTCTTTTTTTTTTTCTTTCTTTTTACATCCTGACTGTATTTATTGATGACGCCAGCTCTGATCATGCTCGGTGTACCCGGACTTCCGTCATATAACGGAGTTGAGGTGTATTATTTAAAAGGAGTTACAGGACTGCCAATTGTCATTAGTTTTCGTGACAGGTGATATACACATATTTTTTTTTTTTTTAAATGGGCTCATTGATGACGTCATCGTCATCGGCTGGACCGATTCAGATTTAAAAATTTCCAGAGCCCTGCAAATACCCCTGCAATAGTGCTGTCACAACGTAACATGGACAGAGTGACAAGGGTACATAGCCTTGCCAAAAATTAATCCTCAAAATTCTAATCACAACTTCAGTAGACATTCTGATCTTTTTTTTTTGTTTTTTTGTTGTTGAGAAAATACGGCTTGACTTTTCATGTGAATTATCTGCCCAAAATAAAATAATAATGTGCACTGTTACACATCTTGTTGATCACTTCTGTGAAGTTTTATAATAATCAAACAAAAACTGCAGAAGTAAGCGTCAAAAACTCAGAATAAAAACGTTAAACTATAATACCCAGCCATTATCCTGTCACAGGCAGATAACTGTCAACCATTGATAAAATTTGCCCATTAGCAATCCCAAATCAGATCTCCTTAATATCAATGCATGTACAAAGTTTGGTTAAAATCCCTTGACATTTACTCAAGTTATCATCCGGAAACAAAAATATGGGCATATCTTGTGCAGATAACTCTGTCAAACTGACTAAATTTGCCCATTAGTAAGTTTGGTAAAAATCCATTGAAGTTTACTCAAGTTATCATTCGTAAATGAAATATGGACGGATGGACGGATGGACAGACGTGCAGACACAAGGACATCCAACGTGAAACCATAATACCCATCACTACCGTATGGTGGGGTGAAACATGGACTATAAAAGCAAAATTACCACATTAACCCAAAGAATTTGGACAGACAGACCCAGATCAGATGCTGTATGGTCTACACTGTTTGCCACACATCTAGCAGTGTTACTTACAGAAAAATCAACAGATAGCTAGTATTATACAGACCTGGGAATACAGACTTGTTGAAATGTTTGGAGCGGTTTGGTAAGGAATTCGGGTGCCCTCATATTAGGGTAAAAATATGATAAGTGTGCTTGGAAATTGCTGAGGAGCAGCCAAAAGATTTTGCAAGCAGCTATATATAACTCTTAAACTAACTTCTCACGTTCACAATTAACTGACCCTGAATTTCTCCCACACCCACATGTTAACACTGAAGCAAATTAAATTAAAAGAAAGAAAAGTTCAAAACGTGCCATTCTGATGCAGCTATCTGCATCTGCACTAAGTGAAATCTGCATTATTAATTAATGTAATTATTTGTGTCTTGAAACTGGAGAATTTCAAACAATGTGACTGTATTACCAATTAAATAAGAACTTGATATGCAAAGAATGTACATACTCCAGAACTTACTTGACAAGGACTGTCAGAGAAAAAGGCTCAAAAACATTTATAAATGAATATGCAACAGAGTATTTAGAGGATATATATATATATATATTTTTTTTTTGCACCAAAATATATCTTGTGTTGTAAAAGATAGATAGAAGGATGTATAGACAGGTGGAGATAACTACTAACTACAATCTCCAGGAGGACTGGCCGGCCTCGGTGGCTCAGTTGGATGCGTGTCTGCAGGAGATCAGGAGGTCACGGGTTCCAACCCCGCCGAGGTTGGCAACATTCTTTCGTGGAGATTGATCATGGAATATTTTCTATGGTCATTCTCACCCTTCTGCTGATTCAAGAAGGGCAGTTTTCAGTTTCTGGCGAAAGAATGTGCACAATACTGGTTAACCATTTTGCATACAATGTCAGATCCTATTTTCTAGGAAAATAAGAACACTATTTCAAAATATTGTCTGCTGAATTTTTTCCCCAGCGTGCAAAGTGTTGAGGTTCTGTAGATTTTCTCATGATGTGGCTTATCTGATCATCTGTCCTGTATATCTACAGCTCTGGTAACAACACTTTTTTTGATTACCCCTTAAAGTGCTAGACTGTCCTTAAAATGCAACAATTGCAGCAGATGACTTATTGATTTTTTGTTGTTGTATTTTTAATATGGCATGGCAATTTAAGGTTTTTTTTTGTTTTGTTTTTTTGATTTGGGTTTTACGGCCCTTTCAAGAATATTTCACTTATATCGAGCCGATCGTTCATCGAAGGTGGGCGAAAACCGGAGAACCGGGAGAAAAACCACCTGACCATCCGTAAGCAGAACTTGGCTTTCCCACATATGACCCGAGCGAGGTTCGAACCACAGCGGTGAGAAACCTAATGGATTAAGAGTCAATTCTCTTATCCACTAGGCTACGGGGGCCCGCGCAATTTAAGTTAATCATCTGCCTAGCAGACAAAGCACATGAAGTGCCAAGTTTTATTTTCACTGAAAAAAAAACAACAAAAAAAAAACAACTATAATATCCCTTCAGGGGATGAATGCCCCCGCTACTGCCAGTTTGGCTTTGTACACCTATCATTTGACTGTTTTCAGTCATGTGGGCTTCCTGCACAAGCTCAACCTGTATTCTTGCCATGGTGCAAGTTTCCTAACATGACCTTAAAATCTGTACGAGGAGTTGCAGACACATGAAATCTGCTATGGCAATATGGTTATAAAGTAAAACAATTAAATAAATCAAGGGCATGTAATTCATGTAATAATAGTTTGATCAGTTCTCTGACGATCATGCATATGCTAAACCTACCGTATTCGATCTAATTACCACACATACCCCTATAAGCGCACAGTCAAGAAATTCCATAGTCTTCAGATTACAGCCAGTGTACTTTTTCTTTACTTCTTTATAAAGGCGTGGGTACTCATTTGAATTGCATCGACTTGTCGATGCAATTCAAATGAGTACCCACAACATATGCCTTTATAAATAAAATTAGAAAAAAAACGCATAATTATCATCAAACAAAGCCTTTCCTGACTTTTTTTTAATAGTGTATCCTTAGCAGGTAGATACGTATTTTACCACAGCCGAGTGTTCCCTGAAATTTTGAAAAACCTAAGCGCACAGTGCGGTAATTAGGTCGAATACGGTATATCTTTTCTGTAGTGCAAGTTTCAAACCACAATCATGAAAACTAGAAGTTTCAGTGACAAAAACTCCACTATGCAATATGAATATGGTAAATTTCTAAGTAAATGAAGGGTATGTAGCTCTAGCAATAAAACTTTGATCAGAGGTCTGTGACCTTTATGCCCTGCCTATATTCTTACTTTGCTTTGATTCAAATCATTATCTTGAACACTGTAGGAGAAGTTGCCGAGACACCAACCCTACTATGCCATGTGTATGAGGCAAAATTTCTAAGTAAATCCAGGGTATGTAACTCTAGCAATAAAAAGCTGATCAGAGTTCTGTGACCTTTATGCACATGCCATTGCAAGCCTGTATTCTTACTTTGCACAAGTTTCAAATCATTATCTTTAAAACTGAAGGAGAGGTTGTAGAGACACAAACCCTATTATGTCATGTGTATAAGACAAATTTTCTAAGTAAATCAAGGGTATATAGCTCTACCATTAATAATTTGATCAGAGTTCTGTGACCTTTATGCACATGCTCAGTCTATATACTTACTATTGTGCAAGTTTCAAAACCATTACCTTGAAAACTGTAGGAGGTGTTGTGGAGACACCAACAGTACTCATAATGAAGTGTGATGGACAAACGGACACATGATGAAGTGTGATGGACAAATGGACACATGGAAGGACAGACACGCAGACATATGAAGAAGGATAAAACTAAATGTCCTCCTCCACTTCGTGGTTGGGGAATAAAAAATAAAATGCTGTTAAAACGTATTGATATTTTTCCATGAAAACATATTGTGTAGCTCATTTGAAGAGCCTCAAAAAGTAGAGCCCCTTTTCAGAAGAGAGATAAAACACTGACAATGTTCCTCCCCTTGAAAGTGTGTCCATTTGGAGTTCATACTCTACAGCCATATCTTTCAGAGACTTCTAGCTATCTGGGCCCAGTTGTTCAAAGCGTGGTTAGCTTAACGAGCTCGTTAAGGGTCATTTCGTTAACTGTTTTAGTGGTTAACTGTTTTACTGCAAAAGCTACTCACATTTTTTCAGCAAAAAATTTCAGCATATTTGCATATTACTGGATGTAAATTTTAACGAATCGTTTACTAACGATGTTGTTAGCTTTGAACAACTGGGCCCTGGCATCCATTCATACACTTAATATAGTGCTTCAAGTCAGAACCCACAACATGTTTTCATGATGAAATAAGATAAATACCGTATTCGACTTAATTACCGCACTGAGCACTTACATTGTTTTCAAAAATACTAGGAAAAAATGTGGCAAAATATGTTCCTACCTATACCAAAGGTACACTTTAAAAAAGAAAGAAAAGAAAATTATCAGTGAAGGACTTATCGACTGATGCTTACGCGATGTTTTTGTGTGTGGTCTTTTTTTATTTTCTTGACAAAAGCATATGTTGTGGATACTCATTTGAATTGCATCGACTTTGTAGATGCAATTCAAATGAGTAACCACAACATATGTTTTTATAAAGAAGTAGATACATGGCCTTTAATCTGAAGACTACGAAATTTCTTGAATGTGCAATTTCTTGACTGTGTGCTTATAGGGGTATGTGCAGTTAACCCTTGTCATGCTGAATGAATTAAGATGCCATGCCCACTTCCAACTGTCAGCCAATCAGATTGCTTGATCCAGATTGTTGATATAAATTCACATACTGAATGACAAACAGTGGAGATCCAGATCAGTTGGCTTCTTCAGACATAGTTTGCAAAGGCAGGGTATATCCGGGTTCATCAGGAGTAGAGTTACCGTTCTCAAATACTCCCTTACAATGTTTGCTAAGACAGGGCATATCCGGGTTCAGCAGGACAAGGGTTAATAGACTGAATACCATATTTATTTTGATATCCCTCTCATCAAGAGCTAGGACGCCTCATCACCAAAGATTTATTAATAATAGATCCTGACAGCCATGATGAGCCATAATGTCACTTTAGACATTGTACTTCAATCAAAACAGCAATAAGAGAAAAACTAACCAGTAATAAAACTGTCTCTGGCATGGGTCGTCATGATCTAGAGATTTTTTTCTTTTTATTCTTCTGTCAGTCAGTGCATTTCCTCAGATAAATGAATGTTCTTAGCTCCAAATAAGAGGGGTAGCCTGACCATCTTTTTTGTTATTTCTAAATGTCAAATGAATTGTGGAACCCCCTCTTAACAATCACCGCTATCCACTTTTTAGCAGAGAGGCAAAACAATTTTGACAAAGCTGCCTTCCCTGATAAGTGTAACTGTTCTCCTTAAGAGACCACCAGTATTAAAACACCACATTTTTGGACTTCTGTGGGTGGTCAATTAAGACAGGTTGTATTTCTGGATACATATCAGATTCACCTCTGTGAGAGAACTCCTCTTCCTTAGTAAGGCAATGCTACTTCATACCAACAGCATAGGCTTTCAAGGACTGAGTAAGTTAGTTTCATAGTGCAGTTTTTATTTTTATATCCCTGGGATCATTGATGTATCATCATTCTGGTATCTTGGAAAATCAGGTTCTGCTTCAGCCAGTGCTATATGCAGTCTGCAAACTACATTGCTGCCATATATAAAGAGCCCCAATGAAACTGAGACTTTCATATTCTTTCTTTTATTTGTTCGGTACTTCTTAGGGCAAGTGTTACAGATTTTATTTGACTTCATTGCTGCTGTTAACCCTGCCGTGCTAAATAAATTAAGATGCCACACCCATTTCTAATTTTCAGCCAATCAGATTACTTGATCAAAATTGTTGATATAAATTCACATACTTAATGGCAAACAGTGCAGATCCAGATCAGTTGGCTTCTTCAGAAGCCAACTGATCTGGATCTACACTGTTTGCAAAGGAAAGACAAATCCAGGTTCAGCAGGACTAGGGTTAAGATGCCAAGCTAACTTCTAATTTTCAGCCATTCAGATTACTTGATCAAAATTGTTGATATAAATTCACATAATGGCAAACAGTGCAGATCCAGATCAGTTGGCTTCTTCAGAAGCCAACTGATCTGGATCTACACCATTTGCAAAGGCAGGACACATCTGGGTTCAGCAGGACTAGGATTAATTAAGTGCCATGTATAAGCCATTGAAAGGCTCCCTGTACTTCATCAGTGCAGTTCTGATTTTTGCTTTCCATGGGATCACAGAGCCCATATTCTGATCTCAGAAAATCAAGGTGCTAGTGCTTAAGGGTTAACAATGGATGGCAGAAACTATTCTAAAAAGTGGCCAATTGATACTGATGCCCCAGCAAAGCCCATGTCCCCCTAAGCATTCATGCGAGGATTTAATTCTTGCCATGCTAAATACATTAAGATGCCACACCCACTTCAAATTCACAGCCAATCAGATTACTTGATCCAGGTTGTTGATACAAATTTGCATACATAATAACAAACAGTGCAAATCCATATATTGGCTTCTGCTCTGTTTGCAAAGGCAGGGCATATCTGGGTTCAGCAGGACCAGGGTTGATAGGGTCACATTAAAAAGGAGACTCCCATTTTCTATCTGTAATGTGTTCTTCGTTTCCAAAGGCAACCTTTTAGATTTTTATTTAACAATAATATGAAGAATAATATAATTTCATGTATGTACAGGTTTTATTGATGTGGAAAATGGACTGTTGTGTACATACACGTACTTTGCAAATGCCCCTTATATGAGTAATCTTAACAAAACACCAGTGTGACCTTGACTTTCAAGGTAGGGAGCTTGTTATAATTTGCACCCAGCCCATTATTTTGTTAGGGGTACATTTGTTAATCCATTAACCCTGCACCCCTGAGTTTCATTAGTAGACTCTTCTATTTAATTTGGACAAGTCCATTGATAAAACTAGGGGTTTTAGCCTACAATCAAAAACAGAATGGCAAACAGTAAAGAATCTGCTGAGATGGCTAATTACTGAGTGTCTCATTTGGATCTGCTCTGTTTGCATTGATATTTGGTTAGTCTTCCAGGTCGAAAGAATTAATGCGTCACAGTAAATGTAAGCTCAACTTTCTCCTAACTCAGGTATGCATTCAGTGCTGGGTGCACAGATAGAATTCTTCAGTTAATGGTCTGAGCCAGGCTCGACCCTGCAGCCAACACAGTACCTTAATCAAATATTATCAATGCTTGGCTATGCACCACTCTCATCTAGAGCTTTGGTTAAAAAAAAGACAAAAATAATTCACAGGCTACAGTTATTAGTGTCTAATTATGATGGATAATTAGGCTTATATTATTATTTTTCTGACATATTTTATTACCAAATCATCAGCTAAGGTAACAGACAGACCTTGCTTAGTTCTAGAATATCTGGATAGCCAAATAAATATTTTTCTTTTACTCATATTCTCCACAAAAGAATCGTGTGAGTAATCATTAGATTCACCTCACTGAGGCACCAACAACAGTATGTTTTTAATGGACCAATAAGAAAAAAATCAATATGTTTTTTTTGTAAGAAAAAATGTTGTATCTAGAAATGTGGCTAAAGATCACCCACAGTGTCAAAATAAGCTGTAATATATCAATCAAGATATGGGCCACGTCAAGCAAAAATATGCCTTCTAACATGCGCAAATTCAGATCATCCTGCATATGTGTGTAAAGCATTATCCAGGCCTTTGCTCTCCATTCATACATTCAATAATATCCAATAATTCTATTAGAGATCAGGGAAGGCCCTGATCAGACTGTGCAGATGTGCAGGCTGATCTGGGCCTTTAATGTCCACATATGCCTGTAGACACGTTTTTGTATGGCGATGTCAGTATAAGATAAAAAGTACTTTTAACTACTATTATGAGGTGTGTGTGTGTGTGTTTAGGGCGGGGGGGGTGGGGGGGGGGGGGGGGGGGAGAAGGAGAGGTAAAATGTCAGTCCTAACTCATAAAGCACCAGGCAAAATAAATTATACCAGATGAAATTCTATTTTTGTAAATTTTTTCATAGAAAGAAAGTCTTGACATTTCATATCAATCATCTGCCATCTGACGATACATATGAAATGTCAAAGACTTATTTTCTATGAAAAAAAAAAAAAAATTATAAAAAAGTGTTGTCTGCTGCAGCTGTAATTGGCACTTTAACAGCTAATAATTTGAAGTGATGGTAGCAAACAGAAGAAAAACTCCAAGTTAAACCTGTCCTAAAGACCACCTGTATACAGAGACCATCCTTTGTGACAGGCAACAACATTGTTTCACATGCTTATAAAATAACAACAGACAAGCACTAAATGTGGTTATTGCAGGAAGGATTTGATAACTTTTTTGGATATATCCATCATTTGTGTACATTAATCACTGGAAGTTGTTTAGGCAGAGAGGGAGTGCTCGGATGTGGTGAAGGTGTGTATCTTATGTCACCGGGTAAGGCTGGCACGATTAATCGGACAATCGATTAATTGATTGATAAATTCCACAAAAATGATTATCATTACTGATTTGCTAATAATCGATCATTTGATTTCTGTGTTTGCTATTTTACCATATTTACCCTTAGTATTCAGACACCTAAACTCCTTAACATACATATTAAATCTAAACTTTGAACAAGTACAATTTACTACCCATTGTTCTATCTAAAAATAAATGTTTGGGTGGCAAACAGTGTAAACCCTGATGAGATGCTGCATTTGCGGCATCTCATTAGGGTCTACACTGTTTGCTCAGACCTGGCTGACTGAATATATGCAATAAAGTATAACATATGGTAAGAGTCATGCTCAGACAGGTAAAATTATGACCAAATCTTCAGTGAGTACTAATCAATTATTGGTCACAATGGCAGGACTGATAATCTATTATCTTTTCAGCTCCGATTAGCCAGCCTTATCACAGGGGCATCCAACTGATATTGGCTTACAGTTGGGCAAGGCCTGCTATTTTTTTATTTCTTCTGTTTCTTCACTTTCATTCCTGTTCCTCTTTCTTCCCTCAGTCCTTCTCTTTCATCTCCTCTACTGTCTCCTCTATCTCTAGTCTCCCTCTCTCTGGGAGATGACACAAAATGACCCACAAGGGTCGACATGTCATTAAACCCCAACACAAAGAATGTTTGGGCAGAGTCTGCATAGTTGGCACAGGGTCCTATTTGATGGGACAGGAGTGAGACCGAAAAGTGGAAAAAACAGAAACAGTGATTTTGGAGGTTTGTATTAAAGTACATCCCGTCCCCTGTCAGAGAACCTTGTGTCAGGAGGTTTTGAGATGCCAACAAGTAGGCCTGCCCCCTAAAGGTGTAAGTAGATGCTAACAGCAGGATAAAGTTTAACACAAGAGTGTTAAAGTTCTTCTGAAAGTTCTTTTGTTCAGGCAAGTCAACAATATTCCAGACAATACGGTAAATGTCATAAGTTTTCATGGAGAAATAACAAAAAGATTTTTCTGAAGATGTCTCTTATCTACAGCTATGATTACAGGATTTAATGATTAGCATGCTGCGTAAAAATTTCAGCAGACAACATTTTCAAATATTTTCTAATTTTTCCCAGAAAATAGGCTTTGACATTTCATGCCAATTGTCAAAGCCTATTTCCTTAGGAGACAATTTGCATGAAATGCCAAAGCCTTTTTTTTTCTTGGGAAATATGAAAAATGTTTCAAAATGTTGTCTGCTGAATTAACCTAGAGAGTGGTAATGGTCAACCATGTAATTTGATTTTCAATTAATATGTAAGTATGCATAGAAAGATTAAAAACTAGCATACTGAGACTGTTATCATGTCTGCTGATAGGCACTGGGTTTTATTTAGAAGTTAGAAGGCTAACTTGGATCTTGACAGTGATTTATTACCCAAAATTTCTAATAAGTGTCATCATTTTGTTTAAGCTACTTCTTTTAATAGCACTATCTGTAAGTCTGACATAAGTTTCCTGTGGAGATTTGTCAATCAAATTCATACTAAAATCTACAGGCAGTATTGAACATGGAGGTAAGAGAGGGCATCAGGTAAATATTTTTTCTTATTTCTGTACAAAAACATATGTTGTGGGTACTCATTAGAAGAGCCTCAGTGAGGCGCTTCTAATGTGTACCCATAACATGTTTTCATGGAGAAATAAGAAAAATATCAATACTTTTTGGTTGAAGAAATTAGCTACATCTAGAGCTATATGACTCAAATTAAAAATTTACCCTAGGTATTGGGACAGACAGGCCTGAGCAAGCAGACTGTAGATCCAACCCAGATTCTACAGAATGCAACATCTTATCAAGGTCTACAATGTTTGCAACTAATCCATCAGTTTTTAGACATATGAAAAGGTAGAGAAATAGAGTTACTCAAATTTTAGGACAAGTATGGTAAGGAGTTCGCAAGTCCCAATACTTCGATAAATTATGGTAGGTATTAATTCTCTCCATCCAATTAAGTACCTGATACAAGTAAACACACCTGGCATAGCTCTGAGATAAGCTGCTTTATTTCTTCAACCAAATAGTACTAAATTTTTCTTAATTTTCCCAGGTGAGGCAATCCAAATACTCCTCTTACCTGGTATATATTTAGCTTAACCCTTAAAGTGCCAATCACAAAAGCAGCAGCAGACATTTTTTTTTTTTTTTTTTTCTATTTTTCAGAGAAAACAAGTCTTGAAATTTCATGTGAATCGTCTGCTTGGCAGACGATTCACATGAAATGTTAAGACTTGTTTTCACTGAAAAATAAAAAAAAATTTTTTTAGATCTTGTCTGCTATAAATTTTGCTTGGCGCTTTATGTATTTGGACAAACAGGCCTGAGCAAACTGTGTAGACCAAGACCAGATACTTGGCACTTTTTCAGCCAAAAAGTACCGTATTTGACCTAATTACCACACTGTGCGTTTAGATTTTTCAAAATTACTGAACAAACTTGTAGTGAAATATCAACCTAATAAGGGCACTCTTTAAAGAAAGATCAGCAGAGGACTTAATAAGGAATGTATTAAATGATGTTTTTGCAATATTATTTTCTAATTTTCTTTAAAATAACATATGTTGTGGATACTCGTTTAAATTGCCTTGACTCGCTTTACACTTGTGAGAAATTCCATAATAATATCTCAAATTGTTTTCAACTTACAGAGCAGACATGAGTACATGGTAGAAATGGCTATGTTCAATGTTCAAAGGGCAACAACTCCAAAAGTAAGCAAACCAGAGTTACTGTTCATGTGTTCCGCACGTCGTCTCGTAGTGTTTTACATTTATGTGAAGTTTCATGAAAATATCTTGTTCAGTATCAGAGTTATGGAACGGACACAAATGATGGAAGCACAGATGGACAGACAGACACTCAAAATACCAGAGGGTATGACATAATACCCTTGCCACTTTTTGTAGCAGGGCACAAAAATCCAAGATGGCCCAGTGGGACCATGTTTGTCAACAGACTGGAACCAAATTCAGGGCATGCACAATAAGACTAACGGGTGAAACATGCCAGACCAGTTTAAAACAAGACGGCCAAGATGGCCCTGTATTGCTCACCTGATTAACATATAAACTGGCCTTTCAGAAATAGATTTCCAAGACAGATGGCGGTCATCTTGTGTTTTTGATCGGATTGATTTTAGCTGTTCTTTATCTAGTCATCCTGATGCTTCCTACCAAGTTTGAAGTCAGTTGGCCTTTCGGTTCAGGAGTGAAAAATAGATTTTCAAGATGGCAGCCATGGCTGCCATCTATTCTTGTTAGATTTCCAATCAGAATGATTTTAACTATTTTGATCTACCAGTCACCCCGATGCTTCCTATCAAGTTTCAAAACAATAGGCCTTTCATTTCAGGAGAAGAAGTGAAAAATAGATTTTCAAGATGGCCACTTCCCTCAGACAATTTTAGCCTTTTTTTATCTACAAGTCACCCCAATGCTTCCTACCAAGTTTTCAGTCAATGTGACCTTTTGCTACAGAAGAAGCAAAAATAGATTTTCAAGATGGTGGCCATGGCACGATACTGGATTTCAGATAGAAATAATTTTAGCCTTTGTTGCTCTACAAGACACCCGGATGCTTCCTACCAAGTTTCAAGTCAACTGACCATTTGGTTCAGGAGAAGAAGCCAAAAATAGATTTTCAAGATAGCAGCCATGATGGCCATCTTGGATTTCCGATCAGAACTAATTTAGCCATTTTTGATCTACAAGTGACCCTGATGCTTCCTACCAAGATCCAAGTCAATTGGCCTTTGGTTCAAGAGAAGAAGCAAAAAATAAATTTACGAGATGGCAGCCATGGCGGCCATCTAGGATTTTTGATCAGAACAATTTTTACTATTTTTATTCAAGTCACCCCAATGCTTCCTACCAAGTTTAAAGTCTTGGCCTTTCGGTTCAGATTTAGACTTGAAAAAAGATTTTCAAGATGGCCATCATGGCAGTCATCTTGGATTTCCTATAGGAATGATTTTTGCTATTTTTGATCTACAAGTCACCCCATGCTTCCTACCAAGTTTCAAGTCAATTTGCCTTTCGGTTCAGGAGAAGAAAGGAAAAATAGATTTTCAAGATGTCCGCTATGGTGGCCATCTTGGATTTCTGATCGGAACAATTTAGCTATTTTTGATCTATATGTCACCGCTTCCTACTAAGATTCAAATTAATTGGCCTTTCGGTTCAGGAGAAGAAGTGATAAATAGATTTTCGATCAGAATGATTTTAGCTATTTTTGATCTACAAGTCACCACAATGCTTCCTCCCAGGTTTCAAGTAAGTTGGCCCAGGGGTGTAGGAGGAGTAGGCTTTTAAAGCAAATTGTTGACATCGCATGACAAGACGACGTACAATGGACATTGACTGATCACAATAGCTCATCTTGAGCATGAGGTGAGCTAAAAATTTGACCAATGGTCTTGGAGATGGGATAACAAGAAATTGTTTATGGAGGGACGTGGGGATGCTGGACACTCCCTCCTGTGGGATAAGCTCTACCATAATAAAACCATCTGTGAACATATAAGAACTGGAGGACTGTGGAGGTCATAGCACTAGATAAGAGGGGGTATCAGGTTTTCTTATTTCTCAATAAAAACATAGCTTGTGGGTACTGATTAGAATAGACTCATTATGGTGCTTCTAATGAGTATCCCAACATATATTTTCGTGAAGAACACAACAAGAGGGCCATGATGGCCCTGTAACGCTCACTTGAGTAACATAGCACATAAAGAGTGACCTCTGGAGTGTTAACAAGGTTTTCCTTTGATTTGGCTTGGTGACCTAGTTTTTGACCCCAAGTGACCCATTTCAAACTTGACCCAGAAAACATTTAGAGCAAGATTCATTATGGATACTTGGAAAATGTGACCTCTAGAGTGTTAAAAAGATTTTCCTTTGATTTGACCTGGTGGCCTAGTTTTTGTCCCCAAGCAGCCCAGTGTTGAACTTGACCTAGATTTCATAGAGGCAAACATTCTGACAAGTTTCATTAAGATTACGTCAAAACTGTGACCTCTAGAGTGTTAACAAACTAATTGTTGACGACGGACAACGGACAGAGGTTGATCACAATAGCTCATTCTGAGCTTTCACTCAGGTGAGCTAAAAATATCAATACTTTTTGGCTGAAAAAAAAATACCTTATCTGGGGCTTTGGTGAAGGTCATCAGACAGGACAGACCAAGAGCAACCGACAATGACATTTTCTCAAGTGTTGTTGAACTGTCACAATATGCATATGCAAACAGTTCAGACCCTGATCAGACTGCTCTTGAAGTAGCAGCCTGCCCAGGGTCTACACTGTTTGTTATTCCTTAAAGTGTTTTGTGAAAACAGTCTATAGAAAAAAAGAAAGAAAAAGATATGCAATATAAAGCATTCAAAATTTTATGACACTTACTGTAACTTCGATGCAGTAACAAAGAACAACTTACCTCCTCCACAAGTCTCAGAACACTCTGTAAAGCCAGAAATACTCCAATGAAAATTCACAGAATCTATTGTATTTGAAATTTGCAACTTTGGCTGTGCATCTGCTGCTGGTACTGGAACACTGTTTGAAGGCTGGTACTCAGTTCTACCAACAAAACTACCAGTCTGTCCACTTTGTCTGTATTCCCTATTGTAAGTTTGGTACCCTGTTTGCCCACTAACTGGTGAGTAAAGAGAACCGGACAAACCGTAATTTGAACTGTGCGAATTTCTCCGTCTATTTGAAGAAGTGTCTATTCTATTTGTTGAACTATCTACACTATACCCTGCATGGTATCTATTTATAGCCTCTTGTGTACCATGACGTCTGTCTGTCCCTTGCAGGGACTGATAATTTGAATGAGCACTATATGGTGCCACATACTGTGGTCTCTCTTTGAAACCTATTCTTTCATTTAATGCTTGGTCATGAGATTTATCCTGACCACTCACAGATGAGTCTTTATGATCAGGACTATTAAAGCCCTGCATTACAGTTTCAAGCATATCTTTTGGAACTGTAAACATGTACTTGATTCCTGGATTTCTTCTGTATGTTAATAACTGAAAAGAGAGAAAAATAATTTTAATTTTTAGCATGCTGGATAAAACAATTCAGTGTAAGACCACAGTTTGAAATGTTTCTTATTTTTTTATACAAAATGTATCAGTATGCTTAACCTGTATAGCTCTCTGGGCTAATTCAGAGGGAGACAAATTGATAATACTTTTCTTATTTTTCCCAGAATTGGAATTGGAGACAGTTTGCATGAAATGTCAAATCCTTGTTTTAATTGCACAATTCATTAACCTATAGATAAAAAAGGTAAGAGAAAAGTCCAGGGAGTGCCCCAATCACAAACTGCAGCCCTTCCCAGACCCCAAGAGGAAGAGGAAACTGACAAATCCAAACAAGCACAAATCGAACAAACGTACGAAAAGCACTAAGTTTAACTCTCTCTTCCCCAAGCGAGGTAATCGCAATATTAAAAGGACTGAAAAACACAAGAACAAAATGACACATGGAAAGACATACAACTTTTCTGTTCATACCTTCCACAGAAAAAATGCCGTACAGCCGTCCCATACAGTCTTAATCCAAAAGTCCCTTAGGCAGTCACCTGTGTCACATATCCCTCCCACTCTTTTGATCACGTGTCAGTTTCTTTTCTGTGGACAAAGAATGTAAACATGGATTTTTTCTCCGGGTGAAAAAATTCTACTTTTCTTCCTTTTCTCCGGTTGAAATTACATTCTTTGTTCCTTTGTCATGCCTTTCACTTTTCTCACTAAATTTTGTTTTAAATCGTTTTTCGAATTCTTGTAATTATCCATCGCTCGTTTTCGAGACTTTGGTGATGATTCTTTGTGATGAATGTGGTCATATTAAAAGCGCGTTTGGATAATTATGACAAATGAATTAAATGCTCTTCTTGTTCCAGGGAATCAACCTGCTGTGTGTGTGTAGCATCTGATTTGATATAACCTGGAATCATCCCAAAGAAAGATGAAATTATTCTTCTAGAAAACCACATGGCTAAGAAGAAGAAGAGATCGCAAGCCATGTCTGATTCATCAGATGAAGGAAAAAATTGATGGGAACACTACCCCACATGGCCCTGCTGCATGGGGGAAGAACCATCAAGGTGGCAATTCCAAGGGTACTTGTACCCAGAGGAGTATAAGTCCACCGGTCACCAGTCAATCGACCACCGGTCAACCAGCCATCGGCCATTTGCCCAATGGTCAAGAAGACATTTCAGAATGACCGGTGACACCAGCCACCAACCACTGGTCAAATAGGCATTACACAAAAATTTTCAAGTCAGTCAATCACTGGTCAATGGCCATCCAGCCACCGGTCATTGGACTTAGAAAATATCAACACAGGAGAAGTCAATATTCACCAGTCGTGGGTCACCAGTCAGCCGATCACCGGTCACCATTCATCAGAATTTATATCAACCTACAATTAGTGAAACTCATGCCATGGGCATGGAGCTCACTAATAATAATAATTTACCCCTGGAACGGGATTTTAGTAATATGTCCAATCCAAATGTTGTAATCGAATGTCGGACAACAAATGGAGATAGGACAACAGACTTTAGAGACTTCCCTCTCTGGACGTATTCAAGGAGGGATCAGTCTAAGAAAAGGAGGAGACATAGATCGTTCTCTAAACCTTCTTCCTTTAGACTTTCGCTGAGAATAGAAAGTCTAAAGATCCAGACAATCTAACTAGAAAGGAGAAGAAAATATACATCTTCTTCTTTTTAATTATCTGATAATCAGTCCCATGATTATGGCAGATATAAAGAAGTAGACATAGTCCACTGGCTGCATAGAATCCGAGTATACTGCAGCCTACGGAAATATCTTATGTCGACACAATGTAATCTGAACATAAAGGACTCAGGTTTAGACTTTGAAATCGAACCTGGTCCTTTGAAAAGACAATCAAAGAATAATAGGCTTTGCCTCTGGAGTTAAAGGCCAACTGAGTAGCATGCTCTGGTGAAGCTTTTATCTGGCATTGTACTCCTAATGGAGTCACGTACTAGTATTGCCACAATCTAAACTAGTTTTTAAATACTGCCAAATTTCTACAAAAACAACTGACACAGAGAAATTGGCAGAGATGATAGGCTCACAAAAAATTTAGTATCTTCCTTGACACGGACTAAATTTTATAAGAGCCCGAGTCAATATTTCCCAACCGATAATATAATTCTGTTAGGATCGGAAGCTTTCCTGCTAGATTATAGCTAGCAGAAAAATGCTCCTTTCCAATAACATATTAAATTATCATAAAGAGCCACAAATTTATAGCGATTAACTCGCATGAGTATATCTTTTCTTCTGCTGCTTAGTTACGTATGCAACAGCAGAGAATATCTGTACCGGCTCTTCCGAGACTGAATTAAACAGTACCTAAATCTATAAAGCCGTGATGGCTAAGTCTTCGATCTTAGCTACGTAGATTTTCAAGCTAGATGTGATGCGGTGATGGCCACGTTTAAGATTTTACTGGACAATTCCAACCAGGAGTTGCGAAACCTTCCAATTAATTCTAAACTTTATTTTATAACAAATTAAGGAATTGCCAAAGGCAAAAAAAAAATTTAGGTCCAGCAACAAAGGCCCTTGGCAAATTCCTCTGTTATATAATAACATACAACAACATAGTATCTTATCTGGCTCCTCCGGTCTTTAAGAAACTGAAGCAGCCAAATAACCTCCTAGGCCTCACCAAACGCAACTGTATAGGCCTAAAGTCAGACACAGTCATACTTATCAAGTAGAGGAATGCTAAGAGAAGTGGAAATCGAACAGTTCCCTCCTCTAAGCAAGTCTCATCCTTAACAAATTCTGAAGTCCATCTCCACCCACTGCCAGTCCTACTATGTCCAGACTTTCCAGTGGGAGGAAGATTGATCCAATTTGTGGAACAATGGCAAAAATTAAAAGACATCAAATGGATCCTCTCTACCTTTCGAAACGGGTTTAAGATCCTATTCAGGTCACTTCCTCTCATATCGAATGTTCCAATAAATCTGATTAAAAATTTTCCCCTCGTTATTGCGAGAAGAGATTGCAAAATTCTCAAGAAATGGGCAGTGGAAAGGGTATGGAATCAGGGAACTCCCAGTTTTTACTCCCGGGTATTACTAGTGCCGGCTTTTAAAGAAGTCAGGTTGATACCAACAAGAACTCACAGTTAGGTATGGAATTCTAACTCAGCACAAATAGTCAGAGTACCAGCAAACCAAATAAAGCTCTTATTCTGACCATTTAAACAATTCTTTCTTAAACTCTGGTTTCAGCACAAACTTTCTTTTAATTTTTTTGGGCAAATTCAGTGCACCAGCAGACTCAAATTCTAGGTACATGGCTTTTATGACATCTGCAAACGACATCTGCAAATCTGCCTATTTTCGGTCTGTAAACCTTAAATTCTTCCTTAGATCATCAGGGCCCAGTTGTTCAAAGCTAACGATGTCATTAGTTAACGATTCGTTAAAATTTACATCGAGTGATACGCAAAAATGCTGCAGTGCAAAAGCTACTCACATTTTTTCAGCAAAAAATATCAGAATATTGTATATTGAATCCACTAAAACAGTTAACGAAATGACCCTTAACGAGCTCGTTAAGCTAACGGCGCTTTGAACAACTGGGCCCAGGTTACTATTAACAGTATGATCAAAGTCCACTTGAAATGGTGGATGAACACCAATCGATTCATTCAAGGGATGTTTCAGTCACAATCTTCCACTTATGGGTTCCCAGTTCTGGACAATCAAGTCTTTGCGATAGACGCATTTTCCACGAACTGGAACAATATTCATGTTTATGCATTTCCTAGAACAATACTAACTCCTTCTTATAGCTCCTCTTTGACCGTAACAAACATGGCTATCAGGGGTTCTACAACTACTTGTCTCAGCTCCAGTTCGTCTTCCACTCTTTCCAAACTGTTAACACAAGTAAAGGAAAGTTTCAACATCAAAATCTCTCAGTATTCAACCGTCACATCAAGAAATCAGTTAGAGATAGAAATTTAGCAAATGCTGCAGTTTTTCTCTCCAAATCAAGCAAACATTAACTCACAAAGTCTATGACGCGAAATGGATTGTATATTCCCGTTGGTGTCATAGAAAGAAGGTGAATCTGGTCTCGGCCCCTCTTTCTGTTATAGCCAATTTCCTCTTTTACCTTTTCTCTGAGTTAAAAGTTTCAGATGAGTACTAGTAAGGCTATAGATATATCATAAAATTATCTAGTACTTTTAAATTAAGACAAGCTATAAATCGAATTTAACCCTGCCTTGTCAGAATGAATAAGATCTTTTGAATTACAATGCTCTGTTCAAAGATCTATTACTCCTTAATAAGTTTTAATTTGGGTCTTAATCTGTCTTCAGAAAGCCCCATATGAACCTTACATAAGGCTTCTAACTCCACGTAAAGATAGCCTTTCTTTTAGCTCTTGACATTGCCTAAAGATGAAACGAGATTCAGACCTTGGCAATGGATTCAAATAAACTAAGATTCAATTGATCTCATGGATCAATATCTGATGGTTCAAACTCGGTTTACGGCTAAGAATCAGCTTCCGTCCATTTATCCAGATCATAGCCTTATCCCTATTTAGCCCATATATGCAAAGGGAACATTCTGATAGACTTTTATGCCCTACAAGAGCCTTAAAATTCTATCTTAAAATGACTAAACATTACCGTCAACATAGAACTAGACAATATCTAACAATTAGAGGCAAACAAGATATTTCTGAATTCTCTGTCTTGAAATGGATTTCTTATAATATTAAATTTGCCTACAGGAAACTCATCCATAAAGCATTTTCCCTTCTTAAGATTAAGCCCATGAAGTTAGGGCTCTATTTTCATCTTGGGCCTTTTTCGATAAGTTTCGCTCAAGGAGATTCTATCAGCAAAATGAAATCAATCTTCCATATATTTGCTTAGCTCTGTCTAAGGGATATGTCTTTGCAACTTTAAACCTGCTTAATTTGGGCCCAATTGTTGTGTCCCAAAAAGTGGTGGGGGGCAAGTTAACAGGGCCTTGGATGCCTTAAGAAGATTAACAGCCTCCAAACCCTATTATACATATATTAAGGTTATTAATATTTTATATATATGTCGGAAAGAGCTTACTCTTAGGATTTATATCAAGAATGAGCTTATTCAACGAGTTTCCTGAGCCTTAATCCAAAAGTGGAGGGACCTACTTTATTTTGTGTTAGAATTGGGAGCTCCTTCCCACCTTATTGGCGAATTCTAGCACATTATCTATAGATTGATTATTGTGTAGTTAAAATGAAGTTTTTAAAAGTAAAACATAAGTAGTATAGGCTGGCACTAACATATTTTAACAAGCAATACTTAACCTATAGATAAAATAATCCCCCTCCCTGTCCCCACTTAGCTCTATCCTTTAGGGCTTTACATCAAAGAAACTGACACGTGATCAAAAGAGTGGGAGGAATACGTCACACAGGTGACTGCCTAAGGGACTTTTGGATTAAGGCTGTAAGGGACGACTGTACAGTCGTTTTTTCTGTGGAAGGTATGAACAGAATAGAATATAGCACATTATCTATAGGTTAATTATTGCTTGTTAAAATATGTTTTACTTTTAAAAAATTCATTTTTTGGGAAAAATAAGAAATATATTTAATATGTCGTCTGCTGGAAATTTCACACAGAGTGCTAAGCGTTAAAAGTTGAAATTGTTCCATGATGCAACACGAGAGGCAGCAAGCCCACTAATTCACTCCAGAGTTTGATAAAACTTCATTTACAACTTTGAATGGTTGGCTGGATTGTTTTATTTAAAGACACAATAATGTTTATAAAACAATGTCTGGATAGTGATCTGGTGACAAGTCAGAAAGGGCTCACTAGTGACTAGTGTTTATACAACATCCTCTCAATGTCAATGCAACATCATGATGTTGAGGCAATGTTGTATAGACGTCATGTGTCTGCTGGGTACATTATGAAGGCTTAGTGTTGCAAACATACAGATGCAAGAAGGCAAACTATTGCAGAGCAATCTAAGATTCCCCCACCACATGAAGGGTACATATGAATTTGAACAATCCAGCCTAACAGTACAGGGGTATATCCTAGATAATGGATTCTTTTTCTGTTATGGATTTCATAGGTCCATACATATATGTCACAATAATGGACCTACGCGATGGTATGTGACAAACCAGCTTCAATAGATGTACTATTCATATATCTAATTAAGTCAGCAAAGGCTATATAACATGAATAAGGTTGTTTTTTTTTCTTTAATGTACAATATAGGTCAGAGGTCACTATATTAGTGACAGTAACCTACTTATGGTACACAATATAACAACTTAAAAAAATGCACCATACACAATTTTGTCAGTGTCAAACTACAGGAGATTTGTAGTACTAGCAAACACTTTTTTTTTTATTGCAGGCTAGAGGTCAAAATACAGATCAGTGATCTATTTTTGTTAGATGTCTTTGCTAGATGTACCCAAACATCCAATAATATCAGCCTAGGTCATACATTACATCCCAGATCTGAATATAAGTCAGCTGTTAAAACAGATCACACTGACCTACTTTTGATATGTGATAACTGTCTTTACTAGATGTACCAAACAACAAACAACCCAGTTTGACCAGACTAGGCTATAATTACAGTACAGATAGTATACCTAGGATTTTTGTTTTGAATTATAGGTAGAGGTCAATACATAGGTCACAGTGACCTACTTATGGTATGCGATACACTGTATCCAACCACCAAATTTGTTCAGTCTAGACCATTCAGTACAGAGAATGTACCCAGTTTTTTGTGTGTAACATAGATCACAAGTCAACATATAGTTCACAGTGACCAACTTATGGTATGTTCTAAAATGTCTTTAATAGGTGTACCCACAAACCTAATTTGATCAGCTTATGTCATACAGAACAGGTGATATACCTGTAAAAATTTTGTTTTTGGTAATAAAGGTCAAAAGTCAAGATATATGTCACAGTTACCTTCTTATGGAATACAACACAATAATTTCACTATGTCGGCATACAAAAAATGTGGTGAACCTAGGGCACATAGTATAAGAGATTCCCAGCTAACATGTAACATTGTTGTAACATTTGCCAAAGGTTCTAAATTGGTTACGTTGGTTCGTAACATTTTACGAACGTTTTGCTAATATTATCTTTAAATACAGACCCGCTTTTAATGTATGTGGGTGCAGATAGAAAACTTTTCTTCCTATAAAACACTTGAGTCCATTCCAGAACTCTGTTCATAGTTTATACAGAAGTCATGTAAATGTTTCAGAATAACGTAAATTTTCACAACGTTTACAAAATGTTTTACAAACGTTCTTATATTCTTTTAAATGTTGTCATGTAATGTGTAACATTTGAATAATGTCCCAGTTACGTCTTATATATTTTTATTGTTTATTCGAGCTTGACGTATAAACTCAAGCCTTAAATAAAAAGGAACGTTGATTAACTACCAGAGCGAGTGGCATGTGAGTACCAACGTGATAAAAACGTTCTTAGCACGTTTTATAGCCATGCCGTTTTTAAACCACACTCATGTTATCAAAATGACCTGTAAACTTTCCTTGACATAGCTACTTTAAATAAAAAAAAAATATTGCATTTATACATTTGAACTTGTAATGCTTTTTTCGTGCATCGGCTACAACGACTAAGAACAGTTCTTGAATACGAAACTACACCTCCACATATAAAGTGTTGTCGCCATAATTTAGTGCCTGATTATTATTTCTCAAGCCGACCGCCAGTCATCTCAGGTAAATAACACAATTATTTTTGTAGATGAATAGATTACCATCTTTTTTTATTATATTTTTGTTACATTCTTATACAGCCTGTAATTTAAGCTTACTTCATATGCTGGTAATTAATATTGTGATGAACTGCTATTCATGCTATTGTAATCAGTTTTTGTGTGTTTTCTTTCTCTAAACTTTCTAATTTGTTACAGATTATAATGTATGAAGTTCTATCTTGTCTTACATTTAAGTCATATATTTATTTATTTATTGTCAGCTACATTTTATAAGTGGACTAATTTGTGGAATATTATTTGAGCCTGTAGCACTGGCACGTCATAATCACATGGTTATAAGCTTAAGAAAAAAAGAAAAAAAAAAAAGACGCGTGAAATCTGTCATTGGACTCGGACCTCAGATGAGGTTTGAAGCAGAACATGGCATATCACGATATGTACGGTGCATAGCATATCACTGCATATGTAGGGGTTTCATTGAGAGGTGCGAGACATTGCCATTTTAACGTAATATAAACGTCTTACAAAATTGTTATTAGAACATTTCAAGCATACTTTAAAATAATGTTATCAAAATGTTATAAGGACGTTTTTATAACATTCCAAAAAAACGTTATTATGACATAAAAAAAATTTGCCATTTTAACATAATTTAAATGTCTTATAATAACGTTATTGTATGTTTTCAGTAACGTTTTCAAAACGTTTAAAAAACGCAATTTTGTTAGCTGGGTTTGCACTAAAGAAGGTTTTACTTTAATGTAGGTCAGGTCAAAATATGGGTCACAGTGACCTATTTATGGTCTGTGATACATTGTATTTAATAGTTGCACTAACACATTGAATTTGATCAACCTAAGCCCAACACTGCAAAAGATATGGCCAAGAGAAATATTTGTGGATAGAGGGACAGACAGATAGTGATTACTACGGGGCACCCACTAATACTGGGCACTGATTGTCTAACTCTGGGAAAGGTATTCCCCTGACAAAATATTTAACATAGATATTCAGGCCTCTTATTTTAACCTTTAACTTTTTTCCACCCTCTGGGCTAATTCAGTAGATCTATGACAAATAGATGATATTTTATACTTTTCCCAGGAGCTAGGCTTTGACATTTCATGCAAATTGTCTCCTAAGGAGACAATTTGCATGAAATGTCAAAGCCTAGCTCCTGGGAAAAATAAGAAAAGTATTTCATGTTGTCTCCTGAATTTTTTCTCAGCATGCTAAGCAATAAGACATGTTTGACTGTAAACTGGAGCCTTTCTGTCTTGTTATGAGAGAGGGGATTACCAGCCCTGTTTTAGAGTTCCATTAAAAATCAGAAGAATTAATGGTATCTCATCTTTATAATAGGAATATCTGTTGTTAATGTGCAAAACTGATACCCTTATCTCTTGAACAAGAGTGTGAATTTGACAAACATTCCAACATGATGCAATTTTATCATTCCACTTGTAAAACATGCATTAAACACCAGATACTCCCACTTCTCTATGGAAGTTTTTGCACACCAAATATAAACAATGAAATGACATATCTAACCCTTGTCCTGCTGAACCCAGATATGTCCTGTCTTTGCAAACAGTGTAGATCCAGATCGGTTGGCTTCTGAAGAAAGAATGTCCACTATACTGGTGAACTGCTTAGAGGACTAAGCCTGCCCAGTAAAAGTGTTAGGTAAACTGACTGCGCTCAACATGACCCCATTGGGTTGAGAGTTCCATAAAACCTCAGCACAAACAAACAGATAGGGTGATGATTTAACCCTAGTCCTGCTGAACCGGGATATACCCTGTCTTTGCAAACAGTGTAGATCCAGATCAGTGTGTTTCTGAAGACGCCAACTGCTGAAGAAGCCAACTAATCTGGATCTGCACTGTTTGCCATTAAGTATGTGAATTTATATCAACAATCTGGATCAAGTGATCTGACTGGCATCTTAATTTATTCAGTAGGACTAGGGTCCTTAAAGTACTGATCACAAATGCAGCAGATGAAATTCTGAATTTTTCTTTTATCTGCTAGGCATATGATTCACATAAAATTTCTTTTCTTTGGAAAATATAATAATAATAAAAAAAAAAAAACATTGAATGTCAACTGCTACAATTTTTTTAGTGCCTTAAGGGTTAAATATTTTCCTTTATTTTTTTCCCCCATAAAACAGCGTTTGAAATTTCATGTGAATCATTCCTTTATAAGATAATCTGCAAGAAATGTCAAGCGCTAATTTCTCGGAAAAAAAAAAGAAGAAAATTATCAATGATATGTCTTCTACTGTATTTGCCTACAGCATGCAGAATTTATCTTCTGCCTGCTGCTACAGACTATTAGCAGACAGCTGATTGATGATGTATTTTTCTTATTTCTTTCTGAAAATAGAGCTTGTAATTTCTTTCATACAGTATACCGGGTCTGACATTTCTGCCATCCATCTTAAATGTCACCTGAAATAAATTCCCTATATTTTCAGGGAAATGAAATAAAAATGTTATCTGCTGCACTACTCTAGATAAGAGAGGGTATCAGGCAAATGTTTTTCTTATTCATTACGAAAACACGCCTATTTAAATATATTGAAAATTTTACCACCAAAAAATGAAAATTTTTAGATAAAAATTCTGATATTTTTCATAGTTCTGCTCAAAATGTAGATTGCGGGTACTCATTAGAACCGCCTTGCCGAGGCAGTTCTAACGAGTACCCACAATCTATGCTTTTGTGCAGAAATAAGAAAAATAATGTATACCCCTGTAAACCCCAGTTTTACTGTATAAAAGTGGGGTTTAAGGGGGTCAAAATTATATAGGCATGTTTTCGTGATGTCTCCATGAAAATATATGTTGTGGGTACTCTTTAGAAGTGCCTCGGCAAGACACCTCTAATGAGTACCCACAACATATGTTTTTGTAGAAAAATAAGAAAAATATCAATACTTTTTGGTTGTTAAAAAAAAAAAGCACGTTATCAAGAACTATGCCTGCTCATTGTTATCTACACCTGAGTAAAAATTAACAGTGCAGGTTTTATATAATGGGTATTTAAGTATGAAATGGAATTTTCTAATTAACAATGTTAAATTTGTTTCTGATAAAAAGATGACTGTTTAGTTCTATCACACCCATAGGGATTTCTCTTGTTAAGATGGAATTAAGAGTTTTTGAGGCAATAAACGTCAAGATTGTAAATATCATTTGAGGGCTTCCGAGAAGAAAAGGATCTTTTGTCATAACAGTAGCAAGGGACCAACTATTGGATCTTTACAGAGACAGTGGGTGGGGTGAGAGGAGTGGGGAGATTTTTTGGGTAGGCTTGGAAAATTGTTTCTTCTGCAATGCAGGCCTGTCTTTTTATTTGTGATTTTATGCAAAGTGTACATGCAAACAGCATTTACCCTCGTCCTTGCTATTTATTTCGGGCAAAATTAATGACTGCCACTCTGAATACAAAATTACATCTCTACCTGGAGTAAAGTCCATTACTACTTACAACCATACCATCAGCAAAGACTCTGATCTGCCTCTGTTCAGGGTCTCCCATCTTGGGATCTTAACCCTCATCCTCTGAACCCTGAAGAAGCCAACTGATCTGGCTCAGTAAAGGTAGTAAAGGTGTCCTAATACTTAAGGTTATTACAGAGTTAAGGAGTCCCAATACTTAAGGTTATTACGGTAGTTTAGATGTCCCAATACTGAAGGTTATCACAGTAGTTAAAGTGTCTAAATACTGAAGGTTATTATGGTAGTTAAGGTATCCCAATACTTAAGGTTATAATGGTAGTTTAGATGTTCCAATACTGAAGGTTATTACAGTAGTTAAGGTGTCCAAATACTGACGGTTATTATGGTAGTTAAGGTTTCCTAGTACTTATGGTTATTATGGTAGTTAAGTTGTCCCAATATTTCAAGTTATTACGGTAGTGAAGAAGTCCCAATATTTAAGATTATTACTGTGGTTAAGGTGTCCCAATACTGAAGGTTGTTACAGTAGTTAAGGAGTCCCAATACTTAAGGTTATTACTGTAGTTAAGGTGTCCCAATACTTAAGGCTAGTATGGTAGTTAAGGTGTCCCAATAGTGAAGGTTGTTACAGTAGTTAAGGAGTCCCAATATCTAAGATAATAATTACAGTAGTTAAGGTGTCCCAATACTTAAGGTTAGTATGGTAGTTAGGGTGTCCCAATACTGAAGGTTTTTGTTTGTGTTGAGGTTTTACGGCCCAGTCAACCCAATGGGTCATGTCGAGCGTGGTCAGTTTACCTAACCACACGTTTACTGGGCAGGCTTAGTCCTCAAAGCGGTTAACCAGTATTGTGCACATTCTTTTGCCAGAAACTGACAACTGCCCTTCTTGAATCAGCGGAAGGGAGAGAATGCCCGTAGAAAATATTTCATGATCAATCTCCACAAAAGAATGTTGCCAACCTCGGCAGGGGTTGAATCCGCGACCTCCTGGTCTCCAGTCGGACGGCGCATCCAACTGAGCCACCAAGGCCGGCAATACTGAAGGTTATTATGGTAGTTAAGGTGTCCTAATACTTAAGGTTATTGTAGGTGTCCCAATACTTAAGGTTATTATGGTAGTTAAGGTGTCCCAATACTTCAGGTTATTACAGGTGTCCAAATACTGAAGGTTATTACAGTAGTGAAGGTGTCCCAAAACTTAAGGTTATTACGGTAGTTAAGGTGTCCCAATACTTAAAGTAATTACAGTAGTTAAGTTGTCCTAATACTGAAGGTTATCATGGCAGTTAAAGTGTCCCAATACTGAAGGTTATTATGGTAGTTAAGGTGTCCCAATACTAGGGTAAATACAGTACTTAAGTGTCCCAATACTTTAGGTTATTACAGTAGTTAAGGTATCTCAATACTTAGGGTAAATACAGTATTTACATCTGTGTTGTGCCATGTGAAAAGATCCTTTGAAATATATGTGGAAAGGTAAGGCCCAGATCAGCCTGTTCTGCACACATTGTAGAGTACAGTCCTGATCAGCGCCTTCTTTGTTCACTTACAGAGTCAATAAATGGTGTACAATACATTGGCATAAAACAGACATCTACTGATACTATGAGGCTTCACCAGCTGGGCCCAGTTGTTCAAAGCGTCGTTAGCTTAACGAGCTCGTTAAGGGTCATTTCGTTAACTGTTTTAGCGGATTCAATACACAATATTCTGATATTTTCTGATATTTTTTGCTGAAAAAATGTGAGTAGCTTTTGCACTGCAAAAGCTACTCACATTTTTTCAGCAAAAAATTTCAGCGTATTTGCGTATCACTTGATGTAAATTTTAACGATTCGTTAACTAACGACATCGTTAGTTTTTAACAACTGGGCCCTGATCTAGATCTTTATTGTTTGCATATGCCCTGAAGGCATTTTTTCTCATATTGTGGCTTATTCTTATTAATGCTAAGCCTTATCCTGCTGAATAAATTAATTTAGCCACACCCATTTCTGGTTATCCACTAATCAGATTACTTGATATAATGTATTCATTCAATTCACAAACTGCATGACAAACAGTGTAGATCCTGATCAGGTGGCTTCTTATCTGGATCTACACTATTTGCAAAGGTTGGGGTTGTGGTGTTCAGCAGGATAAGGGCCAAGTGTGCTGGGTTGAATTTCTAGCAGAGGACATTTTGAAATATTTTCTTATCTGGTCCCCCACCCCCCTAGAAAACAGGCTTTGACATTTTATGCAAATTGTCACCTTAGGAGACATAGGGGACAATCTGTGTGAGATGTCAGGGCCTGCTTTCTGGGAAAAATAAGAAAAATATCTATTTGTTGTCTGCTGAAGTTGCCCAAAGGGTGGTAAAAGTTAAGGAGTATTTGGTGATAATTCTGGGATAATTTTTCTCCATAAACACATATTTTGTGGGTACTCAGTAGAAGGGCCTCGTATGTTTTCATGGAGAAATAGAGAAATATTACTACCTTTTAGCTGAAAAAAGTACTTTATCTTAGAGCTATGTATGGGCACTGGCTTACAAATAAATCAAAGTTTCAATTTTGCAGAGCAAATATATGATCATTGCATAGCAATTTTGCAGAGTAAATATATGAGCATTGCATAGCAATTTTGCAGAGCAAATATATAATCATTGCATAGCAATTTTGCAGAGCAAATATAATTATGATCATTGCATAGCAATTTTGCCAGCAAATATATGATCATTGCATAGCAATTTTGCCAGCAAATATATGATCATAGCAATTTTGCCAGCAAATATATGATCATTGCATAGCAAAATTGCCAGCAAATATATGATCATTGCATAGCAAAATTGCCAGCAAATATATGATCATTGCATAGCAATTTTGCCAGCAAAAATATGATCATTTGCGGACAATGCAGGCCCAGATCAGCCTGCGCTTATGCATTGTCCACTTAAAGAATCAATGGCTACTGTAGTGTATGTTGACGAACAGAGACTGCTCAGATCAGACTGCAGGGATGGGCCTGCTGATCTGGTCATATGTTGTATGCAAATTGTATAAGGGCCTTTTGGTGATTTGCGTATCATATGTTCTCTTAGAGAAATAAGAAAAATATTACTACCATTTAGTTGAAAACAGCTTTATCTTAGAGCCATAGCTACAGATAAAAGGCATACCTAGAAAGTATTTTCTTATTTCTCCACCAAAATATAATTGTGGGCACTTTTTAGCGCCTTGTGTGAGGTGCTTCTAATGAGTATCCAAAACATATGTTTTGATGAAGAAATAAGATAAATATCCACATATTTTGGATATAAGATAAGAACAAGATAAGAAATTGTATTTTAGGACAGCATGACATAAACAACAAATATCATAAGCTTGATTGATTGATTGTGTTGGGGTTTAATGACACGTCAACCCTTGTGGGTCATTTTGTGTTGTCTCCCAGAGAAAGAGAGAAAAGAGATAGAAGCGATAGTAGTGGAGATGAAAGAGAGGGACAGGGAAGAAAGAGGATCAGGAATGGAAGTGAAGAAACAGAAGAAATAAAAACATTCCCCCTCTACCCTTACTTGCTACAAGGATAGCAGGCCTTGCCCAACTGTAAGCCAATATCAGTTCGACTCCCCGGTGACGTAAGATACACAACACCTTTGCCACACCCGACCACCCCCTATAAGCTGGATTGAGGTTTTGACCGGCTAAAAGAGCTTTTGACCGTATTGGTTGAAAAAAGTGCCTTATCAGGAGCTACGCTTAACCCATAGTCTGGAGACCCCTAAAGGGGTAATTGGCAAACTGTGCAGATGCAGATTAGATGCAGCAGAATGTGGATCTGATCAGGGTCTCCACTGTTTGCTAATAGTTCAACCGTTTTTCCCTCGGAATATCTCAATCACATACTAGCCTGACATACCTAAAATCAAAATTAGAATATTCCAAAATATTGTGTGGGGGAATTCATTCAGTAAACTATGGGTTAAAGCTATGCATCTAATCTGCTGAATGAGAACCCACAACATATGGTTTTGTGGAGAAATAAGAAATATCAATAATTTTTGGCTAAAAAAAGTGCTTTTCCATAGAGCTATGCATAAGCATTGAGGCCACTTTCTGCACGCAGCGGCTCCATCAGAGCCTGCCTAATCTGTTGAAAGGCTTGCAAATCAAATCAAAGTTTCAATATAGCAGCGCAATTATTTCAATCAAAGCTCAAGGTTCTTATTTGTTACGATATTTATTACTACTGAAGCTGAATTTAGAAGCTGGAATTTCGAGCTTATCAAAAAATAAGCTCAAATAATTGTACCAAATCATTTTAAACGACAAAAACAGACCAACTCTAGGTATCAGCTATTCGATGCAATCACTAAACAATAAAGATCCTTTTCAAATTTGTACAGAAATAGCAGAAAAAAAGATGATAATAAAATGGATTGAACCTATTTTTTTCATAGATTAATGTGATAGCAGTTCAAAACTGACAAGATTTACTGGCTGGCACAATTAATCAAAGTCGGAGAAAAGTTTCCCACATGCATGCATCGAAAACATAAACAGCCCATATCAAAAGAAAAGGCATCAAGTCAGGTGCTTATGGCAATGGCACAGATCATCCTGATCACTAGCATCATGTGACCAGGGCCTTTACCATGTCCATATACCATATCAGCAAGTGCATGACAAAACCTACAATAAGACTGTGTGACCAGCAAAGACTCAGATCAGCCTAGAGATCCACCCAGTATGGTAAGTTCTTGTCATCCTTCTTTGGATAGCCCGTAGACTGTAGAAGGCGCCATGCGATCCGCGAAGACTCTGATCAGACTGTGCGGATGCACAGGCTGATCTGAGTCTTCGCTGGTCACACAAATCTAATTGTAGGTTTTGTAGTGTGCTGGCTCATTTTTACTCTACACAGTGGGTCAGATAGGCCTTAGGAAACATGGCAGACCTGGGTCAGATGATGGTAATTTGGTGTTTTACATTCCTTTCAACATTATTTAAGTCATACTGACATGATGAAAGGGTGATAATGAAAGGCTCTATGCAATAAAGTGCCATATGGTCATTAGCTGAATTTGACTCAAACCCGAAGACCCAGATCAGACACTATAAAATGCAGCATCTGATCATGGTCTACACTGTTTACGACTCACCCAACAGTTTTTAGACACATCAAGGGTAGTAAAATAGACTTGTTCAAAGTTAAGGACAATTCTAGTAAGTAGTAAAGGTGTCTCAATATTTAATGCTTAAGAGTGCTGGGTAAAAAACTTATTTGTTTGTATTAAGTATTTACGGTGCAGTCAACTCAATGTGGTCATATCAAGCATGGTCAAACTTTTACAGGGCAGGCTTAGTTCTCTAAGCAGTTAACCAGTGCTGTGCATATTCTTTCACCAGAAACTGACAAATGCCCTGTTGAATCAGTGGAAGGGAGAGAATGACGGTAAAAAATATTTCATGAACAAATCTCCATTATAGAATGTTGCTGACTGGACCGGGGGTCGACCCAGCAACCTCCTGATCACCAGTTTGATGGGCATCCAACTGAGCCACAGAGGCCGGCCCCAGGGAGTTGTAATGGTTGAGGTTAATGCACCCAAGGCTTGTATAAGTGGACAGTAAAGTCTGTGAAAACCTGCAAGCTTATCTTAGCCTTTACCGTCCTCAGATCCCTTTTCTCGCAGCAAGGCTGGAATGATTACATAATGTGTCTTTGAACAGAACAATTTCGCTAATGCACAGTCTGGAATTTCAGATTTGTTTTATGTGTTTTCCCTGGTTATCAACAAATCAAAAGTTCATTTTTGCCTGGAGTCTAAAATCACACTGCTTTTTGATATATGGCTCACAAATCTTTTAAACGAGAAATCTATATGGGCTTACCAGGCAAAAAGGAGCTTAACTTTAGCACTTAACCCTTCTCATGCTGAATAAATTAAGATGCCACTCCTATTTCTAATTGTCAGCCAATCAGATTACTTAATCCAGATTGTTGATATATAAATTCACATACTGAATGACAAACAGAACACCGTTTGCAATGGCAGCGTATATCAGAGCTCTGCAGAATAAGGGTTAACATACTTATATTCTATGGGCTAATTCAGCAGACTACAAACCGATGACATTTTTTCCTATTTTCCCCAGAAAACAGGATCCCTCGATTTGTCATTTCATGCAAATTGTCTGAACTGGAGACAATCTGCATGAAATGCCCAAACCTATTTACTGGGAATAATAAGACAAGTATTTCAGTATGTCATCTGCTGAAAATTTGACCAAGCATGCTAAGTGTAAAGTATTCGGACAGACAGACCTGGGCAAACAATATAGAATGTGGCATCTAATCAGGATCTACACTGTTTACCACTAATTCAGCAGTTTTTGACAATTTACAAGCAGTGAAACTTTTAGACTAGATGGAGTACACCTTTTGCATAAATAGTGCAAGGCCTCTTTTGAAGCATATAATGAGAATAAAGGCCCAGATGATAACTCTGCAGACTGGTCAGGGCCTTCACTGTCCACCTTTAGAACCACTGAATATGGCAGAATGTATTACTAGAGGGCAAAAGCTCAGATGGAACTGTGCAAGTGCCCATCTTCTAAATCTGAACATTTAACATAACCTTGAAAACCTAGCCAAGCAGGCCCTATAAACTAAGCCATGTCTTGAGAAAACTTGCCTTCAGCCATGTAGGAACATTTGGCAGTAAGGTCCAGACATCAGTCTAAAACCTGCTGTATGAATGACAGCCAGTGTAGTGGCAAACAGTTTAGATCCAGATGAGTGGCATCTGATCATGCCTGTCTGTCTAGTCTACTCAGTGTTTGCATTGTTTATCCCATTAAAGACTCAATAAACTCTCCCACACTATATACTGGAAGAGTCCATTTTCGATTATAGGTATGTCAGGCTATATGATATAGATATTCCTAAAGAAAAATGGTTGAACTATTTGCAAAGTACTAGTAGAGACCCTGTTAGATGTCACATTCTGTGATGTCTGATCTGGGTCTGCACTGTTTGCCAGTTACCCGTTTAGAGGTCTCTAGTCTTCAATGGGTTATTATTCCAATTCTGTAACATCAAAACATGGTGATTGTGAACAAACTTCCTGCTAGAGCAGATTGCACACATGCTCGGACTGGTCAGAGTATGCCTCCGGGGCTTTCTATTGAACATAAGGCAGATTGACATGTGGGTTAGTTATCACTTAGCATGCTGGGTAAAAATTTCAGCAGACAACATTTTTAAATATTTTTTCTTATTTTTCCCCCAAAACAGGATTTGCCATTTCATGCATATTGTCTCTGAAAAAATAATTTGCATGAACTATAAAATCCTATTTTCTAGGAAAAATAAGAAAATTCTAATCAGTTTGCTATCTACTGAAACTGCCATTATAGCGTTGTTGGTTTTATTTCCAATAAAGATGCCAACTTTACAAAGAGCATTCAATTTCATTCTTTATTTTCACATAATGCTGGGGAAAAAAATCATGTCTGATCCAACTTTAGCAAATTTTAGTTTTATTTCTGTATCCTAATCACATAACTTTGATGATGGAATAAGATGATAAATGGAAGTTTTATTACCTTTTTAAACCCTTGGAATGCATGTTACGACATTGGCAGACAATAAATGTATGATTTTTTTTTCTTTCATAGAAAATAAAAACTATCATTGGACACAATTCACACGAAATGTTAAGTAATTTTTTTTCAAAAATAAAGAAAGATAATTTAAAATGTTCTAATATTGTCTAACCCTTATAGTCTAAGCAAAATTGTAGCAAATGACCATCATGAAAACATGCCAATATAATTTTGACCCCCGTAAACCCCACTTTTATATAATAAAACTGGGGTTTACAGGGGTATACATTATTTTTCTTGTTTCTGCTAAAAAACATAGATTGTGGGTAATCATTAGAACCCCCTCTGCGAGGCGGTTCTAACGAGTACCCACAATCTATATTTTGAGCAGAAATATGAAAAATATCTGAGATTTTTAGCTGAAAATTTTCAGTTTTTAGTGGTGAAATTTTCTATACATTTGTTTGCGTGTTTTCGTAATGATTATGATTTATTATTATCATTTTTCCGAGAAAATAGGGTTTGACATTTCACATGAATTAGCAGATGATTCACATGAACTGTCTAGTCTTATTGTCTTAAAAAAAACATAAACATCACGAAAACACTCCTATATAATTCTGACCCCCTTAAACCCCACTTTTACGTATATAGTAAAACTGGGATTTACAGGGGTAAATATTATTTGCCTTATTTTTGCTCAAAAAAAAAAAAAAAATAGAAATTGAGCAGAAATATAAAAAATATCAGAATTTTTTATCTGAAAATTTTCATTTTTTTGGTGGTAAAATTCTCAATATATATGAATAGGCGTGTTTTCATAATGAGATAAAAAAAATTTCTGCTGCAGTTACAATTAAGTACTTTAAGCCACCTGATGCTTTAACTGTAAGCTAGGACTAACCATTCCATATAAATCATCTCTTGCATGGAATGTCAAGCCCTATATTCAGGTGTGTGCAGGGGGTGGGGAGGGGGGGGGGCGGAGGGGGGGTGAAGAGAATAAAAAGGGTGGTGGGGAGAAGACTGTTCATCTGCTAATACATGATTATGGGTATTGGCTTTAATCCTAAGGGGAAAAGAAAGGTTGGAGAAAAATGTATCTGCAATGAAAGATCTTGACAAACCACTTATTTAACAATTGTCGTCTGCTTTGTCTTCTGCCAAGTACTTTAAGTCATTGTTGCAAACAGTGTAGCTCCTCTAGGAGCAGTCTCATCTGGGTCCACACTGTTTGCCTATATGCAAAAAGTATGTTTGAAAAGTCTGCAAGACGATGCAGCAGATGACATAATCAGAAGACATTTTCAGATGCAGGTTTTCTTGGCACTTTAAGGGTTAATACAAACTTGATTAAAGACATTTTCAGATGCAGGTTTTCTTGGCACTTTAAGGGTTAATAAAAACTTGATTAAAATAAGATAACAAGAGCTCTATTGAGCAGAGCAATAGATATTCCCGTGGAGTACCTTTATTAGGAAATGAAATGATAAATGAGCAGGACTTTGTCAGTATCATAAATATTATGAATGGACAATAAAAATTACCCAACCTCCAAGTAAAGACCTTGATCTTGATCTGACATCACTGATAGGTGGGATTCTGTATGTCATCCTGTTTAGCTGAACACCCAAGTTGCAAGAAAAACCTTCCAGTGGTTTCAAAGATATGGAGTGGATACAAAAATTTACCATTTGAACTTTGACTATGGCCTTGGTCAGACATTACTGTTCTGCATACTGTGTTGAAAAGAGAAATACTTACTACAAGTTTCATGAAAAACCTACCTGCGATTCAGGACATATGGAGAAATCATTGGAATGTGGATGTACATTGTCTTGATAAGGTGAACATTTGACACAGAATTCATGAAAAACCTATCAGGGGCTTAGGAGATATGTAGCAGACACAAAATATTAACATTTGAATGTTGACCTCTAAGTCCGACCTTGACCTTGACATTATTGAAATGCATGTTCTGCACAACATCTTGATAAGCCCAACATCTGACCTAAGTTTCAAGAAAAAGCAAACACCAGTGGTTTATTAGATCTAGAGTGAACACAAAAATTACCATCTGAACTTAGACCTCTAAGTCTGACCTTGACTCAGCATCACTGAAATGTGGGTTCTGCACATCATCTAAATTTGCTGAACATTTGACCAATGTTTTAAGAAAATCCTATCAGGATTTTAAGAGATATGGATTCAAAAATTACGAGGGATGTTCGAAATGAATTGCTTATTGTCCTCTAGCTCGATATCCACGTGGGGCACGATAAAAACCAATACATACCTGTATAGGGTTATTCAATATCTACACAATGGTGTATAAATGTACATGTTAGACTAAGTGTAAGACATAAAATTTGCCATTTGAATACACGCAGTCATTGACCACTGCAGTAAAAATGGTTGGTAGAAGCATCGACAAAAAAGATGAAATACCGGCTTACATCAAAGCTCACTCAAAACTTGGTTGTTCTTTGAAGAAGCTGATGACTGAAATTTCAACTGCTTTTGGACCTTCTTGTGTGTCTTATGACACAGTTCGGCAGTGGAAAAAGAAATCTGAGTCTGGTATAGAGTCCATCAAAAATGCACCGAAATCAGGTAGGCCAAAATCTGCATCTCGTAAAGAAGTCGTTTCCAAAATAAAGGAAATCATTGAAGGAGATGCCAGATTTACAGTTCGTGATATTGCACGAAAGGTAGGCATATCACTATCAACGGTTCACCTTATTTTGAAGAAGCATTTGAAAGTCAGAAAGATTTCTGCCAGATGGGTGCCACATCTGTTGACTGACGAGCAAAAGAGGCAACGGGTTAAAGTGGCCAAAAAGCTGCTTCAAATGTTTCCAAAATATGACAAAAAGCAGTTTGCCAATGTCGTCACAGATGATGAAACCTGGGTCCATTATTTTGAGCCCGTCAGAAAGGTTAGCAATAAGATCTGGGCCACTAAACACAGCAAACGCCCAATAATTGCCAAACGTTCTTTGAGTACAAAGAAGGTTTTGTATGCAATCTTCTTCTCTGGTGAAGGAGTTGCAATAAAAGTGCCAGTGAAAAAGGGCAAAAGCATCACTGGAAAGTACTACAAAGACGTAGTACTGAAGAAACTGAAAAAAGTATTATCAGAAATGACGCCCTGCCACTGGTTTTAAACATGTCCGTCTTCTACATGACAATGCCCCAGCTCATACCTCCGCAATAGTTACAGCGTTTTTGAAGAAAGAAAAAGTAACTGTTTTGCCTCACCCCCCGTATTCCCCAGACCTTGCCCCATGTGATTTCTTTTTGTTTCCGAAATTGAAAGCATTCCTTGCTGGGCGGAAATACCAGTCCCGACAGGCACTTGGATCTGCCATTCATCAGTACCTTATTACTGTGCCCAAATCAGCATACCGTGACGCCTTCAAGAAGTGGATACATCGGCTGAAACTTTGCATTTCTAGCCAGGGGGAGTACTTAGAGGGCATGAAATGAGTACTTTTGGGCTAACTTGAAATTTGAAGTCTCCAGATAGAAATAAGCAATTTATTTCGAACATCCCTCTTATTATATGAACTTTGACCTCTAAGTCTGATTTTGACCTTCACTCAACACTACTGAAATGTGGGTTCTGCTGAACATTTGATTCCTGTTTCAAGACCAGAAGCAAAAAGTTTACAGACATTTTCAGAGCTGCATAGCTCTGCTAATATTTGGTGGACTGCAAACTCAAAAAATATGAGCTGCTCCATATCATTGTTGGGATATTAACTGTTAGAGGAGTTAGCTGGAAAAAAATGTTTACAAAAGCCAAGAAGAAAAGTTTACAGAAATTTTCAAAGGGGCATAATTCTGCAAGCATTTGGTGGACTGTAACCTCCAAACAATATGCCCTGCTCCACATCATTGTCTATCTGTTAACCAAGTTTCCATTTGATCGATGTAAACTGTAAGTAGAGTTAGCTAGAAACAAGGAATTTACCAAAATTTTCAAAGGGGCATAACTCTGCTGATATTTGGTGGACCATAACCTTACAATAATATGTCCTGCTCCACATCATAGTCTAACTATTAATCTAACTTTAGCTTGATCAGATATAAACTGTAGGAGTAATAGTTAGCCAGAAACAAAATGTTTGTGGAAATTTTCAAAGGGGTATAACTCTGCTAATATTCAGTGGACTGTAACCTCAAAACAACACACGCTGCTGCACATCACAGTGTAACTATTTACTGAGTTTCAGCTTAATGAGACGTAGACTATAGGAGGAGTTAGCCAGAAACAAAAAAGTTAACAGAAATTTTCAAAGGGGCATAACTCTGCTAATAGTTGGTGTACTGTAGCCTCTAAATAATATGCCCTGCTCCACATCATAGCAACAATTTACAAAGTTTCAGCTTGATCCAAAGAAAAATATAGGAGTAGCTGCAAAAGAAAAGTTTACAGAATAACTCAGCTAATATTTGGCAGACTGTAACTTGGAAACAGCATGCCCTGCATCACATCATGGTCTAACTATTAATCAAATTTCAGTTTGGTTGGATGTAAACTGCAGGAGGAATTAGCCGGAAATGAAAAGTTTACAGAAATTTTCAAAGGGGCATATCCCTGCCAATATTTGGTGGACAGTAACCTCAAAATATATATGTTCTGCTCTACATCATGGTTTAACTATAAATCAAGTTTCATCTTGATAGGATGTAATTTGTAAGAGGAGTTAGCTAGAAATGAAAAGTTTACAGAAATTTTCAAAGGGGCATTACTCTGCTAATATTTGGTGGACTGTAACCTCAACACCTATGCGCTGCTCCACAACATGGTTTAATTATAAATCAAGTTCCAGTTTGATCGGATGTAATCTGTAGGAGGACTTAGTGGGAAGCGAAAAGTTTACAGAAATTTTCAAAGGGACATATCTCTGCTAATATTTGGTGGACTGTAACCTCAAAACAATATACATTGTTCCACATTATGGTTTAATTATAAAAATCAAGTTTCAGCTTGATGGTATGTATACTGAAGGAGGAGTCAGCCAGAAATGAAAAATTTGTCTATCAAAGGGGTATAGCTCTGCTAATATTTGTTGGACTGTAACCTCAAAACAATACGCGCTGCTCCACATCATAGTCTAGCTATAAATCAAGCTTCAGCTCGGTTGTAAGTTAGTAAGTAAAGCCTTTATTTAACCTTTACACTTCTGTAGGTGACTATGTGTGCCCAGGAGGGGTCTGCCAACTCTAAAGCCTGTCATACTTACTATACACCACATGCAACCATTCAGAGCAAGTGTTCTCATACAGGAGTGAACCTACTTTCATACAAACACGCCACTTTTCATTAGACAGTCGGGTGCTGGATTTTACCCACACAAATAAAGACCGAGAATACTGAATTTGAAGCTGCCATTAATTTCAGCACTCACTTCAATAGATTGATCATGATTTCCTGGAGAAAAAGTCCATCACACCTAAATCATTTACAGTGAGGAAGAAGTAGGAATAACAGTAGAACCTATGTATGTCACTCATTTCATTCACAATAGTACACAGTAGCCGCTGTCTCTTGTAACTTCTTTTTTTTTTTAAATGTCTTAAACGGTTCCCGGTTTACACCTAACTATCATGTTATTTTCTATCAGGTGACCATCCTCTTGCAGGTAAAATGGCCATCTACGATCGGCAAATTATATGTGAAAATTCCATGTAAATCGAAGCAAAATTAAGGGAGTAATGACTTCTCAAGTAGGGGAACCCCCTCTTACAGGCCTGTTTCATTTTTTTCCTAGCATGCTAAGGGTTAACAGATAGCCGATGAAAAATTAGAATCCAAAAAGTCAGCCCGAACTCAACGTTTTGGGGTTGAATTTGACACAAAAAATGCAAAATCACATTTTTAATTTTTTTTCTAGTTAACCTTTACACTGCTGTAGGCGACTATGTGCGCCCAGGAGGGGTCTGCCAACTCTAAAGCCTGTCATACTTACTATACACCACATGCGACTATTCAGAGCAAGTGTTCTCATACAAGTGTGAACCTACTTTCATACAAACATGCCACTTTTCATTAGACAGTTTGGTGCTGGATTTTACCCACACAAATAAAGACCAAGAATACCGAGTTTGAAGCTGCCATTAATTTCAGCACTCACTTCAACAGATTGATCACGATTTCCTGGAGAAAAAGCCTATAACAACTAAATCATTTCCAGTGAGGAAGAAGTAGGAATAACAGTAGAACCTATGTATGTCACTCGTTTCATTCACAATAGTACACAGTAGCCGCTGGTCTCTTGTAACTTTTTTTTTAAGTGTTTAAACGGTTCCCGGTTTACATGTGACTATCACATGACTTTCTAGTCATGTGGCCATCCTCTTGCTTATAAAATGGCCATCTACGATTGACAAATTATATGTGAAAATTCCATGTAAATCGAGGTAAAAAGGGAGTAACGACTTCTCGAGTAGGGGAACCCCCTCTTACAGGCCTGTTTCATTTTTTTCCTAGTACGCTAAGGGTTAAAGGGTTAAGAACATTTACGAGCATACAACAGCTAGCTGGTTGCCATTCCACCAAGTACTTTAAGACGAAAACAAATGCATAAAAAGCAAAATAGGCCAAAAAAGTATGGAATAAAATGTTTGAAATTTTAGAATATTTATGGTAATAATTTTCTTATTTTTCAATCATATATATATTAAGAAAAATCAATGTTTGATTTTGCCAAATAACACTATATATTCAGTAAACTTCTACCGTGGTTTCAGTGTATTTACAACAGATTATCAAGAAGACATTGTGTTTAGATTTACTTGGCAACAAAACGTAACATCATAATAAACGTTACCGTTTCAAGTAAATGACGTTTCTGGTGTATGAATACTTTGATGGCACACATCGCTTTAAATAGCTCTGTTTAATTTAGATTGTAGTGTGTTTATAAAGAGGTTTTCTTTTGACCGATGTAATGTTACACTGACTGTGTACATCTTACAGAAGGGGAAAATATTGTATTTCGGTTCTAATGTGTTAGCGCAGTTGTCAATGTGTTCACTTACTTTTAACATTCTTGTTTTCAGGTCACGAATGTGTTAGTTATGTACTGTGACAGGCTGACGCAGGAAAGTTCCTGTTTCACCTATGTATTCCTCCCCGCAGCCCCTGCATTTCATTATGTAAATTATGTTTTTTACATCGCATGACATAATTATCTTCATGGATTTTGAATCTGGTTGAACAATTAAATGTGAAGTAGTTTCCTTCTGATAAATGAATGCAGAGGCCACAGTTTTGTCTATTACATTTTTTCACTATGTGTTCATATTTGAAGTGAATTTGCTTTAGTGAGTAAAGGCTTAAGGTTGTAGGGTTGTCTTTTACTCTTTATAAACTTGTACTTTGAAATAATAAGTTTTCATTTTTCATCTTTCTCCAAAACTGGTAAATTGTTGATAATAACATGGGGAAACTTTCAGGGTCTTTGGGATTAAATGTTGACATAGAAGGGATGATGCACTCATCTTGCCTAACCTTTACGGTTCTAAGTATGACCTTGTCTAGCACCATTGCTTTCTTAACCCCAAAATCAATTACATGTTCAGGATATTTCTGTTTAATGAGGAAAGATTTCAATTCCTGCAGGCGAACCTGTAAAGTTTGTTCTTCCGATATTGTCTTTCTTAGCTGGCGCGCTAGATTAAATGGTATATTTATCTTGGTATGCCTAGGGTGGCAAGAATAAAACAGTAAGTACTGTTAACTATCTGTTTCTTTATAAAAAATATCAGTTTCAATTTTTCCTTTGTTATTTTTCACAAAAATATCTAGGAAAGACTGTTCCTTGTTGCTATACTGTAATGTGAATCTGATATCTTTATGTAAACTGTTTAACCCTTGTCCTGCTGAATAAATTAAGATGCCACGCCTACTTCTAATTTTCAGCCAATCAAATTACTTGATCCAAGTTGTTCATACAAATTCAAATACTTAATGACAAACAGTGCAGATCCAGATCAGTTGGCTTCTTCAGAAGCCAACTGATCTGGATCTACACTGTTTGCAAAGATAGGGTATATCCGGGTTCAGCAGGACAAGGGTTAAGATATTTGTAATTTTGCTAAATCTTCACTTGATTTTGTCCAAGAAACGAAGCAGTCATCTAGGAATTATTTCCAGTTTGTCATAAAATATGTTCTAAACTCATTCCCAAAAAGGGTGTTGATCTGTTGATATAAATTTTCTTCAAGGTAGCTGGTAAGAGTTGTATATACAGGTGCGAACTTCATGACTATTGCTGTACCTTTGTCTTATTTATAAAAGTTATCACCAAATGAAAATGTGTTGTTCTCGAGAATGAATTGAATACCTTCTATAATGAAGTCATTTGAAAATCTTTGGCTTTTCCGTTCCGCAGGATATTTTTCTAACCAGTACTTTACTGCCTCCATTCCTAATTCGTGGGGAATGTTCGCATATAGTGCTTCTTTATCAAATGAGACCATCAGGGTATTCAGTGGTACATACTTTGGCAGATTGTTAATATATATAATTATATATATATATATATATTTTTTTTTTTTTTTGAGAGCTACCATATTTATCCTAAGTATTTGGACACCTTACCTCCTTTACCATAATTGTCCTACAATTTGTTCAAGTCCATTCTGTTACCTGCTGATGTATCTGAAAGTTGCTGGATGAGTGGCAAACAGTGTAGACCCAGATCAGATGCTGCATTATGCAGCATCTTATCTGGGTCTACACTGTCTGCTCAAGCCTGTCTATCTGAATACTGTTCACAAAGGCCAAAAGAACCTTTTCACATGATATGGTTCAGGTTACCTTCAGATCAAGAGGAACCCTCAGTGGTCCATCAGCAAACAAACACTCTCCTGGACATGTGGTCCCGCTGAATCTGTTGTAGTGAAATACTGTCCCAGCAGCTGGGTAGTTTCCTGTGTGACTTAAACTTCTCTTCCCATTCAAAATACTGGTACCATTTGTGTACTGTAATGCTAAAACAGAAGAAAGGTAACAAGATATAGAGTGAATTATGGGGAATTCATAAACATGTACTTTCCATGGGAGGTAGCTAGACTGTCAGAATTAGTTTAGCTCACTTTGAAAAGGGATCTACTCTAAAAGGAAAGAATTTGCTCCCCTTAAAGCTTTACTCCCAAAGGGGAGCAAATTCTTTCTTTTTAGAAGGGAACTCGGACCCATCAATATTGATGGGTCCAAGGAGGACCCATCAATATTGATGGGTCCGAGGAAGGGAATAAGTCAAAGAAATAGAAAATGTCCGGAAGTCATGGGGAAAAAGTGACTGTAATGTCATAGGAGACAAACCTTGTGCTAATGTGGTGATAAGCATTTTATTGTGCAAAAGGGTTAAGTGGGCTGGATACACTTGGCAGCATATTTGATGCCATTTTTTTTTTTTTTCTTAAAAAGGGAGACAACTACTGTGACTTCCTGTTTACATTCCTGCAGATAATGTCCCTTCTGAAAATGGGTCTTCTGAAAATGGGACAAACCCTTGTCCTGCTGAATACAAAAAAGATGCCACTCCCATTTCTAATTTTCAGCCAATCTGATTACTTGATCAAGATTGTTGATATAAATTCACATACTTATTGGCAAACAGTGCAGATCCAGATCAGTTGGCTTCTTCAGAAGCCAACTGATCTAGATCTACACTGTTTGCAAAGGCAGGACGCAGGACTAGGGTTAAAAGGAAATATTTGGTCCCAATGAGAGCAAAGTCTTTCCTTTTACTAGAGTAGATCCCTTTTCAGAAGGGAACAGAAACAACTTTACAGAGTTATCTCCTCTGCAAATGTTTCCATCCATCTCAAGTAGCAAGTTCAATTCTAATTTAACCCTTGTCCTGCTGAATAAATTAAGATGCCACATCCTTTTCAAATTTTCAGCCAGTCAGAAGTTTTGATCCAGACTGTTGATATAAATTCACATACTGAATGGCAAACAGTGCAGATCCAGATCAGCTGGCTTCTAAGAAGCCAACTGATCTGGATCTACACTATTTGCAAAGGCAGAGTATATCCGGACTCAGCAGGACAAGGGTTAATTCATCCAACCCCTGCCAATGAGTGACAGCTAGACATATAAACAAGAATCCATGCTTATAACCCAGATATTCACTTCAGCCCGGCTATAGCATAGTCAAGAAAGTGGCATACATGTGCTTACAACAAATACTCAGATCAGCTTGCACAAAAGTTTAATCTTTGATCTTAGAATTACTTATGGTCTGCAAAATGTTCCTTCAAACCGTGAAAGTCCTGATTATAGAGGGTCACACAAGGAAGATGCATGAAAAGTTAATAACCCATCGAAGACTGGAGACTCCTAAATGGGTAACTGGCAAACAGTGCAGACCCAGATCAGATGCCACAGAATGTGGCATCTGATCAGGGTCTCCACTGTTTGCAAATAGTTAAACCATTTTTCTTCAGGAATATCTATATGATATAGCATGACATACCTAAAATGGAAAATGGACTCTTCCAATACATAGTGAGGGAGAGTTTATTCAGTATTTAATGGGTTAAAAATTTTGATAAGTACACTAAGAAGCATCAAAACAATTCATTATTGCACATCAACAGACTCAATAAAATCATGGGTGCAGTCTGCTGTTTTCATTTCTGTAATGCATTATCGGTTTCCAAAGGATCCTTTTTACAGAGCATATTTCACAGAGAGCTGCCCAAGGGATATTCATGTAAATTTAAGGCTTTTCAAAATCCAGCTGCTGGTTTTTGACAAGAAGGTTTTTAAAGTTTTTTCATATAGACATATAGGGATAATCTGTACTGCTTCATGGCAGCCAGTGTACCCAATCAATACTGCTTGAAAATTTGTTTACAGAAGCTCTCCCATGGACGTTATTTGAAAATCTAGCTGCTGGTGTTTGACAAGAAGACTTATAAATTTCTCTATAAAAATATACAGGGAAAACTAGTCCCATCCTCTGGCCGCTATATTTTTAAACAATCAACACAGCTTGAATACCTTTTACAGACAGGCAATGAAGGAACAGGCATGCAGTTATATGAAAATCTAGCTGCTGGTTTTTGCCAAAAAGATTTTTAAAATTCCCTATACAGATAGAGATAAAAATGGCCCTGCCCCATAGGGGTGGGGGGTGGGGCATGTTTTCTTTTTGATTGTCTTTTATTTCTTCATTTCATTTTTTTTTTCACAAAATCACACAGATTGAACAATTTTGTGACAGCATCATCCCAAAAACAGTTCTGTAAAATTATTTCAAAATCCAGTCAAGATTTACAAGAAGTTTTTGAAAAATTGCCATTTTATTTCCATGGCAGACAGAATTCTATGTGGATTCCACATTTCTGAATAATATCTAAGAATATTTTGAGAATGGCTAAAATTCACCCACTTCACAAATGTTTAGGAGCAGATGTAAGATGTTAGATGGATGCTGATGATGAATGCTAGGCAATCTACTTATCCAAATAGTTCAGCTTGATCAGGCTGTGTCCAGGAGAGCTGAATAGTCTAGAGAGCAAGGACAGAAAGGTATAAAGAAGCACAATAATATTAAAGTGAGATATTAACCTTTGTCATGCTGAATAAAGATGCAACGCCCACTTCTATTTTTCTGCACTGTTTGCTAATCAGATTACTTGATCTAGACTGTTGATATAAATTCAAATACTTATTGGCAAACAGTGCAGATCCAGATCAGTTGGCTTCTTCAGAAGCTAACTGATCTAGATCTACACTGTTTGCAAAGGCAGGGCATATCCAGGTTCAGCAGAACTAGGATTAAATTGAGATAGTTTGGCAGCCAAAAAGTATGGTTTGTTTATTTTATTAGGGTTTTATGTTGCTTTCTACAATATTTCAGCCATATAACAATGATGTCTAGATGTAGCAGGGAGCTCCATGCTCACTTTAACCCTTGTCCTGCTGAATAAATCAATAAGCCACACCTACTTCTAATTTTCAGCCAATCAGATTACTTGATCTGGATTGTTGCTATAAATTCACATACTTGATGGCAAACAGTGCAGATCCAGATCAGTTGGCTTCTTCAGAAGCCAACTGATCTGGATCTACACTGTTTACAAAGGCAGGGTATATCTGGGTTCAGCAGGACAAGAGTTAAGAGTACTGGCTCAAATTTCATGCCCCAGACACATGCCATGATATTCCATCAAGTCACATTACTGTTCTGATCCCTAGCTCTACTTTCCAAATGCTGAGTGTCAAGTGAAAGAGCAGCTGGTACCATTTTTATAAGTCTTTGACTGGCCAGTGATCAATCTCTCAGGCACAAAGCAGACGCTTTACCAATTCAGCCATTCTTCTTGTCACTTTTTTTTTTTTTTTTTTTTTGCAGTTTGCATCATATTAACAAGTGTATGTGATTAAGACCCTGATAAATCCCACTTTATATAGGAAGGAGAGGTGTTTGCTGGGGTATACATTATTTTCTAGTTTCTGCTCTGGACTTGGAGTGTAGCTGCTTGTTAGAACTGCCTAAATGAGGTGGTTCTGATGGGACCTGCGGTCTGTGTTTGGGGTGGGGATGGGAGGAATATCACCATTTTCTATCTGAAAGTCTTCATTTTTTAATGCCATAATAATGTGACTGTTTTGCATAGACGTGCTGGTGTGATGCTTCTGCTTCCTTTTCATTGTTGCATTTGCTCACGTTTATACATGTCTGTTTATTACGTTGAATCAGTGCTTCAAAAAGTATGGAGCCAAATGTACAAAAGTGGACAAAGTTTGAAATTAAAGTGTCTGGCGAACAGCAGTTTTCTAAGATAGATGTCAAATGCATGGTAACCTTTCACATTTTTATGGTTAACACAACATCCTATTGTGCATTTTATTTTTAACCTTTACCACTCTATGGGCTAATTCAGCAGATAATAAATTGATATTTTTCTTATTTTGTTTTCCAGAAAATAGGTTTAACATATCATGCAAAGTGTCAATTTGCATGAAAAGTTAAAGCCTATTTTCTGGGAAAAATTAGAAACATATTTCAAAATGTTGTCTGCTGCAAGTTTTACTGAGCATGCTAAGCATTAACTGACCAGGTAAACTGATCAGGTAACTGGCCAGGTAAAATGAGATAACAACAATAAACATGTCGTCTGCTGAATTTTTTACCCAGCATGCTAAGCACTGATTCAATGGAATTGTGAATGAAAATCTTTTCCACCTATCAAGGTAGATAATTTATATCATGTCAGCCTTGATAAGAAGAAAATAAACTTCAACAAGGTCACCACCTATAACACAGTTAGGGTCTTTGAAAATACATAATTTTTCATGATGTCACTTTACAGATAAGGTCCCTATACTGGTTGCTATGAACCGCAGCAATGAACTAACAAGGTAAAAATTTCCCATTAACCTTTGTTCTGATAAATTTTGAATTTTAGCAGACTGATGATTTGGTCTTTTTCATCTCTTTCGATATTATTCAGTGCTTAGAATGCTCGAACAAAATTTCAGCAGACTCCTTAGGGGACAATTTGCATGAATGCCAAAGCCCATTTTTTCTAGGAAAAATATCACTTTGTTGTCTGTTGACATTACCAAGTGAGTGGTAACAGTTAACCCTTAAAGCGCTAATCACAACAACTGTCATCTGCTTTGTCATCTGCTTATGATTTTAAAAGTAATTTTGCAAACAGTGTGGACCCAGATCAGACTGCTCCTCTAGGAGCAGTCTGATCTGGGTCCACACTGTTTGCCAGTATCCAAACATAGGTTTGAAAAGTTTGCAAGAATATTCAGCAGATGACATAAACAGAGGACATTTTCAGATGCAGTTTTTCTTGGCGCTTTAAGGGTTGTCATATCAAGATGATGAAGGGGTTACAAGGAAAGGCTCTGTGCAAAGAAACACCATACAATCATGGGATGAATACCACCTCAAGAGGGACTTGACCCAGGACCCTGTGATCCAAAGTTAAGAATGATAAACCACTCAGCTACAATGATGCTTCATAACAGCAGATAGCTCTTTGAAATATTCTGTCTTAAACTTCGCTAGATATAGGAAAGGAGCCTCTTTGGACATGAAATGTCAAGCCTTTTCCGGAAAATAACAGAATATCACTACTATCCATATAGCTGATAATAAAATTCTTAGTATCAACTAATAAATTATTATAAATATTTTTCTTATTTCTCCATGAAACATACATTGTGGGTACTCACTGGAATTTTACATGCCATAAGCTGTGGACTAAAATCTGTGAGATAAGGCAAAATTTTAACCCATTGTAGACTGAATAGACCCTCCCACACTATATATTGGAACAGTCCAATTTCAATTGTAGGTACATCCTGTTATGAGATTTACATATTCCTAGAGAAAAATGGCTAAACTATTTGCAAACATTGGAGATCCTGATCAGATGCCACATTCTGCGGCGTCTGATCTGGGTCTGCACTGTTTGACAATTACCCTTTTACGGGTCTCACGACTACAATGGGTTAAGGCAAACTTGACAATATTCTGTGAGGTTCTCTTAGAAATCACTTTGGAGCTCCCCAAATATGGTCTAAAGTCTTTCTTTGCATGTAAGAAGTTTGTGAAAACCAGAGCAGTGTGTGATTTATGTTTATTTCTTCATAAAATCTGTTGTAAAATGGTCTGAAAATCAGTGAGAATTGAATTTTTTTATGAGAACTGCCTTCCTTATGAGAAATTCTGTGAGATTTTATCTCACAGTGTGAGATCTGACTGTATGAGATATGGCATGAACGACTGGAATTGACTTGGAGGCACTTCCAGTGAATACCCATAATGTCTGCTTTCATGGATAAATAAGGTTTACCTTTATCTAGTCATGAAATGCAAACTAATTTTGCCATTAATGTATATCAAGAGTTAAGTCAAATTGACTCCAAACAGCTAACTACCACAAAATCTTTCACTCTTACAAATATAAACAATTTACAACTTTTTCTTAACAGAACTTGTCACATATTCAGGTATCAAAAAGTCACCCTTTAAAATTCTTCATTTGCTTTTTGATTATACAAGTCAATAAACTGACACTCCCTGACATGTCAAATGTTATACCAACAATTCAGTGATATAGGAACTAGTAAACAGTTACACCTTCTGGGACCTACAATTTCAATAGCTCGAACATCTTTCAGACCTAGACATGGGTAGTTCAAGCCACTGAGGGTTTAAATCATAGTGCCAGGTCAGGAGGCAAATGGGGATAAACTAGAAATGTTTCAATTTTCTGTAAAATAATGGTATGTTGTGTGTACTCATTAGAATTGTCTCTTTGTTTGTGCTGAGGTTTTACGGCCCAGTCAACCCAATGGGGTCATGTCGAGTGCGGTCAGTTTACCTAACCACACGTTTACTGGGCAGGCTTAGTCCTCTAAGCGGTTAACCAGTATTGTGCACATTCTTTCGCCAGAAACTGACAACTGCCCTTCTTGTATCAGCGGAAGGGGGAGAATGACCGTAGAAAATATTTCATGATCAATCTCCACGAAAGAATGTTGCCGACCTCGGCGGGGGTTGACCCCACGACCTCCTGGTCTCCAGTCGGACGGCGCATCCAACTGAGCCACCGAGGCCGGCAGAATTGTCTCTTTAAAACAATTCTAATGAGTACACACAATATATATTTTTCCTGATAAAATAAAAGTAGAAATGTGTCAATATGATACAGATGCCCCCGCCCAGGACCATCCTCACCCACACGCAGGCATTTTTGCAAAAAATGAAGTTGAAAAAAGGGCCATAACTCTCATAATAATTGGCAGATTTTACCCTAAATCAAACTTGACCTATATTTTATGATTATATACCTGTGTATAAAATATGAATCAAAAACACCAATCTTTTTTAAAAAATGTTGAAAGGAAAACATTTTTTGAAGGGGAAAAAGGGCCATAACTCCCATAATAATGGGTGGATTTTATCCTAAATCGAACTTGACCTCTATTTTATGATTATATACTTGTGTATTAAATATGAATCCAATACGCTAATGTTTTCAAAAGATATCAAACTGAAATTATTTTTCAACGTTAAAAAAGGGCCGTAACTCCAAAAATAATTGGTGGATTTTATGCTTAATCGACCTTGACCTATATTTTATAATTATATGCTTGTGTATAAAATATGAATCCAATTCACTAATCTTTTCAAAAGTTATGGAACAGAAACCATTTTTAGAAGTTGAAAAAGGGCCATAACTCCCAAACTAATTGGTGGATTTTACCCTAAATCGAACTTGACCTACATTTTATGATTATATACCTGTGTATAAAATTTGAATCCAATACACTAATCTTTTCAAAAGATATCGAACGGAAACGATTTTTCAACTATTTTTCAAACTTGAAAAAGGGCCATCTCTAAAAAAAATTGGTGGATTTTAACCTAAATCGAACTTGACCTATATTTTATAATTATATGCTCATGTATAAAAAATGAATCCAATACACTAATCTTTTCAAAAGTTATGGAACCGAAACCATTTTTTAAAGTTGAAAAAGGGCATAACTCCCAAAATAAATGGTGGATTTCATCCTAAATCGAACTTGACCTACATTTTATGATTATATACCCGTGTATAAAGTTTGAATCCAATACACTAATCTTTTCAAAAGATATCGCACTAAAACCATTTTTCAAAGTTGAAAAAGGGCCATAACTCCCAAATGAATTGGTGGATTTTACCCTAAATCAAACTTGACCTACATTTTATGATTATATACCTGTGTATAAAATTTCAATCCAATACACCATTCTTTTCAAAAGATATCGCACAGAAACCATTTGTGTTATGTACGGGATGGACAGACGGATGGGACGGATGTACATACGGACAGCGGTGATAATATATGCAACCCCACACCCAGTGAAAATGGCGGGGGCATAAAAAATCCCCAAAATATCCCCAAATATTTGTTCTGTTGAGCTACTGGAAGAATTTGCTAGTGACTCAAAAATGAGTTGGAATCAGCCACAGTAAAGAAGCCATCTGTGTTTGATTCATTGAAGTTTTACCGTAATTAGAACCATATCACAGAGACAACAGAAGATATTTTTGTGTCATTACGTTTACCCTTGCCATGCTGAATAAATAAAGATGCCGTGCCCACTTAAAGTTTCAGCCAATCAGATTACTTGATCCAAATTGTTGAGACAAATTCACATCCTGAATGGCAAACAGTGCAGATGCAGATCAGTTGGCTTCTACACTGTTTGCAAATGCAAGATTATATCTGGGACCAACAGGACTAGGGTTACCAAGTCTATGCAATATATATGCCCCAAGTTCACTTATAATATATGTTGAAAACAGAGGTATGCAGGTGGGCTTCATTATTAAGCAATTTTTATTTATATTTTTTTTAAAGAAATTTCAGAATTCTGCAGCTTTTAACCTTTACCACTCTCTGGGCTAATTCCACAGACGACAAACTGGTGATATTTTTCTTATTTTTGCCAGAAAACAGATTTGACATTCCATGCAAATTGTCTCCAATTTGCATGAAATGTCAAATCCTGTTTTCTGGCAAAAATAAGAAAAAAATTCAATATGTCGTCTGCTGAAAATTTTAGCCAGAGCAGTAAGCGTTAAATTAAACCGTAGATAAGAGGTATACCCAGATTACCATATTTGACCTAATTACCACACATACCCCTATAAGTACACAATCTATAGTCTTAAGATTACAGCCACTGTACTTTTTTGTCTACTTCTTTTTAAAGGCATGTTGTGGGTACCCATTTGAATTGCATCTACTAGTCGATGCATTTCAAATGAGTACCCACAACATATGATTTTATAAAGAAAATCAGAAAAACATGCACAAAAACATCGCATAAGCATCATTTGATAAGTCCTTCACTGATCGTATTTTATGTGTACCCTTAGTATAGGTGGATACATATTTAACTACAAGTTTTCCCAGTAATTTTGAAAAACCTATGCGTACAGTGCAGTAATTAGGTTGAATAGGGTATATATTTTTTCATTTCCCCATGAAAACATACCTTGTGGGTTCTCATTACCAATATTTTACAGAAAATAAATACCAGACTTACCCTAAATTACTCTTTGCCATACTTATTCTAAAATTTAAAAAACTCAATCTGACTACTGATGTGTCGAAAGTGTAGCGACATGATGGCAAACAGTGCAGACCCCAATCGAACTGGTCATAAGAGGAGCAGTTAGATCTCTGTCTACACTGACTGTTTAGGCTTATCTGTCTATATATTTGGCATAAGTACGGTGTCAACAGTTGACTCCATAGCTCCAGATAAGGATGGGTATCGGGTAAAAAAAATTTATTTTTCCATAAAAAATATATGTTGTAGTACTCATTAGAAGCACCCTGAAGGCGCTTCAAATGAGTATGAGGGTTGTTCAAAAATAATGTGGACTTTTGCTATCATTCAATTGGTAACTGACCTATATCAATAGAAATGATATCATCATAATTTGCTACACTTGTGCTAATTGCGTATAAGAAATTCAGATGGAATATATTCACAAATAACATGTACACGACGTTTGAATTACCATGGTAACACATCCCCGGAGCACATCCTATTTTGCAGTCACATTCAGCAGTACTAACAATGTATATTTTCATGGAGAAATAAGAAAAATATCAATACTTTTTGGCTGAAAAATACATCATATCTGGAGCTTTGGATTCTGTGGTACAGTTGATAAAAGGCATACCTAAGTAATTCCTACTTCTTGATAACTCTGTAACATTGATATGACAGGCCCCTTTAGGGATTTGGGTAATCTGCTGATAGCCATATCTGTGGTGGGTCCTGGTGTAAATGCCAGCAATAATTCTACAGGAATCGTTGTCCCCACCACACACACCACAGTGGTCCTTCTGTTGTTTTGATCCAATGATACCATCACAGCCCACTTGCTGAAAATAGATAATATGACAGTTTAAGGCTTAGCGTGTTGGCAGAAATTTCAGAAGAAGACATTTTAAAATATTTTTTTCTTATTTTTCCCAGAAAATTGACTTTGACATTTCATGCAAACTGTCTCCTAAGGAGACAATTTGCATGAAATGTCTAAGCCTGTTTTCTAGAAAAATAAGAAAAATATCAAACTGTCATCTGCTGTGGGGCTTCTGATAACTCGGCCCGGTTCATTCCCATTTGAACAATGGAATTAGTGAAACCGAATGATGCTCCCCAAAGATGCGCAGTAGTGGGAGGGTTATGTTAGTGAAAGAGTAAAATATGGTGGTCTTATACACTTTGAAGTGCAGTATGAAATCTGGGGTTCCACTGCACACAGTGTTTCATTATTAGCCTACCATCACCTTGATATGACTGAAATACTGTTGAAAGGGGTGTAAAATGTAAAAGCATCCATTCACTCTATGTGTTGTAATTAATCAATGAACTAAGTGCCAGATGTGAAAAAACTAAATATTATAGCTTTTTTTGGGCTGTTCAAGAATGTGGTATCAATCACCAATATCGAGAAAAAATTAGGAATGGAAATAACTCCATAAATACTGATGATAGGGTTATGGTTCTGCACTTCCCTTCATAGCACTCTATCACTGTATCAAGTTTCATTTATTTATCTTCAATACTTTTAGAGATATGCTCCTGACAAGCTTACTATTGCAAAAATTAGGATGGGAAATAACTCTGTAACTACTTGTGATAGTTATGGTTCTTGCACTCTGCACTTCCTTTGATGGCCATCTATCAATGTATCATTTAATTCCCATCTATACTTTCAGAAATATGCTCCGGACAAGGTTTTTTATTGCAAAAATTAAGAAGGGAAGTAACTCCGTAAATACTGGTGATAGGGTTATGGTTCTTGCATTCCACAGTACCCCTCATGGCCCTCTTATCACTGTATGAAGTTTCATTAAATTACCTTCAATACTTTCATAGATACGCTCCAGACAAAAGTGTGACTGACGGACGGAGGGACAGACAAAGCAGTGACTATAATATGCTCTCTCTTCAGCCGGAAGCATAAAATAGAGGGCATTTTTCGAAACAGTAATATCCAGAAAATAATGACACAGATTTTTTTTTTTTATTATTTTTGTCTTTCTTTGTTATAAATAAACCTTTGGATGTGTTATTGACTGAGCCATTTTAAAGTCTTTTTACACCTACCCCAAAAAATGTCTTTGTTTAGATAGATATACTATGGACTGTCCACCAAATTATTGAAGCATTTTCCATTTTTTTTTTTTTTTTTTTATTATATGCCTTTTTAGAACCTATCAGATATTATGAATGATACGCTAAGTATCAATCTTGAGAATGCATCTGTAGATTGCACGACAAATGTCATAGCTTTTTCTATAAGAATGTATTAAAAAAGTGGGTAACAGCCTTTTCAAATCAAAGTGCCTTCCACCCCATGATTGACAAATCCTTTTGTCTATTTACTGTTCCATCGTATCTACACTACATAATTAAAGGAATTTGTCAGTCACGGGTGAAACAGTATTGTTATCTTTCCCAATGCACCTCTACACTCTCATGTAGCCGCAGTGATGTACATGTTCATGTGCACATGCGCAATGCACACTGAATGATTAGAGTATGCATAAGGAGAAAAATAAAACACAAAACAGTATTATCATCAGTAGGGCTACATAGTTAATATGTACTGGAGATTTCATGCACAGCAATTTCAGAAATACATCGATTAATTTCATGACAATGTTAGCAAAAACGCAAAAAGGTGACTCGAAATTATTTTAAATTGACTCATGTAAGCATAATCAACCAAAACATATAAACAGAATGAAATCTGACACAGTTCAAAAATCCCACCTGAAATGGGGAAAATTCTCAGTTTATCAGAGCAACTCTTTGTAAGAGAGTGGTAAGGGTTAATCTTCAGTGTGCTTGTTGGCAATAACAGCAGACGACAAATGAGCCAGCACATGACAAAACCAAAAAAATGTCTTCGCTGGGTGCACATGCCATTTTGTTGGTTTTGTCATGCGCTGGCTTAAATGTATGTTTTTCATGTTTTTAGATTGAAAAAAGCACTTAACATTTCAATCAACCTGCCTTCAAGAAAAACAAATAGAGTATCAAATATAGGTCCTGGGTCACTCACCCATATCAATGAGAATGTAGGTCAAAGGTCAGAGTCAATTTCACTGAAGTAAAGCATTAATGGTGTTTGTCAAACTGTACATGTGGTAAACTGATTTCTCTGATGTAGCAATTCAATAGTTACCAGTGATCACAAGTTTACATAACCTGATCAAACTTCATCTTTTATGATACTTTAAAGTGTTAAGAAATTAAATTCTTTTTTTCTATAATATTTAAGGCTCCATATTCCCCCAAAATTGACATTTTTTTATCCAAGAATGGTTTAATAAATTGATATATAGTAATAACCCTTGTCATGCTGAACCCGGATACACCCTGCCTTAGCAAACAGTGTAGATCCAGATCAGTTGGCTTCTGACTGATCTGGATCTGCACTGTTTGCCATTAAGTATATGAATTTATAGCAACAATCCAGATCAAGCAATCGGATTGGCTCAAAATTAGAAGTGGGCATGACATCTTAATTTATTCAGCATGACAAGGGTTAATAAAATCATAAAATGTGGCATCTGACAGCCTGTAAAATTTCAGTTAGTCTCTCTTTTTAGAACTGGGTCAAAAATGATGTGATTTTTTTATCGTATCTCTGAATGTTGGCAACATTATTCACAGATATGATAAAATTCATTTCATTTTTTGATCCACTTCAAGAATGAAATATTAATTGAAATGTTACAGGCTGTCAGATGCCACATTTTATAATTGTATTAATACCATATATCTATCTATTAAATCTTTTTTGGATAGTAAAATGTCTATTTTTGAGGAATATGGAGCCTTTAAAATAAAGACCAACTATAGACCCAAATGCCAGCCTCGGTAGCTCAGTTGGATGCATGGATGACTGGTGATCTGCAGAAGTTATGGGTTCAATATCCGCTGGATCCCGCAACATTCTTTCGTAGAAACTCATCATGAAATATTTTCTATGGTCATTCTCTCCCTTCCCCTAATTAAGAAGGGCAGTTATCAGTTTCTGGAGAAAAAATGTGGGGCAGTTATCAGTTTCTGGTAAAAAAAATGTGCACAAATACTGGTTAACCACTCTGAGGACTAAGCCTGCCCAGGAAAAGTGCAGTTAGGTAAACTGATTGGCTTGGCATGACCCTAATGGGTTGACTAGATCTTAAAACCTGAACTTGATCCAAATGACAGAAAGACTGATCCTCCTAGTGACTCAAGTCCTAGAAGCCAGTAAACAGTAAAATATCTGGGCCCAGTTGTTCAAAGCATTGTTACCTTAAAAAGCTTGTTTGTGGTGAAAATGGTAACTGTTCTAGTAAGTGCAATATCTAATTCACAATTATTTTTGTTGAAAAAAATGTGTGTAGCTTTTGCAAAAGCATTTTAAGCTACTTACATTTTTTCAGCAAAAATATTAGCACATATGCCATATTTAATGATCAAAGTTTTAACTGATATGTTAACTAACGGCATTGACATCGTTAGTTTCCAACAACTGAGCCCTGGAGACAGACATCTGCTGCTGTCAATCATAAAATCATGCCTCAGCAACAAGCTATTATCATAATTAATTCCAACTAGTGTGAGGTATGTACCACCATTAATCTAAATATATGCACACTTAAACCCTTTTCCATACTCATATTACCATATCCACCCTATTCTATTTGCCCTAAGTATTGGGACAGTCAGATTTGAGCAAACAGTGTAGACCCTGATCAGATGCTGCAGAATGCAGCATCTGATCAAGGTCTGTACTGTTTGCTACTTGTCAAGAAGTGTTTAGACCTATCAACAGGTAGGAACTTGGACCTTGAAGTTTTTGGACAAGAATGGTTAGGCCATCATCTTTTTTCTTTTTTCTTATATATCTGATGTGATTATGCTAACAGATGATGTGGCAAACAGTGTAAATCTTGATCAGACTGTTCCTTAGGAGCAGTCTGATCTGGGTTAATATTGTTTGCTAAAGGAAACACTGTCCAAATATTTAGGGTAATTATGGTAACACAAATTGGGAAGAAAATTATGGATGTTTTAATTTCATGGGTGCATGACAAACTGATTTCACAATCATAAATTTGTAAAAAGAGTAATTCAAACAACATTTCTGCAAAATCACTTGTGTCATGCCAAATAAAAAGGGCATAATGCATACAAACATAAATTCAGCCAGCGCATGACAAAATCTACAAAATGACATGTGCGCCCAGCGAAGACTCAGATCAGCCTGGGCATCCACCCACTCTGATCAGAGTCTTCCCTGTTCGCTTGAAGAAAGCTTGGGTCCTTAGCTACCTACTGAGTGCACAGAAAAGACTGATCAGACTTGGCAGATGCCCAGGCTGATCTGACTCTTTGCTAGGCGCACATGCAATTTTGTAAGTTTTGTCATGCGCTGGCTCAATTATAATCTGAAAATACAGCCTTTGGAAATACAGAACAAAACAAAATGTACAAAACAGAATACTCATGATAAATACATTGCAGACACTGCATGACACCCCACCACCAGCAGACATTAACCCTTGTCCTGCTGAATAAATTAAGATGCCACGCCCACTTCTAATTTTCAGCCAATCAGGTTACTTGATCCAGATTGTTGTTATAAATTTGCATACTTGATGGCAAACAGTGCAGATCCAGATCAGTTGGCTTCTTCAGAAGCCAACTGATCTGGATCTACACTGTTTGCAAAACAGGATATATCCGGGTTCAGCAGGACAAGGGTTAAACTCGTTTTCTGATAATTTATGGGCAGATATTTTTATCATCATTTGCAAAAAATCTTTAACTTCTATATGCATGTGAAGTTTGATGTGGATATTTAACCCTTGTCCTGCTGAACCCGGATATACCCTGCCTTTGCAAACAGTGCAGATCCAGATCAGTTGGCTTCTGAAGAAGCCAACTGATCTGGATCTGCACTGTTTGTCATTTAATAGGTTAATTTGTATCAACAACCTGAATCAAGTAATCTGATTGGCTGAAAATTAAAAGTGGGCGTGGCATCTTAATTTATTCAGCAGGACAAGGGTTAAAACAAATGCGGGAATCAGACCTATTGTTTAGCAAAAAGAAAAAAAAAAAAAAAAAACAAGAAACAAATATGCCCCAGCTACTGCCAGTTTGGCCTTTGATGGCAAAGTTTCTAAGTAAATCAAGCATATGTAATTCTAGCAATAAAAAAATGATTACAGTTCTGTAACCTTTATGCACAAACCCTGCCTATATTCTTACTAAACTGCACATTTCAGATCATTATCTTGAAACTGTAGAAGCTGGGGAGATATGAACCTTATTATGCCCTGTGTATAAGCCATATTTCTAAGTAAATGAAGGGTACATAACTCTAGCAATAAAAATTTGATCAGAAGTCTGTGACCTTTATGCATATGCCCAGCCTATATTCTTACTCTGCTGCAAGTTTCAAATCATTATCTTGAAAACTGTAGAAGTTGCAGAGACACAAACCCCACTATGCCATGTGTATAAGACAAATTTTCTAAGTATCAAGGGTATGTAACTCAATTAATAAGGGTATGTAACTCAATTAATAATAATTTGATGAAAGTTCTGCATATATGCTCAGTCTATATGCTTACTATGGTGCAAGTTGCAAACTATTACCTTGAACACTGTAGGAGATGTTGCAGAGACAAGAACAGTACTATAAATATATGCCCTCCTCCACTTTGTGGTGGATGCACAAAAATTGATGTCTAACATCAAATTAATTGGACCACCTAGTTTTGAATCTGTTTGTACAGTGCTAAACTTGAAAATGAGGTCAAGGTCACCAAAATCCAAGCTCTAAAGCTGATCTCAATGGAGATCACTGCAAAATTAATCGGTTCAAAAGATATTGTGCATGCAAGAAATTGTACATAGTACTGACGGTATTTGTCCTGTGCTGACCTTGAAAATGGGGTCAAGGTCATCAGAATCTTAACAGCTCTAAAGCTTGTCCCAATAGTTTAAGGAAAATATGCAAACAGACACATAAGAAACTGTACCTAATTAGTAAACAATGAGAATTTGACACTATTTGTCCCGTTACAACCCTTGAAAATGAGGTCAAGGTCATCAAAATCTAATCAGCTCTTACAAGTTTCATGATTACCCTAAGTATTCCAACAATTGTTTACTGATCCATTTTACTACCAGTTGATATGTTCTAAAAAATGCTGAAAGATGGCAAGCAGTGGCTAGACCTTGTGGTGTCTGATCAAGGTCTATACCATTTGCTCAGACCTTTCTGTCTGAATATTTAAATATGGTACATATATTGTTACCACCACCTTTGAATTCCAGCTTGAGACACACCCTCATATTCCTACTGTTTAACCCACAACTGCAGCGGATGAAAATTTGATTTATTATTATTATTATTATTTTTCAGAGAAATTAAGGTTTGGCATTTCATGTGAATTGTCTGCCTAGCAGACAATTCACATAAAATGTCAAACTTTATTTTCTCTGAAAACAACAATAATAATAATAATAAAAAAAAAAAAAACAGAATGCTGTCTGCTACAATTTTGTTCAGCACTTTAAGGGTGAAACAGGAATGCAGGATTCTGCTTCTGCATTGTAATGAAATAAATTTATTAGCTATAAAGTTCAGATGACACAATTTAAGGTGAACTGATAGGCGTTCCTCTTCAATTTGTCATCTATTGAATTGGCCCAGATAGAGGTAAACATTAAGTGTTCAGACACATAGGCTGGAGCAAAAAATCTTTTTAAAAATTTATCTTACCCAGAAAACAGTGTCTGACATTTCATGCAAAATATCTCCTATGAATATATTTTGCATGAAATAACAAACCCTGTTTTTTGGGGGAAAATAAGAAACCTATTTCAAAATGCTATCTGATGAAAAGTTTACCCAGCATGCTAATAGTATGGCAATTTTCTGACTTTTTGGCAGGAAAATATGAAGAAATAAAGGTATAGTCAAGATATTACTTTTCCTCTTTTATTCATAAATGGTACATTAATTATTGAGAACCACATTTTTTTTTTTCACAAGATCCACAAATACAAGTTCATAAAAACAATGAATTAGACTATAGAGCTCAGCACTAACCCACAATATACTGCTGAATAATTTTATTAGCCACACCCATTTCTAAGTATCAGCCAATCAGGTTACATCTTTTTTTTTTTTTTTTTTTTTTTTTTTTGATTTGGGTTTTACTGCCCTTTCAAGAATATTTCACTTACATCGAGCCGATCATTCATCAAAGGTGAGCGAAAACGGGAGAACCCAAGGAAAAACCACCTGACCATCCGTAAGCAGAACTTGGCTTTCTCACATGTGACCCGAGCGAGGCTCGAACCACAGCAGTGAGAAAGCTAATGGATTAAGAGTCAACTCTCTTATCCACTAGGCTACGGGGGCCCGAAGATAATATCATATTATGTTTTTGTTCAAATTCACAAACTGAATGGCAAACAGTGTAGATCCTGATCAGATGGCTTCTTCAGAAGCCATCTGATCTGGATCTACACTGTTTGCAAAGGTAGGGGTTATAGTGAACAGCAGGATAAGGCTTAAGAAAACTTATATACTGTACATACCCTAAATATTGGGACATTTTCACTCCTTACCATTTGTATCCTAAAATTTATACAAGTCAATTTTACTCCCTGTGGACGTGCCTTAAACTACTGGATAAGTGGCAAACAGTGTAGATCCTGATCAGATGCCGCATTCTGCGGCATCTGATCTGGCTCTACACTGTTTGCTCAGGCCTGTCTGTCCCAGTACACAGGATTATTAAGGTATATATGATAATGATGATCATGATGCATCATGATGATGAGCTCAGGTTTAATGGTGCATCAGTGCATGCTCGTGGGAGTGGGGTGGGGGTGGGGGGTAACTTCCTTTATATGACATAGTACGGATGTGCGTGCCAAATACAAATGGCCCCCTTTTTCAGCACTGCCTGTTATATGATTAGCTCCCTTTTTCCAACAGAAAGTATATTAAGGCTATCTCACAGTTGAAGGCTGGCAAAGCACCGGGCCCATCAGGCATAGTGGTGGAGATGATACGAGCAGCCAGTGACACGGGCGCCTCCATGATCCGTGACCTCGCAGCTGCAATCATTCGTGATGGCAAGGTACCCTCTAACTGGGAGCAGAGTTTCATTGTCTGCCTCTACAAGGGAAAGGGGGACCCATTGGAAAGGGGCAACTACCACGGTCTCAAGCTGACAGAGCAGGTTATGAAAATCCTGGAGACGACTGTGGACGGCCTCATCAGACAGTTGGTGTCAATCGACAATTCCCAGTTTGGCTTCGTCCCAGGCAGAGGCACTACAGACAAAATCTTTGTTGTCAAGCAGCTGCAAGAGAATATCTAGCTGCCAACAAGAGACTCTACATTGCTTTTGTAGACCTGGAGAAGGCATTTGATCGAGTGCCTCGGAAGGTCATCTGGTGGGCACTGAGAAAACTTGGTGTGGAGGAGTGGATTGTGCGACTGGTACAGGGGATGTATGCAAATGCGCTGAGCTGTGTCCGCGTTGGTGAGGGGTAAAGTGAAGAGTTTGAAGTGAAGGTTGGTGTTCACCAAGGATCAGTACTCAGCCCACTGCTCTTCATCATTATGCTTGAAGCTTTATCATGAGAGTTCCGTTCTGGGGTCCGCTGGGAAGACCTCTATGCTGATGACCTTGTTATCATCGCTGAATCGCTTGAGGAATGTGTCAGGAGGCTATTGACATGGAAAGAAGCAATGGAGAAGAAAGGACTGAGAGTAAATGCAGGAAAGACAAAGATCATGATCTGCGGTACGGGACTGGACCTCCTGCAGAGTTCAGGTGAGTTTCCATGCGCCGTCTGTCGCACTGGAGTGGGCAGCAACAGCATCTTCTGCAATGGCTGCAAGCACTGGGTACACAAAAAATGCAGTGGGCTCAAGTGCTTGAAAAAAGACCCTGACTACAGATGTACTCGGTGCCAGGGAACTGCACACCCCTTGGATGGCAGACCACAGAAGGAAGTCCAGGTCAGACCTGACAAGCTTGAGGTGGTAGCTCCCTTTTGCTACCTAGGCGACATGCTCTCAGCAGCAGGTGGCTGTGAACTTTCAACCATAACAAGTGTGAAAACCGCCTGGAAGAAGTTCAAGAATCTGCTACCAGTTCTTTCTTCACGCCACCTCTCTTTCAAAACACGTGGCCGTGTGTACAGCTCTTGTGTGCGGAGCGTAATGCTCCATGCCAGCGAGACTTGGCCACTGACAAAGCCAAACCTCCAGCGTCTGCAGCGAAATGACAGGGCAATGATCAGACAGATCTGCAATGTCAGACCGCAAGACATTGTCACCACTAGGTCCAGTGAGCTACTTGTGCAGCTTGGCATTGAAGATCTGGACCTCATTCTGAAAGAGAGAAGACTCCGATGGTATGGACATGTGGAACGCTCCAATGGTGCAGTCAAGACAGCCTTTGACAAACAGGTTGATGGAAAGCATGGGCCTGGGAGGCCCAAGATGACATGGAAACAGCTGACAGAGAGGGATTGCAGAGAGTGGAAGCTCTCGGCCATCAACCCTCATGATAGACATACCTGGAGATCTGGTGCGAGATCTGCCATGCGTGCAGCAAGCCAGCTATCTGGAAGGGGGCCCACTGGTGTGGATGTTGCCCCTATACCTGCATGTTAATCAAAAATCCGGATATGATATGATGATGATATGATATGACTCACCCGATTTTTCTTGATTTGTATGTGAAAGGGCACGCTTTACTGACATCTAGGTATATGCGTATATTTTTCGCTCAGATATTTTTCAAGGCTGTTTGTTCTCTTGGTATTCAGTGAATTGACTGTGATATTTGTCTAACTACCAGCAATAAATGGGTACAAAAAATAAAAAATAAATGGGTACAAAAAATCAAAGGGCAGAATATGAATAGGTCAATCAAGTATATGAATGGGTCCGTTTTTTCAAAGGCCAGGTATATGAATGGGGTAGGTTTCAAAATACTGGCTCGCACACCCGTACCACATTTACCCCCAAGTTACCCTCCCCCACCCCCCCCCCCCCCACCCCCACCCCACCCCTGAGTCCATGAGGTCATTCGCGTCAAAATGGTATACTAATTTGGGTTAGTATCGAAACAGCTATAGTAATAACAAGTCAGGTATGCATGAGAGTATAAAACTGAAAGAATTCAAAGTATATATGATCAAGTCCGTTTTCTCATCGCTTGTCAAAATAATGATCAGATAGAGCAGATGGAAAATTCACACTATTCTTGTTTTTCATGAAACAAGGTAAACATTTGATAATATTCTGTCAAAGAAAGATGTTTACCATGGTGTTCTGACAGAATTTCAAGAAGGAAAGAAAAAATGAGACAGCAATTTTTCAAAGCAACTTGTATTTAGACTATTGTGCTGGAACAGATAAAAGGAGTATTTAGAAGATAAATTTGTTTATCTTCACCCTTCATGCTGAACCCTGATATACCCCGCCTTTCCAAACAGTGCAGATCCAGATCAGTTGGCTTCTGAAGAAGCCAACTGATCTGGATCTGCACTGTTTGCAATTAAGTATGTGAATTTATAGCAACAATCCAGATCAAGAAATCTGACTGGCTGAAAATTGGAAGTGGGCGTGACATCTTAATTTATTCAGCATGACAAGGGTTAAAGTGCCAAGTAAACTTTGTGGCAGAAGACATTCTATCTTTTTTTTAATAATGTTTCACAGAAAATAAGCTTTACCATTTTATGTGAAAGATCCCAAAACAATATTCAACTCTATATTTGTATATAGCTTCTTCTCTAAGACACATTAACCCTTGTCATGCTGAATAAATTAAGATGCCACGCCCACTTCTAATTTCCAGCCAATCAGATTACTTGATCCGGGTTTTTGAAAGAAATTCACATATTTAATGACAAATAGTGCAGATCCAGATCAGTTGGCTTCTTCAGAAGCCAACTGATCTGGATCTACACTGTTTGCTAAAACAGGGCATGTCGTGCTCAGCCAGAGAAGGGTTAATCACATTGACCTACTAGTCTTATGGTATATGATCGGGTGTATTCACTAGATTTGTGGACAAGGAACTCTGAAATGCAAGACTGTTAGAAATAATTTGTTCAATCCATTCTATAAAACACTACGATCATTTTTTCACTTGTGCCCTAACACTTACTACACAGGTAAAAAACAACAACAAAACATTCATTAACCCTTAAAGTGCCAGTCACAACTGCAGCAGATGATACTTTTAATTTTATTATAATTATTATTATTATTATTTTCACAGAAAATAAGTCCTGACACTTCATGTGAATCATCTGTCAAGATTTGAGAGAATGGGCAATTGTTAATCTCGACCACTGTTGTCTGCCTACTTCCAGAAAGATCTTCCAGACTGGTTCCATTATAAACACTTAGAGCATTACAGCAAAATTGTAGCAGACAGCATTCTAATCTCTTTTTTGTCATTTTTCTGAGAAAATTAGACATGGAATTTCATATGAATCATTTTCCTAGCAGACAATTCACACGAAATGTCAAGAACAGGCCTCAGTGGCTCAGTCTGATGCCCTTCTGACTAGTGATCAGGAGGTAGCAGGTTCGATCCCCACTGGGTTTGGCAGATATTCTTTTGTAGAGATTGGTCATGAAATATTTTCTACGGTCATTCTCTCCTTTCTGCTGATTCAAGAAGGGCAGTTGTCATTTTCAGGCTAAAGAATGTGCACAAATGCTTGTTAACTGCTTAGAGGACTAAGCTTTCCCAGGAAATGTGTGGTTTGGTAAACTGACCAGTTCGACATATTCCTAATGGGTTGACTGGGCCAAAAAACCTCAACTGGATCAAGAATATTATCTATGAAAAACAAAAAACAAAAAAAAACAAAAAAAACAGAATGATAGAATGTCATCTGCTACAATTTTTTGCCCGGCACTTTTAGAGTTAATAAGACTTTCACTGGTTTCAGAGGACTTGATTGGTTGAACCACAACAATATGGTTTGTCAATCTGAAATTACCCCCAGTGAAAAAGGTCAGATTTAGTAGTGTAAACAGAACCTTCTGAAGTCTTCTGTTTTCGGGTTTGGATTCTAAAGACTTTAAGTTTCATAATAACCCTAAGTACTGGAACAAATAGACCTTTGCAAACAGTGTAGACCCAGATCAGACACCACAAAATGCAGCATCTGATCAGGGTCTACACAGTTTGTCATACATACAGCAATATTTTAGACACATCAAGAGGTAGAAGAATGGACTATTTCAAATTTAAGAACAAGTATGGTAAGTAGAGGTGTCCCAATACAGTAACTGTGATGGTCAGTCAAAAATGTAAAACAGAATGACAAACAGTGTGGATTCTGATGGCAAAAGTATATGTATGAGATGTGCACCTAATTTGGGCTGTATGTATTTATCAAAGAAATGAAATTCAGATTTTGAGGTTGCAGTGGATGATCTGGATCTGCACTGTTTGCCATTAAGTATGTGAATTTGTATCAATAACCTAGATCAAGTTATCTGATTGGCTGAAAATTAGAAGTGGGCGTGGCATCTCAATTTATTCAGCAGGACTAGCGTTAAAATGTAAATATTTAGAGGTGCAGGCCTCTATCGGACCATGGGGTCTGATCTAGGTCAGCGCAGATAGCATATGTGCTTTTTGTGATGTCCGCATGAGAGTCCCCTCCTCAACAGATCCAAATAAGATCCATTTTTTTTTTTTTTTTAATTCTTGCTCATCAGCCCCAAGAGAACAGAAAAATAAAAATGTGAAATGATATTACCCCACTACTATCATGTGACAGGCAGGTAACTCTGTCAAAAATTGACGAACAACAATATCAATGCACATACCAAGTTTGGTGAAAATCCACATTCAGTGTGAAAAGAGCTAATTACTGTAGGGAAAAACTGCATTAATATTTTAAAAGCCTACTAATCTCATATCAAATTTAAAGTATCAATTTACCCTATTCCGAAAACTCCATACTTTATTTCTCCTAAATTTGAGCATCAATTTGACTGCCTGTTGATGTATCTAAAACTGCTGCATGAGTTTCAAACAGTGTAGACCATGCTCAGACATAGTGTTCTGCAGCTTCTGACCTGGCTCTACACCACTAAAGCTTGTCTGTCCAAACACTCTGCGTACACATGACATAAAATGATCATAAAGCACGGCCCTGTATAGATTTCACAATGAATTTTTTACAGCTTCAATTTATTACTTTAACCTTAACCCTTAATTTTGTATTTTTTTGTGTTGAGGTTTTACGGCCCAGTCAACCCAATGGGGTCATGTCGAGCGCGGTCAGTTTACCTAACCACACGTTTACTGGGCAGGCTTAGTCCTCTAAGCAGTTTACCAGTATTGTGCACATTCTTTCGCCAGAAAACCTTAACCCTTAAAGCACCAATCATAACTGCAGCAGACGACAATTTTTTTTATTTAGTCTTGACATTTCATGTGAATCTTCTGCTTGGCAGAAGATTCACATGAAATGTCAAAACGTGTTTTCTCTGAAAAATGATAAAATTTTAGAATGCCGTCTGCTACAAATTTTGCTTTAAGGGTTAAAGCACCAAGCAAAATTTGTAGCAGATGACATTCTAAAATTTTTATTTATTTATTTTTATTGTTTTTATTTTTCAGAGAAAAAAATTTGACATTTCATGTGAATCATCTGCTAAGCAGACCATTTGCATGAAATGTCAAGATTTGCTTTCTCTAATTAATAAAATAAATCTGCTGTAGTTGTGATTAAGGATTAACACTTAGCAGGCTATAGGCAAATTGAGCAGATGACAAGTTGATGATATTTTTCTTTTTTTTCCCAGAAAACGGGATTTGACATTTGATGCAAATTGTCTCCTAAGAGACAATTTGCATGAAATGCCAAAGCCTGTTTTGAAAAATAAGCAAAATTTTTACCCAGCATGATGTGTATTAACTTTATTTATTAACCCTTGTCCTGTTGAATAAATTAAGAGGCCACGCCCACTTCTAACTTTCAGCAAATCAGATTACTTGATCTGGATTGTTGCTATAAATTCACACACTGAATGGCAAACTGTGCAGATCCAGATCAGTTGGCTTCTTCAGAAGCCAGCTGATCTGGATCTACACTGTTTGCAAAACAGGGTATATCCGGGTTCAGCAGGACAAGGGTTGATGGTGGTTTTGATAATAAAAGTGTTAAACTGGCCATTAAATTTGACATTTATTATTAAAACAGTTTGTAATGACCTGTCAGCGAAAGCATGTCAAAATATTAGCTCCAGTGATCAAAATATTTGAGTGGTGCTGCAGGAAAAAACTACACATAGCGTTGTGCCTGTTATGGTTTCGTACCCTGGGACCCGCGGCACTGAAGTATAAAACTGAACAACAACAAAATCACACATATCCAAAGTGCTCAGGAAGACCAAGGCTCAGTGATTTAACACTTACCATGCTACTGGCAGATTCAGCAGACGACAACCTGATATCTTTTCTTATTGTCCCTGAAAATAGAATCTGCCACTTCATGCATATTTGACAATTTGCATGAAGTGTCAAATTCTACTTTCTAAGAAAAATAAGAAAAATATTTCAAAATGTCATCTGCTGAAATTTTTTGCCAGCATTCAAAGTGTTAACCTATTTATGCCTAAAGTCTGATTCACATAATGAGCCAGCCAACTGTAAAACCTACGATAAGACTTGTGCGACCAGCAAAGTCTCAGATCTGCCTATGCATCTGTGCAGTCTGATCAGAGTCTTCTCTGATCACTCCAGAGTTGCTCTTTGCCTCTAAAAACTTAACCAAGAACTTCAACATGAATTTTTTCTAAGTCTGTGACATTGACCTAAAGGTCAGTCCATGATCATGGTACAGCATAGAACTTAGACCAGTATCTAACATCATGTCAAATATGAACTACTTCCATGTTGAGGTTTAGAAGATACAGCCTTTTAAAAACTCTAACCAAAAATATTCACCAATGCCAAGGCAGACACCAACACCATATTGACTGCTATATACAGTCAAACCTCGATGGCTCGAATACCGATGGCTCGTTTACCATGGCTAATTCGAACTCGTTTTTGAGTCCCTACGAAATTCTTCCGATAGCTCAAGAAAACAAATATTTAAGGAAATTTTCTTATTTTATCGTGAAATTGTATGTTGTGTGTGCTCATTAGAATTGCCTCATTGAGGCAATTCTAATGAGTACACTCAACATATAATCACTGTGTAGAAAATCGAAAAGATTTCCCTAAATTATCGCTATTTGCTTCCTGAACTGGTGCCATGATTGACCCTTAGTGGCTTGAACTATCCATGTATCGAACAAATTTCCATGGTCCCAAAGATGTTCGAGCCATTGAGGTTCGACTGTAACTCAATCTGTACTTTTGTACAGTAAGCTAAAAACTAATTGTTTTCTACATTTGTTCCTGTATTATTATACAAATCAACTGTTGGCAAGTAACTGAATAACATCACTGTTCACTTGTGACATCATCAGTGTTAGGCCTATATACAATACATCATGCAAACAAGAAAATGGCCTCCTCTGACTTAAAAATGTCATTCAAAAATAGTTTGGAAATTTTATGACTACTACCGGGCAAGTTTGAAGAAAAAGAGGTAAATTCAAAATATTATTTTCATTGTCTTTTTATCTTCAAATACTGCCTATGCCTTTACGGGTATTTTTGGCAGGCCTTTCTAGGTAGAAACCAGTACTAGGCCATTTGGATAATGTGTCTTGATCAATGACACATTACACTTGGTACTCGCTGGGGTCAAACCCGCTAACTCTCGATCTTGAATCTGATGCTTTACCATTGCACCACATGTACAGCGCTCTTCTTTTATTTATAGTTGGTAAACCACATACTTATAGCACAAGAAGCTGAAATGCATGTCCACAAAAAACAGTAAAATTAGATTTTTGTGGACTTTTCTACCTATCTCTATAGGCAGGTTAATTTCCGTTTTAAGGGGCATCTAGTTTGCTCTTTTAAAGTACTGTGAAGTATGGTAAGTGTTCTAAAAATTCGAACACTTCATTTCATTTTTTTTTTGCATAAAATTTGCTCTTTATGTAGTTCTTTTTTTAAATACCTAGTGGAATGGCAAACAGTGTAGACCCTGATCAGACTGCTCCATCAGAGCAGTCTGATCTGGGTCTGCACTGTTTGCATATGCCATTTTGTCAGACACTTTGGTGTACAAATTTTAGGACATTTACCGTATCATTTATTACAGAAAGTCCCATACTTAATGCAAACAGTGTACAGCCACATTAGATGCCACATTCTGCTGCATCTGATCTGGGTCTACACTGTTTGCCAGTGTCCTTTTTATGGAATGCTAGGGCTAAATGGGTTAATGTTTAGCTTGCGAGGTGAAACTTTCAGCAGACATTTTAAAATAATTTTTCTTGTTTTTGCCTGAAAATAGGGTGGAGACAATACCAAAACCAAATCATATTTTCTGGATATGAATTTGTTATCTGTGGAAATTGCTCAGAGAACCTGAAGCAAAGGAAATAATGCTCATTTTCCTTTTAGAGTACACCTCTTTTTTCATGACTAGTCATGATGCGCAAGAAGGTAACCAGGAAGTTAATGCTTTTCTTGCTGAACACGACATACCCTGTCTTAGCAAATAGTGTAGATCCAGATCAGTTGGCTTCTTAAGAAGCCATCTGATCTGGATCTGCACTGTTTGTCTTTAAATATGTGAATTTCTGTCAAAAACCCGGATCAAGTAATCTGATTGGCTGGAAATTAGAAGTGGGCATGGCATCTTAATTTATTCAGCAAGGCAAGGGTTAAAAAAGTTACCTTTCTTATACAAATTTGACCAAAAATCTATCAAGTGTATCAGTTAATCACCTTAAATAAAATATTTGCTCCCTCAGAGAGAAAGTGCTTCCTTTTAGAGTAGGCCCCCCTCATTTGTGAAAGGTTTTTAATACAAGCAATGGGAACAACTTCTTGCTGCAAAACTTCTCCCTTTGCAAAGGCAGCAAAATTTTTCAGGTATATCCATTCTTCTTCCAGCAGGTTACAATATACATTTTTGTACACATAAATTTCACCGATATACATAAGGGCAGAAAATCAACAACTTGGATTTGAACTCATTTGACCTTTTTAACCTTTACCACTCTCTGGGCAAATTCAGCAGATGACAAATTGATGATATTTTTCTTATTTTTCCAAGAAAATAAGCGCTGACATATCATAAACTGTTTCCATAGGAGACAATTTGCATGACAGGTCAACGCTTATGTTAGGGGAAAAACAAAAATAAGGAAAATATTTCAAAATGTCTTCTGCTGGAATTTTTACAGAGTGCTTAAGTCTTAACTAAATCTTTTTAGAATAATTAATACTACACCTGTTTTATTAAGTGACTATTCTTAAGCACACTCAGTAGTCTAATTTTGGTACAAAAATTTTAATGGCATATTTCTTGCCTATCTCTTGAAGCATTTTAATTAAAATCAAACAGGTTCCCACTAACTCAAATAATTCTGACTTTTAATTTACAAGTGCTGAGCAAATATCCTATAACTATGAAGAGAATAAAATTTCAAATACTATTAAAATACAAATGGAATTTTTACACAAGCTGTGCAGAGCAAAAAGAACCCTATAACCTTCAAAGAAAGCACAGTAAAATAAAAGCCTGGATCCTTAACCCTTGTCCTGCTGAATAAATTAAGATGCCATGCCCTTTTCAAATTTTCAGCCAATCAGATGACTTGATCTAGATTGTTGATATAAATTCACATACTGAATTGCAAACAGTGCAGATCCAAATCAGTTGGCTTCTTAGAAGCCAACTGATCTGGATCTACACTGTTTGAAAAGGCAGGGTATATCCAGGGTCAGCAGGAGAAAAGGTTAAACGCTTTGCATGCTAGATAAAATTTAAGCATAATGACTTTTCAAAATATTTTTCTTACTCTTTAACCTTTACCACTCTCTGTGCAAAGCCAGCTGATGACATATTGACAATATTTTTCTTATTTTTCCCAGAAAATAATTTTTGACATTTCATGCAAATTGTCTCTTTAACTGTCTCCTAATTAAGGAGACAATTTGCATGGAATGTCTAGGTCTCTATTCTGGGAAAAAAAAAAAAAAATGAAAATGCCATATGCTGAAATTTTTACCCATTATGCTATGCATTAATATCTTGTATGTTGGGTAAATTTCAGCCCACGACCTTTCAAAATATTTCTCTTACAGTTAATTTTCCTAGAAATTAGGTTTTGGAATTTCATGCAAATTGTCCAAACCAAAGTAGACAATTTGTATGAAATGTCAAACCCTATTTTCTAGGAAAAATAGGAAACCATCAATTTGTTGTCTGCTGCATTTGCCCATAGATTGTTAAAGGTTAAAAGCAAAAGAGAATATTCTGACAGATACTTGCGCAAAAAGTGTTTTAAAGAAAAGCCGTCTGAACAGGGTTTTCACTGCTTAGCATTCTGGGCCCGGTTGTTCAAAACTTAGCAAAGTTGTTAGCTAATGTGAAGTTCACCAATCCATGCCACTTGGACTCTATCTCAAGTCTTTGGACAACTTGAGTTCATTTCCTATATAGGGAGTGTCTGGTTAATTTTTATTATTACCACATTTTGTGGGAATTTCTGAATTTAAAGCAAATGTAGTAGAACCTGATCAGATGCCGCAATCTGCGGTGTCTGAAATGGGTGTACACTGTTTGCCAATGTCCCTTTTATTGGACACTAGGCTTAAATGGGTTAAAATATCTATCTTGAAATATGGCAACAATTACATTGATATTTTTTGCTGAAAACAAATGCGAGTAGCTTTTGCAAAGCAAAAGCTACTCACATTTTGCAGCAGAACTATCAATGTATTTTACTTTACAAACAGTTGACAAGTTTGTCATTAATGAGCTTGTTAAGCTAATGATGTTTTGAAGAACTGAGCCCTGCTCCCTAGTTTGAGTCACATCACTACACATTCAATCACCTTAGTCAAAGTTAATGATATGGTTAGGGGCTTAGATATCAAAATATTTATAGAGTACCAAATTCAATATAATTACCACACATACCCCTATAAATACATTTCAGCAAGCAATTTCAGAGTATTGTTTACTTTTATCCACTTCTTTATAAAAGCATATGATGTAGGTACTCATTTAAATTGCCTTGACAATCGAGAAATAAGGAAACTATATATCAATACATTTTGGTATAATGTAGATTTTCCTGCAGTGTGAACAATTTTGGTGTACCATTTAGTCTCTTTTCTAAAACATCGTTAACAAGGTAAATATTGACAATTTACCTGTTCGTTAAATTATGCACTTCACACATGAGATAAATGACAGCTTTAATGCTCATTTCACAGACGTATTGCATGTCAGTCTGAACGACAGTTAAAAAAAACATGATGACACCTGATGAATAAGATATTGTAGAAAATAAAATTCCTTAGACTATAACAGGATTTTTGAAATACTGTAAAATGTGAACATTTTATAGTCATAGTAAAATCTGAAATAAAATTTGGTTTATATTTTATTTGTATAACTGTCATAAATGCATAAACAAACATATCATTCATACTGAAACAAGTCAGTATTCAGATGGGATTCAAAAGAAAGTCTTATGACATACGTAAATCTGTACCCCATAATAAAATTTGAATATCTGGGCCCAGTTGTTCAAAACTAACGATGTCATTAGTTAACGATTCGTTAAAATTTTAATACGCAAATATGCTGAAATTTTTTGCTGAAAAAATGTGAGTAGCTTTTGCAGTGCAAAAGCTACTCACATTTTTTCAGCAAAAAATATCAGAATATTGTGTATTGAATCCACTAAAACAGTTAACGAAATGACCCTTAATGAGCTTGTTAAGCTAACGACGCTTTGAACAACTGGGCCCTGAAATTTTCTATTACTTTTTTGACTGGCCTTACAAAGTTCTAGGTAAGAAAGTGTAATAGGTAAACTTTTTTTAATGAATACCTAGACTAGCTACTAGTCGGATATCAATATTATTTTCATCAATCAATTATAATTATTAATTTACTTAATGAACTAAGGGCCACCTACTACTTACTGCTTGCCTCACCTCTTTGATAGCAGCAACTAATCTTGGAGATATCAGATGTCAGAGACCAACTATTAGAGACTGGCTATACAAGATGTCATACATAAATTTGAATCAGCTTATAATAAGGAGTGATAAAACATGACATCACGGTCTAGGAGCTAGTCTAATGAATACCCACAGCATGTTTTTATGGAGAAATAAGAAATATTATCACCAAATTATCACAATATACTCCTCTTTAACAAATGAATTCCTCTGTTTCCCCAGGATAGACTTTGTGATGACAATTCCAAATGTTATTCATGCTACAACCAAAACAAGAAAGCTACAGACACCCACATAACTGCAAACATTTGCCAAGTTGGTAACTAGAGGTCTTGAAAAAATTGTCACAATTCCCACAAACATTCCCTAGCAACATGCATTCTTAAGTCAGCACTTTTATCATTATTATTGTACTTTTAGTAGCTACAGCTTAAAAAATATCAATACTTTCTGGCTGCGAAAAAGAGGCTAATAGTGCAGAAGATGTCCAAATACAGCCAAAATTACAGAACATAACTTATCCATGACATCATGAGGAAAACAAAACAAACCGTGACGGACAGAACATACAATACAAACCAAGGAAAAGCAACAGCAACCAACTCCCTCTCCCCAAATGAGGAGATCACATTGCCAGACAGGAGCCACCAAACACTTAGACAACTGTGAACAGGACAAAATACAAAGATGGCGCCACTGTGAGCAGCCATAATTAACTGTTGTCTGTCCTGCTGAACCTGGATATACCTTGCCTTTGCAAACAGTATAGATCCAGATCAGCTGGCTTCTTAAGAAGCCAACTGATCTGGATCTACACTGTTTGTCATTCAGTATGTGAATTTATTATCAATATTCTGGGTAAAGTAATCTGATTGGCTGAAAATTGAAAGTGGGCATGGCATCTTAATTTATTTAGCATAACAAGGGTTAAGGCTCCATGAAGAATGATTGACAACACCAGGATCACTACCTTAGAATTGTCAATAGTAAAAACTACCATGGTAGGGCAACAGAGCGGATGGGGTAGTTAAACTGATTTTACTGGTGCCAAACTGTAGGTTCAAATGTTGTTTTTTAAAAATGTGAAATGATAAAACCCCATCACTATCTTGTGACAGGCAGATAACTCTGTCGAAATTGATAACATCTACCCATTAGCAATCCCAAACGGGATCTCCACAATATAAATGCACAGGACAAGTTTAGAGAAAATCCATTGATATTTACTCAAATTATCATCTGGTATGACTAAAATATGCACGTGTGGCAGGCAGATGACTCTGTCAAAAATTGCCCATTTATAGCAATCCCAAACCAGATCTCCATAATAACATTGCAGAAAGCAAGTTTGGTGAAAACCAACTGACATTTACTTTTTATAATGTGGAAATGAAAGTATAGATGTGTGGTGGCAGATAAGTCTGTAAAAAATTCATGAAATTTGACCATTAGCAATCCCAAACAAGGTCTCTTCAAAATATTAATGCACATATCAAATTTGGTGAAAATCCTTTGACATTTACTCGTTATCATCTGGAAATTAAAATATGGATGGACAGATGGACAACAGAGGAATGGGCAGGCGTACGTACAGACACACGGACATCCAACATGAAACCATAATATTCTGTCACTATCATGTGGTGGGGGGGTGGGGGGGTGGGGGTGTGTGTATAAAAAGACAATCGTTTGGCTCATATAGAGACTCCCACACCCATTTGGTGAAACATCACAGAAAAACATGTAAATCAAATTGAATCGGCTTGTGCATACCAACCCCCTTACGAAATAAGGACTACTCTAAAAGGAACTTTGAATCCTCTTGGGAGCAAATTCTTTCCTTGTAAACCTAGATCCTTTTTCAGAAAGGAGACTAAACAATTTTAAATAGTTGTATCCCCTAGCTGCGTATCAATTTCCCTTAATTACCACTTAATCAGCAGCTACAAAATTCACCAGCCCCACCACTCCTCCCCCCCCCACCCCCCCACCCCCCCGCGCCCTCCCCCACCCCCAATTATATCTGCTACCTGCTATCTGCAGCAGGGTAATTGTTGAATATTTTTATGTAAACAAATTAGTTATGCAAGATTATTATCTGTGACTTAAAATACAAATTTTAATTGATGACTTCAAAATATTATAAATGCATATTAGATATGCAGGATAAAATGTCAAAAATGAGATGTCACAACATAAGAAAAGGGATCTTTAGTGTATACCATATTTACCTTAACCTTTGTCCTGCTGAACCCGAATATACCCTGCCTTTGCAAACAGTGTAGATCCAGATCAGTTGGCTTCTTCAGAAGCCAACTGATCTAGATCTGCGTTGTTTGCCATTAAGTATGTGAATTTATAGCAACAATCCGGATCAAATAATCTGATTGGCTAAAAATTTGAATTGGGCATGGCATCTTAATTTATTCAGCAGGACAAGGGTTAAATCCCTAAAAAATTCCAATTGGCTAACTTCTTACCTTACTTGTCCTAAATATTGAGCAAAAAATATGTGAAGATACCAAAGTCCATTTTACTACTTGTTGATCATGTCAAAAAACTGCTGAAGGAGTGTCAAACAGTGTAGACCCTGATCCACTCCACAGAATGTCTCTATTTGCTCTTGTTGCTGATGTGGAATTTAACAGCCCAGTCAACATTGTTAAGGCCATGCTGAGCCAGTCAGTTAAGCTATTCATACTTTTCCTGCAGGGCAGACTTAGTCCTCAAAGTGGTTAACCAGTACTTTGCGCACATACCGGTACTTTTACCAGTAAATGACTTACTGCCCTTCATGAATCAGTGGAAAGGAGGATATGACCATAGAAATTATTTCATGATCAATATCAATGAGAGTTATGTGGCCAGGATTTGAACTTGTGACTAGATGCATGATTTAGATATTTTTGGAGAAAAATGGTTGAACTATTTGCAAACAGTGGAGATCCTGATCAGATGCTATGTTCTGCAGTGTCTGATCTGGGTCTGCACTGTTTGCCAATTACCCTTTTAGGGGTCTCCAGACTACAATGTGTTAGTGTCCAACTACTTAGGGTAACCAGAATTTGTTTTTTAACAAAAACATAGATGTCTCCCCCCTTTTTGCTGTGATATTGTATTGTACATTCAGCAAACATTTATGTTAACTAATGAGGTTCCAAGGGAAATAATTGAAAAAGTATAAAAGCAAGAGTTATGGTTCTTGTGCTTTGCACATCATCAAATGTTGATTGATATTCATATAAAGTTTCGTGAAGATATCTTGAACGGTTTTCAAATTATAGAGTGGACACATTTTTTATCATGGACAAAGTTCCAAGGGAAATAATTCAAAATGCATAAATGCAAGATTTATGGTTCTTGCGCTCTGCACATCATCTAATGTTGACTGATATTGAAATGAAGTTTCTTGAAGATATCTTGAACAGGTTTCAAAAAAAGGTAAGAGAAAAGTCCAGGGAGTGCCACAATAACAAACTGCAGCCCTTCCCAGACATCAAGAGGAAGAGGAAACCGACAAATCCAAACAAGCACAAATCGAACAAACGTACGAAAAGCACTAAGATTAGCTCTCTCTTCCCCAAGCGAGGTAATCGCAATACTAAAAGGACTGAACAACACAAGAACAAAATGACGCACAGTAAGACATACAACAAATCGCCTCGTAGAATAAACAACAAAGCAACAAAGAGTAAGACTATCACCGGGACCACTGCCTTAGAACGGTCAAGTTACAGAGCGGACACAATTTTGTGATGGACAAATTTCCCAAGGAAATAACTCAAAAAGTATAAATGCAAGAGTTATGGTTCTTGTGCGCTGCATGTCGTCTAATGTTGATTGATATTTTTTATGAAGTTTCGTGAAGATAGCTTGAACAGTTTTCAAGTTATAGAGTGGACACAATTTTGTGACAGTCCAAGGGAAATAATTCAAAAAGTATAAATGCAAGAGTTATGTTTTTTGTGCTCTGCATGTCACCTAAGGTTGATTGATATTTATATGAAGTTTCGTGAAGATAGCTTGAATAATTTTTAAAGTTATAGAGGGGACACAATTTTGTGACAGTCCAAGGGAGATAACTCAAATATATAAATGCAAGAGTTATGGTTCTTGCACTCTGAAAGTAGTCTCATGTTGATTGATATTTATATGAAGTTTCCTGAAGATAGCTTGAACGGTTTTCAAATTATAGAGCGGACAAGATTTTGTGACAGAGTCCAAGGGAAATAACTCAAATAGTATAAATGCAAGAGTTATGATTCTTATGCTCTGCATGTCATCTAATGTTGATTGACATTTATATGAAATTTTATGAAGATAGCTTGAATAGTTTTCAAGTTATAGAGTGGACATGATTTTGTGACAGAGTCCAAGGGAAATAACTCAAAAGTATAAAAGCAAGAGTTATGGTTCTTGCACTCTGCATGTTGTCTGATGTTGACTGATATTTATATGAAGGCTGGTGAAGATAGCATGAACGGTTTTCAAGTTATAGAGTGGACACAAGAGTGACAGACAGACAGACAGACCCCAGGGGAAAAACAATATGTCTCGAACCCTAAGGGGGGAGACATAAATATTGGAAGTTTAGAGGCAAAGATAAGCCTGTGCAGTCAGATTTAATTCTTCATGGTACATATATATATTTCTTTACAGAATCACAAGATACTGAGCATACCATATTTACCCTAAGTATTCAGACACCTCAACTCCTTACCATACTTGTTCTAAATTTGAACAAATACAATTTACTACCGGATGTGTCTCTAAATTGCTGGATGAGTGGCAAACAGTTTAGACCCTGATAAGATGCCGCATTTTGTGGTGTCTCATCTGGGTCTACACTGTTTGCTAAGACCTGTCTGTCTAATACATACGGTAAAATGGTATCCAGCAAAAGATCCCCATCAAACAGCATATTTCATAGCTCCAGATAAGCGGGGGTATCCAGTTAGTATTTTTTCCTCAGCAAGGTCCACCACTACTTCTAATGAGCAACCACAAAATATGTTTTCATGGAGAAATAAGTAAACTATCAAAACTGTTCAGCTGAAAAACATGGCTTATCTCCAGCTGTACTGTTCTCTTTTTTTTTTCTTTTTTTTCTTCTTTTTGTTGTTATTTTTTTTTTTTCAGGCAGACCTTTGCTGCTAAATGTATGGCTGCAAACACCGTTTTCTCATGACAGGGGCTAGATCTAGTATCACACTTTCCCTAAATATTTGTACCATAATTTCTCATTGTACTCAGCATAAAATATAGTAAAATTCTGCTATAAAGACTACTCAAAAATAAGAACACTCCGCTATTAACCCTTAAAGCGCCAAACACAACTGCACGACACTTTTAAGTTTATTTTTTTTATTTTTTTTCCTTAGAAAATAAGTATTGACATTTCATGTGAATTATCTGCCAAGCAGACAATTCACATGAAATTACAAGGCTTATTTTCTAAGAAAAAATATTTTTTTTATTACGTCGTCTGCTGCAAATCTTGCTTGGCGCTTAAAGGGTTAAGACCAGTTTTTGCCAGTCCCCAAAGGGGTTTTCTTGTCATTCTACACAGCTCCAGATAAGAAAATGTATAAGCATAATATTTTTCTTATTTCTCCACAAAAAATATGTTGTGTATACTCATTAGAAGTACCTCAGCGAGGCGCTTCTAATAATTACCACAACAATTTTTTTGTGGAGAAAAAAGAAAAATATGAGTACTTTTTTGTTGAAAAAAAGGACCTTATTACGAGCTTTGTTCTACATTCAATATTAGACCGACCGGCTAATAAGTCCACTTTTCGGCAGTACAAAAGGTGGTAAACCTCTTGTCCTGCTGAGCCCGGATATACCCTGCCTTTACAAACAGTGTAGATCTAGATCAGTTGGCTTCTTCAGAAGCCAACTGATCTGGATCTTCACTGTTTGCCATCAAGTATGTGTATAGCAACAATTCGGATCAAGCAATCTGACTGGCTGATAATTAGAAGTAGGTTTGGCATCTTAATTTATTCAGCAGCACAAGGGTTAAAATTAAATTAATAGAGGAATTTTACTGGATTAAAAAGGCTGGCTGAATGTTACACAGCTAGACAAAAAGTCTTGCATTCATTCATGGCAAAGTTTTGCAAATCTAATTGTCTCTTGAAAAAGCGCCAAGCAAAAATTAAACTATTTCCTGGAAGACAAAAAGTCTTGCTTTCCTTCATTCATGATTAAGTTTTTTGTAAATTTATGGCTTTTGAATAGGCGCCAAACAAAAGTTAAACCATTTTCTGGAAGACATTGAAAAAAAAAAAATCAATGGGTCTTGCACCGCAACTAGAGGAGGCGACTCTGTTAAACAGAGTACGGTAAATGCCCTAAAATTTCATACACCAAAGTTTCGGATAAATGGGCATATGCAAACAGTGCAGACGCAAGGTCAACACTGTTTGCCATTCCACTGAGTATTTTAAGAAATAACTGCTTAAAAGGCAAATTTTAGTCCAAAAAGTATGGAATAAAGTGTGAACATTTTAGGACATTTACCATACCTACATCAATTGAGCCACATTGTGAGAAAATGTACCTTTACATATGAACTGATCAGCCCTCACATCTGTGCAGTCTGATCAGTGTTTGTTTGCTGTCCAACTGAAGAAATCTTGAATACACGACTTAACCCTTGTCTTGCTGAACCTAGATATACCCTGACTTTGCAAACAGTGTAGGCTTCTGAAGAAGCCAACTGATTTGGATCTGCGCTGTTTGTCATTTAGTATGTGAATATACAGTAGACTCTCGTTATCTCGAAATCCAATGGACTCTATGAAACACTTTGAGATATCCGTACTTCGACAGATCAGACTTGCGAAGCTGAGGAAAACAGTTAATCAAACAACCATCTTTAACAGAATGAATATGTAAATTTGACTCCTTAGTTAGTGATTATTGGAAATACTGTGGAAAAGGAGCAATTTCTCTTCTTTTCCACAATATTTTGTTGCCTGCTGGTAGATCGCTGTGTTAAAATGGACCAGATTTTCACTTCGAGATAAGCGATTATTCGAGATAAGTCAAGATAACGAGAGTCGACTTATATCAACAACCTGGATCAAGCAATCTGATTGGCTGAAAATTGGAAGTGGGCATGACAAGGGTTAAATTTTATCATTGGCTATCCAAAGACGGAAACCTAAAAGTTGTCCTTTGTAACAAACATAATTTTTTTAAAAGAATGAAATATTCGGCGTTTCAGTTTTATTGAGACTCTTCGTATGACAACATTTTAGTTGCAGGATTGTTTGTTCCCCAGCACCAGCAGGTAAATTTTCTGCCATTATTTATAAGGTTGACAACTTTTGTGACTTCCTGTTTGATTTCCTGTACACCCGAAGGGGTCAGATGTATCAAGTCCACTGAAGGCCAGTTAATATAGACAAAAGCACTGAGGACTGTTGCTTATAAGGTTTCATCTTGGCTTATCACTGCATAGGTTCTGGCCAGATTGCGAGTATGTATTCACATGTGCTATGACCCATTGTATACTGAATAGACTCTCCCACACTATATATTGGAAGGTCCAATTTCAATTTTAGGTACGTCCTGCTATGAGATTTACATACTTCCAGAGAAAAATGGCTTTTCTGCGTTCTGCTGCATCTGATCTGGGTCTGTACTGTTTGCCAATTACCCTTTTATGGGTCTCCCAACTACAATGGGATAATGACTCTTTTCCCAAGAAGAAGCTCATATATATATATATTTTCACCAGCAAGTGTGTGACCAGAATTTTTAATGTTATCAGCATAAAATGGGCAGATTGGGGGCATGAAATTGCTTAAATTTGTTAGATTTTTCTTATCTGAAGTGTTCCAATCATGATCAACAGGGCAATTTGTTAAGACAAAACAAACATTACTGTTTCTAGTGGGCCATTTTGACACCTCTTCAGTACAAGAATTTTGTGTTTGTTAATTCTTCTATCCTTTTGTAATAGGATTTACCAAATACAATAACTTTAATTCATTTAACCCTGGTCATGCTGAACCCAGATATACCCTGTCTTTGCAAACAGTGTAGATCCAGATCAGTTGGCTTCTGAAGAAGCCAACTGATCTGGATCTGCACAGTTTGTCAGAACAGAACAGAACATTCATTAAGTATGTAAATATGTATCAACAACCTGGATCAAATCATCTGATTGGCTGAAAATTAGAAGTGGGCATGGCATCTTAATTTATTCTGCAGGACAAGGGTTAATATATTTACTATTAGTTTATTATTCCATGGGTCCAAATACCATAAAGAGGAGTAATGTATGCAAAGTAATTTATACACATACCCATGTAAGTACACAGTCAAGCAATTTCCTAGTCTTCAGATTACAGCATGTGTAGTTTTACCTACTTCTTTAAAAAATGGTATGTTGTGGGTGCTCATCTGAACTGCCTCCACAATGCATGTTTTTAGAAAGGAAATCAGAAAAAGTATCGCATAAGCATCATTAAATACGTCCCTCACAAAGTCCTTAGCCAACCTTTCATAAAGGCTGAACACTGCATGCGCATCATCTCCAGTCATTTTCTCAAAAACATTTAAAATATTGTCATCTGCTAATTTTAAACTTTTTGTCTGCTAATTTAGAGATAAGAAGGTTACCTAAGTTAAATCTCTTAATCCACTATAAAAGCACTCGTATGACTTTAACACTTTATTATCGGAACCTCTCAGCACATGTACTTTCACCGGCTTTAAAATCTTTAACATGCTGAATTAAAAATATCTGGTATCTCAAATATTTTTTTCTGATTTTTCTTGAGAAAAAGAAAGTTTGACATTCCATTCAAGTCATCTTCTTTAAAGATAACTGAGTGAAAGTTTTGGTCTGATTTCAGGCAAAACAAGAACAAAAGAAAAAGAAATTGGGAAAAAAAAAAAAAAAAAAAACAACAACAGAAAACAACCAATAACCTGTCCACTGATATTTCAGCCTAATTTGGGTTATACTTATATTCATAATCTCAATAACAGGTGACAAAGGCTGCTTTTCCTCCTGCAAGATTGCAAAAACTTTTAGTGCTTTTATTCTAAAGCTGATTAGTATAATTTAACGCTTAGCATTCTGTGCAAAATTTTCAGCAGATGACATTTTGAAATATTTTTCTTATTTTTCCCAGGAAACATGATTTGACATTTCATGCAAACTGTCTCCATTGGAGACAGTTTGCATGAAATGTCAAATCCTGTTTCCTGGGAAAAATAAGAAAAATATCAGAAATTTATCATCTGCTGAATATGCCCAGAGAACGGTAAAGGTTAATTAAACAAAATTTTTTAACCTTGTCATGCTGAAATTGGTAGTTTATGCACTGGTAAGTATAGAGAGGTATACTGGTTCTCCAATCTCTTGTCTGAAGTACCCCTACATGTTACTGCCCTGACTGAATACAGTCAAACCTCGATGGCTCGAACACCGATGGCTCGTTTACCATGGCTAATTCGAACTTGTTTTTGAGTCCCTACAAAATTCTTCCGATAGCTCAAGAAAACAAATATTTAAGGAATCTTTCTTATTTTATCGTGAAAATGTATGTTGTGTGTAATCATTAGAATTGCCTCAATGTGGCAATTCTAATGAGTACACTCAACATACAATCACTGTTGAAAATCGAAAAGATATCACTAAGTTATCACTGTTTGCTTCCTGAACTGGTGCCATGATTAACCCTCAGTGGCTTAAAATACCCATGTCTCGAACGAATTTCCATGGTCCCAAAGATGTTCGAGTCATTGAGGTTTGACTGTAGATTCTCCCACACTATATATTGGAAGAGTCCAAATTTAATTTCACTGGTATGTCTGGCTATGAGATTTAGATATTTCTAGAGAAAAATGCTCGGATCAGACACCCTGCTCTGTGGCTTATGATCTGGGTCTGCACTCTTTGCCAATTACCCCAGACTACAATGTCTTAGTATTGGAATCACCTTAACTCCTTATCATCACAAAAACATGCCTATATAATTTTGACCTCCTTAAACCCCACTCTTATATAGTAAAACTGGGGTTTACAGGGGTATACATTATTTTTCTTATTTCTGCTCAAAAACATAGACTGTGGGTACTCGTTAGAACGGCCTCGCCGAGGCGGTTCTAACAAGTACCCACAATCTATGTTTTGACCAGAAATATGAAAAATATCAGCGATTTTTATCTGAAAATTTTCAGTTTTTGGAGGTGAAATTTTCTAAATATTTGAATAGGCATGTTTTCGTAATGCCACACTTGTCCTAAAAATTAAAAAAATTAAGTTTTACTACCTTCTGATGTTTCTAAAATATTGCTAGACAAGTGACAAACAGTATAAACCCTGATCAGATGCTGCATTCCATGGCATCTGTTCTAGGTTTATGCTGTTTGCTCATGCAAATCTGTCCCAGTACTTTGGGTTATGGTAACCGGTAAAATTTGTTTTTCAGATGCTCAGGCACAGGTGTGAAAATCTACTCAATACACCACAACCTCTTTATAACACTATTGTTGGGATCCATAGCATAAACCATGTTAGTTAAACAACCGTGTTATATCCAAACCAAAAATGTATAAATTATATTGAAAAAATGACCATTTATGGTCATTTTTCAATATAATCTATACATTTTTGGGATCCTTCTTTGAACCGTGTTATATCCAAAACCATGTTATAATGAACCATGTTATAAAGAGGTTGAAGTGTACTAGTGAAAATGTCCAGTTGAATGACAGTAAGTAGGTAAAATGGAATTCAAGAGAAACGCATAGGTCCAGCATATGCCAAAAGGAAGATTAGCACTTAGCAGCTAACTCTCCCACCTGCATTCTTTGCAAGGTCCTACAACACACACTAGAATCAAACATCAACCATTTAGCATCTCAGCTGACAGAGTCTCAAGTACAACCTCCAACATGGGTTTAGGGAAAAGCGGTCATGTGAGACCCAGTCTGCCATGTTGGCAGACGACCTTCCAAGAAGGACTCCAGAGAGAAAACAAACAGATCTCATACTTAAGGCCTTTGATAAGGTTAGTCATTTGAAGTTTTTTCGAAATTTTCACCAATATAGTATCAGAGATCAGATTCTTGGTTGGATCAAAGCTTTCAATCATCACTAAAACATGCCTATATAATTTTGACCCCCTTAAACCCCACTTTTATATAGTAAAACTGGGGTTTATAGGGGTATACATTATTTCCCTTATTTCTGCTCAAAAACATAGATTGTGGTTACACATTAGAACCTCCTCATTGAGGCGGTTCTAACGAGTACCAACAATCTATGTTTTAGCAGAAATATGCAAAATATCATTTTTTTTATTGAAAATTTTCATTTTTTGGTGAAAAAATTTTCAGTATATGTTTAAATAGGCATGTTTTCGTAATGATACTACCATATTTACTGCATGTATCCGGACAGACAGGCCTGAGCAAACAGTATAGACCCAGATGAGACATCAAAGAATGCGGCATCTCATCAGGGTCTACTCTGTTTGCCATTCATCCACTGATTCTGCAGTTTTAGACACCTCAACAAGTACTAAAATGGACAGATTTTAGGACAGGTACATATACTGGTATGAGGAATCCCTCAAAAATAGACATTTTTTATCCAAGAAAGATTTCATAAACTGATATATAGTATCAATACGATCATAAAATGTGGCATCTGACAGCCTGTAAAATTTCAGTTATTCTCTCATTTTTGAAATGAATCAAAAATGAAATGATTTTTTATCATATCTCTGAATTAATGTTGGCAACGTTAATTCAGAGATACGATAAAAGAATCATTTCATTTCAAATACGAGAGACTGACTGAAATTTTACAGGCTGTCAGGTGTCACATTTTATGATTGTATTAATACCATGTATCAATTTATTAAATCTTTCTTGGACAATAAAATAAAAGTTATCGTCCGGAAATGAAAATATGGGCATGTCTCGGGCAGATAACTCCATAAAAATTTGACGAAATTTGCCCATTAGCGATCCCAGATCAGATCTCCTCAATGTCAATGCATATAGCAAGTTTGGTTAAAATCCCTTGTTATTTACTCAAGTTATCCTCCGGAAACAAAAATATGTGCGTGTCTCGCGCAGATAACTCAGTAAAAATTTGACGAAATTTGCCCATTAGCAATCCCAAACCAGATCTCTACAATATCAATGCACATACCAAGTTTGGTGAAAATCCATTGATGTTTACTCAAGTTATCATCCGGAAACGAAAAAACAGTTGGACAGACACACGGACGTCCAACGCGAAACCATAATACCCGCCACTATGTGTGATGGGGTATAAAAGGAGATTTGGATCACTCTGCGCATGCGCAAACTATTTCTAGGCCTAATTGCTTCCCATTCATACATTCTGTAGTATCCATTGATTCTGTTAGCACACAGTGAATGCCCCAGTCAGACTGTGTGGATGCGCAGGCTGATCTGGTCCTTTGCTGTCTGCATATGCCCAAAGACACATTTTTGCATGGTGCAGCCCACTTGCTAGTTAGGAAAAATATCTGGTAAAATTGTATTAAAACAGCTGTTATGCCACCTGTTTTGTTTCTCAATGAGGGACTATAACCAAAATATCGATTGATCTTGACAATTACATCTTTATAATCCAAGAAAAAATTAACAGGTAACACTTGGATTTAATATAATCACTATCCATAAAACAGTTGATAAGACACTTTCGTCTAACTTTAGGTAAACATAGGCTAAAATTACATCTGATAAAGACAAAATGGTGTCAGAGAGTGGGATGAATGCCATATGCAATGAAATCAGGTTTAACCCATTGCAGACTGAAAAAAACTCTCCCACACTATATATTGGAAGAGTCCAACTTCAATTTTAGGTTTGTCCGGCAATGAGATTTAGATATTCCTAGAGAAAAACCATTTGCAAACAGTGGAGACTCTGATCAGATGACATGTTCTGCAGCATCTGATCTGGTTCTGCACTGTTTGCCAATTACCGTTTTAGGAATCTCCAGACTACAATGGGTTAATAATATACAGATTTTATATTACATAAAAACAAGAGACATTGGAAAGAGTGGAAACATGCTCGTAATATCAACTTCAGTAGAAGGGAGCATGTTTTAATAAACCAAATGCCATTTGGCCAGAAATAGCTAAAGCAATGAAGAACTTCAAAGCAAACAGGATATGGGTCAGATTTATATGATTTTTCAACAGTTAAACTTCTCATCAAGACCTTAACCTTTACTACTCTGTGGCCAAGTTCGGCAGATCACAAATCAATAATAAATTTCTTATTTTTCCAGAAAACAGGCTTTGACCTTCCATGCAAATTGTCTCTAAAAGGAGACAATTTGCATGAAAGGTCAAAGCCTGTTTTTGGAATCAATTTGCATGGATTAATAAATAGAGTTATTAGAAAAAAATAATTAGTCACTGGAGACTGGAGCCAGTCTACAACAAGTACTGAGTACACACAACATATGTTTCTGTGAAGGAATCAAAAACCATCATCACTCTTTGGTTGAAAAAAGTGCCTTATTCCTAACTATTTCACACAATATGTTGCAGTAGGTATTGGTATCTACAATATATCTCGTACTATATTCATGGAGAAATCGGAAAAATATGAAAAATGTTTATCTGGATAGCCTTTTGGCCTGAGGTAGTAGGAACATTTACATCTTAGTTATTTATTACAGTTATTGTTTTACTACTTTCATGTCCAAATTACAACAGTATTAAAAATTACAGTTTAATTTAGCTTCCACATGAAAAGCTATCCCTCCCACAGTATGAACACTTCATTAACTTAGTATCATTGACTTAGTATTCTGTGTAAAACTTTCAGCAGACAACATATTGAAATATTTTTCTCATTTTTTCCAGAAAACAGGATTGAACATTTCAAGCAAATTGTCTCAGCAAATTGTCTCCAATGAAGACAATTTGCATGAAATGTCAAAACCTGTTTTCTGGGAAAAATAACATCATCAACCCATCATCAGCCCAGAGAGTGATAGAGTTGCTTTATAGCCTGTTTTCACCTTCCGGCATGTCAAAGGGCATAAAACATAGTTAAATGTGACAGACTTTTGATTTCTATATCCCAAGTAACATGACAGTCATAGCAATGCTTAACCTAAATTAGTCTGTGATTAATTGCGATAATTATGTTATCAGAATTTATAAATAAGAAACTACCAAAACCACAAAGATTTTATTTGGGCAATTTGTAAGCCTGACCTAACGCTCAGCATAGGAATTTTGAAAAGAAAAAAAAAACTTATTATTATGCAGGAAACAGGATTTGATATTTCATGTAATTTGCAAGAAATGTCAAATCCTGTTTTCTGGAAAAAATAAGAAAAATATCATCAATCTGTCATGTAATTTGCCCAGAGAGTGCTGAAGGTTAAAGTATTACCAACCATGCCTTCCTGTAATCTGTTGTTTAACCATCAATCTCTCAGCATATTTAGAATCATACAAAAATCATTTTTTTTTTTTTTTTTTAAAAATCAAAATCATTTGCTCCAGTTGTGATTCACACTTTTATCTTTACCACTCTATGTGAAAATTCAGCAGATGACAAATTAACAATATTTTTCTTATTTGTCCTAGAAAATAGGCTTTGAAATGTCATGCAAAGTGTTTGCATGAAATCCCAAAGCCTATTTTCTGGGAAGAAGAACAAGTGTCAGTATGCAGTGCTTATTAGAGAATCCCTGCAAGGGAATGATGACTGCCTTCTGATAAATCATTTTAGAAAGTTAAGCAGAAAATGTAATGGATGGACATACAGACAGACTGATAAATTCAGTATGCAGGGGTGGGTACAAATAAGAAAAATATTTGAAAATGTCATCCACTGAAATTTTTACCTTGCATGCCAAGCATTAAGGGTCAATGGGAGAGGTTCCATTGTGTTTGAGGGAAGCATTTGAGATATTTAAACTTTAACCTTTACCACTCTCTGGGCATTTTCAGCAGACGGCAAACTGATGATATTTTTCTTATTTTTCCCAGAAAACAGGATTTGACATTTCAAGCAAATTGTCTCCTGAGGAGACAATTTGCATGAAATGTCAAATCCTGTTTTCTGGGAAAAATAAGAAAAATATTTCAAAATGTCGTCTGCTGAAAATTTTACCCAGAATGCTAAGCGTTAAAGTGCCAAATATGAATATAAGCAACTGACATTTAAAACATTTTTCCAAGATAGTAAAACATGACATTTCATACAAATTGTTCCTACGTGGACAAATTGCATGAAATCATCAAGCCCTAATTTCTTGGAAAATATAAAAAATATTGCAAATGCATTGTCTGCTAATTTTGTGGTATTAAGTAAACTAAGGGTTAAAGGTTTAAAATTTAGGTAAAAAGGTTTAAAAAAGGTTTAAGATATCAAAGAAACCAGATGATGTGACAATAATGATTTGTTAAAAAAAAGAATTGAATTAAATATTGATTTTCATTAATGTTAAAAATACTTTTATCTTTCTTGCCGATCTGTAAAAGTGATCTTGAATTTACTTTGACCAGGGTTACAAATACAGTCCACAGAATATTAGACATACTTGAGAAGCTCAGTTTAGCATTTTGGGTAAAATATCAACAGATAACATTTTAAAATATAGTTCTGATTTTGTCCAGAAAATAGGCTTTGATGTTTCATGCAAATTATTGTGTCCAATGGAGACAATTTGAATGAAATGTCAAATCCTGTTTTCTTGGAAAAATACAAAAAATATCGCCAATTTGTCATTTGTTGGATATGCCCATACAGTGGTAAAGTTTAAGTCAAACCGGCACATAAGGTTAGGTTTCCATATATCTCCAGCTGAGAGCGCTCGGCAAGGGAGATAAAAAAGTTGCATTCCAGTGATTATTGTTTAATGAATATATACCTTTTAAGCAACAGATGACAAAAAAATAATAAAAGAAACAAGACTAGCATTCAGTCCCAGGCAATGACAGTCAAATGGATAATATATTTTAACATGCTGAATTAAAAATATAATGGCAGATAAGATTATAAAATACTTTTTTTCTTTGAAAACAGGTTTTGACATTTAATACTAATCATCTCCTTAGTGTCCCCTGACCCTAGGTGATATTTTGCATGAAATGAACTTGAGTCCTCAGAGGACTTGTTAAGGAGGAGTATTTGGTGATAATTCTGGGATAATTTTCTCCATTTCTCCATAAAAACATATGTTGTGGGTACTCATTAGAAGTGCCTTGATGAGGCGCTTCTAATGAATACCACAACATATGTTTTTATGGAGAAATGAGAAAAATTATCCCATAATTATCACCAAATACTTCTTCTTAACAAGTCCTCTGGTCCTTAGAAGATGAGTTATGGTATTTGCACATAGTATTCAGACACCTTAACACTTTATCATACTGATCCCAACATTTGCTCAACTCCATTTACTGTATTCGACCTAATTATCACACATACCCCTATAAGCCCACAGTCAAGCAATTTTGTTGTCTTAACCCTTGTCCTGCTGAATAAATTAAGACGCCATGCCCACTTCTGATTTTCAGCCAATCAGATTACTTGATTCTGGATTTTGATACAAATTCACTTACTTAATGACAAACAGTGCAGATCCAGATCAACTGGTTTCTTCAGAAGCCAACTGATCTGGATCTACACTGTTTGCAAATGCAGGTATATATGGGTTCAGCAGGACAGGGGTTAAGATTACAGCCAGTTACTTTTTGTGTACTTTATAAAGGCATATGTTGTGGGTACCCATTTGAATTGCAAGTCTTGTCAATGCAATTCAAATGAGTACCAACCAGGGCTCTGGAAATTTTGAAATCTGAATCGGTCCAGCCGATGACGATGACGTCATCAATGAGCCCATTTCCAAAAAAAAAATATGTATATATCACCTGTCACGAAAACTAATGACAATTGGCAGTCCTATAACTCCTTTTAAATAATACACCTCAACTCCATTATATGACGAAAGTCCGGGTATAACGAGCATGATCAAAGCTGGCGTCATCAATACAGTCAGGTATGTAAAAAGAAAGAAAAAAAAACACAAAAAAAAACGGTTTTGTTGTAATTTCCACCTCCGCAGGGTTTTCCTAAACTATTTATAAACAACTGATTCCCGTCTTGTATAAGCGCGAAGACTGCGGGAAACAGGAGAGACGGAACGAAACGACTTTCATGGACCTAATTAGGTCTAATAAAAAAAGGCCTGCGCCACGGGCGGTTTTGCAGTTTTCAATGTTTCAAGATTTGACCAGACTGCTTAAATTTTAAGCACTGACCAATCTTGTCTAGCGCAAGTGGTGCATTACTTATTTTTACCGTGAAATCTACCTTGGATTATACTCGCGTATTACGGCAATCAACAACAACGAAAAAAAAAAAAAGCAATCAATAATACCCAGCTCAGACGCCGTTGTATGCGACATCTGATCAGGACGTACACGGTTTGGGAATTAATTTATCAAATCTGGGACCGACAAACCATGTTGATCAAAACAAAAAAGAAGAGGAAGAAAACGGGTGTGTTCAAGCGGTGCATTCTTTTATCACTCTCAGTAAAGCGACCTTTGATCTTTTGGACACGCCGACTGCACCTGGATGTTTTGCAGTCTCAGTGTATTCACACGTGTCACACAAACGGATTAATTATCAGACTACCGTTACTGATGATTCGTGGTAATCGCTTGTTTACTGCACAAAGGTCAGTGAAGTGTTGATTTTTTGACAATGTTTGGATAATGACGTAATTAATTTGTGCTGCGGTAGGTTGCCGTTATTCATCTGTCTCTCCAATATACATGTCAAATGACCGTTTAGAGCCTTTAACTACGATAATATCGCATTTAAAAGGTGAGCGGACGTTGTCAGTTTGGGAAGACTTGACCGTTTGTGATTTTTTAGACATCATTGATTCATGAAAATTGGTTGGTTGGGGAAAAATGGGGTTCAAGGCACAAACATGTTGGACCGATTTATTAGCGTTTTGGGGTGTTTGAAATCGGTCCAGAATTCTTAATTTCGGTGCAGACCGGCTATTTTTCCGGTTTTCCAGAGCCCTGGTACCCACAACATATGCTTTTTCAAAGAAAATCAGAAAAAAGTAAACACAAAAACATTGCATTAGCATCATTTGATAAGTCTTTCTCTGATCTTTATTTAAGTGTACCCTTAGTACATTGTATATGTGGATGCATATTTTACCACAAGTTTTCCCAGTAACTTTGAAAAACCTAAGCGCACTGCGCTATAATTAGGTTGAATAGGGTAATTAGGTGATGATCAGAGGTGTCCAAACTTATGCACCAGAATGGCAAATATTATATAATAGTGTACACCCTGATCAGACAGCTACTTCAGGAGCAATCTAATCTGGAGTCACACTCTTTGTTCATACCTGTCCAAACAGCTGAGGTAAAAGAATCCATTCAGCATAAACAGGTTAAACCCTATATTAACTCTTTCAACCCTGCAGACCAAAACATATACCTTTGCAAACAGTGTAGATTCAGGGCTTTTATAACTGCCACTTAACCCTTGTCCTGCTGAACCCGGATATACCCTGCCTTTGCAAACAGTGCAGATCCAGATCAGTTGGCTTCTGAAGAAGCCAACTGATCTAGATCTGCACTGTTTGCCATTTAGTATGTGAATTTGTATCAACAACCTGGATCAAGTAATCTGATTGGCTGTAAATTGGAAGTAGGCGTGGCATCATAATTTATTCAGCAGGACAAGGTTAAAAATATAAAGAACTTACTGAAGTTTATGTCTCACCTGCATACTAAAATGTGAAAACAAGCACCAGAGTGAGAGTTGTTAAAACTAACTGTAAATTTTTACAGTTTGTAGACGTCATGTTGGGTGAACGCTAGGGAGGATGCCAGATTGGATGTAAGTATATAGACAAACAAACAAATGCATGAAGAAATGGATGAAGAAATGGATGGAAAACCCTAATGTAGATGCGACAAAAATCAATGGATACTTTAGAAGATAATTTTCTTTACTTTTGTTTCAGCTTACCCCATTCAGCACTTGGTTCACCGGAACCTGTCTTAGGTTCCCCTCAGGGGTTTAGATTACAGACTGACAGATAGAATTAATGATGAAGAGCAAAGGCATAGTCAGAGCCTGAGAGGTCATCATAAATGTCACAGTAACCTAATTTTTCTGTACTCTTATATCAAATTTGGTCAGCCTAGGCAAATCAATAGTACAGGAAATATGTCTTGACAATTTTTTTCTTTGTAATGTAGGTTACAGGTAACAGATAGGTCACAGTGACCTGCTTGCTTTGTAAAATGTATCCATAGACCTATTTTGGAAAGCCCAGGCATGCAGTACAAGAAATATGATACAGACAAGATCAGGGGATGAATGCCATAAACAAAGAAATCGAGTTATATACCTGCATTTATTGTAATTTACAGATTTTATAGAATATATATAAAAATTATAAAGATGAAAATAATACCCAACCACTAATGTGTGGTGGGCAGATAACTGTCAAAAATTGATGAAATTTGCCCATTAGCAATCCCAAACCAGACCTCTTTAATATCTATGCACATACCAAGTTTGGTAAAAAATACATTGTCATTTACTCAAGTTATCATCCAGAAATGAAATACCAGTGGACAGACAGATGGGCGGTGGCCGATGGACGGGTGGAAGGATGGGCAGACCGACAGATGGACAGACACAGAGATGCCCAATGCAAAAACATAATGCGCTGCCACTAGTGTGGAGGGGTATAAAAATAAATTATTCAATGTTTAAAAGATTTTGTTTTCAGTATTGTGTTTCCATACAGACTAGTATGAAACAACTTTTGCAAAAATTAAGAAAAACAATATTTTCTTTTATCCTTTTATCAAGTGTCTTAACAAGACTTCTAAATGGGTAACCGGTATCTTGGACATCTGGGATATCTATCTTATGGACTCTATGGGCAAATTCAGCAGATGAAAAATTATTGATTTTTTCTTATTTTTCCCAGGAAATAAGATTTGCGAATTTCATGCAAATTGTCTCCTAAGGAGGCAATTTGCATGAAATGTCAAAGTCTGTAAGAGAAACACTTCAAAATGTCGTCCGCTGAAAATTTTCCCTGCATGCTAGCAGCATTAACTAAGTGACCCATGTTTAAATCCTGAGGATATTAAATATTATATATTTTCTTATCCTTTTTAAAATCAGAATGACCTGCTAGGCTCAACACTGAAATGCTGCCAAAATGTTGCAACCACCAGTATAACACAGAAAGAACAGATTAACCTTTGAAAATTAGAAGTGGGTGTGCCATCTTAATATATTCAGCATGACAAAGGTTAAGACACCAGATTCAGCAGACGACAAATTGATTATATTTTCTTGTTTTCCCACAAAACAGAATTTGACATTGCATGCAAACTCTCCATTTGAGACAATTTGCATGAAATATCAAATCTTCTTTTCTGGGAAAAATAAGAAAAGTATTTCAAAATGTCTATTGCTGATAATTTTACCCAGCATGCAAAGTGTTAATTTCAACAAAGTTAATCTTTACCACTCTCTGGGCTAATTCAGTAGATGATCCACTGATGATAGTTTTCCTTAATTTTTCTAGAAAACAGGATTTGCCATTTCATGAAAATTTTCTCCATTGAAGACAATTTAAATGAAATGTCAAAACTTGTATTCTGGTGAAAAGAAGAAAAATATAATCTGTCATTTGCTGAAAATTCTACCCAGAGGGCAAATCAGTATTAAGTTCCAATATATAACATTATACTTTTTCTTATTTTTCACAGAAAATAAGGCTTTACATTTCACTCTAACTGTCTCCAAAGAGTAGACAGTTTGAGGAAAATGGTAAACTGTCTTTTCTGTAAAAAAAAAAATAAAAAAAAAATATGTAAACTTAACCACTGCGATTTGTTGCTTTCTGATTCAGCTAAGGGAGCTCCTCAGGTTAATCTTCACAAAATCACCAGACAACAAATAAGTGATTTTTGCTTTGACTTTTCCAGAACATAGGGTTGGATAAAACAAACTGATGATATTTTTCTGAGGAAATAGGGCTGATATTTCATGCAATTTGTCTTATCAGGAGAAATATGCAAAATATAATTGAAATCTATAAATTATTTCTCAAGATATGGAGCAGAAACAGTTTTCTGATGAACTCTGTAACTTAAGGTCAGTGCATCTGCAAAATCTGATCCAAATCTATCAATTCTTTCTAAAGATATTGTGCAGAAACAGTTTCTCTGTTGAAAAGTGATGTAAAATATCAAGTAACATCCTGTAACTAGAAATTATAGTCAGCATCAGCCCATCAAGAAAGAAACGGTTTTGTACAAATGGACAAGAAAGAAGAGCATAATTATGTAAAATTTATTTTTGCCATTCAAAACCTTGTCCCCTAACCTTATTTGCCCAGAGTACATACACACAAATCAAGTAATATCAGTGCTATTAAAAAATCAGGTACAGAAATTATGTCCAAGTCCTGCCTATCAAATACTGCCTTTTCCTTTTTGAGATATACCTTGTCCTTTTTCTGTCTGTGGTAGCAATAATCCTATCACCCACAACCCACAATGTATGTTATTTTTGGAGAAATAAGAAAAAATATAAATATGATTTGGTTGAAATAACGACGCCTTATCTGCACCTATGTATGAAAGGGTTTCTGATTATTTTATTTAACCCTTCTTTTTCTGAACACGACATGCCCTGTCTTAGCAAACAGTGTATATCTAGATCCGTTGGCTTCAAAGCCAACTGATCTGCATCTGATTTGTTTGTCATTAAATATGTGAATCTCTATCAAAAACCTGGATCAAGTAATCTGATTGGCTGGAAATACTAAGTGGGCGTGGCATCTTCATTTATTCAGCAAGGCAAGGGTATATAACTAGGCTTTTACTGACTATTTCAAGAACCTTTTATTTTTCCACTTGTTCATACTTAGTATACTTGACCATTACTTGAATATATGTCCTCAATTAAATTTTGGCAACCACAAAATAGATCACTAAATCTAATATTAATATTTGGAGAGGCATGTCTGAACAGTGAACACCAGATCAAACTGCTATTATTACGAAAACAGGCCTATTCAAATATATAGAAAATTTTACAACAAAAAAAATGAGAATTTTCAGATAAAAAATTCTGATATTTTTCTTATTTCTGCTCAAAATATAGATTGTGGGTACTCGTTAGAACCGCCTCAATGAGGTGGTTCTAATAAGTACCCACAATCTATGTTTTGAGCAGAAATAAGAAAAATAGTGTATACCCCTGTAAACCCCAGTTTTACAATATAAAAGTGGGGTTTAAGGGGGTCAATATTATATAGGCATGTTTTCGTGATGTAAAAGGAACAGTTTGAGCAGAATCTGCTTGTGCACTACTTTTGTTGATACATATGTAACTGAGTAGACAATCTTACGACAAGTAGAATTCAGACTCTTATTAATTCTTAAAGCAACAAATTTAACCCTTATCTTGCTGTTCACGACAACCCCTACCTTTGCAAACAGTGTAGATCCAGATCAGATGGCTTCTGATCAGGATCTACACTGTTTGTCATTCAGTTTGTGAATTTGAACTAAAACATTATATGATGTAATCTGATTGGCTGATAGTCAGAAATGGGTGTGGCTAGTTAAATTATTCAGCAGGATAAAGGGATAAATATTAGCAGACATCATTTTAAAATAGTTACAGGACCTGACATTTCACCCTTAAAGTGCTAAGCAAATTTGCAGCAGATGGCATTCTAAATCAGATTTTGTTACTTTGTGGGAAATACATGTATTTAGACTTGAAAATTCATGTAATCATCTGCTAGGCAACTCACTGTTCAACAGACAACTAAGTGATTTCTTTTCTTATTTTTCCCGCAAAATAGGGCTCAACAGTTTATGAAAATTGTTTCCTAATTTACACACAATGTTAAACCTTATTTTAACAAAAAAAAAAAAAAAAAATTCAAAATGCCACCTGCCAAAAATTTTTAACCAGCATGTTGAGCATTAATTGAGAAGTAAACAATCTAAGCTTATAGCACTCTGGGTAAAATTTTCAGCAGACATTTTGACGTATTTTTCAGCATCAGCCATAATTTTTTGGTTTTGTTCTACTTTTTTTTAGTTTTCTGCTTGCCATAAAAGCACAAACGGCATAGTAACCTGTATCAAAGGGTCAAGTAATTTGCATAAATAATCTGGCTGTTTTCTTTACCTCCTGTTCTACACAGGGCACTATACTGTAGGTCTCCAGAGCTTATGTAATTATTAGGAATACTGTCATATGAAAGTGTTTATTGTTTATATACAATAAATTCAAACTGACCATGGAATCTTGTCAGCTCCAGAAATTGTTCAGTGATGGTGACATAGAAATATGCAAACCACCTACATATTTTGTTTCTTTGACTGTGACGCACTTTGAACCATCCTAAACTTTTTTTAGACTATGAAAGTAAACATAATTAGCTCATTCAAACTTGTGAGTGACATCACTTATAAAAGCTTAACCCTACTCTTGCTGAACATGACATGCCCTGTCTTAGCAGACAGTGTAGATCCAGATCAGTTGGCTTCTGCGGAAGCCAACCGATCTGGAGACTGCACTGTTTGTCATTCAGTATGTGAATTTATACATACATGCCATACCTCACACTGTGAGACAAAATCTCACAGAATTTTGGCCTATCTGGACCCCATTTCCCATAAGATTTTCAAATCTCACAGAATTTTCATACCATTTAATAAGCTACTTTTTGAAGAACTAGAAATAAATCACACATTAGCATGGCTATCCCAAGCTTAATTCATAATTAACATAATGGCTTTTAACTTACTTATGTAAGCTTGAAAGTGATTTTCATAAAAATCGCACAGATTTTCATCAAATCTCCCCTAAAAATTTGCAAAATCTCACAGAATTCTGTCAACAGCTAATGGCATGTATGTTTATATCAACAACCTGGATCAAGTTATCTGATTGGCCAAAAATTAGAAGTGGGCATGGCATCTTAATTTATTCAGCATGACAAGGGTTGATAGCATGCCATGAGAAAATGAGAGAAAACAATGAGATACAGAGTAGCCTTAACAAAGTGCGGTCTGATTAAAATCTTCATTACCCAGATGAAAGTAGAATAAGAAAATAGCAAAGATTTAAGATCATGCTGTATTTTAACAGATGAAAAGATTTGAGGTTTTACGGCCCAGTCAACCCATTGGAGTCATGTTATTTTCTGCCAAATTTCAAATACCCTTCCATTATAAAATCTGTGCCTCTTATCTTTTTTTAAAGATATTTCTTGTTCTTATTTTTTTCCAGAAACTAGGCTTTGACATTTCATGCAAATTGTCTCCATTGTTAAAGTCTATTTTCTGGAAAAAATAAGAAAAATATCAACTTGTCGTCTGCTGAATTTGCCCATAGCTTGGTAAGTGTTAATACTGATAATATTTTCTTTACATATAACATCATAAGTGATCAACAGTCATAAAATTTTATCATCTAGGCCAAAAAAAAATGGTCTTTCAGGTCATGTGTGAACAGAAAATACCCAGATCAACCTACACATCTATATAGTCTTTTTCAAGGCCTCTCATATATGTTTACATTCTGCAGAAGCTCATGAGCCAAAACATGGACAGACCAGACCCAGATCAGATTTGAGAGAATGCATGGGCATGTCACTGTCGACCTCAGCTGTCTGCATAATTCCGGAAATATCTCCTTTTTACAGAGTGGTTCTGTTATATAAGCACTAAGCAAAATAAATGGTAGCAGACAACATTCTATTATTTTAATTTATTTATTCATTTTTATTATTTTTCAGAGAAAATAAAATTTGTCATTGCATGTGAATCATCACTGTTACAATTTTGCTCAGTGCTTGAAAGGCTGAATTTAACCCTTCTGTTGCTGAACACGAAATGCCCTGTATTAGCAAACAGTGAAGATCCAGATCAGTTGGCTTCTGAAGAAGCCAACTGATCTGGATCTGCAGTTTGTCATTAAATATGTGAATTTCTATCAAAAACCCGGATCAAGTAATCTGATTGGCTGGAAATTAGAAATTGGCGTGGCATCTTAATTTATTCAGCATAACAAGGGTTAATAAAATTGTTGCACCTTTAACTGTCAATTTAATTCCCTAAATATATTTCTTGTTGTTAATAGTTGTATACTTGAAATTAATCACTTTATGTGAAAAGTGTCCTTATTTCATATGCAGACAGTGAAGGCTCAAACCAGGCTGTACAAAGACAGTCTGATCAGGATTTTGTTGTCTCCTAACAGAATCATTGGTAACCCCCCACCCCCCCCCCCCCCCCTCCCCGCTAATTGCTGTCTGCTGATAACCTTTGCAAACAGTTTTGACCCAGATCAGGCCCGACAAACTGTCGGGCCTAATCTGGATCCAAACTGTTTGACACTCTGATGGTATTCCTGAAAGATTTTTTTGGAAGTTTATTTTAAAAAAATCTACAGACGACAAAAAAGTATGCAAAATTACCCAGCATGCAAAGAGTTAAAGCCCTAAGGACAACTGCAGCAGACAATACTTTGATACATTTTTATTATTATTATTTTTCAGAGAAAATAAGGCTTAATATTTCATGTGACGCATCTTCCTAGCAAGCTTCACTTGAAATGTCAAATAAAATCTATAAAGGTGCTCACATAAAAAACACAAAATAGGAGTCTTCTACATATGGCAAGCCTTATTTTCTTTGAAAATACAATATATAACAAAAAATTAGATTGTCATCTGCTACAAGTCTGTTTGGCACTTTAAGGGCTAACCCTTGTCATGCTGAATATATTAAGATGCCACACCCACTGCTAATTTTTAGCCAATCAGATTACTTGGTCCAGATTGTTAATACAAATTCACATACTTAATGGCAAACAGTGCAGATCCAGATCAGATGGCTTCTTTGAAGCAAACTGATCTAGATCTACATTGTTTTCAAAGGCAATATATATCCTGGTTAAGCAGGACAAGCCTTAATAAGCCTGTCATAAATACTCTACTTTTCTAAAGCCCTGATTAATTAAGCAAATTACATTTTAAATATGTCCCTCACAAATAGGGTTTGGTTGACATTTGAAGTTTTAGTGTGAATAGTTGCCTTATGAGAAAATTACCTGAAATCTCAATTAAGTCCTTCTTCTCTGGGGAAAAATGTATCACTAAAGGGTTTGTGAAGCAATTTTCACCATCAGTGTAGTAAAGGACAATGATTATGTTCATCTTAACACTTAGCATGCTATGGACAAATTCAGCAGATGACAAACTGATGATATTTTTCTATTTTTTCAAAGAAAACAGAATTTGCCAGTTCATGCAAATTGTCTCCCAGAAAACAGGATTTGATATTTCATGCAAACTGTCTCCCAAGGAGACAGTTTGCATGATGTTGACTCCTGTTTCCTGGGGGAAAATAAAAAAAGTATAAATTTCAAAATGTTGTCTGCTGAACTTTTTACCCAGCATGCTAAGTATTAAATCTGTGATGCAAGTTTCACCATCAGCATACTAAAGGACACAATAATGTTCATCTTAAATTAATTATACTGGTCACAACATGTAAAACTGTACCTTTTGATATGTGCACACAACAAAGACACAGTTCTCTGCACATCTGCACAATTTGATCATAGTCTTAGCTTGGCATTCTTTGGATACCAAAAGATTTTTTTAGGCAGTCAGTAAAGATTGATCAGACTGCACACTGATGCGCAGGCTGATCTGTGACTTCACCGAGCACACATATACAACTATGTTATCTTACATTGCATCTCATGCAGATCTGGATTAACAGTTGGTTTGTAATACTTTAACCCTTGTCCTGTTGAACCCGGATATATCCTGCCTTTGCAAACAGTGTAGATCCAGATCAGTTGGCTTCTGAAGAAGCCAACTGATCTGGATCTGCACTGTTTGCCATTAAGTATGTGACTGTATAGCAACAATCTGGATCAAGTAATCTGACTGGCTGAAAATCAGAAGTGGGCATGGCATCTTAATTTATTCAGCAGGACAAGGGTTAATACTAGTCCCGGAGGACTTGTTAAGGAGGAGTTTTTGGTTTTAATTTTCAATTTCTCCATAAAAACATATGTTGTGGGTACTAATTAGAAGTGCCTCATTGAGGCGCTTCTAATGAGTAGTCACAACATGTATTTTTACGGAGAACTGGAGAAAATTATCCCAGAATTATCATAAAATATTTAACCCATTGTAGTTGGGAGACCCGTAAAAAGGTAATTGGCAAACAGTGGAGACCCAGATCAGACGCCGCAGAATGCGGGGTCTGATCAGGGTCTCCACTGTTTGCAAATAGTTTAGCCATTTTTCTCTAGGAATATGTAAATCTCATAACTGGATGTACCTAAAACTGAAATTGGACTCTTCCAATGCATAGTGTGGGAGAGTCTATTCAGTCTACAATGGGTTAATAACTCCTCCATATAAACAAGTCCTCTGGTAGTCCTTTCATAGTATATCACCAAATAACCTTAAATATGTTAATGTGCAATATGATCTCTTAATGCATATATATGATGAGCATGAACTTGCATAACTTTGATAACTAAACTAAACTCAGGTGAAAAAGGGTCTATGCACATTTCTTGTTATTCCCTTGCTCCCCCATCGATAAATTTCAATAAAAATTCAAAGCTATTCTCTTAGTGACTTTGATAAAAATATACTTTAGTGCCCAATGAAACCAACCAACCCAAAGATATATTTTTTTTAGAATCAATCCGAATTAACCCTTCTCTTGCTGAACACGACATGCCCTGTCATAGCAAACAGTGTAGATCCAGATCAGTGGCCAACTGATCTGAATCTGCACTGTTTGTCATTAAATATGTGAATTTCTATCAAAAACCTGGATCAAGTAATCTGACTGGCTGGAAATAAGAAGTGGGAGTGGTATCTTAATTTATTTAACATGACAAGGGTTAATTTTGTTTCCTTTATATTTCACTTGTAATAAAGAAGCTATTTCTTCAATTTAGTGAATCTAAGACAAATTTCAAATCAAAATCTTTCAAAACCAATAAACAATGCCAGAAAGTATGTTATTACAGCATAAAAGAACCCCCAACAGGTTTGTTTCTAAAATTCAATATTTTACTGAACTTTTATGAGGTTCTGTTTGCTTTAAAGCCCCTATCAAAGATATTTCATATACCCACAGATTGGATAAGCAGTCCAGTCAGATAAGATGTTTCATATACTCATGGATTGGATAAGCAGTCCAGTCAGATAAGATGTTTCATATACCCATGGATTGGATAAGCAGTCCAGTCAGATAAGATGTTTCATATACTCATGGATTGGATAAGCAGTCCAGTCAGATAAGATGTTTCATATACCCATGGATTGGATAAGCAGTCCAGTCAGATAAGATATTTCATACACCAATGGGTTGGATAAAGCAGTCTAGTCAGATACGATGTTTCATATACCCACAGATTGTAAAAGCAGTCCAGTCAGATAAGATGTTTCATATACCCACCGGTTGGATAAGAGGTCCAGTCAGATAATATTTTCATATACCCACAAGCTGGATAAGCAATCTAGTCAGATAAGATATTTCATATACCCACAGGTTTGATAAAGCAGTCCAGTCAGATAACATGTTTCATATACCCATGGATTGGATAAAGCAGTCTAGTCAGATAAGATATTTCATAAACCCATGGGTTGGATAAGTAGTCCAGTCAGATAAGATGTTTCATATACCCACAAGTTGGATAAGCAGTCCAGTCAGATAAGATATTTCATATACACACAGGTTTGATAAGTAGTTCAGTCAGATAACATGTTTCATATACCCATGGATTGGATAAAGCAGTCCAGTCAGATATTTCATATACTCACTTGTTGGATAAAGGAGTCTAGTCAGATAAGATATTTCATATATCCACAGGTTAGATAAGCAGTCCAGTCAGATAAGATGTTTCATGTACCCACAAGTTGGATAAGCAGTCCAGTCAGATAAGATGTTTCATATACCCAGGGTTGGATAAAGCAGTCCAGTCAGATAAGATGTATCATATACCCACGGGTTAGATATAGCAGTCCAGTCAGATTAAGATGTTTCATATACCCATTGGTTGGATAAAGCAGTCTAATCAGATAAGATGTTTCATATACCCACAGATTGGATAAGCAGTCCTGTCAGATAAGATATTTCATATACCCACGCATTGGATAAAGCAGTCCAGTCAGATAAGATGTTTCATATACCCACGGGTTGGATGAGCAGTCCAGTCAGATAAGAGGTTTCATATACCAATGGGTTGGATAAGTAGTCCAGTCAGATAAGATGTTTCATCTACCACAGATTGGATAAAGCAGTCTAGTCAGATAAGATGTTTCATATACCCACATGTTAGATAAGCAGTCCAGTCAGATAAGATGTTTCATATACCCAAGGATTGGATAAGCAGTCCAGTCAGATGTTTCATTTACCTAAGGGCTTGATAAAGCAGTCCAGTCAGATAAGATGTTTCATATACCCAAGGATTGGATGAGCAGTCCAGTCAGATAAGATGTTTCATATACCCATGGGTTGGATAAGCAGTCCAGTCAGATAAGATGTTTCATATACTCAATGACTGGATAAGCAGTCCAGTCAGATAAAAATGTTTCAAATACCTACGGGTTTGATAAAGCAGTCCCGTCATATAAGATGTTTCATATACCCACAAGTTGGATAAGAATTCCAGTCAGATAAGATGTTTCATATACCCATGGATTGGACAAGCAGTCCAGTCAGGTATGATTTGACAGTACTGGGGAATATTGTTGAAATCCTGGTCTGGTATGCTAGAGGTCAAAAGGCTGCAGCTCATATGTTGCATATTGAATAAAATTACTAGCAGACAACATTATTTTTTTATTTATTTTTTTATATTTTCCATTCCAAGAAAATTTTCACAAGAACCAACAAGGCCTGCTTAAAAAAAAAAAAAGAAAAAGAAAAGAAACAGAAAAAATTTGTTTGTCAACTTTTGAATAAACATCAAAAAGGTTGCTTTGGAAACAAAGAAAACACAACAGATTAGAAAATGGTAGTCTCGGTTTTATTGAACCTCTTCATAAGCAGTAATGAAATTTGCAACACTGCTTATGCCCTCTAGCATATAAATGAGCAGAACTCCATTTTCAAATATACCACAATGGACCCAATGATCCCAAAGGGAATGAAATATAATCTGCACTATGAATCCTGCACCGATATGCAAGCAGAATCCTTATATGACAATCATGCAGACAGACTCTGGCAAAGGCCAATCAAGTCCACCTTTCCAGTAGGCACAGGTTGCTAACAATACATTGGAACAATCGCTGACACTTCCCAGTAGGCTATTGATGCTGACACATTGGAACAATATTAAGTGCTTCCCAACAGATAAATGATGCTGAAATCCTTGCCACTTCCCTGCAGGCCGCTGATGCTTAATAAACATTGGAACAATCTCACTTTTGGTTCTCCCAACAGGAAAACGCTGCTGAAATTCCTGCTACTTCCCTACAGGCTGCTGATGCTTAATATACATTGGACCAATCTCAAGTGCTTCCCAACAGGTAAATGATGCTGAAATGATGCTGCCACTTCCCTGCAGGATAGTGATGCTGAGTTTACATTGGAATAATGTCAATTGCTTCCCAACGGGTAAATGAAGCTGAAATTCAGCCACTTTCCTGCAAGTTACTGATGCTGAATATACATTGGTACAATCTCAAGTGCTTCCCAATAGGTAAATGATGCTGAAATCCCTGCCACATCCCTGCAGACTATTGATGCTCAATATACATTGAAACAATCTCAAGTGCTTCCCAACAGGTAAATGATGCTGAAATCTCAGCCACATCCCTGCAGACTATTGATGCTGAATATACATTGGAACAATCTTAAGTGCTTCCCAACAGGCAAATGATGCTGAAATCACTGGCACATCCCTTCAGACTATTGATGCTGAATATACTTTGAAACAATCATGGTAGCTATAGATCCTTTGGACAAATGAAATGGTGGTTTGTATTATTTCATATACTATGTGTTTTTTCTTATACACGTTGTTACACATGTTTTCACACATATAGGAAATATTTGTATTTGTTATGTTGTCAGGAAAAAGAAATAATAAATTAAAAAAAAAAAAATACTTTGAAACAATCTCATGTGCTTCCCAACAGGCAAATGATGCTGAAATCCCTGCCACTTCCCTGCAGACTACTGATACTGAATATACACTGGAACAATTTCAAGCGCTTCCTAGCAGGGAAATGACACTGAAATCACTGCCACTTCCCTGCAGGCTACTGATGCTAGGAAATCCTGAGCATTCTACGGTAATTCTCTCCCTTCCGCTGATTCAAGAAGGGTAGTTGTCAGTTTCTGGCGAAAGAATGTGCACAATACTGGTTAACCACTTAGAGGACTGAGCCTGCCCAGTAAACGTGTGGTTAGGTGAACTGACCGCGCTCGACATGACCCCATTGGGTTGACTGGGCAGTAAAACCTCAACACAAAAGCATTTCCCAGCAGGCATATGATGCTGCATGCTACTGATGCTGAATATGCTATATACACATTGGAACAATCTCAGGTGGTCACTGATCCAATCTTCATTTAAACCATGTGCCTGCTGGGCTGTTAACCCTTGTCATGCTGAATAAATTAAGATGCCCCACCAATTTCTAATTGTCAGCCAATCAGATTTTTTAACCTAGATTGTTGATAAAAATTCACATCCTGAATGGCAAACAGTGCAGAACCAGATCAGTTGGCTTCTTCAGAAGCTTACTGATCTGGATCTACACTGTTTGCAAAGGCAAGGTATATCCTGGTTCAGCAGGACAACGGTTAAGATCACTATACTTATAAAATTTGACTAAAAAGTTTTGACCCTAATTAGCCAAGCTGGTAACATGTCATATTAAGGTCCTTTTTCTGCTTATAGAAGCCCATGAACTATACATATTGCGGAATAGGTCATCAAGGTCCTTATTCCAAACAGTGAAGGTCCAGAATACTTTGAGCATTTAACCTTTGTCCAGCTGAACCCTGATATACCCTGCCTTTGCAAACAGTGTATATCCAGATCAGCTGAAGAAGCCAACTGATCTGGATTTGCACTGTTTGACTTTAAGTATGTGAATTTATAGCAACAATCCAGATCAAGTAATCTGATTGGCTGTAAACTGATTGGGCGTGGCATCTTAATTTATTCAGCAGGACAAGGGTTAAGCATAACTCCAGATATGTCACTTTTTTTCAAACAAAAAGTACTGTATTTACCCTAAGTATTCGGACTCCTCAACACCTTACCATAATTGTTCAAAAATTTGAACAAGTACAATTTACTACCTGATGTTGTGTCTAAAAATTGCTGGATTAGTGGCAAACAGTGTAGACCCTGATGACGCCGTGTTCTGTGAGGTCTCATCTGGGTCTACACTGTTGCTCAGGCCTGTTTTTCGGAATACATACAGTAAATGTTGTATTGATATTTTTTCTTATTTCTCCACAAAAACATATGTTGTGGTACTCATTAGCCTTGCCAAGGCACTTCTAATGACTAATGACCTACAACATAATGTTTTGTGGAGAAATAAGAAAAAAAATATTAATCCTTAAACTGCCAATCACAACAATTGTTGTCTGCTTTGTCATCTCCATGTAATTTTAAAAGTCATTTTTGCTCAGGAGTGGGGGGTAACTTGGGGGTAAATGTGGTATGGGTGTGGAAGCCAGTATTTTGAAACCTACCCCTTTCGTATACCTGGCCTTTGAAAAAACAGACCCATTCATATACTTGATTATCCAAAATGTTGACCCATTCATATACTGCCCTTTGACTTTTATACCCATTTATTGGTGGTAGTTAGGCAAATATAGCAGTCAATTCATTAAATACCAAAAGAACAAGCAGTCTTGACAAATGTCTGAGCGAAAAAATATACACATTTACCAGGATGTCAGAAAAGTGGGGCCTTTCACATACGAATTAAGAAAAATAGGGTCAGTCATATACTTTTTGTTGAAAAAAAAGGGGGTCAATCATATACCTGGCAGCGCTGAAAGAGGGGGCCATTCGGCACGCACATCTGTACTATGTCATATATAGGAAATTAACCTCCTGCCCCCGCCCCCTCTCCCCCCGCCCCCCCCCACCCCTCGAGCATTTTTGCAACAGTGTGAACCCAGATCAGACTGCTCTAGTCTGATCAGGGTCCACACTGTTTGCCTGTATGCAAAAATAGGTTTGAAAAGTTTGCAAGAATATTCAGCAGACGACATTTTCAGATGCAGGTTTTCTTGGCATTTTAAGGGTTAATAGGATACCCCTCTCTTATCAGAAGCATCTGATTAGGTGTTCTCTGTTTGGCTTTGTATTCTACAATGTCCAATAACTGAGTAAGAGGACTATGATGGTCCTGACAAACTGCATCACGAAAACACGCCCATATAATTCTGACCCCCTTAAACCCCACTTTTATATAGTAAAACTGGGGTTTACAGGGGTATACATTATTTTTTCTTATTTCTGCTCAAAAACATAGATTGTGGGTACTCATTAGAACCGCCTCATTGCGTCTGTTTTTGAGCAGAAATAATTTATCAGAATTTTTCACCTGAAAAATTGCATTTTTTGGTGGTAAAATTTTCAGTATATTTGAATAGGCGTGTTTTTGTAATGCATACCTAGACTGATGAGCACCTTCACTGTATGCAAGTGCCGTAAGACCTCTTTTCTCATAATACCCCCTCCCCAAATATAAGGTCCACTTTTACTGGGCATAATCTGTCACTAAAATTATGAAGTGATGTCAAAAAGCTCTTTCTTGGCAGGGAGTCCAAAGATGTCATTAAGTCATCATTTATAAATGCCACCTTATGAAACTTCTAACTTTTCCAACACTCGGTGATAAGACTTTTTCTTTGGCCAGAACATACTGACATTTTTCTTTCCTCTTCATAATAATGTATATTGTGGGTACTCATTAGAATTGCCACTGTGAAGCAATTCTAATTTGTACCCAGACCATATGTTTTCATGAAAAAATAAGAAAATTGTTTCTCTTCTGATGTCTCTTATCTAGACCACTGGTTACTTATAACACTTCTATCTTAACCCTTAAAGCACCAAACAAAATTTTGTAACATTCTAAGGTGTTTATTTTTTTATAATTTCTTTTTATATTTCAGAGAAAATAAGTCTAGACATATGATCGCAGACAATTCACATGAACTATCAAGACTTACTGTCTATAAAAAAATATAAAACATTTAAAGGTGTCGTCTGCTGCAATTGTGATTGGTGCTTTTACAATCGAGTCAACATATCTTGTCTATAGTTTTCACTTTTTCACCTTTATGATTATTTACTATGAATGAATGAAGTAACGTTAAATTTAGATTACTATAATCAACTTTACCGGTACAGAAAATTCATTTAGTCTACCCGTGGCGATAGGGTCTGATAAACCTAAGCCACGATAAACAGAATTTCATAATCATTAACGCTTAGCGCTATAGGTAAAATTTTCAGCAGATGACATTTTGAAATATTTTTTCTTGTTTTTCCCAGAAAGCAGGATTTGACATTTCAAGCAAATTGTCTCCATAGGAGACAATTTGCTTGAAATGTCAAGGAGACAATTTGCTTGAAATGTCAAATCCTGCTTTCTGGGAAAAATGAGAAAAAAAAAATCACCAATTTATCGTCTGCTGAACTAGCGCAGAGAATGGTAAACTCCATTCAGTTAATTATCCAACTGCACCACATCAATTAAATTGTATGCATCTGTATACAGGCAATATATGTATTTAATAATGATTTATGCAAATGGGTGATCTACAGCATAACTGCTTAGCATGCTGGGTAAAAATTTCAGCAGACAACATTTAGAAATATTTTTCCCCTAAAATAGGCTTTGACATTTCAAGCAAATAAAAGTAAGAAAAAATATCATCAGTTTGTTGTCTGCTGAATGAGCCCAGGGAGTTGCAATAATTAATCTACTTATTGCAAATTATTTCCTATTTGTTTTATATTAATTTTGAAGATTTTGGGAGGCATAACATATTGGCCTGAAGTTCAAAGTATTAATGTTCATGCTTTGAAGTCTGCTTTGTATTGGTTTGTCGGTCAGATCTGACCATGAATGTCACAATCCCTTTCATTTTTGTGTGTTCTAAGATGACTGATAAGTTTCTTACATGACTGATAAGTTTCTTAGATGACTGATAAGCCCAATCTTTGCTCTGGAGAGTCTGGTACTGACACTTGGACACAATGTTGTCAAGAGTTGGAGCAGCTGCCCAGTAAGCATTCTTTATAAATCTAAAGTGGTCTGTTATTGGTGGGTCAGGCTTGCTGATGGGCCTATAACAGACCGCTATAGATTTATAAAGAATGCTAGCTGGGTGAGTTCTTGTATAACCATTACCACTCTCTACGCTTATTCAGCAGACAACATTTAAAAATGTTTCTTATTTTTCCCAGAAAACAGGCTTTGACATTTCATGCAAATTGTCTCTAAACTATATTTCTTATTTTTCCCAGAAAACTGGCAGACAATTTGCATGAAATATCAAAACTTATTTTCAAGGAAAACTAAGAAAATTGGTGTAAAAATGCAGGGATTATTTTCTGGTGAGATTTTGGATTGCTCTAATTTTTGCAAAAAATATCACCCAAATTTGTCAAATGGGAGAAAAAATCTCATGAAAAAATGTAGTTTAGTAATGAACTGTACTGAAATCTCTCATTGCAACTGCAAATTTTCTCATGAATTTTGGCCAAATGAAATAAAATTTTCTCTCACAATAAAACTCTATCCAGAATTATCTCTGAAAATGTCATCTGCTGAATTTTTTCACTAAGCGTTAAGGACACATGAACCCTTGTGAGTCATTTTGGCTTTGTCTACCAGAAAAAAGAAAAACAAAAAAAAAGACAGAGGAACAAGAAGATGTGAGGAAAGAGAGATATTGAGGGGGGTGAAAGAAAAAGTGAATGTTAGTGCAGTAATGGAAGAAACACTAACATGTCCCATTTCCCCACTTGCTGCAAGTATAACTGGTCCTTTAATACCACCACCAACCCAACCAAGAAGTGCAGGACAGGGGACTTGTTAAGGAAGACTATTTCGTGATAATTCTGGGATATTTTTTTTATTTATCCATAAAAACATATGTTGTGAGTACTCATTAGAAGCGCCTCACTGAGGCAATGGAGGTAGAGATAAGGAACAATGACAAACAAAACAGCATAATTGTAGTAACTGACATACAAACAAGGAAGAATTGCAACACAGGCATCATCTAGGAACTGACAACAGAAAAATTACTACTGGCTTAACCCTTATCATGCTGAATAGATTAAGATGCCACGCCCACTTCTAATTTCAAGCCAATCAGATTACTGATCTGGGTTTTTGTTAGAAATTCATATATTTAATGACAAAAGTGCAGATCCAGATCAGTTGGCTTCTTCAGAAGCCAACTGATCTGGATCTACACTGTTTGCTAAGAGAGGGCATGTCGTGTTCAGCAAGAGAAGGGTTAACACTTACAGTGCTATGAGTGACTTCAGCAGACAACAAACTGATGATATTTTTTCTTATTTTTCCCAGAAAATAGGATTTGACATTTTATGCAAATTGTCTCCAATGGAGACAATTATTTTCTGGGAAAAATATTTCAAAATTTTGTCTGCTGAAATTTCTACCCAGCATGCAAAGCGTCAAAGGGAAAAGCAATGTAGGTAATGTACAGATCTGTGATACAAAATCTTGACAAAACATGCACTTTGATGCTAATTTGCTCAAAATCAGGTGAAATATACGTAAATTATCAAGGTTTGAAGATATCAAAACACCTTTCATGAGTGCCGCCATTTTGAATATTTAAATGAGGCTTAATGACATCATTAAAGCCTTAATTAAATATGTAAAGTAAATAAGATTTGCAATAATATTCAACCTCTGTATTTGTATATATAGCTTCTTTGTCTTAAGCATTTATGGATTTTGCTTGAAAACCTGCATTAATTTTTTTCAGAAAGAAAAATTTATTTAAAATTTTGAAATGTTTAGAGCCTAATTAAATATTCAAAATGGTGGCATTATCCTTGATAATGGTTTTGATATCTTTAAACTTCCTTAGTTTTTGTCTGATTTTGATCAAATTTACATCAAAATGCATGATTTGTCCACATCTTTCATCACATATACATGTACATTCTTCACCAACCTTTTATTTCTCTTTAAACTTGTCTTCTGCTGGATTTGCCCACAGAGTGATAAAGGTTAAAACAGACTGTTAATGGGCACTGACACTTAATTTTTGTCAGCATGTATGTGTCTCAAAATATGTGTGTTGCTGGCCTTTGGCCCATACAGCAGTCAGAGGATTTAGATCAAATAAAAGCTTGGATTGGGTGCCTGCCAATCTGTAGTAAAGAAATAAAAAGAAGCCATCCCTCCTTAGTCATGCATCCTTATTACATACCATAATGACCTTAAGTATTGGGACAGACAGGCAATTAAGCAAACAATGTAGACCCAGATCCAATGCTGCTAATACAACACCTGATCAGGGTCTACACCAACTGTCACTAATCCCAGCAATATTTTAGTAAAATGGACGTTCAAATTTTAGGACAAATATGGGAAGGAGTTAACCCTTGTCCTGCTGAACCCTGATATACCCTGCATTTGCAAACAGTGTAGATCCAGATCAGTTGGCTTCTAAGAAGCCAACTGATCTGGATCTGCACTGTTTGTCACTCAGTATGTGAATTTACATAAAAAATCTGGATTAGGTAATCTGATTCAGGCTGATAATTAGAAATGGGCAGGGCATCGTAATTTATTTAGCAGGATAAGGGTTAAAGTGTCCCAATACTTAGGATATATATGGTAGTAAGTGCAAGATAATTTTTAAAAGTACTTATTACATAGCTCTAGATAAGGACTATTTTCAAGGTAAAGTATTGACATTTTTTAACTCTTTTATGCTGAATAAATTAAGATGCCACACACTTCTAATTTTCAGCCAATCAGATTACTTGATTCAGGATTTTGATACATATTCACATTTTTAATGACAAACAGTGTAGATCCAGATCAGTTGGCTTTCAGAAGCCAACTGATCTGGATCTACACTGTTTGCAAAGGCAGGGTATATCCGGGTTCAGCAGGACAATGGTAAAATATTGATATTTTTCTGAATGTTCCTTTTATCTGTCTAGCTCAATCATAGAATGTATAACAATAACTGCAAACTTGGATCAACTGGAGACCACATTTTACTCTAAATATTGGGACAGACAGGTCTGAGCAAAAGTGTGCACCCAGATCAGATGCTGCTGAATGTGGCATCTGAGCAGAGTATACATTGTTTGTAAATCATCCAGCAGTTTTAGACACCTCAATAGGTTGTAAAATGAAGTGAAGGCGTTAACAGGTAAAGCGTCAATCACAACTGCAGCAGATGACATTTTCAATTTTTTATCCCCGCGCTTTTCGAAGAAAAGGCAGGGATATTGTGGTACCTCACGTCTGTCCGTCTTTCGTCCGTTTGTAATGTCAAACCATTGCTCCTAGACCATTTAAGCTAGAATCTGAAACTTTCACAGGTGATAGCCCTATGGATGAGGCCTGGAGGAACACAAATAAAAGGTAATGAAGAGCAGAATACAGTGGTGCAAAAATTTTGCCCGGGGGGCATGTCTTGGGGTCACAAGAGGTCAAAAAGTAGGATTTTGGGTCCTTTTTTTGATTGTCACACAACTCCTAGGCTTTCTGAGCTAGAACCTTGAAACTGTCACATGTAATAGCCCTATGGAGAGGACTGGAGGAATGCATCTGGAATTTTGATGTGCGCGGAGATATGCGATGGCGCTGGCGCGGGGATATGCGATTGCCCACCATCAAATTGCTCTAGTTTTTTTGTTGTTTTTTTAAGTTTTCAAAGAAAATAAGTCTTGACATTTTCATATGAGTTGTCTGCCAAAACTAAGGTGTGTGTGACATTATTTCACGGCAAGAGTGCTAGGCAGAGTGGTTCACATGACATGTCAAGCCTTATTTTCTAAAAAAATAAAAAAAACAGAATATTATATGCACCCCAAGCTGTTGTGACTGTCACTTTAAGCTTTAAACTGCTCAAAGAGGAGCAGTCTGCATGATCAGGCTTGCTGTTTACACTGACAGCAATGAGACATATCACCAGGTACCATATTTTCCCTAAGTATTGGGGCACCTGATCTACTTACCATACTTGTCCTAATATTTGAAATAGTCCATTCTACTACCTGTTGGTGCTTCTAAAATATTGCTGTACATATGGCAAACTGTACTGCGGCATCTAATCTGGGTCTAACTGTTTGCAAAGGCCTATCTATCGCAATACTTATGGAAATTACGGAAGTCAGTCAGACAGACTTTTTCAAACATTTTTTTTCTACTGTTGTGGGAGAGATACAAAATGTTTAAACACTGTTTAAAAATAAAATGCTGTTTTCTATATTCTATAATTTATTTTACTTCTTCTGTTTGCAATGTCAGGATATCTCTTAAGACATCTTTAATCTCTGTTCCACTGCTGCAATTCAACATTTTGAAAATTTCTGTGTTTCCCAGATACCACTGAAATCTTATAGTATTTAAATTATTTTATGTTTTCACATCTTCAGTACATTTAATGTTCTTATTTTCAAAATGTTTAAACAAAGTCAAATGCCTATTGATACCCTATTTACTCTGTATTTGGACAAACAAGAATGGCAAACTGTAGACCCTGATCAGATGCCACATTATGTGGCTTCTGATCTGGGTCTACACTGTTTGCTCTGTCTGTGCAAATACTTAAGGTAAGTATCATATATTTGGACAGATATGTCTGCACAAACAGTGTAGATATTAACCCTTGTCCTACTGAATAAAGATGCCACACCCAATTCAAATTTTCAGCCAATCAGATTACTTTATCCAGATTGCTGATATAAATTCACATACGGAATGGCAAACAGTGTAGATCCAGATCAGTTGGCTTCTTAGAAGCCAACTGGTCTGGATCTACACTGTTTGCAAAGGCAGGGTTATCTGGCTTCAGCAGGACAAGGGTTAATAAAATCAGTTTGATAAGTGTCTGTTCTATTTTTTTTTTTTTTTTTTCTTTGCATTCACCTGGCACTTTTTAGACACAAGTAGTCAGACTTGATAAAACTTTAGGACAGATATGGTAAGGAGTTACAGAGTCAAAATACCGTATTTGATCTAATTACCACACATACCCCTATACGCGCACAGTCAAGCAGTTCCGTAGTCTTCAGATAACAGCCAGTGTACTTTTTGTCTACTTCTTTATAAAGCATTATGTTGTGGGTACTCATTTGAATTGCATCAACTTGTTGATGCAATTCAAATGAGTACCCACAACATATGCCTTTATAAAGAAAATCAGAAAAATTGCATTAGCATCATCAAATAAATCCTATTCTGATTTTTTATAGTGTACCCTTAGTAGGTAGATTCATATTTTACCATACTGAGTGTTCCCAGTAATTTTGAAAAACCTAAGCACACAGTGCCATAATTAGGTCGAATATGGTACTGAACATGACACATACCAGAAGGGAAGTTTTCACATAGCACTGCTCATCTTCTTATACTGACAATTATTACCGATCACTAACAAGCTTTACATACCTTTAGGCTTATAGTATAAATATATTGGAAAGCAGTGGTAACTTTATACAACAATCTACTCTCAAACAAAATTCCTTACTGTTCAAGCCACAAAAAACTGACAGTCATTACCACTGCTTGAGAACAGCTGATTGCATTTAATAGATGTGTTATTTGCTGCCTTTGGAAACACATATCACAAATAAATTCCTTCCCATGTGTGATGTTTGCTGCCTCTGAGAACACATATCACAATAATTTTCTTCCCATATCTGATGTCTACAGCCTTTGGCAACACATATCACAAATAAATTTATTCCAATATGTAATGTCTACAGCCTTTTGCAACACATATCACAAATAATTTTCTTCCTATATGTGATGTCTGCAGCCTTTGGCAAGACATATCACAAATTATTTTCTTCCTTTAGGTGATGTCTGCAGCCTAATTGGCAATACATATCACAAATAATTTTCTTTCCTTATCTGATAACTGCAGCCTTTGGCAACACTTATCAAAAATAATTTTCTTCCCATATGTGATAACTACAGCCTTTGGCAACACATCACATATACTTTTCTTCCTATATGTGAAATGTGCATCTTGTGACAATACAATACACAAACTTTTCTTCCCATATGTGATGTTTGCAGCCTTTGGCAACACATATCACAAATACTTTTCTTCTCATATGTTAAGTTTGTAGCCTTAGGCAAAACATATCACAAATACTTTTCTTTCCAAATGTTATGTCTTCCTAGTGTTCAAGTCAGGCCGTGCCATTGAGCCAATGGCACATTTTTTCACGTTTTAGCACAGAAAAAATAAGTTCTGGCGCCATCCTGGCGCAGAAAATAAAAAAAACAAAGTTGAAAAATCGACAATTTTCACCAGAGTTTGGCGAACTACCTTGTTGTTGGTTTTTATACCGCACTGTGTATTTATACTTGCGCCGGCAGAAGTTTTCCGGATAGCAACTACAGATTATATCATACCAGCTGATTGGATATGGAGGTCCAATCAGCGTTCGTGTTTTATGTATTGAAAGCACATGGTCTGATGCGCAATACTGTTGATATGTTATCATGGCTGAACGCAAAAGGAAAGAATGATCAGTACTGAGCTTTTTCCCCAAGAGAACGAAGGGGGAAACCACAGAATCTTCGACCGAATTAAGTGAAGAAGGCCCCTCCCAATGGATAAGCAATCAATCAGACCCACAACCCCCAGCTGCTGCAGCAGAAAGCGATCGTGACAAACCAAAACCAAGTGAACAAAAAAGAAGTCAAATAAATCGTGGCTTTCAAGAATCAAAAACTGAGCTGTCCCCAGTGTTTATCAATTGTCCCCAATGTTTTGGAGGGTAGGGGCCCTTGGGCCCCAAAACTGAAATTCCTGACTTGAACACTGTCTGCCGCCTTTGGCAACACATATCACGAATAGTTTTCTTCCTATATGTGATGTCTGTAGCCTTTGGCAACACATATCACAAATACCTTTCTTCCCATATGTGATGTTTGCGTCCTGTGGCAACACATACCACATATGATTTTCTTCCCATATGTGATGTTTGCAGCCTTTGGCAACATGATATTGCAAATAATTTTCTTCACATGTGAGATATTTGCAGCCTTTGGCAATACATAACACAAATAATTTTCTTCACGTGTGAGATATTGCAGCCTTTGGCAACACATCACAAATAGATTTCTTGCCACGTGTGATATTTTCTGCTTTGGCAGCACATATCACAAATAATTTTCATCCCATGTGTGATAGTGTCAGTCTTTGGCAACACATATTACAAAGAATTTTCTTCTCATGTGTGAGATAGTTGCAGCCTTTGGCAACACATATCACAAATGAGATGGGACACAGCATCCCTACAAAATAACCTGTGCAGCCAGCAAATAATCAGATAAGCCTGTACATCTGTGCAGGCTAATCAGACTCTTCAATGTTGGCATAAAGAAGCTTTGGGTCCTATATATATAGTGCACAGTGAAGAATCTGATCAGACTGCTTAGATGTGCAGTCTGATCTTAGCCTTCACTGGGCACACATGCCAATTTTGCAAGAAATGCAGTGGCCCAGCTCAAGTAATATTCATTAGTGATAGTTACAGCCTTTGGCAACACATATAACAAATAATTTTCTTCCCATATGTGATATCTTTTGATGCAGAAAACATATACTACTAACCCTTAAAATGCCAAGAAAACCTGCATCTGAAAATGTCATCTGTTTATGTCGTCTGTTGAATATTCTTGCAAACTTATCAAACCTATTTTTGCATACAGGCAATTTGAGGCAAACAGTGTGGACCCAGATCAGAGTGCTCCTAAAGGAGCAGACTGATTTGGGTCCACACTGTTTGCAGAAATAACTTTTAAAATCACAAGCAGATCACAAAGCAGACGACAATTGTTGTGACTGGCAGGTTAAGGGTTAAAATCAAAAGGTCAAAATGACAAGTCAATTTGGTTGGTCTATCATTCATGATGTTTGTTGTAACTGTTTTGTTTTAACTTCAGGTAAGTCACTTAAAAGGGGCCTGAATACCTATACAAATATGAATGACCCTAATCTATGCACTCATTTGGGCCTTTCTTTTTAGTTTAATATTTATGCTCCCCCTCCACCACCACCACCCCACTAACAGAAGGGTATGGGGACACATTGTGTTTTGGATGGATCCCTTTGGTGTGGGCATAAAAATTCTTGTCCGCTCTGTAACTTAAATACCCTTTGGAATATTTTGATGATACTTAGTACAAATATAGAACAGGATGAGACAACATGTTGTGTGCAAGAATGACAACTGTGCCTTTCTTACTTTTGGCATTATCTCCCTTTGTTATATTTGACAGTGATTATGCATTGACTTTATGTTTGCTCTGTAAGTCAAATACCCTTTGGAATATTTTTATGACATTTGGTAGAAATATAGAACAGGATGAGATGACATGTTGCGTATAAGAATGACAACTCTGGCTTTCTTACTTTTGGACATATCTCCGTTTTTTTTGTTTTTGAAATTGAATTCTCGTCTGCTCTGTAACTCAACTCTTCGGAATATTTTGATGGTATTTGGTAGAAATGTAGACCAGACAATGTGTTGCATACAAGAATGACAACTCCGACTTACTTTCTCAATTTTGGAGTTATCTTCCTTTGTTTTGTTAGAAATAGATTTCATGTCCGATCTGTACCTCCAATATCCTTGGGAATATTTTGATAGTACTTGGTAGAAATGTAGAACCGGACAAAACAATGTGTTGTGTACAAGAATGGTAACTCTGCCTTTCTTACTTTTGGGGGTTATCTCCTTTGTCAAATTTGACAGTAATTATGCATTGATTTTGTGTCCACTCTGTAAGTCACCTACCCTTTGGAATATTTTTATAATACTTGGTAGAAATGTAGAACAAGTCACATACAAGAATAAGGACTCTGGCTTTCTTACTTTTGGAGTTATCTCCCTTTGTTTTGTTTTTTAAACTGATTTTGTATCGGCTTTGTAACCGGAATACCCTTAGAAATATTTTGACGGTATTTGATAGAAATGTAGAGTAGGACGAGATGACATCATGTACAAGAATGAAAACTCTGCCTTTCTTACTTTTGACGTTACCTCCCTTTGTTATATTTGACAGATTATGCATTGATTCCATGTCCGCTCTGTAACATTATTACCCTTAGGAATATTGTGATGACACTTGGTAGAATGTAGAACAGGACAAGATGACATGTTGCATACAAGAATGACAACTATGGCTTTCTTACTTTTGGAGTAATCTCTCCTTTTTGTGTTTGAATTAGATATCGTGTCCACTCAGTAACTCCAAAACCTTTGAATTATTTTATTTTTACTTGGTAGAAATGTTGAACAGGACGAGACAATGTGTTGCATACAAGAATGACAACTCTGGCTTTCTTACTTTTGGAGTTTTCCCTTCTTGTGTTTGAATTTGATTTCATATCTGCTCTGATGTAATTCGATTACCCTTTACAATATTTTGAAGATACTTAGTAGAAATGTAGAACAGGACAAGACAAAGTATTGCCTAACTGATTCCTACTGTAAAATAAAAAATGAAAAATATGAGTTGGAGTTATTTAACAAAGACTTTGGGTTGATTTAATCATGTCATCTTAAAGTATGAATTTGACTGATACCATTTCATAGTGCTGCCTCACTGCAGTATCATGCCCCAGACTCATTGACAAGATACTACCACCAGCCATTCTGAATCTTCACTCTTCACGCAGAATAAACAAACCTCTCTGTCTCTGTCTCTCTTTCTCTTTCTCTCTCAGCTTGTATCAATGATATGTTTCTATGTTTATTGTTTCTCTTGGCATATCTAAATATCTTTGTCTGAATTTATGTTTAACAGCCCTGTCAACAGTATTTCAGTCATGCTGAGCCATCTCCCAGGAAGAGGGAAAAAGAACAGAAGATCAGAATAAAAGAAAACTAGATATGTTTGAATGTAAAACACTGTGTAACCAATCATATGCTTGCCCTAACATTCCTTACTTTAGCAAATCTTATTAACATCATCATCAGCATAATCAGATTTTTTATTAACGTGCAGGTACAGGGGCAACATCCACATCAGTGGGCCCCCTTCCAGATAGCTGGCTTGCTGCACGCATTGCAGATCTCACACCAGATCTCCACATATCTCTATCATGAGGGTTGATAGCTGAGAGCTTCCACTCTCTGCAATCCCTCTCTGTCAGCTGCTTCCATGTCATCTTGGGCCTCCCAGGCCCACACTTTCCCTCAACCTGTATGTGAAAGGCTGTCTTGACTGCACCATTGGAGCGTTCCACATGTCCATACCAGCGGAGCCTTCTCTCCTTCAGAATGAGGTCCGGATCCTCAATGCCAAGCCACGCAAGTAGCTCATTGGACCTGGTGGTGACAAGGTCTTAGGGCCTGACATTGCAGATCTGTCTGATCATTGCCCTGTCATTCTGCTGCAGATGTTGGAGGTTTGGTTTTGTCAATGGTTCAGTCTCACTGGCATGGTGCATTGTGCTCTGCAAACAAGAGCTGTAGTCACAGTCAAGTGTCTTGAAAGAGAGGTGGCATGAGTAGAGAACTGGTAGCAGCTCCTTGAACTTCTTCCAGGGGTTTTTCACACGTATTGTGGTTGAAAGTTCACAGCCATCTGCTGCTGAGAGCATGTCTCCTAGGTAGCAAAAGGAAGCTACCACCTCCAGCTGGTCAGGTCCGACTTGGACTTCCCTCTGTGGTCTGCCATCCAATGGACGTGCAGTTCCCTGAAACCCTGTACATCTGTAGTCAGGGTCCTTTGTCAAGGGCTTGAGCCCACTGCATTTCTTGTGCACCCAGTGCTTGCAGCCATTGCAGAAAATGCTGTTGCTGCCCACTCCAGTGCAACAGTCGGCACATGGAAATTCACCTGAACTCTGCAGGAGGTCCAGGCCCATACCGCTGATCATGATCTTCGTCTTTCCTGCATTTACTCTCAGTCCTTTCTTTTCCATTGCTTCTTTCCAAGTCAAGAGCCTTCTGACACATTCCTCTAGCGATTCAGCGATGATAACAATATCATTGGCATAGAGGTCCTCCCAGGGGACCCCAGAGCAGAATTCTCGTGATAAGGCTTCAAGCACAATGATGAAGAGAAGCGGACTGGGTACTGAGCCCTTGTAAACACCAAGCTTCACTTCAAACTCTTCAATGTACCCCTCACCAACACGGACACAGCTCCGTGCATCTGCATACATCCCCTGCACCAGTGGCACAATCCACTCCTCTACACCAAGTTTTCTCAGTACCCACCAGATGACCTTCGAGGCACTAGATCAAAAGCCTTCTCCAGGTCTATGAAAGCCATGTAGAGTCTCTTGTTGGCAGCTAGATAATTCTCTTGCAGCTGCCGGACAACAAAGATTGCGTCTGTTGTGCCTCTGCCTGGGACGAAGCCAAACTGGGAATCATCAATTGACACCAACTGTCTGATGAGGCAATCAAATATTGAGTTGAAGTTCCAACTCCTTTATCCTTATTTTCATTTCTTTTAATTTCATAAAACCTAACGTTCAGCTGACATCAGAAGCTACACACTTAGTCAGAAATATTCCCAAATAGCAATACAGTGCTGACTTGCTTCTATCTAGGTACTTTGTGTGCACTGTGAGTCAGGCCCTAGTGCACTAGATGGGAGATATAACCAACTCAGCCAAACTTACAATGCTTCGTGGTGACAAAGAGCATTACGGGTTTGCACACCACCTTATTACAGCATTCAGTTGGTCTGATGACACATCTTACTTTTTGCAAACTTTCTTCATATCATAATAAAATACAGTCAAACCTCGTTATCTTGAACTTGCTTATTTCCAATTACCGCTTATCTCGAAGTGAAAATCTGGTCCCTGTTTTAACAGGAAACTATGACAACAGGTAACAAAATAATGTGGAAAAGAGGAGAAATTGCTCCTGAGGAGCAATTTCTCCTCTTTTCCACATTATTTTATATATATATTTCTAACTTCAGGAGTCAAATTACATATTCATTTGTTAAATGTGGTTGTTCAATTTATTTTCCTCACTCTCTCAACTCTGATATGTCGAGGTGCGGATATCTTGAAGTGTTTCAGTGAGTCCCTTGGAATTCGAGATAATGAGAGTCGACTGTATATAAAGCTCCCATACCTATACAATTGTTCACAAGGTTGCTTATAACATTGATGCCTAAGTCCAAAAGAGGCATAAATTCTGTCAAGCTGAAAAACAGCTCTCTAGACATTTTGATCACAGGTGTAAGTCCAATTCCATCTAAAATTTATAGACCAGACTCAAAATTTAATTAGGTTATTAACCCATCATCCCCAACCCGCATACTAAATTTCAAGACCCTAGCCTTAACACTTTTTGAGATATTTTGCTGTGTTTTGTTCTGTCAATTTTACATGGAATTACCAAGAAATTTAATCTGGTAATCCACACAGTAATCAGCATATTGAAATTCAAGACCCCAGCTGAAATACTTGTCTGAGATATCTTGCTAAGGTCAAAATGGCCAAAACTGCAGAGAGCCATAACTATGTCAAGTTTTCACCAAATTCCCTCAAAGTCTAATCAGATAATCTGCACATCATCTCCTATCAGCATATTAAATTTCAAGACTCTAACTTAAATACTCTTATAGATATCATGCTCACAAGATCAAAATGTCCAAAACTATTTGAGAAACTACAAAAGCCAATAATTCTGTCAATTTTTTTTTCACAGAATTCCCTCAAGACCTAATCAGATAATCTACACATCATATCCTATCAGCATATAAAATTTCAAGACAATGGCTTAAATACTTTTTGAGACAGCTTGCCGACAAGGTCAAAATGCCCAGAATCGCAAAGGGCCATAACTAAGTAAACTTTCTATGGGATACCCTCTAAATCTAATCAGGTAATCTACATATCATCCCCAATCAGCAAACTAAATTTCAGGACTCAGCTTAAATACTGTTAGTTAAAGATGTCCAGGCGACAAGGTCAAAATGCCAAGAACTACAAAGGGCAATAATTCTGTCAATATTTTACAGAATTACCTCAAAATCTATCTAAGTAATCTACACAGCATCCTCAATCAGCATTTAAAATTTCAATACCCTAGCTGAATACTTTTTGAGATATCTTGCTGACAAGGTCAAAATACCCAGAGCTGCAAAGGGCCATAACTACGTCAAATTTTCATGAAATTCCCTCAAAATCCAACCATGTAATCTCCACATCATTCCCAATCAGCATATAAAATTTCAAGACCTTAGCTTAAATACTATTTGAGATATTTTGTTGACAAGGTCAAAATGCCCAGAACTATAAAGGGCCATAACTATGTCAATTTTTTCAGGGAATTTTCCTCAAAATCTCATCAGGTAATCTACACTTCACTTCCAATCACTATATCGAATTTCAAGACCCTAGCTTAAATACTTTTTGCTGACAAGATTTAATTCTGATTTTTTCAAAGGGGCATAACTCTGAAAGTACAAATAGGCTGGAAAAGAAAAAATTACAGGTCAGCTATTTTTTCATGGGGAACCCATATATAAAATTTCAAAACCCTAGCATGCAGGGTTCTTAAGATATGGCATGCACAAAAAAGCATGACAAACAGATAGATGGACTAACGAAAGCAAAGCAATATGCCCCAACAATTTCCTTTGAAACTGGGGGCATAAAAAGGCCCCACACCCAGAACATGCTTCAAGTGAGAAAAAACCATGGCTCATCACATATTGCCAGTGACCTCATCATTTGCTCTGTATGTACTTTCTTGAAATTGCAATTACCATGTAGATAATTTGGAATTCTTCCATAAAACATATTGTTCTAAGAATGCTTAGAATGATTATACGATTGTACATGGTTGCAATTTTGAATTCATGATTTTATAGTATACTCACCTATTGCATAGACACAAAAACATCTTATGATGAATTCATGAATGTTTGTTTTTGAATGATACATTAGAGAAAAAAAACATTCTGAGTGATGTTGAAAAGTTAGTAGTACTGGATATTAACTCTTGTCCTGCTGAATAAATTAAGATGCCACGCCTACTTCTAATTTTTAGCCAATCAGATTTTTTTTATCTAGGTTGTTGATACAAATTCAAATACTGAATGGCAAACAGTACTGATCCAGATCAGTTGGCTTCTTCAGAAGCCAACTGATCTGGATCTACACTGTTTGCAAAGGCAGGACATATCAGGATTCAGCAGGACAAGTGTTAACTGCAACTCAACCAATTTGAAATTTGTGTGCAAAAAAAAAAAAAAAAAAAAAAAGCGCTGACAAAAATGTTGGAATTTTGACTTCACCCATTATACCATTTTTAACATAAATATTGGGATATCTTCACTACAACTGTCCTAATATTTAAAAATGGCCATTTTCCTATCTTGTGACAGATCTAAAACATTTGCAATGAGTGGCAAGCAATGCAGACCATGATCAGATGCTCACTCACTGGCATCTGATCTGGGTCTACATTGTTTGCTCAGGCCTGTCTGTCCAAATACTTAGGGCAAATATATTAGCTTACCTCGGGACTTGAAGGAATATGCACACCTGCTATGTTCATTTCAGGCATAAAACTAACAAAGCATTTGACAAACATTTAAATGACAGTATATTAATTAACATTTTACTTACAAAATTTTAACAAAATAAGCATAGTTAACCATTTTAGGTTGAGTGGACCCTTCTACTCTTCTACTCTTCTAGCTATAGTGGAGACTTCGGATCAGTCTATTTCCAATAGCAGGGTGTCTGGTTGGTTTTTAATATAATATTATGTTTTATAGAATTTTTTTAGTAAATGCAAACAATGCAGACCCAGATCAGATGCTGCTGATCTGGGTCTGCATCTGATCTGGGTCTGCACTGTTGGCTAACTTAGTAACCCTTTTAGGAGTTTTCAGACTAAAATGGGTAAAATAAGAGCAAAATTTGTTTTCTTATCCCATTGTTATACTGAATAGACTCTCCCACACTATATATTGGAAGAGTGTTGTGGGTACTCATGAGAAGCACCTGGACGAAGCGCCTCTAATGAGTAACCACAACATATTTTTTTGTGGAGAAATAAGAAAAATATCAATATTTTTGGTTCAAAAAAACACCTTATCTGGACCTGTGCAATACATCTCTTTAAATATCATCATATTAAAATTCTAATCAACTGAAAATTCAAAAACAAACATTGTAACTATACACCATGCTTTGAATGTAAAACCCGTAAAGCATAAAGCGCTAAGCAGATTTGTAACAGACGTACGACATTCTAAAATTGATTTTATTATTTTACAGAAAAATACAACTTGGTATTTCATATAGATAGTCTGCTCTAAAAAACAACTAGAGCTGTTTTTAACAACAACAAAAAAAAACATGTCTCCCTCCAGCTGCCACTCATATAAAGAATGTCGTCTGATGAGGCTTTATATTTTTATAAATTTTCATGAACATATCTTGAATGGTTTTCAACTTATGCAGCAGAAACAAAACTACTATTGTCAAACTTCAAAGAGTAATAACTCCAAAAAAAATATATAGACAAGAGTTACACTCCTTGTGCCCTGCACATCATCTGATGATGCTTTATATTTCTGTAAAGTTTAATGAAAATATCTTGAAAGGCTTTCTACTTATACAATGGCAACAAAACTACCATTGTCAAATTTCAAAGGAGAACAATTCCAAAAATATATAGACATTTTATGTCGCCTGCATATTGTCTGATGATGTTTTATATTTCTGAGAAGTTTCATGAAAATACCAGACCAGTTTTCAATTTATAGAGCCAACAGGCAACTACTACTGTCAAATTTCTAAGGGGAATAACTCCAAAAATATACAAAAAAGAGTTATGGTTCTTGTGGTCTGCATGTTGTCTGATGATGCTTAACACTAACTATATTTATAAACAGCTAAATTACAGGACTTCTTTGTGATAGACGTCTGATCTGCCTTCTGCAAAACAGCCTTGAAAGAAAACTCCAAGAATGCAACAGTGGTCATGTGACTTCCTGCATGCATTCTTAAAATGTTTGTAATTTGTTCTAAAAAGGATTAAGAACAGTTTAAGAGTGTTTTAAAATTGTTCTGATTAAAGTGTTCTTAACATGTTCTTCCTTTGTTATTGAAAGGATTTCGAGTACAGTTTAAGAAAAAGTGTTTTAACAGGTTCTTCCTTTGTTCTTGAAAGGATTCAAGTACTGTTTATGAATATTTGTTCTGATAAAAGCGTTCTTGACATGTTCTTCCTTTGTTCTTGAAAAGAATTAAGAACAGTTCCAAAATATTTGTTCTGATTTCAGCTTTCTTAACCTTTACCACTCTCTGGGCATTTTCAGCAGACGACAAACTGATGATATTTTTCTTATTTTTCCCAGAAAACAGGATTTGACATTTCATGCAAATTGTCTCCTTAGGAGACAATTTGCATGAAATGTCATATCCTGTTTTCTGGAAAAAATAAGAAAAATATTTCAAAATGTCGTCTGCTGAAAATTTTACCCAGAGTGCTAAGCGTTAAAATGCTCTTCATATGTACTAGAAAGGATTCGGGTACGGTTAAAGAATGATTGTTCTAACTGAAAGTTCTGGAACTGTCCTATATTTGTTCTTCCACTTTAAAGAACATTTCCTGACATTTTTTAAAGTTCCTAAAATGTTCTTCATTAGTATTGTACATGTTCTGGAACACTTCAAGAACATTAATAAATTTGTTCAGGAACACACAGCAAGTGAACAGTTTAGGAGCTCTTCTTCAAAAACTGTTCTTTAATTAAGAACAAAATTTTGCCGGGGTTTAAAGGAGTGTTTAAAGGACTGAATATGGAAATTGTTGTCGGAATGGCAAATAGTGGTGGTAATATTGTGCAAATACAGTTAAATACTGAGTTTGTGTTTTCTTTGAAGAAAGGTCAATTCAGTTATTAACTGACTTAAAGCTAAAGCAAGAAGTGCTTTTCTTTTTCTAAAAATAGGTTGCATTTTTATCTTTTTTTAGACATTAAACTCTCTTCAAATTCAAAGTTACTAAATGACTGGTAATTCCATGTATTTTTATAAAACTTTGCATACTCAAGGAGATTCATAAAACAGTTTACTTCATCAGTAGACTCCATTTCAAACAATGAGTTATACACCGCTTTAACCCTTAAAGCGCCAAGCAAAAATTTGTAGCAGATGACATTTGAAATTTTTTTTATTTTTCAGAGAAAACAAGTCTTGACGTTTCATGTGATTCATCTGCCAAGCAGACGATTCACATGAAACATCAAGACTTGTTTTTTCTGAAAAATAAAAAAAAAATAAAATAAAAAAATTGTCATCTGCTACACTGAGCCAAACAATTAATTAACCCTAAAGACAGATCAACAGGTAGTATTAACTCATTGTAGTTGGGAAACAGGTAAAAGCAAACAGTGCAGACTCAGATCAGATGTCGCAGAATGCAGCGTCTGATCAGTGTCTTCACTGTTTGCAAATACTTTAGCCATTTTTCTTTAAATCTCATAACCTCATCTACCTAAAATTGAAATTGGACTCTTCCAATATATAGTGTGGGGAAGTCTATTCAGTCTACAATGGGTTAAAGACAGGCTTGTTCAAGTTTTAGGATAATTTTGGTAGTAACTCATAGTGTCCCAAAATTTAGGGTAAATATGGTTTTAAATATAAGCATGCTGGATAAAAATTTCAACAGACAACATTTTAAAACATTTTTCTTATTTTACCTCGAAAATAAGCTTTGACATTTCATGGAAATTGTTTCCTTAGTTAGGAGACAATTTCCATAAAATGTCAAAGCCCATTTTCTGGAAAAAAATAAGAAATATATCATCAATTTGTTGTCTGTTGAATTTGCCCAAAGAGAGGTAATGGTTAAACACAAGTTAAACTGCAAGAGATTGCAGGGATGTGAAATATGCTTAAACCAAAAAATCTTTTCTCATCAGACACATTCATTTCTTTGGAGAACCAGACAAACATAAATAATATACAAACTGACACAACCTGCATAGTCTTTTGCTGTTGTGAATTTTCTGGCACAAACTGTCTCTGTAATACCATATTCACCCAAAATATTGAGACACCTTAACATAGCTCCAGATACAAGGGGATATCCACTTATTACTTTTCTTTTTCTTATTTCTGCAAAAAAACATATGTTGTGGGTACTCATCAGAAGCGCCTCGCTGAGGCGCTTCTGATGAGTACCCACAACATATGTTTTTGTGCAGAAATAACAAAAATACCGCTACTTTTTTGATGAAAAAAGCACCTTATTTGGAGCTATGACCTTAAGCTCATTAACATCACGAAAACATGCCTATATAATTTTGAACCCCTTAAACCCCACTTTTATATAGTAAAACTGGGATTTACATGGGTATACATTATTTTTCTTATTTCTGCTCAAAAACAGATTGTGGGTACTCGTTAGAACCTCCTCGTCGAGGCAGTTCTAACGAGTACCCACAATCTATGTTTTGAGCAAAAATATGAAAAATATCAGAATTTTTTATCTGATTTTTTTTTCATTTTTTGTTGGTAAAATTTTCATTATATTTAAATAGGCAAGTTTTCTTAACGCAAACTTGTCCTAGAATATAAGCAAATTCATTTCACTATCATTTGATGTGTCTAAAATGTGCTTGATGATTGATAAACAGTGTAGTGCCTGCATTCTGTGGCATCTTATCTGGGTCTACACCATTTGTTCAGGCCTATCTGTCTGAATAATTAGGGTAAACATGGTATATTAACACTTTGTACAGTTGTGATGTTATGTAGCAGATGACAGTAAATTACTAAGTGTTGGGCTTTCTCATTAAACTCTGAAAATAAGGCTTTGTTTGTTTGTGTTGAGGTTTTACGGCCCAGTCAACCCAATGGGGTCATGTCGAGCGCAGTCAGTTTACCTAACCACACGTTTACTGGGCAGGCTTAGTCCTCTAAGCGGTTAACCAGTATTGTGCACATTCTTTCGCCAGAAACTGACAACTGCCCTTCTTGAATCAGCTGAAGGGAGAGAATGACCGTAGAAAATATTTCATGATCAATCTCCACGAAAGAATGCTGCCGACCTCGGCTGGGGTTGAACCCGCAACCTCCTGGTCTCCAGTCGCATCCAACTGAGCCACCGAGGCTGGCTCTAAAAAAAAAAAATAAGGCTTGATAATTTATGCTAATCATTTTCTACAATACAATAATATATACCGTATTCGACTTAATTACCGCACATACCCCTATAAGCGCACAGTCAAGAAATTCCGTAGTCTTCAGATTACAACTAGTGTACTTTTTTCTTTACTTCTTTACAAAGACATATGTTGTGGGTACTCATTTGAATTGCATCGACAAGTCGATGCAATTCAAATGAGTACCCACAACATATGCCTTTGTAAAGAAAGTCAGAAAAAAATCGCATAGTCATCATTAAATAAGCCCTTTTCTGATATTTTTTATAGTGTATCCTTAGTAGATAGATACATATTTGACCACAAATGAGTGTGTTCTGTAAGTTTGAAAAAACCTAAGCGCACAGTGCGGTAATTAGGTCGAATACGGTAATAGAAGTTTTTTTTTATGCATACCATTCTGGGGACAAAGTTTTAAAATATTTTTCTTGTTTTTCTCAAAAAATAAGTTTTGCTATTTTATGCAAATTTTCTCCAACAGAGATGATTTCCATGAAATGTCAAAACCCATTTTCTTGGGAAATAAGAAAAATATCATCTATTTGTCGTCTGCTGAATTAGCCGAGAGAGTGGTAATGGTTACTGTTAGCATTTAACAATTACCACTCTTTGGGCAAAATCAGCAGACTGCAATTTGATATTTTTCTTCTTTTTTTCCAGAAAACAGACTTTGACAAGAGAAGAAAATCTGCATGAAATGTCAAACCTATTTTCTGGGAATAATGAGAAAGATATTTTGAAATATTGTCTACTGAAATTTTTACCCAGCATGCTAAGCGTTAAATAACAATTTAATATTGGCTATGAATAATTATTATCTAATTATCATAGCTCTGGATGAGTTGGGTATCAAGATGAATATTTTCATTATTTCTGCAAAAAAACATACGTTGTGGGTTCTCATTAAAATGCCTCATCAGGGTGCTTCTAATGAGTACCCACAGCACATGCTTCTGTGGAGAAATAAGAATAATATCAACAGCTTCGGGTGTATCACGAAAACATGCCTATATAATTTTGACCCCTTTAAACCCCACTTTTATATAATAAAACTGGGATTTACAGGGGTATACATTATTTTTCCCATGTCTGCTCAAAAACATAGATTGTGGGTACTCATAAGAACTGCCTTGCTGAGGCAGTTCTAACGAGTGCCCACAATCTATGTTTTGAGCAGAAATATGAAAAATATCGTCATTTTTTATCTGAATTGTGTTGTGTTGGGGTTTAACGACACGTCAACCCTTTAGGGTCATTTTGTGTCGTCTCCCAGAGAAAGGGAGAAAAGAGATAGAAGAGAGAGTAGAGGAGATGAAAGAGAGGGACAGGGAAGAAAGAGGAACAGGAATGAAAGTGAAGAAACAGAAGAAATAAAAACATTCCCCCTCTACCCTTACCCACTACAAGGATAGCAGGCCTTGCCCAACTGTAAGCCAATATCAGTTGGACGCCCCAGTGATGTAAGATACACAGCACCTTCGCACCACCCGACCACCCCGTTTTTTTTGTTTTGTTTTTTTTGTTGTTTTTTTTTATCTGAAAATTTTCCTTTTTTTGGTTGTAAAATTTTTAATATAAATTATATTTGAATAGGCCTTTTTTCGTAATGGAAAAAAAAAAAAAATAAAGGGCCTTATCCTGAGTTCTGGATTATGAAAGAAGCATAAAGAAATTGGTGATGTTTTTCTTATTGTTCCCAAAAAACAGGATTTAATATTTCATAAAAATTGTCTCTATTGGACACAATCTGCTTGACATTTCATGCATAGTGTCTCCATTGGAGCAATTTGCATGAAATGTCAAATTCTGTCTTCTAGAAAAAAAAAAGAAAATATTTCAAAATGTTATCAGCTGACATTGTTACCCAGAATGCAAAGCGTTAATTGACATGAAATATCAAGATCTTTGTTTTTTGTTGCTTATTTTTTGAGAGAAAAGTAATATTAAAATATCAAATTTAAGACATTAAGTCAAATACTACAAAAGAGTAAAAAGCTGTTACCTTACTTACCATGAAAATTAGTAAAATTAATACTCCAGCATAATATTGTAGTTCCATATTGACCAAGTAAAATCCCAGACCGGTCAGCATCAATTAACAAATTTATATCTATCCTTTGACATTTTATTTAATTCATTATTCATAAACAATACAATCTTATCACATTACTTGATTCAAACATCTGCTTGTCACTTGTAGGTGAATTTCAATTTTAAGTAGTTAAACTGATAAGAGTTCAAATGCGATTAAGATTAGTTAAACTTGTATTTTTCTATTCCTAGTGAAAATTTGGCTAAGTATAACAGGTACACTCACAGGTGTATTTAAATTGGTATTGCAGACGACAAGATTTGCCGATGAATACTTCTTACACCAGTGTTAAATACTCTGACTTATAGTGTGAGATATGGCAGTGCAACCGGCACGGGACCGTATAATATTGCAGCAAGGAGCAGACGTCAAATTAAACTTTAGCCTGCTGTGGTTGACTATTAGCAGACAACAAATGAGTTATTTTCTAAAGGCTTAGCATGTTATAGGCAAATTCAGCAGATGATGAACTGATGATACTTTTTTTTTTCAGAAAATAGGATTTGACATTTTATGCAAATTGTCCCCTGAGAAGAAAAAGTGTCTCACCATTTTATCAAGAGCTAAGATTGTGGCTAAATCAGTGATCACCAGTCACAAAGCAGACGATACCGTATTTACCCTAAGTATTCAGACACCTCAACTCCTTACCACACTTGTTCTAAAATTTGAACAAGTACAAATTACTACCTGATGCTGTGTCTAAAAATTGCTGGATGAGTGGCAAACAGTGTAGACCCTAATGAAAAGCCACAGTCTGTGGCATCTCATCTGGGTCTACAGTTTTTCTCAGGCCTGTCTGTCTGAATACATATGGTAAATACGGTCTTCTGAGAAAATAAGATTTGGCATTGCATGTGAATCATCTGCTAGCAAATAATTTATATGAAATAGCAAATACAATATGAAATATCAGCCTTTTCTCTGAAGAAAACAAACTGTCGTAGTCAGAAGTGTCTCACTTGTTACATCCCAGTCTTGTTTTTCATTTCAAATATATGTTGTGAAAATTGAGTCTGGACTGTCCTCCACCCCCAACCCTCACTCCCCCCACCCCCAGCCCCCCACCCCACCTCTAACAAAAATGCATTGCAATGATTATACTCTTAACTACCACATCCGCCCTTATTACCACACATACCCCTATAAGGGCACAGTCAAGCAATTCCATAGTCTTCAGATTACAGCCAGTTTACTTTTTGTCTACTTCTTTACAAAAGCAATTTATGTTGTGGATATCCATTTGAATTGTACTGACTTAATTGTTGATGCAATTCAAATGAGTACCCATAACATATGCTTTTATAAAAAAAATCAGAAAAAAAAAATTGCATAAACATCATCAAATAAAACCTTTACTGATCTTTTTTTTTTAAATGTACCCTTAGTAGGTACATGTCATCATGAAAACACGCCTATATAAATTTGACCCCCTTCAACCCCACTTTTATGTAGTAAAACTGGGGTTTACAGGGGTATACATTATTTTTCTTATTGTGCTAAATAACTTAGATTGTGGTACTCATTAGAACCCCCTCGCCAAGGCGGTTCTAATGAGTACCCACAATCTATGTTTTGAGCAGAAATATGAAAAATATTGGGGGTTTTATCTGAAAATTTTTTAGTTTTTGGAGGTGAAATCTTCTATATATTTGAATAGGCATGTTTTCGTAATGTATATTTTACCGCAAGTTTTTCCAGTAATTTTGAATAACCTAAGCACACAGTGCTGTAATTAGGCTTTTCATTGTCACTGGGAATTCGGAAGGCACTGAGATACTTTACGCAGTGTGCTGAAAAGAAATTTCAGCAGACAACAGTTTGAAATATTTTTTCTTATTTTTCCCAGAAAACATGTTCTGACATTTCATGCAAAAATGAACTGTCAAATTCTGTTTTCTGGGAAAAATAAGAATGTATTGGAGACAATTTGTATGGAATGTCAAATCCTATTTTCTGGGAAAAATAAGAAAAAAATATCATCAATTTTTCATCTGCTAAATTAGGCCAGAGAGAGATAAAGGTTAACACAACAATAATATATAGAGTTTATTCATTCTCTTATTTTAAATATGGGATTTATAAACCGAGGGAGGTAAAAAAAATCCTTATAAGGGAGGCTTTTTTTTACCTCCTGAGGTTTATAAATCCCATATTTAAAATAGGAGAAATGAATAAACTGTATATTACATGCATTTCGCCGCAACAGAGTACACCATTTAAGAGGCTTTTGTGGCAAGTCTTGTCTGCCAGTTTGTTTACGCTGTCATTTCTATTATGGGTCGGCGTAGTAATACACTGACATTGACAGTTCGAAGCAGTGAATACTTGGGGGCCATTTTGAAAAAAACTAAACGAATCGTGAGGTTGAAAAGTGATAAAATATTCCCATTTAAATGGATATTTATGTGTTTCTGTGCTCAGATTTTGTTTGTTTGTGTTGAGGTTTTATGGCCCAGTCAACCCAATGGGGTCATGTCGAGCGCGGTCAGTTTACCTAACCACACGTTTACTGGGCAGGCTTAGTCCTCCAAGCGGTTAACCAGTATTGTGCACATTCTTTCGCCAGAAACTGACAACTGCCCTTCTTGAATCAGCGGAAGGGAGAGAATGACCGTAGAAAATATTTCATGATCAATCTCCACGAAAGAATGTTGCCGACCTCGGCGGGGGTCGAACCCGCGACCTCCTGGTCTCCAGTCGGACGCGCATCCAACTGCGCCACCGAGGCCGGATTCTGTGCTCAGATAGGATTAATTTCCATGCTTGTGACCTGATTCAACGAAAAAAGCATATGGATTTAAACATTTTCAGCCAGTAAGTAAGGATTTGAGAGGTTGGGGGTGGAGGACAGTCCTATGGGTCAAAATCTAAGCCGTTCATATGTTACAAAAAAAAGTAGTTCCGGTTGAAGAGATTTATTTCCCCGGCTAAGAGGAAATATCTCTTCCTAGAAAACAAGGAAAATACCAGTTTTATGTCTGGTAGAAATCATGGTATTTCTTGGTTATGCATGTAATATATTACATTATGTTCTCATGTGACAATTTTATGACATCACAAATTTGAATATCCCTACTTCTTGTGGTGAGTATAGGTGGAAACCCTGAAACATTTTTCTCAAGGAGTTATTTGCATAATGAAAATATAAGTTAACCCTTGTCATGTTGAATAAATTAAAATGCCATGTCCACTTCTGTCATTCAGCCAGTCAGTTTGCTTGATCAAGGCTGTTGATAAAAATTCACATACTGTATGACAAACAGCGCAGATCCAGATCAGTTGGCTACTTCACAGCTGGGTGTACATGTCCAATATTTCCATTTTGGGGTGGAATGTTTACAATCGAGCCATAGTATACAAAGGCCATTTAAACCTGTTTGTTTGTTTGTCATTACTGACAATGACCAATCCTAATCAACTGTGTGATGTGTTATTTGTGTGTTCTAAGATGGCTGATGAGACCAATGTTAGCTCTAAACTGCCTGTTGCAGATAGAACAAGAGAGGTCTGAGGAAGAAAGATCTATTGGTGATGCCTTAGCTCTGGCTTTCCGCTGCGCACATTTCTGCTCGGCTTCACTGATTCTTTTTGTTTCGTATTCATCAGCTCCCCTTCTTATGAGGCCTCGCCATTTTGCAATCTGTTCCCATGACTCTGTTGGTATGTTGAAGTCTTTATAAGGGAGGCTTTGAGGGTGTCCTTGTATCGCTTCTTCTGACCACCATGGGAGTGTTTTCCTATTTGTAGCTCTCCATAGAGGATTTTCTTTGGCAAATGTTCATCAGGCATTCTGGTAACAATTGGCCTGTCCATCTTAGCTGTGCCAATTTCAGAAGAGTATGTACACTCTGCATCTCTGCCCTTTTCAGAACTTCTGTGTCTGGAATCCTGTCTTGCCACTTGATCTTTAGAAGTTTTCTAAGACAGCTTGTATGGAAGTGGTTCAGTCTTTTGGAATGCCATTAGTAAACTGTCCAAGTTTCGCATGCGTATAATAGTATTGGCAGCACCACAGATCTGTATACTTTCAGCTTTGTGTCAAGTCTGATTCCACTTCGGTCCCAAACACTTCCACATAGTCGGCCAAATGCTGCAGTAGTTTTGGCAATCCTGGCATTGACTTCATCATCAATGTGCACAACTCTAGACAATGTGTTTCCAAGGTAGGTGAACTTGTCTACCACTTGCAATCGTTGACCTTTCACTGTGATGGTAGGCTCCTTGTAAGGCTTTCCAGGTGCTGGCTGATATACTACCTCAGTCTTTTTTATGCTGATTGTGAGATCATAGCTGTCACACGAATCGGATACTTGATCCACACCTTTTTGCATTTTCTCTTCTGTTGGAGCACCCTTTGCCATGTTATCAGCAAAGAGGAACTCATCTAGCACCTCTGTCTGCACCTTGGATTTAGCTTGCAACCTTCTTAGGTTGAAAAGTTTCCCATCACAGGGATACCTATTAAGTATACCATTGTCACCATCCTGGAAAGCATCTGTAAGCATGGCAGAAAACATCAAGCTGAACAGTGTTGAAGCTGGTACACAGCCTTGCTTAACTCCATTTGTCACAGGGAATGGATCAGAAAACTCAGTCATTTTGGACCTTTGCAAGCATACCATCGTGGAACTGCCGCACCATAGCTATGAATTTGGCAGGACAGCCAAACTTTGCCATAATTTTCCAAAGTGCCTCATGACTGACTGTGTCAAATGCTTTGGTAAGGTGGACAAAGGTCATGTAGAGGTCCACATTCCGTTCCTGGCATTTTTCTTGAAACTGTCTTGCTGTGAAGATCATGTCTATTGTTCCTCTGTCTTTCCTGAATCCACACTGGCTTTCTGGTAGACGCCCTGACCATTCCAGGTGTTCATTCAATTGGTTCACTAGGACCCTAGCAAGAATCTTCCCAGCAATTGACAATAAAGAGATGCTTCAATGATTGTCACAAACTTGAGGATTCCCTTTCCTTTTGAATAGGTGGATAATTGTTGCATCCTTGAATTCTTGAGGGATGGCTCTTTTCTCCACATAATGTTAAATAACTCGTCAGTTTCCCTGCAACTGGAGGACCTCCTACTTCGTAGATCTCTGCAGGTATTGCATCTGATCCTAGATCCTTGCCAGATGACAGGAGTTTTATTGCTTTCACTGTTTCAGAGACGGTTGGGAACTCATCAAGCAGCGGATAACATTCCACCTGTGGTAGTCTGTTGATAGCTTCATCATTGATAGATGATGGCTGATTAAGGACACATCAAAGTGTTCAGCCCATCTTTTCAAGATAGCTTCCTTGTCAGTCAGAAGACTAGTTCCATCTGCACTAAGGAGTGGGGTGGTTCCTGAGCTCTGGGGACCATATACTATCTTAAGTGCACCAAAGAACTTCTTCATATCCTTTCTGTCTGCAAAGGACTGGATTTCGTCAGCCATTTTGCTCAGCCAGGAGTCTTGCATGTCTCTGAGCCTACTCTGGACAGTCTTACATATGTTTGAATAGGCAGTCTTACCAGATACTGAGCTGGTATCACTGAGGTATGCCTTGTGTTTTTGGTGTTTCTCTTCAAGGAGTCCCTGGATTTCTTTGTCATTCTCAACAAACCAGTCTTGGTGTTTGCGAGATACTGGTCATTAAAGGGACATTGGCAACCAGTGTAGACCCAGCTCAGCCGCCGCAGAACCTGGCATCTGATCAGAGTCTACACTGTTAGTTTTATGTTCAGAAACTTCTACAAAACATAATAATAATAATAAACAACCAGACACCCTTTATATAGGAACTGGATCCATCCAAAGAGTTAAAGTAGAAGAGTCTACTCGGCAGAAATGGTTTAAGGAAGTTGTCCACGTGATTATCATTGACCAATGTAATCAAACCACGCATGAGACGAAATCCAGGTAACAGTTATTTATAGCCACACTATTCTTGACACTGTGACATTTGAGTGCAATATTGAAGAGGGTTATCTGTAAAATCTGGACTGGGACAATAGCAAACAGTGCAGAACCAGATCAGATGCTGCAGAACATGGCATCTGATCAGGGTCTACACAGTTTGCTCAAATTACAGGAAGTTTAGGGTTAATTAAACCCTTAAAATGCCAAGGAAACCTGTATCTGAAAATGTCGTCCGTTTATGTCATCTGCTGAATGTTCTTGCAAACTATTCAAATCTAATTTTGCAATACAGGCAAACAGTGTGGTACCCAGATCAGACTGCTCCTAAAGGAGCAGTCTGATCTGGGTCCACACTGTTTGCAGAAATGACTTTTAAATTCACAAGCAGATGACAAAGCAGATGACAAATTTAATTGTTGTGATTGGCGGTTTAAGGGTTAAGTCCCTGTTCAGGACCAATTTTTCCCAGCCTAAATGCAATCAGAGACAATCAACCCACCAGTGCTATCAGTACTTTGATTACTCTGTTCAGACAGACCAGACTGTGCAAACAGTGCATGTAGATCGAGATCAGATGCTGCAGAATGTGCTGTCTGATCAGGGGCTAGCTATACTGTTTGCCACTCATCCAGCAATTTTTAGGTAACTCGCAGGTAGTACAAATTCTAGGACAAAGATGGTAAAATATAAGAATATTCCATCTTTTTCCTGACTAGTACCTCCCTGGAAATTAAGAGTCATCTCAAGATTGTTCTGAGATGGCATTCATAAGAGAAATGTCAATAAAATGAGTCTTGCATTCTAAAATGATGGAATACACCTCCAAGAGAGATTACTCTGACCAGAAAGTATTTGCTTCCCTTCTCAAAGAAAAGCAATTATGACTCTTTCCTCCCTGTCACCAGGAACAAATTCTTTCCTTTAAGAGTAGCTTCTCTTTGGTGATTTTGAGTAAAACTCTGTTGTAGTACACTGAGGTACAGTGAACCCTCCTTTATAAGATGGGTTTCAGATATGACAGTTTAACCCTAGTCCTGCTGAACCTGGATATGTCCTGCCTTTGCAAATAGTGTAGATCCAGATCAGTAGGCTTCTGAAGAAGCCAACTGATCTGGCTCTACACTGTTTGCCATTAAGTATATGAATATTTATCAACAATCTGGATCAAGTAATCTGATTGGCTGAAAATTAGAAATGGGCGTGGCATCTTAATTTATTCAGTAGGACAAGGGTTAAAGGTGGACCTCAAAAGTATTGTATGATTTATGATTTGTATCCAAACAAAAATGTATAGATTATATAGAAAAATGACCATTTATGGTCATTTTTCTATATAATCTATATATTTTTGTTTGGACATAATATGGTTGTTTAGTTGACATGGTTTGTTCTTTGGATCTCAACAACAGTCTTTAAACAGGATGTGATGCTTGGATCTGCTTTCTGAATTAATGTTCAAGGTCAAATCGTAACTAGTTTCTTGAGATCAGGTACATATGATGGTGACAACAAATGCCCAGACATAAGCTTTCAAGCTATTACTGACAACACATTAACTATTACTTGTGATAATTTAGCTACAGACAGCTTTATTAGGCAATTTGTTTTGACATTAGGTGTCCTGAGAATCTATTAAAATCCAGTTCGTATCCTTTTTAAGATTCCTTACAACAAAAAATCCTTATGGAATTATCAGCTAGACTGCATGTTTCATGCTTAGCATGCTGGGTAAAAATTTCAGCAGACAATATTAAACAAGAGGCCCACGGGCCACGGTTCGCTCACCTGAGTGACATAGCCACTGCAGACATGCAGATGTTATGCAACAGTTTTTCCAATCCTATCATCGCAACTAATGAAAATATCATCATTTGAGCAGTTCTTAGTTTTGAAGAAGAATATATGGGCCTGACAGTCAATGGAGCATGATCAATTGAATAAACTATCAATCACATTTCAACAGAAGGATCAATGCGAAATTTGGTGGAAATTGGCTAAGTGGTTTCTGAAGAATCATGATTTTATACATGTAAACAGCACAGTGGCAGGGAAATATTATAAATATAAACCAGATGATGGCCATCTTAGATTTCCAATCAGAACAATTTTAACTACTGCCCAGCAAACATGTATATATGGGACCCATATGGGCAGAATCTGGGCATTTATCCCATTCGGGTCCTGCATGGGCCCCATATAGGCTTTTTTGCCCATATAAGACCCTTATAGGTCCCATATTGGTAAACTTTGACCAGATTCGACCATATAAGACCCTTATAGGACCCATATTGGTAAAATCTGATAACTATAAAAATACATTCTAATATATGGGACCCCCGAGATAAAATTGAAATAATCCTGGAAAAGTGATATTTTCTAGATACATAATTGGGGCCCAAATGGCTCCCATGTGATACAGATATTGGACCTCTATGGTTCCAATGTTGACCTCCCATTACTGTATGGGACCCATATGGGTTCAATATGGGTATTAAGGGGAACAACTTTACCACTATTTAAACATAATATCAAAAAATAGTAAATTTCCTGATATAAATGCAAATGATAATGATAATAATAAAATAAAAATAATAGTTTGTTCATTACAAAATGAAAGTATCTATTAAATTTATCTTAACTATTTTTCCGACATGGACGTCGATTCATGGTCATATTTTTATTTTAACTCGTATGTCCCTCTTATTTTTAAAATTGAGAGGTATATATAAATACGCATGATGCCAACATTTCCAACCACTAAAAAAGACGCGTATATCTTTAAGGCAATAACTTGCACATGTACATAGGAATCTATCGGTTGGGACCTTACCAGTCCATCAAATGGGCTGGGACTGGGGACTTATAATCATTTGTGTAAAAATGTGTAAAAATTGTTTTTCTGGAAGATAAATGTGGGTTGATTTTTCCCATACTGGACCCATATAGTTCCCACATGGCTTTGCCCATGTGGGTCCAACATGGAACCCTGTTGCAAATCCCTCATGAGTCCCTTATGGGTTGACCATGTAGGACCCATATAAATACCCATTTAATTAGGGCCAATGTGGGTCCTATATTTTTTGCTTGCTGGGTGTTGATCTACAAGTCACTTCGATACTTTCAATATAAAAAAAAGGTCTAATGTCAACATAGAACCATCATTTGAGCAATTTTGGTAGATCTGTCCCCCGTAATTTGTGCAAAGATTAGGACCCAGGGCTTATTTGGTTATGGAGAAGAAGATTTTTAAAGGTTTTTACCATATATACGCATGGCAGCCATTTTGATCAATGGACCATACCCATTTTAGCAATCTTTCATTCACCTGCCCACGAAGGCTCCGCATGAAATTTGAGCAACACTGGCCCGGAGGCTTCAGAGGAAAAGCCATTTGAAATTATCAACATTTTTTCCATACAAATGTATGGGGCCCATACAAATGCATACAGAAGCAAACTTACCTCGCCGTAAAAAGGTTAAATGTCAATGTATGACAATTATTTTAGCAACTTTGGTAGACCGCCTGTTCCAGATGACATATGCAAAGATTCAGCCACAAGCCATCCTCGGTTTTGGAGAAAAAGATTTTTAAATGTTTTTTCCCATGAAAATGCATAAGGAAGCAAACTTGACCTTGCCGTAAAAAAGGTCAAATGTCAATGTATGACCATTATTTTAGCAACTTTGGTAGACCCCCTGTCCCTGATGATTTATGCAAACATTCAGCCCCAAAGCATCCTCGGTTCTAGATAAGAAGATTTATAAAGGTTTTTACCATATATGGGCATGGCGCCCATCTTGGTCAATGAACCATGACCATTTTAGCAATCTTTTGTTCCCCCTACCTAAGGAGGCTCCATATGAAATTTGAGCAAAATTGGCCCAGAGAAGAAGTTGTTTGAAATTCTGAACATTTTTCCCATACAAATGCATAAGGAAGCAAAATTGACCTTAACGTAAAAAGTTCAAATGTCAAAGTACGACCATTATATTAGCAATTTTGGTAGCCCTCCTGTTCCCAAAGATATATGCAAAGATTCAGCCAAAAGGCATGCTCGGTTTTGGAGAAGATTTTTAAAGGTTTTTCCCATACAAATACATAGGGAAGCAAACAACCTTGCCGTAAAAAGGTCACACGTCAGCGTACGACAATTCTTTTAGCAATGTTGGTAGACCTCCCGTCCCCGATGATTCCTGCAAAGGTTCAGCCCCAAGGCATTCTCGGTTCTGGAGGAGAAGCTTTTAAAGGTTTTTACCATATATGGGCATGGCGGCCACCTTGGTCAACGGACCGTGACCATTTTAGCAACTTATCGTTCCCCCATCCTAAGGAGGCTCCATATGAAATTTGAGCAAAATTGGCCCAGCGGCTTCAGAGGAGAAGTTGTTTGAAATTCTGAACATTTTTCCCATACAAATGCATAAGGAAGCAAAATTGACCTTACCGTAAAAAGGTCAAATGTCAATGTACAACCATTATTTTAGCAATTTTGGTAGCTCTCCTGTTCCTGAAGATATATGCAAAGATTCAGCCATAAGGCATGCTCGGTTTTGGAGAAGAAGATTTTTAAAGGTTTTTCCCATTCAAACGCATAGGGAAGCAAACTTGACCTTGCCGTAAAAAGGTCAAACGTCACTGTACGACAATTCTTTTAGCAATTTTGGTAGACCTCCCGTCCCCTATGATTCCTGCAAAGGTTCAGCCCCAAGGCATTCTCGCTTCTGGAGGAGAAGATTTTTAACCATATATGGGTGTGGCGGCCATCTTGGTCAACGGACTCCAACCATTTTAGCAATTTTTCGTTCCCCCACCCTAAGGAGGCTCCATATGAAATTTGAGCAAAATTGGCTCAGCGGTTTCAGAGGAGAAGTCGTTTGAAAATGTTAACGGATGGACGCACGGACGGACGCATGGATGGACGACGGACGAAAAGTGATCACAATAGCTCATCCTGAGCAGAGCTCAGGTGAGCTAAAAAAGACCACCTTTTTTTTTTCAAAAATTAGGGCTAGACATTTCATGCAAATTGTCTCCTAAGCAACTTGCATGAAATGTCAAATATTACTTTCTATGAAAAATAAGAAAACATCATCAAATTGCCATCTGCCGAATTGTTGTCTGCCGGTAAAGTTTAAAGTACTATAGTGAAAGAATGCATCTCAAAGGGCTATTACTCTGACCAGTAACTATTTGCCTTTCTTCATGAAAAGGGCTGTTAAGTAGCAATGGTTAAATGTATCCTTTCTGCTGGAGTGGTCTCCTTTTGAAAAGGGAGAGTAAATCTTTCTCCTTAGAGTGCTTTCTCTTTGATATGAGTAAATCCACCTTAGATGCTATATTTAACATTTCATTATCATATAAATAGGAAAATGTATTCTAAAAATTTATGGATAAATGGCAAACAGTGTGAACCTGGATCAGACAGCACATTCTATGGTGACTAATCTGGTTCCACACTATTTGCTCAGGTCTGTCCATCCAACTACTTAAGGTAAATACAATCTCTTTTAATTGCCTCCCTTTCCAAATTGTCCCGTCCTTACATTAAGAAAGTCAGAATATTAGCTTTAAGTACTGAGTAAAATTGTAGCAGGTAATATTCTTTTTTTTTATTTTATTATTTTTCAGAGAAAATAAGATATAGCATTTCATGTGAATTTTCTGCCAGTCTTATTTTCTTTGAAAAATACAAAATACAAAAAAAAAAAAAAAAGTATCAAAATGTTTGTCAGGTTATTACTGTATACATTGACTGACTATACCCAGTTGTATCAAACCTTTTCGCTCAAATAGTGATACTGAAATGCAATATTTACAAATGAAGGAAATGCTACCCAACAACATAACCATTCTAGACTAGAAAAAATGTCACCTCGTCCCCAGGTGACCAGGATTACACAGAGAAAGTCTGAATTACTTCCAGATTAGTGGTTGGTGACAGAAATATTGATATTTTTTTCATGTTTTTCTGTGTCCAAAAATTTATTAGATTGCTTCTGGTAAAGAAAAAAAGAAAAGAAAAAAAAAACTATTGGGATTCTGGTATTATCACATAATATATAATTCTTAACCCTTAACACTTAGCACTCTGGGTAAAATTTTCAACAGACGACATATTGAAATATTTCTTATTTTCCCTATAAAACAGGTTGTGACATTTCATGCAAAATGTCTCCAATGGAGACAATTTGCATGTCAAATTGTCTCAAATTGTCTGGTGAAAATTTGCATGTCATGTCACATGTTTTCTGGGAAAAATAAGATTGGAGACAATTTGCACAAAACATCACAACCTGTTTTCCGGAGAAAATAAGAAAAATATTGATTTGTCGTCTGCTGAATGGGCCCAGAGAGTGGTAAAGGTTAAAGTCCAAATCACAAGTACAGTTTACAATATCTTGTTTTTTTCTTTATTTGTATTTTTCAGAGAAAATAAGGCTTGACAGGCAGACAATTCAGATGAAATGCTAAGTCTTATTTTCTCTGAAGAATGATAAAGAATAAAGCAGCGAGTGCATATTCAAATTTGTAACATGACAGTTGTTTCTGTTTTTCAGAGAAATAATTAAAAAGGCTTGATGTTTTCATCCAAATCATCTGCCTGGCAGACAGTTCACATGAAATGCCAAGCCTTTATAATTTTCTCTGACAAATAAATGAAAATATTTTACAATGTTGTCTGCTTCCATTGTGAATGGCCCTTAAAGGGATTATAGAGAGGAACAAATAACAAACAACACTAGAACCCTCCCCCCCCCCCCCCCCCGCCCCCCTTAGAATGGTCTGTAGTAAAAACTACTGGGGTGTACGGTGCACACTTAAGAGAGGTGGTAAGGTGGAAGGGGTCTTAAATTTATTTAAATTCTGTGTTCAAACTAGGCCTATAAATATACTTCTTAACCCTTCTCTTGGTGAACACGACATGCCCTTTCTTAGCAAACAGTGTAGATCCAGATCAGTTGGCTTCTGAAGAAGCCAACTGATCTGAATCTGCACTATTTGTCATTAAATATGTGAATTTCTATCAAAAACTTGGACCAAGTAATCTGATTGGCTAAAAGTGGGTATGGCATCTTAATTTATTCAGCATGACAAGGGTTAAACAAGCTAGCATACAAACAATGTTAACACATGTACCCAACTTGTTTGGACGGATGAAACACCAAAAAGATTAATGTCACAAATGATGTCAAATTCTGGACCAAACAAATATGTATGCATAGATGAAATTGTGCTGTATCCAGTCCAACAAATAGCGAAAGTTACCATTCTTGAATATGTAGCAGGGGCGGACCCAGGATGATTTCTGAGGGGGGTTCGTTTTGATCAAATTACAATAGTACAATCGACTCTTGTTATCTCAAATTCCAAGGGACTCTCTGAAACACTTCGAGATATCCGTACCTCGACATATCAGATTTTCAGAATTGAGGAAAAATAATTCAAACAACCACATTTAACAAATATGTATGTAATTGGACTCTTGACGTTAGAGATATATTGAAAATATTGTGGAAAAGAGGAGAAATTGCTCCTTACGAGCAATTTCTCCACTTTTCCACAATATTTTTTACTTGTTGTTAGATTTTCATGTTTAGGCAGGGACAAGATTTTCACTTCGAGATAAGGGGTTATTCGAGATAAGCGAGTTCGAGATAACGAGGGGTCTGACCAGAGTTGTGGAAAAGACACAGTAAGTGGTGGGGGGGGGGGGGGGGTGAGGGTCTGACCAGAGTTGTTGATAAGTTTTAAATTTTGAGCTGTCACTAGCCAGAAATTTAAAACTTAACAATTAATTTATGGCAATAATCATTATGACCAATCTCACAGAATCTGATGGCATATGGAGACTGACCACAATGTACATGGATCGTGTATTCAATCAAGAGTATCAAATTTCATTTAATGAATTATTTCAACACAGGAGATAAGCAAATAAGGCAGAGCTGTCAATCTTAACCCTTAAAATGCTAAATAAATTAAGATGCCACACCCACTTCTAACTTTCAGCCAATCAGATTACTTGATCGAGGTTGTTGATAGAAATTCACACACTTAAAGACAAACAGTGCAGATCTAGATCAGTTGGCTTCCAGAAGCCAACTGATTTGGATCGATACAAACCGTTTGCAAAGGCAGTGTATATGCTGGCTCAGTAGGACAAGGGTTAACCCTTAAAATGCTAATCACAGCTGCAGCAGAAGACATTCTGATTTTCCTTTTCGTATTCTTCACATTATGAATACAGGTCTATTCAAATATACTGAAAATTTTACCACCCAAAAATGAAAGCTTTCAGACAAAAATTCTGATAATTTTCATACTTCTGCTCAAAACATAGATTGTGGATACTCGTAAGAACCGCCTTGGCGAGGCGGTTCTAACGAGTACCCAGAATCTATGTTTTTGAGCAGAAATAAGAAATATAATGTATACCCCTGTGAACCCGAGTTTTACAATATAAAAGTGGGGTTTATGGGGGTCAAAATTATATAGACATGTTTTTGTGATGAGAGAAATTAAGGCATTATATTTAATGTGATTTGCCTGCCTGCCTGCCCAGAGGCACTGTGCCCAGAGGCTAGTGAAAGGTAAGGTACCTTGTTGCAATGTTTAATGCTTAGTAATAGCATGTTGAGTGCATTAGGCCAAAAAAAAAAGTTGTTAGATTCTCAGACACTTTTTTTCAAAAAACAGATACGTGCGGGCGGCTTTTTATTTTTACTTTTATTTGCCAGTTGGGTACATTCTTGGACATTTGGGTTTGTTCGGCTAAACAGAATGGCGACCGGAAGTATCTAAAATCTATCTATCTGCAATTTAAAGTCTCAAACAACATAAACAGATCGTAATTTACCGATTTTCTTTGCAAGTAAGTAAGAATGCCATTGTGGTCTAGATTGCAATTTGGTTAGAAATTATTCTCAGATAAGCGAGTAAAATCCAGTGTCACATATTTTCGTGGGTTGGAAAAAACTTACCACTGAAATAAATCATATATGCGGGATCTTTTGGACAGATGTAGCGGTGTCTGAGAATCTAATACTTTTGAGATACAGTTTTTCTTTGATTCTTGTCAAGTATTCAATATTTATTTGTTTATTTTACCAATTTGGACAGTATTTATATTAGCTGATTTTAATTCTGAAAGTTATGCTAAAATAGTTTACCATTTTCTATGTTTGCTTCATTTGTATTATTCAGAAATCTTCCTTTTCATTTTGTTGTTTTTACTAATAGGGCACTCTCCAGGTTAGAATTAAGAGGACTTGATACACCTGATAGATTTTCTCCCATTTCACAAGGGAGACGACTTTTGTGACTTCCTGTTTGCTTTCTTGCATATCAAAGCCATTCTGAAAAATGGCCAACTGTAAAAGGAAATGATTTGCTTCTGAGGGGAGTAAATCTTTTCTTTTAGAGCAGACCTCATTTGGAGAAGGGAACAAAATCAAGTTAGACAGAGCTACGTCCCTTGAAACAATATCAGTTCCCCTTTAATAAATACCATTCTTTGTTGTTATAGTGTTATATAATTATCCCCCCTTGTTTAGTATAGCATTAGATAAATTATCCCCCTTGATAGTATAGCATTGCATAATTTATTCCCCTTATTGACACAGCACAAATGTAAACATAATTCAACAGAAAAACATGCAGTTAAGTTGATCAACCTTTACCACTCCCTGGGCAAATGCAGCAGACGACAAACTGATGTTTTCCTTATTTACTCAGAAAACAGGCTCATGACATTTCATGCTAATTGTCTCCTTAGGAAAAAAAAAATAGCAGACACACTTTTCACCAGTCCTTTCATGAATAATAATGTAACATTTTAGCAACACCATTCATGCATCTTAGCGATAAGGTTGAGCAAATTTCTACAGTTGACTCTCGTTACCTCAATGACCAAGGGACACTGAAATACTTCAAGATATCCATACCTCGACATATCAGATTTGCAGAATTGAGGAAAAATAAATCGAACAACCACATTTCATAAATGAATATGTAGTTTGACTCCTGAAGTTAGAGGTATATCAAAAATATTATGGTAAAGAGAAGAAATTAAGAGCAATTTCTCCTCAGTTTTTTTCTCCTTCCCTTATGCCTCCTGTGGCTGTTAGATTAGAGTTCTGTTCTGTTTTGTGAAGCAAAACTTTAAGTCAAAAGTCAAATAAGCAGTTGTTATGTGGCAGACAGGTTAATATAAAATTATTTCAAAGCATTACATATGTGGAAGTGTGATGTGGAAAAATCTCTCCAGCTAGCCTGAAAAATTCACTGACCACATCATAATAAAGGTTTATTTTCTAAAAGAGATTGACACAACATATCTCAGGATTATACACAGATCATCAAACTTGGTCTATAGCTTTGAGATTATATTTATAATGCTTTTCAAACAAGCTGTCCACTGGCAATCAACTGTACTGTTTTTACCAATAAATTTATAGCAGACAACATTCATTTTTTTTTTTTCAGAGAAAACAAGTCTTGACATTTCATGTGAATTATCTGCCAAGCAGATGATTCACATGAAATGTCAAGACTTGTTTTCTCTGCAAAATAAAAAAAAAAAAAAAAAAAAATGTCATCTGCTGCAGTTGTGATTGGCGCTTTAAGGGTTAACCATTATAATACTATACTCTCTGGGCTATTCAGCAGATGACAAACTGATATTTTTCTTATTTGTCCCAGAAAACAGGATCCGACATTTTATACAAATTGCCTCAAATTGCATTAAATCTGATACCTGTTTTATGGGAAAAATATGTAAGAATATTTCAAACTGTCTGCTGAAAATTTTACCCAGCATGCTAAGCATGAAAACGAACAAGTCTTATTTCATTTTTAAAATGGCTGGATGAATGGCAAACAGCTAGACCAAGATCAGATGCTGCATTATCTGATCTTGGTCTACACTATTTACTCTTGCCGGTCTGTTCGAATTTTTTGTGTAATAAATAAGATATAAAAACAAAATGGACAGTAAGTACAAACTCGGAGTCTATTGTAAATACTCTGAATGTTTGTGGACACATTAATCACCCGCCGATATTCCTAAACTTTGATAAGTTGTTCCAACTCTCAGTTTATGTATCAGAAAAGGTTGAACATACAGGCAAGTAATCTAGACCCTAACAAGAAATGTCATTAAGCAGTGCTTATCAGATACCCCTGCTCAGAAACCAAAATGTAATGGACAGATGGATGGACCTATAGACGGACAACATGAAAACAGTATACCTGGCCCCACAAACACAGTTTGGGGTGGTATAATCTGACTCAACAGTGTCAAGACCAGTGAGCACCAGTCTGATCTGGCCCCAAGATTATAAAACTTTTTTCATGCTCAACTCAGCTGAGCATCAAATTTTCTCTGCTTATAAATATGAAAATGCCAACAATACTTGGCATTTTCATATTTATTAGCAGAGATATTTTCATGCTCAGCTATGTTTAGCATGAAAGAATTTGCAATTGTTAGTAATCTGAGATTTAACGTTAGCTGGCAAAATTTCATGCTCAGCTGAGTTGAGCATGAAAAAAGTTTTATAACCTCAGGGCCAGGTCTGCACTACTGGCTACGGTAAACCTGCCTGTGTTTTTAGGGATAATTACTGTATATTATTGAAGGATAACATTTTTCTTTTATAATATTAATTTATTAAACAAAAAAAAAGCAGTCATTATGAAAGCAGTAATTTGCGAACCAAGATTACATAAACTTCATAATGTCATTTGGATTTGTTTCCCCTGAAAGCGTATCCATTTTTCTTAACAATAAACCCTAAATGACTGAAAGAAAGTTAACCCTTAAAGCGCCAGTCACAACTATTGTCGTCTGCTTTGTCATCTGCTTGTGATTTTAAAAGTCACTTTTGCAAACAGTGTGGACCCAGATCAGACTGCTCCTTTAGGAGCAGTCTGATCAGGGTCCACACTGTTTGCCTGTATGCAAAAATAGGTTTGAAAAGTCTGCAAGAATATTCAGCAGACGACATAAACAGACAACATTTTCAGATGCAGTTTTTCTTGGCGCTTTAAGGGTTAATGAAAAGTCCAAGCCAACAACAAGCATTCCCTATATCAACTGCTGTGGCTTGCAAAACATAGTTGCAGAAAGAAAATATGAGTTTTGGATAAACTTTTCAAATACTGCATTTTCTAGGATTTCCTTATACTCAACGCCATTGAAAATGCGTCATCTATTTTAGATATGCATATTTCATACCCCCTGGAGACCCTTGGTTGGTGTCACCGAATGCATTTTATCATAAGGGATAACAATATATATGGGTGGGGTTCTAAAGAGTTCCTGAGATATTAATTATATGAACTGGAGGGGGTGGGGCATACCCCTAGGGGCACCCATGGTCGGTGTCACATGAACTATATATAGCTAAACTAGATGATTTTGTTTGTGTTGAGGTTTTACGGCCCAGTCAACCCAATGGGGTCATGTCCAGCGCGGTCAGTTTACCTAACCACACGTTTACTGGGCAGGCTTAGCGGTTAACCAGTATTGTGCACATTCTTTTGCCAGAAACTGACAACTGCCCTTCTTGAATCAGCGGAAGGGAGAGAATGACCGTAGAAAATATTTCATGATCAATCTCCACGAAAGAATGTTGCCAAACTCGGTGGGGTTGAACCCGCGACCTCTTGGTCTCCAGTCGGATGGCGCATCCAACTGAGCCACAGAGGCCAGCTAAACTAGATGATGCCTTTTCAATAGCGTTAAGTATATATATTCAAAGAGCAAGGTGTATTTTTTTTTTTTCACAGAGAAATTCCCATATCATTAAGGACCTATGGCTAGCATGTGGTTGATTTGTTCTTCACATATGCCCTTTTTTTCTTGGCCGATATGATGATTGACACTAATATTATTTCTTCATTCTCCAGGCAAAAATACTAAGGAGAATTGTAACCTCTCTATTTTTTTGTGTGGAAAAAGTAAGTAAAATAAAGTATGGATAGGCCTCTATGCCCTTTGAGCACTCTCTGGACAATTTCTGCAGATTAAAAAAAAAAAAAAAATGCTAAAAGGTATGGAATATCATACAAACTGGTTCCTTAGGCAACAATTTGTATGAGGCATTAAACACAACTTTCTGGGTAAAATAAGAAAATTATTTAAAAATGACTGTTGAAAACTTTACTACTAAGCAAGCTTTGTGTTACTTCCTATTTTGTATTTTCTTTTTTGGTGATCGCTGTTGACAGCCGGCTGTCACCAGCGAAAGTTCGCTAGAGACAGCCGGCTTTCTCCAGAGAACTTTTGCTGTTGACAGCCAGGCTAATCAATATGGATGGTATACTGACAAAAAATAAATATTTAAGTAATTTACTGATTTTTATTTTATTGATACATTTAAGAATAAATACTTATATGTTTTTGAATATTATACACCAATTTTATCATTTTTAAATATTTGTATTTGTTCATGTGTATATTCATTTTCTTTTTGTGTCATTTTCTGTCACTCATTTTAAGCAAGAATTCAAGAAAACAATATTAAATTTTGCCACAAACGGTAGTGGTGGGTCTAATCATACTGTTGATATCTCATCTATTCTGAGTTTGACTACAAGACAAAGTGCCCAGTGGGGGCACATTCATCCCCAACCAGTGCTACCACCTCTTTTTAAAAAGCACAAAGTATGTAGCGTTAATTCTGGAGACGGCGGTTATATGCAATATTAATACAACATTGAAAGAATTAAGTCATACATTACGTGAAGCCCATGACCTTGACCTTGAAGATAAGGTATGGGTGCAGGGATCATGCTAAATAAAACTTTAGATCAATAAATATTACCATAACAAATACCAGTGAAATCAATCAGTCTTTATAATTTAAGCAAAAACTTAGACATTTGTATTAAAATAAGTCTTGATCTCAAAGCCATGCCCCAGCTTGGGGATGGGGCTGAGAAAAACTTTAAACCTGTGTATACCATCATGCCAAATATTAATGAAATCAATCGAAGGGTTTTGATAATATAGCTAAATATAAATGAAACTAGAAAAGGTTTTTTAGAAAAAAAACAACAAATGTCCCCCCCCCCCCCCACCCACCCCCCACCCCCAATCCTGCGAGAGTTGTCATTCTTGTATGCAACACGTCAATTCATCCTGTTCTACATTTGTACCAAGCATCATCAAAATTTTCTGTAGGGTACTGGTGTTACAGAGCAGAGACAAGAAATCAAATTCAAACACAAGAAGGGGAGATAACTGCAAAAGTAAAAAAAAAGCCAAAGTTGTCATTCTTGTATGCTACATGTCGTCTAGTCCTGTTCTTCCATTACTACCAAGTATCATCAAAATATTCCAAAGAGTGTTCGACTTACATAGCGGACACTAAATCAATGCATAATCAGTGTCAAATATAACAAAGGGAGATAACAGCAAAAGTAAGGAAGGCAGAGTTGTCATTCTTGTAAGGAACATGTCGTCTTGTCCTATTCTACAGTTGTAAAAGGTACCATCAAAATATTCTGAAGGGTATTCCAGTTACAGAGCAGACGAGAAATCTATTTCAAACAAACAAAAGGAGACAACTCCAAAAGTAAGAAATTCAGAGTTGTCATTCTTGTACGCTACACGTCGTCTCGTCCTGTTCTACATTTCTACCAAGTATCATAAAAATATTCCAAAGGGTCTTTGACTTACAGAGCAAACATGAAATCAGTGGATAATCACTGTCAGATATAACAAAGGGAGATAACTCTAAAAGTAAGAAAAGCAGAGTTGTCATTCTCATATGCGACATGTCATCTGGTCCTGTTCTACATTTCTACCAAGTATCATAAAAATATTCCAAAGGGTCTTTGACTTACAGAGCGGACACAAAATCAATGGACTCTGTCAAATATAACAAAGGATGATAATGCCAAAAGTAAGAAAGTTGTCATTCTTGTACGCGACATGTTGTCTGCTCCTGATCTACATTTCTGCCAAGTACCATCGAAATATTCCAAAGGGTATTCCAATTACAGAGCAGACGAGAAATCTGTCAAACAAAACAAAGGGAGATAACTCCAAAAGTAAGAAAGCCAGAGTTATCAATCTTGTGCTCAACACATCATCTGGTCATGTTCTACATTTCTACCATATATCATAAAAAATATTCCAAAGGATCATGACTTACAGAGCGGACACAATATCAATGGATTATCAGTCAAATATAACAAAGGGAGATAACGCCTAAAGTAAGAAAGGCATTCTTGTATGCAACACATCATCTGGTCCTGTTCTACATTTCTGCCAAGTACCATCAAAATATTCCAAAGGGTCTTTAACTTACAAAGCAGACACAAAATCAATGGATTACCTCTGTCAAATATAACAAAGGAAGACAAGAGGACCATGATGGTCCTATATCGCTCACCTGACCAAACAGATTTGCATATTTACTGTTGAAGTTTCAGCCAAGTTCATTGCTCTAGGATTTTTGTATAAACTTTATAGCACTAACCACCCCCACCCCCCTCCACCACACCCCCGGCCATGTTTTTTTAAAAATCTTGACAACTTGAACTGAATCGTAAAAGAGGGTCACCAAAGGAACATTTCTGCCAAGTTATACTGAAATTAGCCCAGTGGTTTAAAAAGTTTTATATAGCTATAAAGCCCTAGGCCCTAACGGCCATGTTTTTTGACGAATCATGACAGCTTGAACAAACTTGGTAGAGGGTCACCAAAGGAACATTCCTGCCAAGTTATATTGAAATCTGTTCAGTGGTTTCTGACAAGAAGATTTTTAAAGTTTTCTATTTAGATATATAGGGAAAACAAGAAGATTTTTTTTCAAGTTTTCTATATAGATATATAGGGAAAATAAGCCCCACCCCCTTGCAGCCATATTTTTTGACCAATCATGATGGCTTGAACAACCTTGGAAGAGGGTGACCAAAGACACATTCCTTCCAAGTTATATTGAAATCGGTCCATTGGTTTCTGCCAAGAAGATTTTTAAAGTTTTCTATATAGAGACATATATAGGGAAAATAAGCCCTGCCCCCTGACGGCCATGTTTTTTGACAAATCCAAACGGCTTGAACAATCTTGGTAGAGGATCACCAAAAAAACATTTCTGCAAAATTTTATGGAAATCGGTCCAGTGGTTTGGGACAAGATGATTTTTACATTTTTCTATATATAGGGAAAATAAGCCCTGCCCCCTGGCGGCCATGTTTTTTGACAAATCCAAATGACTCGAACAATCTTGGTAGAGGATCATTAAAGGAACATTTCTACAAAATTATATGGAAATCGGTCCAGTGGTTCTGACAAGAAGATTTTTAAAGTTTTCTATATAGATATATAGGGAAAATAAGCCCCACCCCCTGGCAGCCATGTTTTTTGACGAATCCAAATGGCTTGAACAATCTTGGTAGAGGATCACCAAAAGAACATTTCTGCAAAATTATATGGAAATCAGTCCTGCGGTTTCTGACAAGAAGATTTTTAAAGTTTTCTATATAGGTATATAGGGAAAATAAGCCCCGCCCCCTAGCGGCCATGTTTTTTGAAGAATCCAAACGGCTTGGACAATCTTTTCTATATAGATATATAGGGAATATAAGCCCTGCCCACTGGTGGCCATGTTTTTTGACAAATCCAAATGGCTTGAACAATCTTGGTAGAGGATCACTAAAGGAACATTTCTGCAAAATTATATGGAAATCGGTCCAGTGGTTTCGGACAAGAAGATTTTTACATTTTTCAATATAGATATATAGGGAAAATAAGCCCAGCCCCCTGGTGGCCATGTTTTTTGACTAATCGAAATGGCTCGAACAATCTTGGTAGAGATTTTTAAAGTTTTCTATATAGATATATAGGGAAATTAAGCCCCGCCCCCTGGCGGCCATGTTTTTTGACGAATCCAAATGGCTTGAACAATCTTGGTAGAGGATCACTAAAGGAACATTTTTGCAAAATTATATTGAAATCGGTCCAGTGGTTTCGGACAAGAAGATTTTTAAAGTTTTCTATATAGATACATAGGGAAAATAAGCCCCGCCCCCTGGCGGTCATGTTTTTTGACGAATCCAAATGGCCTGAACAATCTTGGTAGAGGATCACCAACGGAACATTTCTGCAAAATTATATGGAAATCAGTCCTGCGGTTTCTGACAAGAAGATTTTTAAAGTTTTCTATATAGATATATAGGGAAAATAAGCCCCACCCCCTAGCAGCCATGTTTTTTGAAGAATCCAAACAGCTTGGACAATCTTGGTAGAGGATCACCAAAGGAACATTTCTGCAAAATTACATTGAAATCGGTCCAGTGGTTTCTAACAAGAAGAATTTTAAAGATTTCTATATAGATACATAGGGAAAATAAGCCCCGCCCCCTGGTGGCCATGTTTTTTGACAAATCCAAATGGCTTGAACAATCTTGGTAGAGGATCACCAAAGGAACATTTCTGCAAAATTACATTGAAATCGGTCCAGTGGTTTCTGACAAGAAGATTTTTAAAGTTTTCTATATAGACACATAGGGAAAATAAGCCCCGCCCCCTGGCGGCCATGTTTTTGACGAATCCAAATGGCTTGAACAATCTTGGTAGAGGATCACCAAAGGAACATTTCTGCAAAATTATATTGAAATCGGTCCAGTGGTTTCCGACAAGAAGATTTTTTAAGTTTTTAGTTAAAAAATCTATTTTTAGCTCCTGTGACCTAGATATGCAATGGACCGGAACCATTTGAACAACTTTGAAAGAGGACCAACCAAGGATCATTCCTGTGAAGTTTGGTCAAAATCCAATCAGTGGTTTAGGAGGAGATGCTGTTTAAAGATTGTGGACGGATGGACATACAGACAACGACGACGACGACGGATGGTGAGTGATCACAAAAGCTTCAGCTTTCAGCTCAGGTGAGCTAATAATGCCAAAAGTAAGGAAGGTAGAGTTGTCATTCTTGTACGCACCATGTCGTCTGCTCCTGATCTACATTTCTGCCAAGTACCATCGAAATATTCCAAAGGGTATTCCAGTTACAGAGCAGACAAGAAACCTATTTCAAACAAAACAAAGGGAGATAACTCTAAACATAAGGAAGCCAGAGTTGTCATTCTTGTGCACAACACATCATCTGGTCATGTTCTACATTTCTACAAAGTATCATAAGAATATTCCAAAGGATTGCGGACACAATATCAATGGATTATCAGTCAAATATAACAAAGGGAGATAATGCCAAAAGTAAGAAAGGCAGAGTTGTCATTCTTGTATGCAACACATCATCTGGTCCTGTTCTACATTTCTGCCAAGTACCATCAAAATATTCCAAAGGTATTTGAGTTACAGAGCGGACACAAAGGATGATAACTCCAAAAGTAAGAAAGGCAGAGTTGTCATTCTTGCTGGATGAGTGGCAAAAAGTGTAGACCCTGATGAGATGCCATGTTTATGGCATCTCATCTGCGTCTACAATGTTTGCTCAGGCCTGTCTGACCAAATACATAGTCAAGTATAATATATGGTAAGAGTCATGCTCAGACAGACAGGTAAAGTTATGACCATATCTTCAGTGATTACTAATCGATTATCGATCACAATGGCAGGACTGATAATCGATTATCTTTTCAGCTCTGAAGAGCCAGCCTTAATATTTTTGCTGGCTGTCACAATATTCTAAATTAAGATATTAATAAAGGTTGTATAAATAAAAGAAAATTCAATCAATGACTATTATTTGTTGCTGGTCAATAAACCATCTATATATTTTTGCTGGCTGTCACCAGCAAACTTTCGCTGGTGACAGCTGCTGTCAATAGCCACTTCCTTTTTTTTCTTTCTCAGTGAAAGAATAAAGTGTCAGTCTGTTAATCCTTGAAACATCAATCACTGCAGCAGACGATACTTTTATTTATCTTTTTTAATCATCACCAAAAATAAGTATTGACATTTCAAGTGAATTGTCTGCCAAGCAGACAATTCACAAGAAATGTCAAGACTTATTTTCTTTGAAAAATATATAAAAAATATCACCTGCTACATTTTTTTTAAAATATCGTTTGCTGCAATTTTGATTGGCATTTTAATGGTTAACAAGAGTGTCATATCTTTGTGGGCCTCTGTTTGATGGCGGCCATAGAAAAGGATAATATCTGGACAAACATTTTTCTTAAAATTATTTCTCAACAAAATCATATTTTGGGGTACATTATCTCAATGAGAAAGTTCTACTAAGACCCAATTAAATATGTGGTTTTAAGGGAGATTATAACAAAAACATTAATATTTTTATCTCTAAAATAACGACTCGACTAAAGCTCCGAAAATTCTTTTTTTTTTTCTTTTTCATCATTATATCAATAAATTCACACAAATTCAACACCTCTATAGCTCTAGATAAGAGGGTAGCCAATTAATTATATTTCTTCTTTCTCCACGAAAACAGATGTTGTGGGTACTCATTAGAAGCGCCTTGGCGAGGTGCTTCTTATGAGTACCCACAATATGTTTTCGTGGAGAAATAAAGAAAATACGAATATTTTTTTGTTGAAAATAAAAACCTTATCAAGAGCTTTGAGATCAGTTATTTCAGTTAAGAGCCCCTGATCCATTGTGCATACAAATTCATGCAACTACTTGGACTAAGCAAATAATTCAATCTGGGCAACTCTCAAGATGTACAGTAATTAAAACACTAAACTGTCATAAAAACATTTAATATTTAATCATATCAAATAATACAACAATTTATCATGCTGTAGACCTCAAAATCAACATAAATTTTGATATAGATTACACAGTTTTTGTTGATCGATTTCAAATTGTAAGAAAAGAAAAAAAAATCAAATAAACTGGCATTTTTGGCATTTCAAGGGGTTCTAAATTAATCTGCAGCACTGATCTTATGATTTAATTTCAATAATATTATGATTGCTTAAAATGCTTATTCATTCTAATTCTGAATATGTGAGAATGCCTTAAAATGGAACCTTAAATATTGGAACAGACAGGCCTAAGCAAACAGTGTAGACACAGATATCTTGCAACTCATGCGGGACCTTTCCAAACACATGAACATGTAGTAAAACGGACTTGTTCAAGGTGTAGGACAATTGTCGTCTGCTTTGTCTTCTGCCGAATACTTAAAAAGTCATTGTTGGAGACAGTGTGGACCCAGATCAGACTGTTCCTCTAGGAGCAGTCTGATCTTGGTTCACACTGTTTGCCTATATGCAAAAAGTATGTTTGAAAAGTTTGCAAGAAGATGCAGCAGACAACATAAACAGACGACATTTTCAGATGCAGGTTTTCTTGGTGTTTTAAGGTTAGGTGTCCCAATATTTATGGTAAATATGGTATTTACAATTTTTCCAACTCTGACATGGATAAACTTACATCATAGCTTTTATTTGTTCAGTGGAATTGCTACACATCAAATGGAAATAATTCTAGTCTCTCTTCACACTGATGGGGTGGGGGAAACTACTCTTAAAAGAAAGAGTTTTCTCCCTCTTTCAGAATGGCCCTGTTTTTTCAAAGGATTCCAATACAAGAGCAGAAACTTTCTGTGTGCAAAAGTTGTCTCCCTTTACAAAATGACTTCCAAATCTTGAAAGAGTTCAAATATGTGTACAAGAGACACAATTTTCTGTCTAAACAGTTGTCTCACTTTGCAAAATGGCTGCCAAATCTACTCCCTTAATGCTGCTTTTGATAATCGATTTGTTCTAAATATTTGGACAGACCTTTATGAGCAAACATAAAAGACCAGAAAAGTAGCAGTACGTCTGTTCAGGGTCATCAGCACTGTACCATTCAGTCAGCACTTTTTGGACATATACATGTTTAGTGAAATGAACTTTAGCAAATTTTAGGATATACACTGCAGTGTCCTAAATTTAACGCTTGTCCTGCTGAATAAATTAAGATGCCACACCCACCTCTAATTTTCAGCCAATCAGATTACCTGATCCGGACTGTTGCTATAAATTCATATGCTTAATGGCAAACAGTGCAGATCCAGTTCAGTATATCAAAATCGTCCCGTTTATCATAAATTTTGGTGGAAACTGTACCATCAAATATATACTGAAGAGCATAAATAACGCATCACTAAATTTATCAAAACAATCTTCATCTCAATCGAGGTATATATTTCATTGAATATTTTCTGAAACAGTGATTAGCATCCGGACAATGTCTCACAACAAAAAATAATGAAAAAACAAGGAGCCGATTGAGAAGGTAACGTCACATGATGAAACAAGGGTATCGACGTGAAATGTCACACTTTACAGTAACGACAGTGACCACCGTTATTTTGGATGACAGTTTGCAATCGTCGTCTCATTGATCCGACTAGACGTTGTACAGCTGCCATGGGGATGTTACGCCACTCCTCCTGAAGAGCCCTGCCGAGTTCGGCGACGTTATTTGGCTGGTTCAGACGTTTACGTAGTCTCCTACCAAGTTCATCCCACATGTGTTCAATGCAGTTCATGTCTGGTGAAACCGCTGGCCAGTCCATAACATCCACCCCTTGGGCCCTCAGGAAGTCTTGCGTAAGCCTAGCCGAGTGCGCTCTCGCGTTATCTTGCTGGAACGTCAACTGCTGATTCCCAACCTGACGTCGAAGAAGAGGAACAAGGACAGGGGCAAGAATTTCGTCAATGTATCGACGGGCCGTGAGTGTTCCATTCACGATAATCAGATCCGAACGGAAACCGGAACTAATGGCTCCCCACACCATGACGCTGCCACCGCCAAATCGGTCACGTTCAAGAACACAGCTGTCTGCAAAGGTTCATGCCTTCGGCGATAAACACGGAGTCTTCCATCAGCAAAGCTGAGTGTAAACCGCGATTCATCGGAAAAGACAACCCTGTTCCGGTTTTGACGTTGAACGCGTAGCATGTCCGTGGCCCATCTAACACGCAGCTGACGATGACGTCGAGTCAGAATCTGTCCTTTTACTGGCCGGCGACATCGAATTCCATAGTCTTTTAGTCTTCTGCTTACTGTGAACCGACTGATATTCCTCCCTGTACGTCCTCGCATACCGGCAGCGGTTGAAACGGCGGTTGTGAAGCGATCACGTAAATGACGTTGCCTAATGAAATTATCCTGACGTCGAGTAGTTACACGCGGAGCCCCGGGTCTAGGACGGTCCTTTGTGCTCCCGGTAACTGCAAACTTTCGACTTAAACGAGAAATCGTCGACTGGCTAACGTTGAACTGCCTAGCAAGCCGACGCTGACTGACGTTAGCTTGCAAGAGTCCGATAATCTGTCCCCTGGAATCGGGATTCAGCCTCGGCATGATAAACGGTATTCGTAAGAACAAAAAATCACACAAAACTTTTAAGCCCCGATATCAGATGTCCACTTCATGTATTGACCATTGAATGAAAATCAATAGTCCGTGCACAAAGTGGTCAAATTGATTTCGTGCACGGGTAGCTCGTGGAACATAACGGGTGACATTATGGGGTGGTTCGGTGCGACTAATGAAAGTCGGTGAAGCAAATCAATATTTCTAACGTTGTTTTTGTATTCATAAATCTTTTCTGGGGAATATTTTTAAAAAGATATGTGATGCGTTTTTAATGCTCTTCAGTATACATAGATTCAAATCCAAAAAAGGTGCCTTGGTATCGGAAGAATTTGCTCTATTCAACTGGAGTTCTGTAGGGTATATGCGGTCCATCATTTGGTCAAAGTAAATATTGTCAATATCTAATAAATCATCAAGGTATCTTGAAGCTGAATTGAAAGCCTCAATAATGTCAGCCTGATTTTCACAATAGAGACACTTCATGAAATCTCTCTCATAACAAAAAGAAACAAATCTGCAACAAGTGGAGCACAATTAATTCCCATCGGAATACCAATAGTTTGGCTATAAAGTTTAGTTCCAAATCTAATAAAAATTAGTCAATTTCCCTTTTCTGGATGGCGATGTCCCCCGGCATACTTCATATGGGGTATATATATCTCAACTTATTATATTCACCAGAACTTCTTGAAATCTTAGTGACTTTAACTACTGTAATAAATCCCTTACTGCCAAACTTCTTAGGCAGGGCTATTGTTATTTTAAACTTCGTAAGGCATTTTCGAAATTTTATCACAGACACAGAATCTTGGTAGAAAAATATAGTGTCAGTCTGAAAACACTTCGGCAACAAGGTATATCGGAACCAGAATTTTAAGGTGACTTAGTGTACAGATTTAGAAAAATGTAGGAAAATCTAACTTTTCGGAGCAATTCAGAAAACTTATTAACCGTTATAAAGAATTGGCTATAGTCTGGATATTATGCGGCAGACTGCATGCCTAGTTATCAACCCAATCATTGTTGATGGCTATGCTTCACTCTTTAATTGTACGATGGCGGTTAGGGCCTCAGACTCAATGACGGCCTCTTCGTAAAACCTTAACCAGTGGGTTAGGGCTTGAGGATATGTCTTTAGCTTGGCCCACCGTGGTTCAACTATTGGTTTTCATTTACTCTGGCATACAGTAGAATTAGCCATGAGTACTCATCTTTGTTTATTTGTGATTAATTTGATTTTTATGTTTTTGCTTTGATGCATTGACTGATTTGGGAGCCTTTATGCAAACCTAATTTCTATTTCTGTATTAAGAGTAGCATCGGGACCCAGGGTGAAGTTGGCTAGCTGTAAAAATGCTTTAAACCCCCTGTGGTTTACTCTACTGACCGTTCTAAGGCAGTGGTCTTTTTTCAAGATATAGTATGCACACAAGCTTTTTACTATCAAATTTGAGTTTCAAAGTGCCAGTGTGACCTTGAAAACGAGATAAAGGTCACCGAAATCTTATCACTTCTTTCCCCAATCCAAATGATGTATCTGTGCTAATTTGGTCTGATTCCATCTATTGATTCGTGAAACAGAATGCACACAAGGCTCACTTTTTGAGTAATTATAGTGCAGTGACCTTGAAAATAAGGTCAAGGTCACCAAAATCCAATCAATTCTTTCCCCCATCCTTAGGATGTATCTGTGCTAGTTTGGTCAAATTCCAGACATTGGTTAAAGAGATAATGTGCAGACACACTTTTTACTGTATAAACAAGGCTGACTTTTTGAGTATTTATAGTGTAGTGACCTTGAAAATAAGTTCAAGGTCACCAAAATCTAATCACTTCTCTTCCCTATCCTTATGATGTATCTGTGCTAGTTTGGTCCAATTCCAGCCATTGGTTAAAGAGATAGTGTGCACACAAACTTTTTACTTCATTAACAAGGCTCCTTTTTGAGTATTTATAATGTAGTGACCTTGAAAATTAGGTCAAGGTCATCAAAATCTAAACACTTCTTTCCCCCATCCTGATGATGTATCTGTGCTAGTTTGGTCAAATTCCAGCCATTGGATAAAGAGATAGTGTGCATACAAACTTTTTACTGCATTAAGAAAACATTTTACAAAGGGCAATAACTCCAAGAAAACTGGCCCCTAGCCCTTACTTTCTCTTATGTAGGTGCACCTTATTGATATCAATGTGTCTGCAGAAACTGATGAATATCCATCCCTGTGTTTTCAAGATGTTAGAAAAAACCAGCGTCGGGGATGGACGGACGTTCTCACGAACAGACATTTAGGTTGCTAGGCATTTGCATAATGACTACATAAGTGGCAAAATCTTTTAAATGGCAAGCCATGAAGAGCAAATTTTTGCCACTTAAAGGTCAAATCTATGGAATAAATCCCATATGCACTAATGAATGACTACTTAAGTGGCAAAATGTCCGAATTTTTTTGCCCCCTAAATGTCGGTTCGTACGCACGGACAGACGGACAACATGAAAACAGTATACTTGCCCCCCACGGGGGGGAGGGGGGGGGTATAACCTATCAGGGAAATTAAGAACACAAACTATAAAGTGTCACCACAATTCAGTTTGGACATCAGTATTGACCAGCACACAATATTATTATTACTATAGACCACTGTACAGAGATGGTGTCTCCACCCTGCTTCACTCCTTGCTAAATTATGGCCAAGAAAACTTTCCTCAATAGTTAAAAAGGATTGTTATTAAAAAGGAAAGAACAATTTAATTTCAACAGAAATTTAAACACTAATTTTGCAAGGAATGCCTTGCATGTGTTTACCTGTATAGCTTCCTTTCAATTTTCCAAAGGAGAAAACTATAAATTATTGTCATATCAAATAATCTTATTGGAAAAAAACAAATATAATACTCCGGGACAAAGAGCCAGTGGAGGAATGCTTCACAATAGTCAACAGCTAAAACCCAATAGGATCATATCATAATCAGATTTTTGATTAACGTGCAGGTACAGGGGCAACATCCACATCAGTGGGCCCCCTTCCAGATAGCTGGCTTGCTGCACGCCAGATCTCCACATATTTCTATCATGAGGGTTGACAGCCGAGAGCTTCCACCTTCTGCAATCCCTCTCTGTCAGCTGCTTCCATGTCATCTTGGACCTCCCAGGCCCACGCTTTCCCCCAACCTGTATGTGAAAGGCTGTCTTGACTGCACCATTGGAGCGTTCCACATGTCCATACCAGCGGAGCCTTCTCTCCTTCAGAATGAGGTCCAGATCCTCAATGCCAAGCCATGCAGGTAGTTCATTGGACCTGGTGGTGACGACAACAAGAATAAAAAAATAGGGTTGATGGAAAGCGTAGACCTGGGAGGCCAAAGATGACATGGAAGCAGCTGATAGTTTGTGTTTGTGTTGAGGTTTTACAGCCCAGTCAACCCAATGGGGTCATGTCGAGGGCGGTCAGTTTACCTAACCACACGTTTACTGGGCAGGCTTAGTCCTCTAAGCGGTTAACCAGTAATTTGCACATTCTTTCGCCAGAAACTGACAATTGCCCTTCTTGAATCAGCGGAAGGGAGAGAATGACCATAGAAAATATTTCATGATCAATCTCCACGAAAGAATGTTGCCGACCTCGGATGGGGTTGAACTCGCAACCTCCTGGTCTCCAGTCGGACGGCGAATCCAACTGAGCCACCGAGACCAGCTAAGGAGAGAGGGACTGCAGAGAGTGGAAGCTCGTGGAAGCTGGTGACCCTCATGATAGACATACCTGGAGATCTGGTGTGAGATCTGCCATATGTGCAGCAAGCCAGCTACCTGGAAGGGGGCCTACTGATGTGGATGTTGACCCTGTACCTACACATTAATCAAAAATTTGTTGATGATGATGATGATGATGAATCAATAGTTTAAACTGTACTTAAAATTAACCCCAACTCTTATTGTAGAGGAAAGCCTTGCACTAACAAACAATGAAAAAATAAATCTCCACTTAGGGCAACATATTTTTAAACAAGAGGCCCACGGGCCACGGGTCGCTCACCTAAGTGACATAGCCACTGCAGATATGCAGATGTTATGCAACATTTTTCCAATCCTGTCATCGCAATAAATGAAAAGATCATCATTTAAGCAGTTCTTAATTTTGAAGAAGAATATATATGACATGACAGTCAATGGAGCGTGATCATTTGAACAAACTCCAATCACATTTCAACAATAGGATCAATGTGAAATTTGGTGGCAAATGGCTAAGTGGTTTCTGAAGAATCACAATTTTATACATGTGAACAGCTCAGTGGCAGGCAAATATAATAAACATAAACAAGATGGCAGCCATCTTGGATTTCCAATCAGAATGATTTTAGCTACTGTTAACCTACAAGTCACCTCAATACTTACAATGAACTTTGAGTCAATTGCCCTTTCGGTTCAGGAGAAAAAGTTCAAAACAGATTTGATGCTTAGTTTAAAGTCAATAAGCCTTTCAGTTTAGGAGAAGAAGTGAAAAATATATTTTCAAGATGGCCGCCTTGGCAGCCATCTTGGATTTCCAATCGGAACGATTTTAGCCATTTTGGATCTACAAGTCACCCCGATGCTTCCTACATTTTCAAGTCAATTGGATTTTGGGTTTAGGAGAAGAAGCCAAAAAAAGATTATCAAGATGGCCATGCGACCATCTTGGATTTCTGATCGGAATGATTTTAGCTATTTTTGATCTACAAGTCACCCCGATGCTTCCTACCAATTTTTGAGTCAATTGGCATTTGGGTTTACGAGAAGAAGCGAAAAATAGATTTTCAAGATGGCTGCCAAGGCGGCCATTTTGAATTTACAATTGGCATGATTTTAGCTATTTTTGATCTACAAGCCCTCAATGCTTCCTACCAAGTTTCGAGTCAACTGGCCTTTCGGTTCAGGAGAGGAAGCGAAAAAAATAGATTTTCAAGATGGCAGCCATCTTGGATTTCCAATCGGAAAGATTTTAGCTATTTTTGATCTACAAGTCACCCTGATGCTTCCTACTAAGTTTCGAGTCAATTGACTTTTGAGTTAAGGAGAAGAAGCGAAAAATAGATTTTCAAGATGGCCCCAATTGGGGTCATCTTGGAGCTATGATCGGCATGATTTTAGCTATTTTTGATCTACAAGTCACCCAAATGCTTCCTACCAAGTTTCGAGTCAACTGGCCTTTCGGTTCAGGAGAAGAAGCGAAAAATAGATTTTCAAGATGGCTGCCATGGCGGCCATCTTAGATTTCCGAACGGAACGATTTTACCTATTTTTGATCTATAAGTCACCCCAATGCTTCCTACGAAGTTTGGAGTCAACTGGCTTTTGGGTTTACGAGTAAAAGCGAAAAATAGATTTTCAAGACAGCGGCCATGGTGGCCATCTTGGATTTCCGATCGGCACGATTTTAGCTATTTTTGATCTACAAGTCACCCTGATGCTTCCTAGCAAGTTTGGAAAAGAGAGAGAATGGAATCTGATGAAGAGGAAACAATGTCTGCATGCCAGAAATGTGATTAAGTGGTTTTTGATAATATGTAATGTAGCAGTTGTAAACTTTTTTACTGTCTAAAATATGCACTTATTACACAAACTTTGTACACCCGTATTATAAAATAGTGAAATGGCATTCACTGGATATGTTCATGTTGTAAATCAATGTTTCCTACCCTTAATAATATTGCAAAACCCCGACAAGATTTACATCAGAAAAGTGAATCTAGAATGACGAACACAGAAGATATAATAAATATAATCAAGCTTACCCGTAATACCAAAATAGAAATACAAGAGAATATAAAAAGTATAAAGGAAGAAATACTTGAATCAGTAAAGGAAGGGATTGAGAAACTTGTGGATTCTAGAAACAGGGAATTAGAAGATAGGGAAAGGCGAGCCCTAAATCTCACAATATTTTACCTACCCAAGCAAAATACTGCAGATGGAGCTGCCAATAAACAGGCAGATGAATGAGATTTCAAGAATATCTGTCCTAAACTAAGGTTAGAGGCAGTAAATATAGTAACCTGTTTCAGATTAGGTAGAAGAAGAGAAAATACAACTAGACCACTAAAAGTGATTCAGAGTTATAAATTGCAAAAATTTCATCTTGGACAATGCCAGACAAATTAAAAATAAAGTGGAACCAAAACTAAGCAATGTAGTGATAACTAAGGACCTTAAACACCAAATCGAAGAAAAGAGAGAAAAACAATGATTACAAGCCTCCACATCTATGAGAGTGGAACCACCAAAATCCCCAGCCAAAAAGGAGACTCAGGAAAGTCCAATCAGACACGATGAGACAAACATGTCAGCCCAACATGCTCTATTGCATCTACTATCTTCATCTCTATCTCAACATGTAAACTCAAATGTTTACAATGACATCACATTACTGGAGAACACGGTTACAGCGGGTAGTCAAGTTAGGGATTTTAAATTTGAGGATCCTGGACCCCTGACCTAGAAAGACAGTTTTAATTATGTAAATAAGAGTGCTGAAACCAGAAAATTTTTTAACTCTAGCTTAGAGCATGGCATAAGTCATAAATCAGGCCTGTTAGAGGGGGTACCCCTACTTGAGAAGCCATTACTGCCCTGATTTTGATGGCGTTTTCACTCATATTTTGCAGATTGTATGTAGCTATTTTACTGGAGAAGTAACGATCATGTGACTTCTAGTCACGCGGCAATCTGGAACCGTTTAAAACACTTAAAAAAAAAATTACAAGAGACCAGCACTTACTATGCGCTATTCAGAAAGGAAAGGGGGCATACATAGGTTCTACTGTTGTTCCTACTTCTTTCTCAATGGAAATGATTTAGGTGTTATGGGAGTTTTTTCCAGAAAGTAGTGATAAAACTGACAAAGTGGGTGCTAAAATTTCTGACAGCTTGAAATTCAGTATTCTCGGGCTTTATTAGTGTGGGTAAAATCCAGCACCTGACTTTCTGATGAAGAGCCGTATTTCACTCCTATATGGGAGCACTTCCTCTGAATGGTTGCATCTGTTGTATGGTAAGAATGACAGGCTTCAGCTGTAAAAGTGCTTTAAACCCCCCGGTGGTTTACTCTACTGACCGTTCTAAGGCGGTGATCCAGGTGTTAGTCTTACTCTTTGTTGCTTTGTGGTTTATTCTACGAGGCGATTTGTTGTATGTCTTTCCGTGTGTCATTTTGTTCTTGTGTTTTTCTAGTCCTTTTAGTATTGCGATTACCTCGCTTGGGGAAGAGAGAGCTAATCTTAGTGCTTTTCGTACGTTTGTTCGATTTGTGCTTGTTTGGATTTGTCAGTTTCCTCTTCCTCTTGGGGTCTGGGAAGGGCTGCGGTTTGTGATTGTGGCACTCCCTGGACTTTTCTCTTACCTTTTTTTTCAGAGTTTCAATACACCCCTAAAAGGACAAATGCCATTCCCTGGGCTTTAAGGGTTAATGTATATATACTTAACAGTAATACAGACTAAGCTCAGTGAGTTAACCCTTGTCCTGCTGAATAAATTAAGAAGCCACACCCACTTCTAATTTTCAGCCAATCAGATAACTTGATCCAGATTTTTGTTATAAATTTGCATACTTGATGGCAAACAGTGCAGATCCAGATCAGTTGGCTTCTTCAGAAGCCAACTGATCTGGATCTACACTGTTTGCAAAACAGGATATATCCGGTTTCAGCAGGACAAGGGTTAAGAGAGCACACATACAGTGTATCACCAGATATAATAGCACTGACTGAGGTCTACTCAAAACATAGATTATTCAACCATCGCTAGAAACCTTTAAATCAAGGGGTATGACCTATTGTTGTCAAATAAGACAGCAGTGGCAATCCATACAAAACCAAATGTGGGTGCAAAAATTGTATCATTTGAAAGTAATTTTGTTGCCAAATGAACCTCAAAACACAGATAAATTGATAACAGGATGCTTTTATAGATGCCCAAACAGTTCAAGACAACACTTTGATGATATGACAAGCTTGTTAAAAAACATTGTTGATACCCCAAGACTTCAGAAGTCTACCGCCTTGCTAACCAGTTTAGAAGAGAGAGCGCTGATGTTGTTGGTGACAAATCAGTGAAAAATGATGCAGAGGAGCTGTCAATGAGTGAAGACTCAAAGCAGAAACCCTGGTTAGAGCACTACCAAAGGCTTTTCAATGTTGAGTTTGACTAGGACCCAGACCACCTGTCTGACAAACCACCAGTGGAAGGCCTGCCCATCCCAATCACCACTGATATGGTTAAGAAGGCTATCTCTCAGATGAAGGTGGGCAAAGCACGGGCCAATCAGGCATATTGGTGGAGATGATAAGAGCAGCAGCTGACACGGGCGCCTCCATGATCCATGACCTCGCAGCTGCATTCATTTACAATAGCAAGGTATCCTCTGACTGGGAGCAGCATTTCATTGTCTGCCCCTACAAGAATAAGGGGGATGCATTGGAAAGGGGAAATTACAGAGGACTCAAGCTGACAGAGCAGGTTATGAAAGCCCTGGAGAGGATTGTGGACGGCCTCATCAGACAGTTGGTGTCAATGGATGATTCCCAGTTTGGCTTTGTCCCAGGCAGAGGCACTACAGACGCAATCTTTGTTGTCAGGCAGCTGCAAGAGAAGTATCTATCTGCCAACAAGAGACTCTACATGGCTTTTGTAGACCTGGAGTAGGTATTTGACCGAGTGCCTCGGAAGGTCATCTGGTGGGCACTGAGAAAACTTGGTGTGGAGGAGTGGATTGTGCAACTGGTGCAGGGGATGTATGCCAATACGCGGAACCATGTCCGTGTTGGTGAGGGGTACAGTGAGGGGTACAGTGAAGAGTTTGAAGTGAAGGTTGGTGTTCACCAAGACTCGGTATTCAGCCCGCTGCTCTTCATTATTGTGCTTGAAACCTTGTCATGCGAGTTCCACTCTGGGGTCCCCTGGGAGGACCTCTATGCCAATGACATTGTTATCATCGCTGTATCATTCAAGGAATGTGTCAGGAGGCTCTTCATTTGTAAAGAAGCAATGGAGAAAGGACTGAGTAAATGCTGGTAAGATGAAGATCATGATCTGTGGTATTGGCCTGGACCTGCTGCAGAGTAAAGGCTAATTTCCATGCACTGTCTGTAGCACTGGAGTGGGCATCAACAGCATCTTCTGCAATGGCTGCAAGCCCTAGGTGCATAAGAAATGCAGTGGACTCAAGCTCTTGACAAAGGACCCTGATTACAGATGCACACGGTGCCAGGGAACTGCATACCCCTTGGACAGCAGACCACAGAGGGTAGTCCAAGTTGGACCTGACAAGCTGGAGGTTGTAGCTTCCTTTTGCCACCTAGGAGACATGCTCTCAGCATAGCGGCTGTGAACTTTCAACTACAACACATATGAAAACTGCATGGAAGAAATTCAAGGAGCTGCTACTAGTTCTCTCTTTCAAGACACGAGGTTGCATGTACAGCTCTTGTGTGTGGAGCCCAAATCTCCATGCCAGTGAGACTTGGCCATTGACAAAGCCAAACCTCCAACGTCTGCTGAGAAATGACAGGGCAATGATCAGACAGACCTGCAATGTCAAGCCGCAAGACAATGTTACTAACAGATCCAATGAGCTGTTTGGGTGGCTTGGCATTGAAGATCTGGACCTCATTCTGAAGGAGAGAAGGCTCCACTGGTATGGACCTGTGGGACCCTCCAATGGTGCAGTCAAGACAGCTTTTGACATACAGGCTGATGGAAAGTGTGGGCCTGGAAGGCCCAAGATGACATGGAAGCAGCTGACAGAGAGGGATTGCAAGAGTGGAAGCTCTTGGCTATCGACCCTTATGATAGATATACCTGGAGATCTGGTGTGAGATCTGCCATGCATGCAGAAAGACAGCTACCTGGAAGGGGCCCACTGATGTGGATGTTGCCCCTGTATTTGCCTGTTAATTAAAAAATCCGATGATGATGATGATGATGATGATTCCAAGTTATCACATCTACTGATAATGGGAGACTTTAACAAGGGAAATTAACTGGAAAACGGGTGAAACTTCAGTCGTCGAAGAACACATGGCAACAGTATTTTTGGAGTCCATCTGAGACACTTTCCTATTTCAGCATGTGAAAGAACCAACTAGGTGTAGGGAAGGCCAGGTGCCAAGTTTAGTTGATTTAGTGCTCTGAAATAAAGAACTGATGGTGACGGACATGCAATATTTACCTGGGTTTGGTAGTAGTGATCATGTATTGTTGAAATTTGATTTAACTGTTTTATGGTGTACATACAGAACCTTTTAAAAAACCCAAAATTTTTCAAAGGAGATTATGCAAGCATGAATCAGGCTTTACAAGAGAGGAATTGGATTTGTCCTTGAGTGAGTCTTGGGACAGTTTTGCTGAAAAAATCAACAATTTAACTAGAGCTTACATACCGGTGAGTAAAACAGGCCGCAAGCTACCTAAGAAAAGAACACCTATAACTAGGCAGTGTGTAGAAGCTATTAGAATCAATCATACAAAATGGAAGAAGTACAATATTGTAAGTCTAATTCAAACTTTATGGTATACAAGGCAGCAAGAAATAAGGTATCATTGAAATTAAGAAGATCAAAATATATCTATGAGAAGGACCTAGCCTTCCAGATAAAAGATAACAATAAACTCTTTTGGAGCTATGTGCTGTCTAACTCAAAGACAAAGATGTCAGTGTGTCTACTGGATAAGGGTAATGGTGAACTTACTTCAAGTGACCAAGAAACGGCAGATATCGTGGACAATTACTTTACGAGTTTGCTTGAAAGAGAAAATGACCAGGAACTCCAAAACTTTCCAGTATGTCAATTTAACAACACTCTAGACCATGCAGTCATTAAGAAGGAAACTGTTGCAAAGGCCATTAAATGAGTCAATCCAGGGAAATCACAAGGACAGGATATTATCCATCAACAAGAGCTCTGCAAGCGGAGGCATTATACATCCGTGGCAAGTAATAAGATGTAGCACATAAACTGACTCCTGTATAATTCAGTGCTCCGGATGTGAACTGTAAGTGGAGTTAATTGGAAACAAAAAAAAAAATTAAAAAGTTTTCAAAGGGGCATAACTCTGCTGATATTTGGTGAAATGTAACTTCTGGGACCAAACTGGCCCAGATATTTAGGGAGCAGTGACTTCTCCTTCCTGGGAAAATATGGAGAAATTTGCTGCACCTAGGGAGAAGTGGTTCGGATGGAGGACGGATGACAGAAGCATGGCTATACTATAAACTCATATGAGCCTTTGGCTGATTTGTTCTTCCTATACTTCAATATCTGAACAAACAATAACAAAAATAATTAAACAACACCCCAAAAAAGTGCTGCAAGAATTTTTTTGTAGAGCTTTAACTTGTTTTATACTGATTTTTTTTTTGTACTGCAAGTCAGGCAACTCAGAAGAGTGTCTAAAAAAAAATCCAAAAAGAATTATCTTTTTAAGTTTTGATATTAGTCAAGCTTCTTAATTCTATATCATTTAATAAACTTATTTATAAAGATTTAATAATGGCAACATTGCCAAGCAAATCTAATAAAGGAAGAAAAAAATAAATAAATAACTTGCCCATATGGCCATAACTTTAGTTACTTGCAAAAAATATACCTATTATAAAATAAAATTTGCACACTATTACCTCTAAAGGCACCGCCTCTATGTGGCTCTGCTGCCTGGTAGCATTAAAAATCTAGCTAGCTTTTACCTCTAAACAATATCCTGCAAAAAGTTCATGGAAATTTTCAAAGGGGCATATCTCTGGAAATATTTGGTGTACTGTGACCTCGAAATAATATGGGCTGCTCCACATCATCATGTAATCATTTACCAAGTTTCAGCTTCATTGGATGTAACCTATAGGAGGAGTTAGCTGGAAACAAAAAATTTACAGAAATTTTCAAAGGGGTATAACTCTGCTAATATTTGGTGGACTGTAACCTTGAAACAATGTGCTGCTCCACATCATGGTCTAACTATAATTCAAGTTTCAGCTTGATCTGATGTAAACTGTAGGAGTTAGCCAGAAACAAAAAGTTTACAGAAATTTTCAAAGGGGCATAACTCTGTTAAAATTTGGTGGACTGTAACCTCGAAACAATATGCCCTGCTCCATATCATGGTCTAACTATAAATTAAGTTTCAGCTTGAGCAGATGTAAAGTGTAGGAGGAGTTAACTGGAAACGAAAAGTTTAGAAAATTTTCAAAGGGGCATAACTCTGCTAATATTTGGTGGACTGTAACCCCGAAATAACATGTGCTGCTCCACATCATGGTCTAACTATATACTAAGTTTCAGCTTGATTGGATGTAAACTGTAGGAGGAGTTAGCTAGAATGAAAAAGTTTACGGACAGACGGACGGACGGATGGACAGACGCCAGACCCCGTAACATAATATGTCCCGTTTTTCAAACAGGCGTATAAAAACTGGTCAAAGAAGTACAATCTAATATAATCAAGCCACTTGTATGCATTAACCAAAAAGTCACTCAATGAAAGTATTGTCCCTACCATATGGAAACAAGCCAACGTCACAGCGGTTTTCAAAAATGGTGATAGAACAAACCCAAACAACAATCGACCCATTAGTCTAATGTCTGTTGCGGGGAAAATAATGGAAAGAATAATCAGAGATGCCCTGGTAGAACATATGAATAAAAACCTTTTTAGTAAAGAACAGCATGGTTTAATCAAAGGAAAATCCTGTGACGCAAAATTATACCAGATCATAAAAACAGACCAGGACCAGTTTGAACTACAAGGAGATATTAGAAACTCAGAAGAATGGGCAGTTATTTTAAAAATGTTACATAACACAAAGAAATGTAACCACCTACATGCTGACACAATTAAGGCCTGTATTAAAATACTATATGACTTCTGAAGCAGGGAATGTTGAAACAGAAACAGCTGACCAAGAAAAAGATTTAGATGACATAGTTGATAGCAAACTTCAATTTCGGCATCATACTGCCAGTAAAGTCTCAACAGCAAATAGGAATTTGGGCATCATTTTCAGCACCTTTACATATCTCAGTCAATGAATGTTTCTCAGTCTGTATAAGTCAATCCATGGTGAGACCACACTTGAAATATGTGAGTGTAGTGCGGTCTCCTATATACAAACAAGAATTCCGCGGAAGGCGTCATCGCACCTGCTGGGGCAAAAGTCACAGGAGCCACAATCAGAACGTGGTTATTAAATAAGTTTATTTCATTCTTAGCAATGCTTACTTGGAAAACTGGGTTGAAAAAAATCTAGACAAAGTGCCTAGTGGGGCACATATATTCCAGGCTAGTCCCATTCCCTCTAATGGCTATATCTTCAGCACTGACTTTTCGTATCATACAGCCCAATGATAATGGAACGTTGACGTAAAATGTGTAAAAGTCACTGGAGCATGAAATATAGGTCAAGGTCACGGGTCAAGGTACCTGATAATTCAGTATATCAAGGAGAAGCACAATGCAAGGTATGGTGGTTGTAGGCCTTGTAGTTGAGGAGTTATCAAACATCAACATAAAATGTGTCAAATATAGGTCAAGGTCACTGGGTCAAGGTACCTGCCAAGCCAGTGCAATGAGGTGAAGCACTATGCAAGGTTTAGTGGTTCTAGGTCTTATATTTTAGGAGATACCGAACATCAATATAAAATGTGTCAAAGTCACTGGAGTGCACAATATAGGTCAAGGTCACCAGGTCAAGGTACCTGTCGAGTTAGTACATCGAGAAGAAGTGCTATATAAGGTTTGGTGGTTGAAGGCCTTACAGTTGAGGACATATAGAAGGGTGACGTAAAAATGTGTAAAAGTCAATGGAGTGTGAAATATAGGTCAAGGTCACCCAGTCAAGGTACCTGCAGAGTCCGTACATTGAGGAGAAGCACTATGCAAGGTTTGATGATTGTAGGCCTTATAGTTGAGGAGATATTGAACGTTGACGTAAAATGTGTAAAAGGCACTGGAGCGCAAAATATAGGTCAAGGTCACCGGGTCAAGATACCTGCCAAGTCAGTACATATAGGAGAAGCACTATGCAGGGTTTGGTGGGTAGAGGTCTTACACTTGAGGAGATCTGGAACGTTAACGTAAATTATGTCAAAGTCACTGCAGCCAAAATATAGGTCAAGGTCACCAGGTCAAGGTATCTGTTAAGTCAGTACATTGAGGAGAAGCACTCTGCAAGGTTTGATGGTTGTAGGCCTTATAGTTGAGGAGATATCGAACGTCGACGCAAAATATGTCAAAGTCACTGGAGCGCAAAATATAGGTCAAGGTCACTGGGTCAAGGTACCTGCCAAGTCTGTACATCTAGGAGAAGCACTATGCAAGGTTTGGTAGTTGTACGCCTTATAGTTGAGAAGATCTGGAACGTCAACGTAAATTGTGTCAAAGTCAATGGAGCGCAAAATATAGGTCAAGGTCACTGGGTCAACATATCTGCCAAGACAGGAGGTCAGGGAGATGTGTCATGCAAGGTATGATGGTTGTTGTAGGATTGTAGTTGATTAGAATACTAACTTTGACGTAAATGTCGAACTTCGACATAGCAGAACTGTTAAGAGACAGACGGACGGCCAAACGGACAGATGAATGGAAAAGTGGGCACCTATGTCGCAAAGTCGGGAGGTCAGGGAGATGTTTCATGCAAGGTTTGATGGTTGTTTAGTCTTGTAGTTGATTAGAATATTAACTTTGACATAAATGTCGAACTTTGACATAAATGTTGACAGACGGACGGACGGACTGACTGACGGACGGACGGACGAACGGACAGAAAATCGGATGCCTATATCTCACCCTGCTACAAGCAGGTGCGATAATAAAAGCACCGCAAGCATAATACCCCGCCATAGCAATTATTTGTTTATGTATTAAAGTTATCTTTGCGAAAATGTGTGGAAAGAAAATGAGGGAGGGACAGAGAACAATCCTAAATGAGATCTTGATCATGCAGATAACAATCCTAAAGCAGATCTTGATAATATCAATCCATATAGCAAGTTTGGTTAAAAGGCCTTGTTATTTACTAAAGTTATCATCCAGAAATGAAAATATGGACGTGTCTCGGGCAGAGAACTCCGTAAAAATTTGATGAAATTTGCCCATTAGCAATTCCAAACCTGATCTCCTTACTGTCAATATATATAGCAAATTTGGTTAAAATCCCTTGTTTTTTACTAAAGTTATCATCCGGAAACGAAAATATGAGCGATTCTCGGGCAGAGAACTCCGTAAAAATTTGATGAAATTTGCCTATTAGCAATCCCAAACCAGATCTCCTTAATGTCAATGCATCTAACAAGTTTGCTGAAAATCCCTTGTTATTTACTCAAGTTATAGTCCGAAAACGAAAATATGGGTGTGTCTTGGGCAGATAACTCCGTCAAAAATTGACGAAATTTGCCCATTAGCAATCCCAAACCAGATCTCCACAATATCAATACACACACCAAGTTTGGTGAAAATCCATTGATGTTTACTCAAGTTATCATCTGGAAACAAAAGACGGATGGACAGACAGATGGACAGACTCACGGACGACCAACCTAAAACCATAATACCCTGCCACTATTGTGTGGCGGGGTATAAAAAGACAAGGCACCCAATGCTGAGCAACAAGATTAGTCCCCACGTTAAAAGGATTTTCTTCTTCCAAAAGACTGAAACACTAAGGGATGCCACCATTGGAATACAGGTGCAAACAGACAGATGTTATCGAAGTGTATAAAATTCCCAATAACATAGACTTATATAGCTATCAAAGACAAGCTATTTGAGATAGCTACAACTCAACAAACACATGGACACCCATTAAAGCTGTTCAGAAGACGCTGTAGACTTAATATCGAGGGTTGAGCGCAAGACTATGGTAACTCAAACGTATTTTTGAAACCCTTGTTTAGGGGCAACTTGGACCCCTTTTTTAAACAATGCAAATTTAGGTGCCATTGCTCATATGAGCAATGGCACCTAAATTTTCATTGTTTACAGAAAGAAATGTTGTAATCTTCATAACGCCTTGGTGAGGAGATTAGGTTGGGGGAAAAACAATCATCTGACTTACGATAGTCTTGCGCTCAACCCTCGATATATGTGCAAACAGTTTTAATTTGAGAGTCATAGATGATTGGAATGCACTTGCCACGAACATAGTACTGGAACCCTCTGTGAACAGTTTCAAAAGTTGGCTTAATAAACACTGGCATGAACACCCGCTCAAATTTGAAGCCACATGTTATATACCATCCGGACAACCACAAAGAGTAACACTATTAAGAAGAAACACATCACCAGAGATCACTGAGTGACCTACATAGATGTAAGAGAACCAAAATGACCAAGAATGTACCTATATAACTGGAAAAATAAATATCAAAATAAAGTCACCCCAGCTTTAAAAATGTCTGAGAATCTAAAGACTATCTTTCTTTTCTTTTTTTTTTTTTTTTTAGCCTAACTGATGGTATTACAATGATCATCACATAACCTGAAATTAATAGTCTCTTTCCCAGCAAGCAAAAAATATAGGACCCACATGGGCCCTAAATGGGTATTTATATGGGTCCTACAAGGGCAACCCATAAGGGACTCATGAGGGATTTGCAACAGGGTTCCATGTTGGACCCACATGGGCAAAGCCATGTAGGAACTATATGGGTCCAGTATGGGAAAAATAAACTCACATTTATCTTCCAGAAACAATTTTTACACATTTTTACACAAATGATTATAAGTCCCCAGTCCCAGCCCATTTGATGGACTGGTAAGGTCCCAACCGATAGAGACCTATGTACATGTGCAAGTTATTGCCTTAAAGATGTAGGCGTCTTTTTTAATAGTTGGAAATGTTGGCATCATGCGTATTTATATATACCTCTCAATTTTAAAAATAATGGGGACATACGAGTTAAAATAAAAATATGACCATGAATCGACGTCCATGTCGGGAAAATAGTTAAGATAAATTTGATAGATACTTTCATTTTGTAATAAACAAACTATTATTTTTATTTCATTATTATCATTATTATTTGCATTTATATCAGGAAATTTACTATTTTTTGATATTATGTTTAAATAGTGGTAGAGTTGTTCCCCTTAATACCCATATTGAACCCATATGGGTCTCATACAGTAATGGGAGGTCAACATTGGAACCATAGAGGTCCATTATCTGTATCACATGGGAGCCATTTGGGCCCCAATTATGTATCTAGAAAATATCACTTTTCCAGGATTATTTCAATTTTATCTTGGGGGTCCCATATATTAAAATGTATTTTTATAGTTATCAAATTTTACCAATATGGGACCTATAAGGGTCTTATATGGGCAAAAAAGCCTATATGGGGCCCAAGTAGGACCCAAATGGGATAAATGCCCCGAATCTGCCGATATGGTTCCCATATATACGTGTTTGCTGGTCAAAGTTTACCAATATGGGACCTATATAGGTCTTATATGGGCAAAAAAGCCTATATGGGGCCCATGCAGGACCCGAATGGGATAAATGCCCAGATTCTGCCCATATGGGTCCCATATATACACGTTTGCTGAGTTGTTTTTTAACATACTGGGCCTGGCTGCCCTTGTCTTGAAATATACATTTCATCATCTAAAATCACAGCAGCCCTGACACCAAATCCAAAATCAATTAAGTAGCTTTCAACATTATGTAACAGAATCCATCTTGATAAATATTGCACACACATGCCAAATTATCAAGTCACATCTTATCTCTTAAAGCGCCAAGCAAAATTTGTAGTGGACACCATTCTATTTTTTTTTTTTTTTTTTTTTTGTAGAAAATAATAACTCTTGACATTTCATGTGAATCATCTGCTTGGCAGATGATTCACATGAAAAGTCAAGATTTATTTTCTATGAAAAATAAAAATAATATTAAAAAGTATTGTCTGCTGAGTTGTGATTGGCACTTTTATGGCTAACTCTTAATATGTGAAATTCAAATTAGCAAATACTTTTTTTTTTTATAAGTTTCCAAGAAAATAAGTTTGACCCTTCAAGCAAACTGTCACAGTTTAACAGATATGTCAAGCCTTATTTCCTGGCAAAAAAAAACAAAAAACTGTTTTTAACAGACAGACCTGAGCAAACGGTTTAGACCCAAACACTGTCGAACACAACATCAGATCAGTCTGCACAGTTTTACACTCATCCAACATTTGTTTTTCCACATAACTACAGGTAGTAAAATAGACTTGTTTAGAACAAGTATGGTAAAAAGTTAAAATGTCCCAATATTTAGGGTAAATATGGTTTAAATGTTTTAAAATGTCTTTTTATTTTTTATTTTTTTTTTTTCTTCAGCAGCATCATGATGGTGAAAATGCATCATCGTATAGCTTTAGTTAAGATTCTTGCCTTTCTTTCTTTCTTTTTTGATATTTTTCTTATTTTTATCATGAAAATATATTGTAGGAATCCACTGGAATCACCTTCATAGGCAATTCTAATGAGTATCAACAACATAATTATATTTGTGTGCAAAAAAATTTCTTTTTTTTTTTTGCACAAAAATATAATTAAGAAAATCTAGATAACCATCTTATCTGGAGCTATGAATTCATGTAATATCCATGACAGTGAACACAATAAGCTGTCTTCATAAGTATACCTTAAAGCTTAGCATGCTGGGTAAAATTTACAGCAGAAGACAATGCAATTTTGAAAAAAAAAATCTTTTTTTTTTCTTGAAAACAGGTTTTAACATTTCATGTAAATCGTCTCCTGCATGAAATGTCAAAACCTATGATTTGAGAAAAATAAGAAAAATATTGTCAGTTTGTTGTCTGCTGAATTAAGAGAGTGGTAAAAGATAATTATATACCAACTAAAGAAGAGTTGCCCTAGTATATCACCCTGTATTATACCAGGTGTTGAGTTTTAATTTAAAACCTGTAATTGGTTACATAAACAGCATCAATTTCACAATGTTATTTACCTACAGATAATAAGTTTAAAATTTTCAATTAGACTGTCAGCACTGACACTCAGTTTGCAATCATTACCACCTGACCTGTGCACTTTCACTGGTTTTAAATTTCATGTACCAGGCTACCAATATAAAGAACATGGGTGAAAAATTGAATATCGCCACAAAAAATGTAAATGTGTGTTCTCACTAAAGAGATTTGTATCAGATACTTTTTAACTCTTAAAGCGCAAAGCAAAATTGTAGCAGAGGACATTTTAATTTTTTTATCATTGTTTGTCACAGAAACTAAGACTTTGCATGATTTCATGTGAATTGTCTGTGACACAGATGATTCACATCAAATGCCATGCCTTAGTATCTCTGAAAAATACAAGAAAAACAAATCAAAATCTTGTCTGCATAGTTGTGATTAACATTTTAAGAGTTAAGTAACAGATACAATCAAGCCTCTTAAATATGATAGCTACATCCTAATTGATTCTCAAACTAAAGTCATAATTAATTAATTGATTAATTAATTAATGCTGGTTTTAAGTCCACATATGACATTCTTATCACAAATACTGATAACTCAGACTACTGCATAAGTCAAACTAAATAAATAAAAAGGGATACTGGTTTAGTGTCCGATATATTCTTTATATTTTTAATTCTTTTATTTCAACCTACTGTAATCTCCAACCAAAAATTCTGGTTCCTTGGAGTTTGAGACAATAAGAGCTGGCCGAATGTATAAAACATGATTTATAAAACATGATTGTCTGCTACAACTTTGAATGATCTTGCAACATTTTAAGGTGCTTTCAGTACTGGTAATAAGACCTAGAATATCGGAGTTCTGACACTTTTATAACAGTGGCTTTATCACTGAAGAAAAGGTCCAAGCACAGGCAAAGGCCCAGATCAGCATGCACCCCTTAACAGTCTTTTCAGTGGTTTTGCTTTTGCTAGTGACTGCTACAGCAGCCAAGCTTATTTACTCCAGGAGTAAAATAGTTATAGCTTGCTGTTACTTATTTTCAGAATTCTATATTTACCATGGTCATTCATACACCATACCTCCTCACCATACTTAACCTAAACTTTGGGTACATCCATCTGACTACCAGGTGATGTGTTGAAAATACTGTGACAGAAAGGCAAACAGCAAATCAGAAATGAGCAAACAGTGCTGACCCAGATCAAATTGTTTCCAAAGGAGTATTCTGATCTGGATCTACATTATTTGCTAAGGTACATTTGTCTAAATGGTTAGGATAAATGTGGATATAAAATTCACATATACACTGACCCATTCTGATATAAAGGTAGCAGTGTGCAGTGATTTGTTCTGATAATTTTAAGGATCTAAGTGCACATTGATTTCTTCTAATATAAAGGTCACAATGCACAGTCATTACTTTTTCTGATATGAGGATCACAGTATTAGTGTGTATGGTTTGTTCCAGTAACGGTCACAGTGGGCAGTCACCGTTTCAACTTGGACTCATTCTAAAACATCACATTGTGAAGAGATTTGTTCTGATAATTATAAGGATCTCAGTGTGTAGTGATCTCTTCTAATATAAAGGTTGCAATGTGCAGTGATTTTTTTCTGACAATGGGATCACAGTACCAGTGTGTGTACTGGTTTGTTTCAATATAATGATCACAATGGGCATTCTAATCATTACAATATGTAGTGATTTTGTTCCAGTATAATGGTCACAGTGGACAGTGATCCATGCTAATCAACACAGTAGGTAGTGATTTTTTTCTGACAATTATAAGGATTACAGTGAGTAGTGATTTGTACCAATATACTGGTCACAGTGGGCAGTGATTCATTCTAATCATCACAATATGTAGTGATTTGTTTTGATATAAGGACTTTAGTGTGTAGATATTTGTTCTAATATAATGGTCACAGTGGGCAGTGATTCATTTTGATCATCACAATATGAAGTGATTTGTTTTTATATAATGATCTCAGTGTGTATTGATTTGTTCCAATATAATGGTCACAATGGGCAGTGATTCAATCTAATCATCACAGTATGTAGTGATTTGTTTTGATATAAGGATCACAGTGTGTAGTGGTTTAGTCCAATATAATAGTTACAGTGGGCAGTGATTCATTATAAGCGCCACAGTATTTTTGTTCTAATATAAAGATCACAGTATGTAGTGGTTTGTTCTAATATTATGGTCACAGTGGACAATGATTCATTCTAATCATTATAGTATGTGGTGATTTGTTCTAATATACTAAGTAAAATTGAAAACTTTACATGGTCTCCAAAAGGAGATATTTCAATATTTAGGAAGCGTTATGTGATATCTATGGTGATATGTGATTCTTAAGCTCAATCACTTTGTATTGCAGTTTTATTTTTTGATTTTGCTTTGAAAATCATGCTTTTATTTGGCGAAATATGGCACAGGGGTCAAATAAAAAAATCAGAATTTAGAGATGTAAGGGAAAAATCATTTTCAACATTTTGATTTCATTTTTTCTTAAGAAATGCTTTTCCTGGCAGCAATTTATCAGTAGCGTGTGTGGCCACCATTGCTAGCAATGCATGCACAGATTCTCCACCTCATGGAGTTAACCTAACTCTAATCAAAACGTTAGGAAATGCCTGCCATTCCAGCTGAAGAGCCTGTGTTAAGTCTTGCACACTGTTTATCTGGTGAAGAAGCCAAATGATCTGGATCTGCACTGTCTGCCATTAAGTATGTGAATTTATAGCGAAAATCTAGATCAAGTAATCTGATTGGCTGAAAATTAGAAGTGGGCATGGCGTCTTAATTTATTCAGCAGGACAAGGGTTAATTGTATAATCACAAGACAACTGTTAACTCTTAAAGCACTAGTCATATAAGCAGCAGATGACATCAAAATTTTTTATATTATTTTTCTGAGAAAATAAGGCTTGGCATTTCATTTGAACTGCCTACTACTAGGCAGACTTTACATAAAATGTCAAGCTCTATTTTCTCTGAAAAAAAAAATGGTATTTTAGAATATCATCGGCCCTTTCGCTTAGCGCTCTTGGTAAAAATTACAGCAGATGACAATTTGAAATATTTTTTTTCCTTTTTTTCCCCCCAGTAAACAGGATTTGACATTTCATGCAAATTATCTCCAATGGTAAAAATAAGAAAAATGCTATCAATTTGTCGTCTGCTGAATTTGCCCAGAGAGTGGTAATAGTTCAAATATCCAAAACTATATGAAACTAGATATGACAGGTTAAATATTTAATCATAATTTCAATAAGACTTTCTTTATCTTCATCTCAAACATGGTGGTCTTTAATTTCAAGTCTGATTTCATAATGGTATTTTTGTATCAGAAGTTGACATAAAAGTATAATTAATAACATATAAGATAATTTACTGTACATCTTTACATTCTACTATCTAGATAATTGATAGCTTGCAAATAAGTTTCTATGCTGTATTGAAATCATTTTTCTCATTCTGAATAAAGGCAATCATAGTTTTAAATAGGATGCTTTTTAAAACCAAAAAGTACAGTACACTCATCCAATAAAAAGTGGGACTGGTTTAACCCTTGTCCTGCTGAACCCGGATATACTCTGCCTTTGCTAACAGTGTAGATCCAGATCAGTTGGCTTCTAAAGAAGCCAACTGATCTGGATCTGCACTGTTTGCCAATAAGTATATGAATTTATAACAAGAATCTGGAACAAGTAATCTGATTGGCTGAAAATTAGAAGTGGGTGTGGCATCTTAATTTATTCAGCAGGACAAGGGTTAATATCTTGGGATCACTCTGCAATTTTGTCTGAACATGGGTAAGTCATTTTGCATTTAATTTTTATGCCAAATATCATCACTGTGATGTCAGTCATAGCACTATGGCCAGCTTCATAGCTGAAGAACAACAGATTAACATTAAAATTGAATTCTATAAAGGAAGCTCAAGCACTGAAATCTTTATAACATTACAAAATGTATGTGGGGAACAAGCACTTTCACAAACAGCAGATTTTAGATGGATTGCTTCATTTAATGAAGTAAGAATAGAAGCTGAAAAGAAACCCAGTCCTGGCTGACCAACAGAAGTCACTAATGCAGAAAATATAAATAAAGTGAAGGAAATATTGGAAAAAGACAGATGGTTTACATGTGAAGAAACAGCATAGGAAGTTGAAATAACTGCTGTAAAATGTGGCATCTGATCAGGGTCTACACTGTTTTCCACTCATCTAGCATTTTTAGATGCATAAACTGGAAGTAAAGCGTACCTTCAAAGTTAAGGATATGGTAAAGTTAACCCGTGTCCTGCTGGACCCGGACCTGTCCTGCTTTGCAAAGTCTGCAAGTCTGTGACCTTGACTTCAAGGTATACCACTGGGTGGGGATTGTGCTGAGTAAAACTCTAGACTTATATCTACCAGCATGTCAAATATAAATGAAATTCCTCAAAAGGTCTTAATAATATAGCTATATAAACTTAAGCACAAGAATTTATGAAAATTCTAAAAATTACAATTCTATATCTACCAACAGGCCAAATATAAATGAAATCCATCAAAGAGTCTTCAAAATACGAGGTCTTATAAACTTTAACGCAAAAACTTTGACCCTACGAGCAAACTAGAGTACGAACACACAAACGAACTAACGAACAAATGGATGAACGGAAAACGGAAAACTATACACCCCCACATACTTCGTATGTCAGGTATATAAATATGTTTTCTTGGACAAATAAGAAGACTTTTCAGTTGAAACCTGAAATGTCAATAAGCAGTGCTTATTAGATACCCCTGCTCTGAATGAGAAACCAAAACATAATGGATTGACAGACAGACAGACATATGGATGGACAACATGAAAACAATATATAAAAACAAGAGGCCACGGCCTTCGAAAACGCTCACCTGGGATCATCTGCTTTAAGAGAAGACTTGATATTCATATTTAAATGCCATAGTCTTGGCACATAATGATTTATCCAATGCAATGTAGATCTCAAGACAATACTGGACATCCAAGGAACAATCCAGTAAAGTTTGTTTGAAATTGGCCCAGTTATTAATTAAAAGGTTTTTCCATTTTTTGCTCTGGTGATTTTACACAATTTCATAGTGTGCCAGGTCCCTATGAGTTACAGAGATATTGTTTAAAATAGCACTGGTGGTCAGTTTGTTCAGCAGAGCAGAATCATGGTGGGTAATGATAACAGTGCCTTTCAGAGGAAATATGCTTTGTTCGTTCCTTTTGGAGGAACCAACGCTGCCTTTCTGAGGAAAATGGTAGGGGAGGGATTTGAGGCGGCTGATAGCCATTATGGCCCTGCATCGCTCACCTGAACTAACATTAGCTCTGGTGGCCATTTTGTTCAGTGGAACATTTCTGTGAAATTATTTTGAAATCGGGCCATTGGCCTAGGAGGAGATATCCTTTAAAGGTTTTTCTATTTTTAGCTTTGGTGGCCATTTTGTTCAGTGGAGCCAAACCATTTTAATAATTTTGGTAGAGGGTCACCCAAGGAATATTTCTGTGAAATTATTTTGAAATTGGGTCATTGGCCTAGGAGGAGATGTTGTTGAAAGGTTTTTCTATTTTCAGCTTTGGCAGCCATTTTGTTCAGTGGAGCAGAACCATTTTAAAAATTTTGGTAGAGGGTCACCCAAGGAACATTTCTATGAAATTATTTTGAAATCAGGCCATTGGCCTAGGAGATGTCGTTTGAAGGTTTTTCTATTTTTAGCTTTTGTGGCCATTTTGTTCAGCAGAGTGGAACCATTTTAGCAATTTTGGTAGAGGGTCACCCAAGAAACATTTCTGTGAAATTATTTTGAAATCTGGCCATAGGCTTAGGAGGAGATGTAGTTTAAAGGTTTCTTTCTATTTTTTGCTCCAACAGCCACTTTGTTCAGCAGAGCGGAACCAGTTTAGCAATTTTGGTAGAGGGTCACCCAAGGAACATTTCCGTGAAATTATTTTGAAATCGGGTCACTGGCCTAGGAGATGTTGTTTAAAGGTTTTTCTATTTTTAGCCCTGGTGGCCATTCTGTTCAGCAGAGCAGAACCATTTTAGCAAATTCCGAAGAGGGTCACCCAAGGAACACACTTCTGTGAGATTATTTTGAAATCAGGCCATTGGCCTAGGAGGAGATGTCCTTTAAAGGTTTTTTCTAGTTTTAGCTTTAGCGGCCATTTTGTTCAGTGGAGCAGAACCATTTTAGCAATTTTGGTAGTGGGTCACTCATGGAACATTTCTGAAATTATTTTGAAATTGGGCAACTGGCCTAGGAGGAGATACCATTTAAAGGTTTTTTTTCTATTTTTAGCTCTGCCAGCCATTTTGTTCAGCCGAGCGGAACCATTTTAGCAATTTTGGTACAGGGTCACCCAAGGAACATTTCAGTGAAATTATTTTGAAATCAACCATTGGCCAAGTAGGAGATGTCGCTTTAATGTTTTTTTCTATTTTTAGCTCTGGTGGCCATTTTGTTCAGTGGAGCTGAACCATTTTAGCAATTTTGGTAGAGGGTCACCCAAGGAACATTTCTGTGAAATTATTTTAAAATCTGGCCATAGGCCCAGGGGGAGATTTAGTTTAAAGGTTTTCTTCTATTTTTAGCTCTGGTGGCCATTTTGTTCAGCGGAGCGGACCCATTTTAGCAATTTTGGTAGAGGGTCATCCAAGGAATTATTTTGAAATCAGTCCACTGGCCTAGGAGGAGACGTCGTTTAAAGGTTTTTTTTTCTATTTTCTATTTTTAGCTCTGTGGCCATTTTGTTCAGTGGAGTGGAACCATTTTAGCAATTTTGGTAGAGGGTCATCCAAAGAACATTTCTGTGAAATTTTTTTGAAATCGGTCCATTGGCCTAGGAGGAGATGGCATTTAAAAGTTTTCTTCTATTTTAAGCTCTGGTGCCATTTTGTTCAGCGGAGCAGAACCATTCTAGCAATTTTGATAGAGGGTCACCCAAGGAACATTCCTGTGACATTATTTCAGTCCATTCACCTGTTTATGAGGAGATGTCATTTAAGTAAATTGTGGACGCAGGAGGCTGGACACAGGGTGGTCACAATAGCTCACCCGGACCACAACATGCTCCGGTAAGCTAAAAAGTATTTTTATCTGGAGCTATGTTATGCATAGCCCCAGACAAGGCATTTATCTTTTACTACCAAAAATTGCTGAAATTTTTCTTATTTGTCCATAAAAACATATGTTGTGGATACTCATTAGAAGCGGCTCATCAGGGCGCTTCTAATGAGTACCCACAACATATGTTTATGTGAAGATATAAGGAAAATGTTTTACTGATACCCCCTCTTATCTGGAGCTCTCCTAGGTGGCTCAGAAGTGAAGGCAGAGTGTGTTGCATCTGAATACAGGCTGCAGTTTTATCTCTGTATCACAATCTAATTTAAAAGCTTAATTTTCCAGCTGAATTTGATTTGTGCCAGCTTAAATCAACTGATGACAAGATCCTGAACAGTGTTAAGAATAAATTAGACAAAAAATATTCCCTACTTTCAAGCAAACATTCAGAGAACATGTTCAAGAGATTAAATTTCGAAATCTAAAGTACAGCAACACTGAACATTAATTTAATGCATACCATGCTGGGTTAAATTTTCAGTTGACAACATTTTAAAATATTTTTCTTATTTTTCCCAGAAAACAGGTTTGGACATTTCATGCAAATTGACTCCTGAGGTGACGATTTGTATGAAATATCAAAGCATGTTTTCTGGAAAACAATAAAAAACTAGAAATGTGTCCAAAGGACACAGATGCCCCCACCTGAAAAACTTAAATGCAAATTGCAAACGCCAGACGCAGATGGAGACAGACGGATGGACAGACGGGGTAACACTACATGTATATGCTTTCCACCAGGGGCATAAATATCATTAATTTGTAGTCTGCTGAATCTGCCAAGAAAGTGGTAAAGGCTAAAAGGCTTAACATTTTGACAGAATGATATGCATGAGCAAACAGTGCCGACAAAGAGCAACAGTGCAACCTCCCTACAGCAGCCAGCCTTTGGAAATCATAAAACTAGCTGTTGTAGGAAGATGGAGGGGTTAACCCTTATCATGCTATATAAATTAAGACGCCCCATCCATTTCTAATTGTCAGCCAATCAGATTATTTAATCCTGATTGTTGATATAAATTCACATACTGAATGACAAACAGTGCAGATCCAGATCAATTGGCTTCTTCAGAAGCCAACTGATCTGGATCTACACTGTTTGCAAAGGCAGGGTATATCGGGGTTCAGCAGGACTAGGGTTAAATATAATACAGTTGACTCTTGATATCTTCAACACTGATAAATCAAACTACTGCTTAAGTCAAACTAAATAAAATATAATATCTTTTCCTTTTATTTGAGCCAGTGCAAAACAAAACTTACAATAAGACTTGTGCGACCAGCAAAGACAGATCAGCCTGTGCATTTGTGCAGTCTGATCAGAGCAGTCTGATCAGAGCCTTTGCTGATCACATGTGCCCTACAGCCTCAGAGTCTATCCAAAGAGGGATAAATGAGAATTCTTCCCCTATTGTGTAGACGTACAGGTTAATCTGAGTCTTTGCTGATCACACTGGTCTTATTGTAGGTTTTGCCGTGCACTGGCTCATATGTATTTTTGCCACAAACTAAATCATTTAAAATTATTATACCAGTTGACATAATTATGTGTTGCAATCTTAGAAAGTCTACCTTCTGACATGTGCACGTATCGAAGACTCAAATCAGACTGCTCATCCTCACAGTCTGATCAGTCTTTGTTATCCACATAAAGAAACTTTGTATCCTTGGCTATCCAAAATTCACCCAGTGAAGATTCTGATCAGACCATGCAACTGCAAAGGCTGATCTGAATCTTCATTGGGCGCATTATGTCCAAAGGTACATTTTCTGACTTTGTGGCACATATATTAATTAGACAGATATAGATGGAACTAACTGACATGTCAGTTGATCTTTACATTTAATATTAATTTGGTTCATTAGGATATATCCATTGTACAGTTTAGGCATGACAGTCAAAAACATCCTGCATTCCACGTGAAGCAGGTGTCCACTCTCCTGTGTTTAAGCAGCAAATGTATAATTTTGAATATTACTATCAGAAGGTCAAAGTGACAAATTAAACTGGTCGGCCTTTCACTATACTTCTTCGGTGGAAATGTGTGAAGCTGCATCACAATATTGATAAGTTCTATGTTACCTTAATTAGTTTATAAAACTTGTCTAAAATGGATCACCACAGAAAAACAAGAGGCCCAAGAGCTACTGTTTGCTCTCCTGAGTGAATTAACCACTGGATATCTTCAGATGACATGCAACATTCGTCCAGTGTTGCTACAGCAACAAATAAAAAAATACCTTTTAAAAAAACAAAAGTATTACAGCCAAATCCATTGCCCCCAGCTGATGAAACATTCCTGTAAATTTGGTATAACATTGTATTTGGTCAAAGACTTTTTTTGTAAAGTAGGTCAGAGGTCAACATACAGGTCACAGTGACACACTTTAGGTACATGATACATTGTCTTTAACAGATGTACCCACACATGAAATTTGGTAAGCCTAGGCCATTCAGTGTAGAAGATATGCACCAGTTTCTTTCATATAAAAAGATCAAAATATAGGTCACAGTGACCTACTTTTAGTACACAACACATAATTTTTAGTAGATGTACTGAATGAGTCTGAGATCAAAATATAGGTCATTGTGATCTACTTTAGGTATAGGACACACTGTATTAGTATATGTACCTATAAACTAAATATTGTAAGCCTAGGCCATATAGGCAGGAATCATACACCAGATCTTTTTTTATATAAAGTAGGTCAAAGGTCAAAATGTAGGTTTCACTGATCTGTTTTTAGTATGAGACATACTTTCTTCAATGGATGTACCCACAACCAAATTTGGTAAGCCTAGGTCATGTAGTACAGCAGATATGCTCTGGACAAGTTTGTTGTATATAGTTGGTCAGAGATCAAAATATAGGTCACAGTGATCTACCTTTGGAATGCAGCAGCTGTATTGAACAGAGGTATCTATATATAAAATTTGGCATGCCTAGGCCATAGCGTACAAGAGATATAACCCAGATAACATTTTTGGCCAGAGCTGTAATCTGAGGACTGGGAAATTGCTTGACTGTATACACATAGGAGTATGTAAGGTATTTACAGAGAATACGGTACGTGCAATATGTCAATATCCATTACTCTATTAAGAAACCAACATGAATTTGGTAAATACCTTTTTGGGTATTTGTTTGTGTTGAGGTTTTACGGCCCAGTCAACCCAATGGGGTCATGTCAAGCGCGGTCAGTTTACCTAACCACACGTTTACTGGGCAGGCTTAGTCCTCTAAGCAGTTAACCAGTATTGTGCACATTCTTTTGCCAGAAACTGACAACTGCCCTTCTTGTATCAGCGGAAGGGGGAGAATGACCGTAGAAAATATTTCATGATCAATCTCCACGAAAGAATGTTGCCGACCTCGGCGGGGGTTGAACCCGCGACCTCCTGGTCTCCAGTCGGACGGCGCATCCAACTGAGCCACCTTTTTGGGTATGTAAATACAGGCAATATAATGGTATTATCAATATTACTGTATTTACCTGAAATATTGCAACGCCAGAACCTTTACCATATTTGTTCTTAAATTTGAATAAGACCAATTTACTTCTTGTTAATGTGTTTAAAAATTGATGGATGAGTTTCTAAAAGTGCAGACCCTGATCAGACACTGAATTCTGTAATATATGATCTAGGTCTACACTCTACACTGTGCGTTCTGTCTGTCTTGTCTGAATACTTAGAATAAATACGGTAAAACATATCTTTTAGTGCTTTGCATGCTGGGTAAAAATTTCAGCAGGCAACATTTTGAAATATACTAGAAATTAGGATTTGAAGCTTCATGCAAATTGTGTCACTATGAGACAATTTGCATGAAGTGTGAGATCCTATTTTCTAGGAAAAATATAAAAAAATATCATCAGTTTTTTTGTCTGCTGAATCTGCTCAAAGCCTGGTAAGTGTTAACCCTTGTCCTGCTAAATAAATTAAGATGCCACTCCCACTTCTATTTTTCAGCCAATCAGATTACTTGATCCAGATTGTTGCTATAAATTCACATACTCAATGGCAAACAGTGCAGATCCAGATCAGTTGGCAGAAGCCAACTGATCTGGATCTACACTGTTTGCAAAACAGGGTATATCCGGGTTCAGCAGGACAAGGGTTAATTTTTCATTATAAAACGAGTAACCATGTTACCATATGGTTATTCAATAGCCAAGAAACAGTGATTTGATTATGAAAATGAGCTGTTTCACAATTAATTTTCAGGGATTTTTTTTCAATTAAATAACTGTCACTCAATGTCCCTGCTGAGTTTCATAAAATAAACAAAGCTGCTGGGACAAGTTTGCTACTACATGAAAGAAGAAATAACATCTGTTCAAATGATGTAAAAAATAGTGTCGAAAATCTCATTTCTTTTCCTAACTCTTCGTTTTTGCACTGCAATTTTCTTAATTGAAATCATATTTATAGTCTCTAGTGGGTGCACTTCTGTTTGAGGGAAAACTGCTCTTATTCAAAGTTTTAACAGGCCAAATTGATTCTCATTTTACCCCTTAACCCATTGTATACTGAATAGACTCTCCCACACTATATATTGGAAAAGTCCAATTTCAATTTTAGGAAAAAATGGCTGAACTCTTGCAAACAGTGGGGACCCTGATCAGACGCCGCAGAATGCGGCGTCTGATCTGGGTCTGCATTGTTTGCCAATTACCCTTTTTTGAGTATCCTGACAACAATGGGTTAAAGACTAGTCTTATCACTGATAAGAGACTGGGCAAAATAAAAACCTAGTATATTGTCAAACAAGGACAGACAGGCAGAGGCCCAGTAGGGGAATTTAGTACTGGCTTATTTATCTGTTCCACAGGTAATATTACATACGCTGGGCATAGCAGTAGTCCTACAAAATTTACTACCCTTAAGGAGGCATCTTTACCACCTCCAGCTGGGATATCATTATCACCTCTTTATAACAAGCTTTGATGTCTCTTGCACAGCACCTATGATGGGGCAATAAAATTATTAGTGGGCGGTACCACTTTTGATCTAATTTTAGCTCTGTCTTTAAACAAGTATTGTATTAACCCCTTCCTGCTGAACCTGGATATGTCCTGCCTTTGCAAACAGTGTAGATCCAGATCAGTTGGATTCTGAAGAAGCCAACTGATCTGGATCTGCACTGTTTGCCATTAAGTATGTGAATTTAGAGCAACAATCTGCATCAAGTAATCTGATTGGCTGAAAATTAGAAGTGGGTGTGGCATCTTAATTTATTCAGCAGGACAAGGGTTAATCATCAAACTTGCCATAAGGAATACCCCATAAACTGCAGATCTGCAGATAAGTCATCCTTAAAAACTTCTGTTGTTTGTTGTGCTTGTGAGTAAGTAACAAAGGCCCTTATCAGCCTGCCTGGTTGATCACAGAAACAGCAAAAGCCCTTATCAGCCTGCCTGGTTGGTCACTGTACTAAAAGAGACCCTTATCAGGCTACCTGGTTGATCAAAGGAACAACTAAGGTCCTTATCAGTCTGCATGGTTGATCACAGGAACAACAAAAGCCCTTATCAGTCTTAATGGTGATCACACTGCCTACATAATTGATCTCAGTAAGAGCAAAGGCCCTGATCAGTCTGCATGGTTGATCACAGGAAGAGCAAATTTCCTTATCAGACTGCCTGGTTGATCACAGGAACAACAAATGCCCTTATCAATTGGCCTGTTTGCTCTCAAGAACAACAAAGGCTGCCTGGTTGATTGCAGGAATAGCACATGCCCTTTTCAGCCTGTGTGGTTTATCTCAGGAACAACAAAGGCCCTTATTCGCCTGCCTGGTTGATCACAGGAACAGCACAGGCCCTTGTCAGTCTGCCTGGTTGATCTCTGGACTAGCACTAGCCCTTATCAGCCTGCATGGACACTGATCAGTCTGCCTGGTTGATCTCTGGACTAGCCCTAGCCCTTATCAGCCTGCATGGACACTGATCAGTCTGCCTGGTTGATCTTGTAACAACAAAGGCCCTTATCAGCCCACCTGGTTGATCTCGAGGAACAACAATAAAAGGTCTTTATCAATGGACTTATTTGATTTCAGGAGCAACAAATGCCTTTATCAGCCTGCCTGGTTGATCTCTGGATCAACAAATGCCCTTATCAGCTTGCCTGGTTGACCTCAGGAACAACAAAGGCCCTTATCAGCCTGCCTGGTTGATCTCTGGAACAACAAAGGTCTTTATCAACCTGCCTGGTTGATCACAGGAACAAAAAGGTCCTTATCAGCTGGCCTGGATGATCACAGCAGCAACAGACCCTTATCAATCTGCCAGGCTGGTTACAAAAACAACAGAGGCATTTATCAGCCTGCCTGGTTGATCATAGGAACAACAAAGGTCCTAATCAGCCTATCTGATGCTCATAGCAACAACAAAGGCCCTTATCAACCTGCCAAATTGATCTCAGAAATGACAAAGGCCCTTATCAGCCTGCCTGGTTGGCCCTTATCAACCTGCCTGTTTGATCACAGGAACAACAAAGTCCCTTATAAACCTGCATGGTTAATCACAGGAACAACAAAGGCAGTTATCAACCTGCCTGGTTAATCACAGAAACAACAAAGGCCCTTATCAACCAGCCTGGTTGATCACAGGACCAACAAAGGCCCTTATAAACCTGTCTAGTTGATCACAGAAACAACAAAGGCCCTTATAAACCTGTCTGGTTGATCACAGGAACAACAAAGGCCCTTATCAGCCTGCCCAGTTGATCACAGGAACAACAAAGGCCTTATTAACCTGTATGGTGAATTATAGGAACAACAACAGCCCTTATCAACCTGCCTGGTTGATCTCAGGAACACCAACAGCCCTTATCAGCCTTCTTAGTTGATCACAATAACAGAAAAGGTCCCTTCAATCTCTAAGATTGATAACAGGAACAACAAAGACCCTTGTCAACCTGCCTGGTTGATCACAGGAACAACAAAGGTCTTTATCAGCCTGTCTGTTTGATCACAGGAACAACAAAGGCCTTTATTAGTCTGCATGGTTAATCACAGGCAAAATAAATTTGCTTATTAACCTGCCCAGTTGATCACAGGAACAATGAAGGCCCTTATCAGCCTGCCCAACTGTTCACAGGAACAACAAAGGCCCTTATTAGCCTGCCTAATTGATCACAGGAACTGCAAAGGCCTTTATCAGCCTGCCTGGTTGAGCACAGGAACAGAAAAGGCCCCTATCAGCCTGCCTGGTTGTTGATTGCAGGAACAGCACATGCCTTTTTCAGCCTGTGTGGTTTATCTCAGGAACAACAAAGGCCCTTATTAGCCTGCCTGGTTGATCACAGGAATAGCACAGGCCCTTGTCTGTCTGCCTGGTTAATCTCTGGAACAGCACTAGCCCTTATCAACCTGCATGGACACTGACCTGTCTTCATGGTTGATCTCAGGAACAGCCATGACCCTGATCAGCCTGCATGGCTGATGCCACTAACAACAGAGGCCCTGATCAGCATGTATGGACGACCACAGGAAGTTAAGAGACCCTGATCAATCTGTATAGCTGGTCTCAGGTACAACGAAGGCCCTAATCAGACTGTATGGCTGATCTAATGAACAAAAAAGCCCTAATCAGTTTGCCTGGATAATCTAGGGAACAACAAAGGCCCTAATTTGCCTGCATGGATGATCTCAGGAACAAAAAAAAATCCTGGATCAGTCTGCAAGGATAATAGAGGTAACAATAAAAGCCCTGATCAGTCTGAATGGATGATCCCAGGAACAGAAAAATCCTGGATCAGTCTGCATGGATATTCTAGGGAACAACAGAGGCCCTGATTTGTCTGCATAGATGATCTCAGGAACAGAAAAATCCTAGATCAGTCTGCATTGATGATCTTGCTAACAGAAAAAATCTCTGATTTGTTTCTCTAGTACTCACGACAATGTAACTTATGCTACCCTCCATTCCCCTAGAAGCGCCGACTACGATTACCTGCCATGTAAGACCACTGCAACCTTTATTCCGCACTTGTCACCCAGTGACTGAAATCATTAACCGTGAAATCACGGACTTCATGACCACAAACCTGTTAAATTTCCTCTTTGCTCAGTGCTTTTACAAGCGATAGGATGTGTTGGGTAATTAATCCAGGGTAGTTTCTAGGCTCGAGCAGCCCAATTTCCCCCGGTGTGCTTTCAAATTATTTTTGTTAAGACATTATTATTGCCGTGTTGTTTTCTCTATTTTCTGTTTTATTTCAGAATTTGGAGTTCATTTTTAAGATGTTGAATAGATGTTCAGGCAAGCAAGGAAGGGGTTGTTCTCACTTCCTCGCGGAGTGGGACAATTATCTTCTTTGTCATTCATGCAGGGATTGTTCTCAGGATAATCCCTGCGATGTTTGCTCCGACTGGTCAACTTTGACATGGTCTAAATCTATTAAGGCCATTTCTAAGTTGTCCAGGAGGCCAAAATTAGACAAGACTGGGAAAAAGGTGCAGATGGAGGGTGCTTCTAGGGAGTTCTCCCGACCCTTGCAAGAGGGTGACGAGGTTCCTGTTGTCACTCACCAAACGGTTAGTGATGTGGAAGTTCCCTCCTCCCTTGCTTTGACCGCTGGTTCAAACCTTGGGGCTCCTCTTCCTGCGTGTTCCACAGCCAGAAACGGAACTGGAAACTCTTCCCAGTCTACGTGTGGAAGGGAATCTGAAGGTGATTCGGGTAACCAGCTACCTAGACCTTCTCAATTTGACCGTTGAGACAGCAGGCCATTTGACACGATGATAGCTGGTCCATGGCTCCCTTTCTTGTTCAAGGTGGTCCCATCGTTCCCCCTCTGGAAGTACTTACTGGCGTCCAAGAGCCTACTGCTCTCTAAGCTGTGGTAAAAGCCACTCGGCTATTCGTTCCCATAGCCATGGTCATTACCGCTCAATTAGTACTACCAAGAACCGTCATTCTAGACCTTGCTCTCAAAGAGAAATTGATCGGGAATGTTTAAAGCTGGCGCTTTTACGCAGGTGGCACTCTTAAAGAGGTGGCCGATTCAGCAGGTTTGACTGTATCTCCACTTCCATTTTATGGGGAGAACTTACCAATTTCGAGCGCTAGCGTTTGGGCTCTCCCAAGCTCCCTGTGTTTTCACCAGAGTAGTGAAAACGGTAGTGAAGCACTGTCATCGACAGGGAATGCATTTACATGCATACCTGGATGATCCAACCTTCAACCTCCCAGTCCCTGTCCATTCAACACGGGGATCAGTTACTGCGGACAGTTTTGAGCCTGGGATTTGTCCCAAATTGGGACAAATCAGCGCTAGTCAGATGTTCTGTTTCCTGGGTGCTCGATTCGATCGGGAGAAGGGTATGATCGCACCGTCTCTGGACAGGATAGTGAGACTGCAAACGATAATACAGAAGATGTTGGCATCTCATTCAGCATCTGCCCGGGAAGTTCATTCTTTACTCGGACAGATGGAATCTGTGGCCCATCTCCTACCTTATGGCCGGGCTCACAAGCATTTACTACAATGGCATGTGAAAGACCGATGGTCTCAGGCAACCCAGTCTTGGGACTACCATATTTCACTGGGCCCTTGGTTCAGACAAGCAGTAGAGCAATGGCTGAACAAGGATTTTCTTCATGCTATGGTTCTGCTGGATCATCCACAACCAGACTTCTATCTGTTCATGGATGCGAGTCTGAATGGCTGGGGCGCCCATCTGGGCGATCTCTCAGTTTCAGACCAGTGGTCTGTTCAATGGAGCAAAGAACACATAAATGTTCTGGAACTCCGAGCAGTTTGGTTAGTTCTGAAGTCCTTTCGTCAGGTAATTTCAGGCTGCCAGGTGTTGCTGTCGACAGACAACACAACCGTGGTGGCTTATCTGAACAAAGGAGGGGGGTTGCGGCCAGGTCTCAAACCTTGTCATTCATGGCAACAAAGCTGCTAGTGTGGTGTGCAAAGCTACAGGTGTCTCTGACAGCCAAATTTGTTCCAGGCAAACTGAACTTACTCGCAGATTCGCTTTTGAGGAAGGGGCAGATCATTCATACAGAGTGGACTCTCCACAGGGGCACTCTGTCTCAGATTTTTCACTTCAGGGAAGTACCACACATAGATCTTTTTGCCATGAGACTAAACAATCAACTACCGACCTTTGTGTCTCCATTTCACGACCCCTTAGCTTGGGCATTGGATGCGATGTCCCTGTCCTGTGAGGGAATGTTAGCATATGCATTTCCTCCCATCCCCCTTCTTTTGAAGGTGCTACTGAAAATGGAGATAGAGACTTGCTTGGTCATTCTGATAGCTCCATGCTGGCAAAGTCACCCGTGCTTTCCAGTGCTGTTGTCTCAGCTGGTTGTTCCAGCTATCAAACCTCCTTGCCGGCAGGATCTTCTGATCTAACCTCATTCTCGTCTTACTCATCCGAGACTGTAAATATTCAACCTGCACGCCTGGTTGTGCTGCAGGGAGGTCTCGAGAAGGCAGGATTTTCTGAAAGATCTGCCGCGAGAGTCTGTGCCGCAAAAAGAACTTCCACACAGTCTCTCTACAATTACCGTTGGAACGCTTGGATGGATTGGTGTCTCGAACGGGAGATGGATCCCATCGATTCATCTGTAATGGCTTTGGCAGACTTCCTTATCTTCCTGTTTGAAGCTAAGAAGTTAGCTCCTGTTTCTGTTAAAGGATACAGGTCAGCCATTTCATCCACACTGAAGCATTTATCTTCAGTCGATTTTTCTTCCCATCCTGTATTCTCTGATATTATAAATAGTATGGAATTGGAAAAACCAGTGGTCAGCAAGGTTGTTCCTCATTGGGATCTTTCCCTTGTTTTAGACTGCCTCAAGGAGTCTCTCTTTGAGCCGATGTCTATTTGTTCACTAAACTGTTTGACTCAGAAAACAGTCTTTTATGATCGCACTTGCTTCAGGTCGGAGGCATAGTGAAATTCATGCATTATCTGCCCTTCAGGCTCTGTCAATTTTTCAGCAGACAAAAGCTCAGTTAAACTGCATTTTTTCCCCGGATTTTTAGCTAAAAATCAGGTTCCTTCTGTAGCAGGAATTCTTCTTGAAATTCCAGCATTTTTTCCCAGGAGTTTTAGCTAAAAATCAAGTTCCTTCAGTAGCAGGAATTCTTCTTGAAATTCCATCTCTTTCTAGAGATAAAGGTTGCTCTGGCACACTTCTGTGTCCAGTTCATGCTTTACGTTTTTATATGAGAAGGACTAAAAGCTTTCCGAGGAAAAGAAAAAGACTCTTTATTTCCTTTGTTAAGAATTATGACAAGGAAATAAGTCCTTCTACAATATCCAGGTGGATTATGGATACTGTTCACTTTGCTTATGATCAAAAAACGCAGTTCCACGTCGAACAAGATTTGTGCTCATGAACTAAGGGCTTTAAGTGCAAGTTTTGCTTGGCTAAATGGGGTCCCCATGGATGCTGTTCTCAGGGCCGGTTTTTTGGCGCTCTGAGGATTCCTTCATTAGATTTTATCTAAGAGATACAGCAGGAATCAATGGGAAGTTATTTTCTCTGGGTCCCATTGTGGCTTCACAGACTGTAATTTCCTCTTCTGTTTAATTCATTTCCTGGTGATCATGCGGTTGAACACCGTGTTATAAATTTTTAGTCCTGCGTTTTGTGACGTCATAATTATGCACATGGCGGATTAATACATTGTGGTCAAAAGAAAAGTAAACTTTATTCTGACCATTTTTGAGCATTTTTTTGCTATTTTGTTTCGAGATTTTGTTTTATTTATCACTTCTTTATTAGGGGAGTGCATATGCAACGCAGCTTTGGGTCTGGACTTACAGGGAAAACGACACGTATGGTTTTTGCTAAAATCATATTTGTAAGTGTCGAATTCGACATGTCCGGGTTATCCGATTAAAATTGCTCAATTACCAGCCTGGATTCTCCTTACATACGATCCATTTTCATCCAGCTCGTTGCGTAGCACGATACCTCCTGAGAAATTGGTAAGTTCATTTATTCTTGTTTTTATATTGTGAATTTATCAGATTTTCCCACCATCCATGTGAGATTAAATCTAATTAGCATATGTTACATTGTCGTGAGTTCAAGAGAAACAAATTTTATATGTTGTTTTAACACAAATATTTGTGATCTATACTCATGACAATGTAACGACAAGGTCCGTTTTTATATATCGATGATCACAGGAACAGAAAAATCTCTTATCAGTCTGCATGGATGATCTCAGGAACAAAAGAATCCCTGATCAGTCTGATTTCTGGAATAGAAAAGTTCCTGCTCATTCAGCACTGATGATCTAGGGAACAACAATGACCCTGATCTGTCCACATGGATGATCCCAGGAACAGAAAAATCCTGAACCAGTCTGCATGGATAATCTAGGGAATAACAAAGGCCCTGATCTGTCTGCATGGATGATCTCAGGAACAGAAAACTCCTGAATCAGTCTGCATGGATAATCCTTCGGAGAACAAAGGCCCTGATATGTCCACATGGATGATCTGGAGAGCAGATAAATCCTGGATCAGTCTGTATTGATGATCCAGGGAATAACAATCTGATCTATCTGCATCTATCTGCATGGATGATCTAGAGAACATAAATCCTGGATCAGTCTGCGTTGATGATCCACGGAATAACAAAAGCCCTGATCTGTCCACATGGGTGATCTAGAGAACATAACTCCTGGATCAGTCTGTATTGATTGTATGGGTCAGACTGCATGGATGAACAACTATGTTCTGCTTTCGTGGATTATCTAGGGAATGATTAAGGCCCTGATCAATCTAACTGGTTGGTCTCAGGAACAGCAAAAACTCTGTTCTCTTAGGAACTCACAGCAATAATAGATGTCCTGATCAGTCAGTACAGTTGATCTCAAGAACAAAAAAGTCCTGATCAGTCTATAGTTTTCTCTGAGGAACAGCAAATGTCCTGTTCCATCTGTATGGTTGATCTAAGTAACAACAACTGTCCTGATCAATCCGAATGGTTGATCTCAGGAACAAACAATTTCCTGATGTCTGTATAATTGATCTCAGGAACAGCAAATATCCTGATCAATCTGTATGGTTGATCTCACAAACAATTAATGTCCCTATCAGTCTGTATGGTTGATCTCAGAAACAACAAATGTCCTGATCAGTCCGTATGGGTGATCTCAGGACCACCAAGTGTCCTGATCATTCTGCATGGCTGATTTCAAAAACAGTAACTATCCTGGTCAGTCTGTACGGTTGATCTAAGGAACAACAAATGTCCTGGTCAGTCTGTATGGTTGATCTTAGGAACAACAAAATCCTGATCAGTCTGTATGGGTGATCTCAGAAACAACAAATGTCCTGGTCAGTCTGTATGGTTGATCTAAGGAACAACAAATGTCCTGGTCAGTCTGTATGGTTGATCTTAGGAACTACAAATGTCCTGATCAGTCTGTATGGGTGATCTCAGAAACAACAATTGTCCTGATCAGTCTGTATGGTTGCTCTCAGGAACAACAAATTTCCTGGTCAGTCTGCATGGTTGATATAAGGAACCACAAATGTCCTGATCAGTCTGTATGGTTGATCTCAGAAACAGCAATGCAAATGTCCTGAGAAGTTTGTATGGTTGATCTCAGGAATAAAAAATGTCCTGATCAGATTGTATATTTGATCTCAGAAACAACATGTATCCTGATCAGTTTGCATGGTTGCTCTCAGGAAGAACAAATGCCCATATCAGTCTCTATGGTTGGTCTTAGGAACAACAAATGTCCTGATCAGTCTGTATGGATGATCTCAGAAACAGCAAATATCCTGATCAATCTGTATGGTTGATCTCAGAAACAACAAATGTCCTGATCAGTCTGTATTGTTGATCTCAGAAACAGCAAATATCCTGATCAATCTGTATGGTTGATCTCAGGCACAGCAAATATCCTGATCAGTCTGCATGGTTTATCTCAGGAACAGCAAATATCCTGATCAGTCTGCATGGTTTATCTCAGAAACAGCAAACATACTGATCAGTCTGTATGGCTGATCTCAGGCACAGCAAATATCCTGATCAGTCTGCATGGTTTATCTCAGGAACAGCAAATATACTGATCAGTCTGTATGGTTGATCTGAGGCACAGCAAATATCCTGATCAGTCTGCATGGTTTATCTCAGGAACAGCAAATATACTGATCAGTCTGTATGGTTTATCTCAGGAACAGCAAATATCCTGATCAGTCTGCATGGTTTATCTCTGGAACAGCAAATATCCTGATCAGTCTGCATGGTTTATCTCAGGAACAGCAAATATACTGATCAGTCTGTATGGTTGATCTCAGGCACAGCAAATATCCTGATCAGTCTGCATGGTTTATCTCTGGAACAGCAAATATACTGATCAGTCTGTATGGTTGATCTGAGGCACAGCAAATATCCTGATCAGTCTGCATGGTTTATCTCAGGAACAGCAAATATACTGATCAGTCTGTATGGTTTATCTCAGGAACAGCAAATATCCTGATCAGTCTGCATGGTTTATCTCAGGAACAGCAAATATCCTGATCAGTCTTCATGGTTTATCTCAGGAACAGCAAATACCCTGATCAGTCTGCATGGTTTATCTCAGGAACAGCAAATATACTGATCAGTCTGCATGGTTTATCTCAGGAACAGCAAATATACTGATCAGTCTGTATGGTTGATCTCAGGAACAGCAAATATCCTGATCAGTCTGCATGGTTTATCTCAGGAACAGCAAATATCCTGATCAGTCTGCATGGTTTATCTCAGGAACAGCAAATACCCTGATCAGTCTGCATGGTTTATCTCAGGAACAGCAAATATACTGATCAGTCTGCATGGTTTATCTCAGGAACAGCAAATATACTGATCAGTCTGTATGGTTGATCTCAGGAACAGCAAATATCCTGATCAACCTGCATGGTTTATCTCAGGAACAGCAAGTATCCTGATCAGTATGCATGGTTTATCTCAGGAAAGCAAATATCCTGATCAGTCTGCATGGTTGATTTCAGGCACAGCAAATATCCTGATCAGTCTGCATGGTTTATCTAAGGAACAGCAAATATCCTGATCAGCCTGCATGGTTTATCTCAGGAACAGCAAATATCCTGATCAGTCTGCATGGTTTACCTCAGGAACAGCAAATATCCTGATCAGCCTGCATGGTTTATCTCAGGAACAGCAAATATCCTGATCAGTCTGCATGGTTTATCTCAGGAAGAGCAAATGTCCTGGTCAGTCTGTATGGTTGATATCAGGAACAACAAATGTCCTGATCAGTCTGTATGGTTTATCTCAGGAACAGCAAATATCCTGGTCAGTCTATATGGTTGATATCAGATGCTGTGCTACTGAAAATGTAATGAGCAGGCATTATGAGGGGTCTGGTCAGTGCCTTTGCTGTGTGCTCACGGAATAAACAGATATTTTTGATGGAATAAACATATTTTTGTTGCACGGCAAAGGCCCTTATTGAATTGAATCTTTGCTGGCTTATCTGGATCTTTAGGGTTTACATGTTGCCCCAAAGACACCTTTTGGCTTTTCTCACAATGTTATATAGAACCAATATAGCTGATTTATGATATTTTCTTACATGACAAAAATAAGTTACAGCTAACAAATCTTTGTATTCAAACGTAATGAATAAAGAGGCAATAATTTATTTTCAGTTCAAAAGAAATCTTTAGAAGCAGCCAGGTAAATCATAAAGAAATCTACATTAAAATTAATTGCAATAAAAATATTTTGATAAAAAAAAGAAACACATAAATAGAATTTTGTATCTTCAGATTGAGTTTTCCCCATCACAAAATTTATGTAAACTTAAAGAAAAATCCTTGATTTCTTATATGATCACACTCAAACAGACCTAACAGTACATCATGTTTGTTTTATCATTTCTCATCAAAAATGCTCCTTTTACTTACATAAATAATTCTTTAACCCTTAAAGCACCATGCAATACCATAGTAGTATGCATACTTTTTTAGAGAAAATAAGGCTTAAAACTTACCCAGTAAGCATTCTACATAAATCTATAGTGGGCAGTTATCGGCCTGTCAGGGTAGCTGACGGGCCAATAACTGCCCGCTATAGATTTATGTTGAATGCTAGCTGGGAAGACACTTCAGCAGTTTTGATTTTGTGTATGCGTTCATTGTTCTCAAGATCATTCCTTTTAGAATCTATTTATAGTCACAACAGCTGGTGTTAGTGCCCTTAGATGCCTCCCCATACTTCATTACAGCTGGTGTTAGTGCCCTTAAATGCCTCCCCATACTTCATTACAGCTGGTGTTAGTGCTCTTAAATGCCTACAGCTGGTGTTAGTGCCCTTAAATGCCTCCCCATACTTCATTACAGCTGGTGTTAGTGCCCATAAATGCCTCCCCATACTTCATTACAGCTGGCATTAGTGCCCTTAAATGCCTCCCCATACTTCATTACAGCTGGTGTTAGTGCTCCTAAATGCATCCCCATACTTCATTACAGCTGGTGTTAGTGCCCTTAAATGCCTCCTCATACTTCATTACAGCTGGTGTTAGTGCTCCTAAATGCATCCCCATACTTCACTACAGCTGGTGTTAGTGCCCTTAAATGCCTCCTCATACTTCATTACAGCTGGTGTTAGTGCTCCTAAATGCGTCCCCATACTTCACTACAGCTGGTGTTAGTGCCCTTAAATGCCTCCTCATACTTCATTACAGCTGGTGTTAGTGCTCCTAAATGCGTCCCCATACTTCACTACAGCTGGTGTTAGTGCCCTTAAATGCCTCCCCATACTTCATTACAGCTGGTGTTAGTGCTCCTAAATGCGTCCCCATACTTCATTACAGCTGGTGTTAGTGCCCTTAAATGCCTCCCCATGCTTCATTACAGCTGGTGTTAGTGCTCTTAAATGCGTCCCCATACTTCACTACAGTGTAGTTTATACAATCCTTTGTAATTGTAATGACTGAGCCCATTCCAGGAAGCTTAACCCTTAAAATGCCAAGAAAATCTGTATCTGAAAATGTTGTCTGTTTATGTTGTCTGCTGAATATTCTTGCAAACTTTTCAAACCTATTTTTGCATAAGGGAAAACAGTGTGGACCCTGATCAGACTGCTGTTTGCAAAAATGACTTTTAAAATCACAAGCCGATGACAAAGCAGCCGACAACTGTTGTGTCAATTTTGTACATGTGTTCACTGCTCTCAAGGATCATTCTTTTTAAATCTACTGATATTTCATGTGAATCAGACACTAGACATTTGATTTATATGTACAGTAATGTAAAGCCTCTTTTTTTCTGAAAAATAAAATTAAATAAAAAAAAAAGTATCATATTTACAGTATGTAACTGGACAGGCAGGCCTGAGCAAGAAGTGTAGACCAAGAGACGCCAGATCATGCAGCGTCTCATCAGGGTCTACACTGTTTGCTACTCATCCAGTAACTTTTAGACACGACATCCGGTAGTAATTGTACTTGGTCAAATTTTAGAAGAATGGTAAGGTGTTGTGGTGTCCAAATACTTAGGATAAATAGGGTATTTGTAGCTGTGGTTATGATTGGCACTTTAAAGGTTATCCATTTATCTGCTAAATTCAATTATCAGTCAATGACATACCATATTTGATCTTAATGCCGCACATACCCCTATAAGTGCACAGTCAAGCAATTTTGTAGTCTTCTGATTACAGCCCGTGTACTTTTATCTAATTCTCTATAAAAGCCAATGCTGTGGGTACTCTTTTGAATTGCCTCAACAAGTCGTGGCAATTCAAATGAGTACCAACTACATATGCTTCTATAAAGAAATTTGAAAAAAATATCCCATAAGCGTCGAGCATCAGCAATATATGCTTTTATAAAGAAATTTGAAATAAATACTGCATAAGCATAATTACATATGCCCATCATGAAGTCCTCTGCTGATTTTTCTTTAACCCATTGTAGTCGGGAGACCCGTAAAGGGGTACTTGGCAAACAGTGCAGACCCAGATCAGATGCCACAGAACGTGGCGTCTGACCAGGGTCTCCACTATTTGCAAATAGTTTAGCCATTTGTCTCTAGGAATATGTAAATCTCATAGCCGGCCGTACCTAAAATATAAAATTGGACTTTTCCAATATATAGTGTGGGAGAGTCTATTCAGTATACAATGGGTTAAAGTGTGCCCTTTTTAGGTGGATATTTTACTATAATCTTTTCCAGTAATCTTGAAAAATCTACACACACTGTGTGGTAGTTAAGTTGAATACGGTAACTTGATTTTTTGGTATTTTTCTCTAAAAGCAGAGATTGGCAGTTGAAACAAATCATCCCCTTAACCCATTGTATCCTGAATAGATTCCCCCACACTATATATTCGGCGAGTCCAATTTCAATTTTAGGTACATCCGGCTATGAGATTTACATATTCCTAGAGAAAAATGGCTAACTATTTGCAAACAATGGAGACCCTGATCAGATGCCGCAATCTGCAGCGTCTGATCTGGGTCTCCACTGTTTGCCAATTACCCTTTTACGAGTCTCCTGACTACAATGGGTTAACAGAGACAATTTGCTTGAAACATCGAATCCTATTTTCTAGGATAAAAGATATCTTACTTATTTTTTGTCTGCTAGTCTTCCCATCACTACACTTGATCCATAACAATTTGCTATATTTTCCTTATTTTTTCGTAGAAAATAGGATTTGACACTTCATGCAAATTGTCTTCTCAGAAGACAATTTGCATGAAGTGTCAAACCTTATTTTCTAGGAAAACTGAGAAAAATATCATCAGTTTGTCGTCCAATAAATCTGCTCATAGCATGGGAAGTGTTAAAAGTACTGAGCAAAATTGTAGCAGATGACAGTCTTAATTATTTGTATTATTTTTCAGAAAAAAAATAAGACTTGGCATTTCCTGTGACTCTTCTGCTAGGTAGATGATCCACAAGGCATCTCAAGTCTTATTTTCTAGGAAAAATATATATAAAAAAATATATATATATCAAAATGTTGTTTGCAGCATTAGTGTCATCATTAGCGCTTTAGGAGTTTACCCTTGCCCTGCTGAACCCAGATATATCCTGCTTTTGCAAACAGTGTAGATTCAGATCAGCTGGCTTCTGAAGAAGCCAACTGATCTGGATCTACACTGTTTGCCATTCAGTATGTGAATTTATATCAACAATCTGGATCAAGTCATCTGATTGGCTGAAAATTTGAAAAGGGTGTGGCATCTTAATTTATTCAGCAGGACAAGGGTTATTAATGCATAGGTCAGACAATGGGAGTAGTCAGAAGACCATTAGGAAAACACGCCCATTCAAATACGAGGGTCGTGCAAAAAGTTCTGTCACTAACAGGCTTCCTTGGTTTTATCCCAGGTATATTTTAAAATGCTTCATTGCACTTGTGTGTTGAATAGCTATTGATACCTGTTTATTTCGTGCAAACTGCTTTCCAACTGACCAAGTTATTTCAAACTGAAATAGATGGTCATATACACTGACCAATTTACTTGTTACATTGGAACACGGACCAAAAGACTGAAATTCGTAGCTATATTAAATGCCGCATTAGGCTTAATATAGAGTCAAAGCAGATATTTAATGAATTGTGTGGTATAAATGGACCTCAGACCATTTCAATGCGCACAGTTTTTAAGTGGGTTAAAGCTTGTAAAGCTGGGAAATTTTCTGTTGAAGATGATACCCGTCCTGGAAGGCCTAAAACCTCTGTTACCAAGGCTAACATCACTGCTATAAAGATTGTGGTCGAACAGCATGTGTATTGTCTGTCAAAGATATGGCTAGTTGTACTGGCATATCAGAAGGCAGTGTGCAAACAATTCTGAAAAAGCGTTTGGACCTGAGAAAGGTTTGTGCTAGGTGGGTACCTCATTTGCTCACTGAGGAGCAAAAGACACAACGCCTGAACTTTTGAAACATACAAAGGCTATACTAGTCGGGTTATTTCTAACTTGCTAACAGGTGATGAAACCTGGGTGCACTGTTTGAGCCACAAAGAAGGGCTGATAAGAAGCAATGGAAGCGAAAAGATCAAAACTCCCATGTATTGCCAAGAGAACCATAAGTTCCAAAAAAGATGTTGAATGCAATTTTCTTTAATTCAAGTGGGCCAGTTGTTCAAGTGCCTTGTCCATCTGGTCATACAGTCACTGGCCGATTCTACAAGAATTCTGTACTGAAGAAAGTGAAAGAGTTTTAATATAAGAAACGACCAAGCAAAGGATGGTCAAGGGTCCACCTTTTACATGACAAAGCCTCCTCTCATAAGTGTGAGGTTGTTAAGTCTTTTTTGGCTTCTGAAAAGGTGAAAGTTTTAAACCATCCACCTTATTCACCTGACCTGAGTCCCTTTGACTTCTTTTTATTTCCAAGGCTTAAGAAAATGCTTTCTGGAAATAAGTATACATCTAGAAGTTCTCTTGGCAGCGTTAATTATCAGTGTCTCCAACAGATACCAAAAGAAGACTATTTATCTGCTTTTCGTGACTGGGTAAAAAGGTTACATAAATGTGTTTCAGTAAAGGGGGAATACTTTGAAGGTTTGTAATAAAAATATGTTTGATAAAACGTAGAACTGAAGTAATCCGAACCCAATGACAAAACTTTTTGCAGGACCCTCGTATATTGAAAATTTCATCACCAAAAACTGAAAGTTTTCCAATAAAAAAAATCTGATATTTCTGCTCAAAACAAAGATTATGGGTACTTGTTAGAACCACCTTGCTGAGGTGATTCTAACTAGTACCCACAATCTATGTTTTTGAGCAGAAATAAGAAAAATAATGTATACCCCTGTACACCCCAGTTTTACTATATAAAAGTGGGGTTTAAGGGGGGGTCAAAATTATATTGGTATGTTTTCGTGATGCAAATTTTATTATTTATGCAACCAAACATATCTTGTGGGTACTCATTAGAATTGCCTCAATGAAGAATACTGTAGGTCTAGATATGAGGGGTTTTCACGAAAACATAGGTTGACAGTACTCATCAGAAGCAACATTTGTGGGAACTCATTACAAGCACCTTAACAAGGTGATTCTAGTGAGTATTCAGAATTGTATGTTTTTATGGATAAAGTGTATCCACAATGTACGTTTTCATGGATGAATAGGAAAATATTGCCAATTTAACAAAAACTGCCTTATCTGGAGCTATAAATATTCAAATTTGTCACCTCAATTATCACCTTAACTGCAGCTATACCATAATGCTAAGCATGCTGGGTAAAAATTTCCGCAGACGACAATTTAAAATATTATTCTTATTTTTCCAAGAAAACAGGCTTTGACATTTCATGCAAAATGTCTCCTCAGGAGACAATTTGCATGACACATCAAAGCCTATTTTCTATTATCATCAATTTGTTGTCTGCTGAATTTGCCTAGAGTGCCGTAAATGTTAATGATAGCACTCTTATGTAAAATATCATAATTCATCCTCACATATTTCAGTTGTCTATGAATATAATAGGCAGGTGTGAAAAAAAATTGTTACTTAACACTTCTTTACAAACCTGACTTTGCAAGCAATTGTGACATTCCAAAAATACCTATATTTAAATTTGCTAGACTAGGTGCATTGACCAGACTACACTATCTTTGTTACTCTCTAATGTGCAATCTCCTTTACACATTAAAATGGGCCAAATGTGATGGAAGGAATTACCATATTTACCAGACAGGCTAGAGCAAACAGTGTAGATCCAGATCAGACGCCTCAGAATGTGACATTTGATCAGGGTCTACACTGTTTGCCACTCACCTACAAGTTTTTAGACACAACAACATGGAGTAACATGTTGTTCAGATTTTCTGACAATGGTAAGTAATTAACCCTTGTCATGCTGAATAAATTCAGATGCTACACCCACTTCTAAGTTTTGGCCAATAAGATTACTTGATTCAGGTTGTTGATACAAATTTACATACTGAATGGCAAACAGTGCAGATCCAGAGTTGGCTTCTTCAGAAGCCAACTGATCTGGATCTACACTGTTTACAAATGCATAGCATATCTGGGTTCAGCAGGACCAGGATTAAGGTGTTCCAATATTTAGGATAAATATGGTATGTATGCTTTTCTTAACCCTTCTCTTGCCGGAAATAAAATGAATCAGGCCTGTAAGAGGGGTACCTCTACTTGAGAAGTCATTACCCCCTGAATTTTACCTCGATTTTCATGAAATTTTCACGTATAATTTGCCGATCCTTGGTGGCCATTTTACCGGAGAAAGGATGGTCACGTGACTAGAAAGTCACGTGACAGTCATGTGTAAACCGGGAACCGTTTAAGACATTTAAAAAAAAAAAATAAATTACAAGAGCCCAGCGCCTACTGTGTACTATTGCGAATAAAACGAGTGACATACATAGGTTCTACTGTTATTCCTACTTCTTCCTCACTGGAAATGATTCAGGTGTTATGGGCTTTTTTTCCAGAAACGCCTGATCAATTTGTTGAAGTGAGTGCTGAAATTAATGGCAGCTTGAAATTTGGTATTATTGGTCTTTTTTAGTGTGGGTAAAATCCAGCACCTGACTATCTAATGAAAAGTGGCGTGTTTGTATGAAAGTAGGTTCACTCCTGTATGAGAACACTTGCTCTGAATGGTTGCATGTGGTATATTGTAAGTATGACAGGCTTTTGAGTTGGCAGACCCCCCCAGCGCGACTATTGTCGCGAACGGCAAGATAAGGGTTAAGTCGCCAGAATATCTGGAATCCAAGGAAAAGAATTATAGCCAAATTACAATGGTCAACAGAAATACTCAAACAATAATTGGCCAGAATAGTCTAAGACCATGAAAGACTACATAGTTACTGGACAAAATATCTGGTTCATAGTAAATCAAACAGAAACTGAACAGAATATCTTGCATCAAAGTGAAAGCATGATTTGTCACTATACAACATACCTTCAAGGGAAAGCATAAACAATATCTGTTGGATCAAAAATAAAGCTTGAACAGTAACTGGATAGACTATCAGATTCTCATTACGAAAACACGCCTATTCTAATATATTGTAAATTTCACCTCCAAAAAATGAAACTTTTCATATGAAAAACTCTGATATTTTTCATATTTCTGCTCAAAACATAGATTGTAGGTACTCGTTAGAACTGCCTCGGTGAGGCGGTTCTAACGAGTACCCACAATCTATGTTTTCGAGCAGAAATAAGAAAAATAATGTATACCCCTGCAAACCCCAGTTTTACTATATAAAAATGGGGTTTAAGGGGGTCAAAATTATATAGGCATGTTTTCGTGATGTGTTGATTCCAAGGTAAAGTAAGAATAGTCACTAGATAGAATCTTTGTTTGGTCCACTGGGACAGCATAAACAGTAACTGGACAAAATCTATTGGATCTAAAAGGAAAGCATAAATGTACAGTAACTGGATAAAATCTGTTAGATCCAAAGGAAAGCATAAATGTACAGTAACTGGACAAAATCTGTTGGATCCAAAGGAAAGCATAAATGTACAGTAACTGGACAAAATCTGTTGGATCCAAAGGAAAGCATAAATTTACAGTAACTATGCAAAATCTGTTGGATCCAAAGGAAAGCATAAATGTACAGTAACTGTGCAAAATCTGTTGGCTCCAAAGGAAAGCATAAATGTACAGTAACTGGACAAAATCTGCTGGATCCAAAGGAAAGCATAAACAGTTACTGGACAAAGTAGAAGTGTATCTTGGGCCCACAGCTAAGTATAAATGGTACTGTTTGTATCAAGACAAAGCATGATCAATAACAGGCCAAACTATTTATCTTAACCCTTGTCCTGCTGAACCCGGATACCCTGCCTTTGCAAACAGTGAAGATCCAGATCAGTTGGCTTCTAAAGACGCCAACTGATCTGGATCTGCACTGTTTGCCATTTAGTATGTGACTTTATAACAACAATCCAGATCAAGTAATCTGATTGGCTGAAAATTAGAAGTGGGCGTGGCATCTTAATTTATTCAGCAGGTCAAGGGTTAAAAAATCATTCAGGTCTGAATGTCTTATCCAAGACAAAGCATAAAAATAACTCAGGTCATCAGGTCAAAATATTTTTGTCCAAGGCAAACATAAACAATAACTGGCCAAATGTACAAATGGACAGACAGATGGAAGCAATAACAAAAACATAAAGAAAGGTATGGTAAATTTCCTAACATTTTGTATACCAAAAGACCTAAAAAAATTTCATGTGCAAACAGTGTAAACCCAGATCAGACTGCTTTTGAAGCAGAGCAGTCTGATCAGAATCTTCACTATTTGCCATTTCAAAATGTATTTTAGAAAACAATTGCATAAAAAGCAAAAATTTGGCCAAAAAAGGATGGAATAAAGAGTTCAAAATTTTAGGACATTTACCATATTGCCATTGTGGTACTATATTGTGAGATGGCACATCATTTCCTACAATATTGCATGTATGGCCAGCAAAAACTCAGATTAGTCTGTGCAGGTGTGCAGACTGAACAGAGTCTTTGCAGGGCACTGTGTGGGTAGGCAAGGGGCCAAAGCATCTTCAGGTGGACAGTGAAGACTGATCAGACAGCATGGATATGCAGGCTGATCTGTGTCATTGCTGGGAATACATGCAATCTTTTAAAAGCATTAGTATCAGCAGAGCTGCTGTGATGTTACCACACTGCTGTTACAACATTACCATAATACTGCTGCAATGTTATCATTGAGTTACTGCAATGCTGTTATAACTTTGTACTAAAATGTGATCAGTGCTATTGAACTGATGTCATTGATAATACAACCCTCTTTATACCGACACTCGATACAATGACAAAATTTGTTAAAATGACAATCTGAATCTCACAAAACCCTCGCCAAATTATACCAGAATATTGTATTTATTGCTTTAAAGAAACATATGTTTTGGATATTTGTTAGAATTGCCTCACTGAGGGGATTCTAACAAATATCCAAAACATATGTTGTATGGGGAAATAAGAACAATACAAGACTTTTCTTACATATAAATCTGCTCATTAAGTATTCTTTACAATAGCAAATTCATTTTAATGGCAACGTTTCAGGGAACAAATGCTGTTGTTGTAACGAGGGGTCACAACAGTAACAGTTCTATTGCATACAGTTTCTCCAGATACTACTGCTGCAATGTTGTTGTAAACCATTACGAAAACACACCTATTCAAATATATGGAAATTTTTACAACCAAATAAAGGTAAAAAATCAGACAAAAAATACTGATATTTTTCATATTTCTGCTCAAAACATAGATTGTGGGTACTCGTTAGAACTGCCTCACTGAGGCAGTTCTAACGAGTACCCACAATATATGTTTTTGAGCAGAAATAAGAAAAATAATGTATACCCCTGTAAACCCCAGTTTTACTATATAAAAGTGGGGTTTAAGGGGGTCAACTTTATATAGGCGTGTTTTCGTGATGACTGCCATAAAGCTGACAAAATACTGTTGTAGTGCTGTTGCAATAGCAACCATACTGCAGCAAGCATGTCAATCTCCAGTTTGTTGCAATGCTGGCACACTGCTGCAAAATTGCTTTTTATTTCTCTCCATGAAAACACATGTTGTGGGTATTCAGTAGAAAAGCCTTCCTGAGGGGGTTCTAATGAATACCCACAATGTATGTTTTCATGGAGAAAAAAAAAAAAACAAACAATATTTTTCGGTTGCAAAAAGCACCTTATCTGGTGATGTGATTGTTCAGGCAGAAACTGCTCAGAAAACAGAAAATGAAGAATTCAGGAATTTTATCAAACATTCTATAGTCAGCTCCAGACAAGCTGACTAAAACATCTTTTTTCCACAAACAAATTGGATTTTGTCTTTTAGAGAGTGACTGTTAAACAATTTATTTCACAGAATTCTCAAACATAACCGCATTATCCCAATTCTAATTAAATTCATCTCTTAACACTGGGTAAAATTTTCAGCAGAGGACATAATAAAATGTTGTTGTTTTTTCTTATTTTTCCAAGAAAAGAGCATTCCACATTTCATGCAATTTCTCTCTGTGAGAGACAATTTGCATAAATGTCAAATTCTGTTTTCTAGGAAAAGTAAGAAAAATATCATGAATTTGTTGTTTGCTGAATTTGCTCTGAGAGTGGTAAAGGTTAAGCCTTAAAGTTCCAATAACAGCACCAGCAGACAATGTTTAAAGTATTTTAGGGAGACCATTCAAATGGAATATCCCTCATTTTCCCTTAAAAATAATAAAAAAAAAATGATTTTTTTTGCAACAACTTTGAATGGCAATTTAAGGGTAAACTCTTTTCACACTGATGTTACATTCAAGACTAGAAAAAAAAGGATGCATCTCTTATTTCTCTCAAAAAAAACAAAGACTGACATTTCATGAAACTAACTCTGTCCTAACAGTTTACATGAACTGTCAGGCCAAATTTGATGGGAAAAATATACATATCATCACGAAAACATGCCTGTATAATTTTGACCCCCTTAAACCCCACTTTTATATAGTTAAACTGGGGTTTACAGGGGTATACATTATTTGTCTTATTTCTGCTCAAAACATAGATTATGGGTACTCGTTAGAACCGCCTCAGCAAGGCGGTTCTAATGAGTACCAACAATCTATGTTTAGAGCAGAACTATAAAAAATATCAGTTTTTTTATCTGAAAATTTTCATTTTTTTGGTGGCAAAATTTTCAGTATATTTGAATAGGCATGTTTTTGTAATGTAAAGAATATACATATAAAAAATAAATACTGCCTTCCGATGCTGAAGTACCCCCAGCCCACAAGCAACTTTGAGACATTACATCAATGTCCATGACCTTGCATGCATTGGCGCTGATGTGACATTGTATAAATTCATGTGTCCCCTGGGTCAGCCCTAAAGTGTCATTCAAACTTGTAGCTGATGACATTCTTTATACATCACGAAAACATGCCTATGTAATTTTGACCCCCTTAAACCCCACTTTTATATAGTAAAACTGGGGTTTACAGGGGTATACATTATTTTTCTTATTTCTGCTCAAAAACATAGATTGTGGGTACTCGTTAGAACCGCCTTGCCGAGGTGGTTCTAACGAGTACCCACAATCTATGTTTTAAGCAGATATATGAAAAATATCAGAGTTTTTTACCAGAAAATTTTCAGTTTTTGGAGGTGAAATTTTCTATATATTTGAATAGGCGTGTTTTCGTAATGGTGTTTTGTTTTCTGAGAAAATAAGGCTTGATATAATATGGACAAAAAAAGTTCTGGTCAAAAATACCATATTTATCATACGTATTCAGACAGACAGGCCTAAGGAAACAGTGTTGACCCAGATAAGATGCCATAGAATGTCTCATCAGGATCTACACTGTTTGCTGTACATACAGCAATATTTCAGACATATCAACTGGTAGTAGATTGAACTTTTTAAAATTTTAGGGCAAATATGGTAATTAGATATACTTAAGATAAATATGGTAAGGTGTCTGAATGCTTAGAGATAATACTACATGGCTGTCCAGCTGCTGTATTAACCAAAGTACTGAGACAAGCCAATAGCTCCAGATAAGAGGGGATATCGGGGAAGCATTTTTAGCTTGCTACTATATCCCTAAGAGCCTATGTTGTCACCCAGTTGCTGGCGTCGGCATCTGTCCCTGTCTGCATTAGCGTCTGCGTGCATCCGCGTTAGCACAATGTTTAAATTTTCAAAGGTATGCATAGTTTTTTAATTATTTAAGGTACTGCTTTCATATTTGACCTGCACCTACCTTAAGGTAAAACCTTTCAATAGCACATGCACCTTCCTCAATTGACCTTCTGCCTAGGTCAAGGTCAGGTCATACTTTGTTATTTTTAACCCACGTTCAAGTGCTGCATTTAAGTTTTGTAAAGTGTGCATAACTGCTGAAATATTTAACTGTAGTCCTGCTGAATAGGGACATACCCTGCCTTTGAAAACAATGTAGATCCAAAAATGTTGGCTTCTTAAAAAGCCAAATGACCTATATCTGCACTGTTTGTCAATAAGTATGTGAATTTCTATCAACAATCTGGATCAAGTAATCTGATTGGCTAAAAAATAGAAGCGGGAGTGGCATCTTAATTCAGGGTTAAGATACTGCTTAATATTTGGCCCACACATACCTTATCTACTATTTAAACACATGTTCAAGTTCTGTCTTTAAGTTTTAAAAATGTTTAAGTAACTGCTGAAGTATTCAAGATACCGCTTTAATATTTGGCCCACACCTACCTTAGGGTAACACCCTTCAACAGCACATACCCCTTCCTCAGTTGACCTCCTAGCTAGGTCAAGATCAAGTCATACTTTGTCATTTACTGCTGTGTTTAAGTTTTGAAAAGTGTACATGACTTCTGAAGTATGTAAGATATAGCTTTCATATTTCATCCACACCAATCTAATCAATCAGTCAGTCACAGTCTTCTTAAGCCTTGTCCTGCAGAATAAATTAAGATGCACCCTCCACTTCTAATTTTCAGCCAATCAGATTACTTGATCCGGATTGTTGCTATAAATTCACATACTTAATGGCAAACAGTGCAGATCCAGATCAGTTGGCTTCTTCACTGTTTGCAAAGGCAGGGTATATCAGGGTTCAGCAGGACAAGGGTAAACAATGTTACTTCCAAACATTGTTTTTATATCAGATCACACCTTTCTGGTGAGTTGCGTTGTTTTCTGACAACTCTTGTTTCCTATACGGTCTTTATCCTAAGTATTTCGACACCTTAACTTCTTACCACACTTATTCTAAAATTTGAACAATTTACTACCGGATGTTGTGTCTAAAAGTTGCTGGATAAGTGGCAAACAGTGTAGACCCTGATAAGATGCCACATTCTGTGGTACCACATCTGGGTCTACATTGTTAGCCACTCATGCATCTCCACAAAAACATACCTTGGATGTATATATCGTTCGTCTGTCATTACTGACAATGACCAATCCTAATCAACTATGTGATGTGTTATTATTTGTGTGTTCTAAGATGGCTGATGAGACCAATATTAGCTCTAAACTGCCTGTTGCAGATAGAACAGGAGAGGTCTGAGGAAGAAAGCTCTGTTAGTGATGCCTTAGCTCTGGCTTTCCGCTGTGCATGTTTCTGCTCGGCTTCACCGATTCTTTTTGCTTCGTATTCACCAGCTCCCCTTCTTATGAGGCCTCGCCACTTTGTTCGATCCTGTGCAATCTGTTCCCACGACTCTGTTGGTATGTTGAAATCTTTAAGGGAGGCTTTGAGGGTATCCTTGTATTGCTTCTTCTGACCACCATGGGAGCGTTTTCCAACTTGTAGTTCTCCATAGAGGATTTTCTTTGGCAAACATTCATCAGGCATTCTGGTAACATGGCCTGTCCATCTTAATTTCAGAAGAGTATGTACACTCTGCATCCTTGCCCTTTTCAGGACTTCTGTGTCTGGAATCCTGTCTTGCCACTTGATCTTTAGAAGTTTTCTAAGACAGCTTGTATGGAAGTGGTTCAGTCTTTTGGTATGCCATTGGTAAACTGTCAAAGTTTCGCATGCGTATAATAGTGTTGGCAGCCTCACCGATCTGTATACTTTCAGCTTTGTGTCAAGTCTGATTCCACTTCGGTCCCAAATACTTCCAAGGAGCCGGCCAAATGCTGCACTAGCTTTTGCAATCCTAGCATTGACTTCATCATCAATGTGCACAACTCTAGACAATGTGCTTCCAAGGTAGGTGAACTTGTCTACCACTTGCAGTCATTGACCTTTCACTGTGATGGTAGGCTCCTTGTAAGGCTTTCCAGGTGCTGGCTGATATGCTACCTCAGTCTTTTTGATGCTGATTGTGAGATCATAGCTATCACATGAATCAGATACTTGATCCACACCTTTTTGCATTTTCTCTTCTGTTGGAGCACCCTTTGCCATGTCATCAGCATAGAGGAACTCATCTAGCACCTCTGTTTGCACCTTGGATTTAGCTTGCAACCTTCTTAGGTTGAAAAGTTTCCCATCAAAGCGATACCTCATAGGTATACCATTGTCACCATCCTGGAAAGCATCTGGAACTGCCACACAATTGCTATGAATTTGGCAGAACAGCCAAACTTTGCCATAATTTTCCAAAGTCCCTCACGACTGACTGTGTCAAATGCTTTGGTAAGGTCAACAAAGGTCATGTAGGGATCCACATTCTGTTCCTGGCATTTTTCTTGAAGCTGTTGTGCTGTAAAGATCATGTCTATTGTTCCTCTGTCTTTCCTGAATCCAGACTGGCTTGCTGGTAGAAGCCCTGACTGTTCAAGGTGTTCATTCAATGGATTCAGTAGGAAGATGAAGGTGATACCTTTAACTATCGGCGCTTGGAATGTGCGCGCCCTAATGGACAGTTCTGGTTCTGACAGATCTCAGCGAAGAACAGCTCTAGTTGGTAGAGAACTTGACCGATACAAAGTCTAGATTGCAGCTTTGAGTGAGACTCGCCTTGCAGAGGAAGGGCTTTTAAAAGAAGTTGGTGCTGGCTACACTCATTAGAAGCAACTTGGCAAGTGGCTTCTAATGGGTACCACAACATATGTTTAAGTGGAGACATAAGAAATATTTTAACAGTTTTTGGTAAAAACAAAATGCCTTATTTTGAGCTATGAGACCTCAGCAAACAGTGTGGACTCAGATGTGGCATCTGATCAGGGTCTACACTGTTTGCCATTCATACAGCTGTATTGTTGAAGCACTCATTCAGCCATTTTAGACACATCAACAGGTAATAAATGGACTCTTCAAATTTTAACCCTTCTCATGCTGAATAAAGATGCCATGCCCACTTCTAATTTCCAGCCAATCAGATTACTTGATCTGGGTTTTTGATAGAAATCCACATATCTAATGACAAACAGTGCAGATCCAGATCAGTTCAGAAGCCAATTGATCTGGATCTACACTGTTTGCTAAGACAAGGCATGTCATGTTCAGCAAGCGAAGGGTTAAGTCAAGTACAATAAGGAGACCCAATATTTTAAGGTAGATATGGTAGGCCTCAGCAAAGAGTGTTGACCCAGATAAGATGCCACAGAATGTGGCATTGTATCAGAGTCTACACTGTTTGCCACTTGTCCAGCAGTATTTGGACTTGTTTAATCATTACCACTCGCTGGCCAAATTCAGCAGATGACAAATTGATGATATTTTTTTCAAACAATTGGAGACAATTTGCATGAAATGTCAAATCGTGTTTCCTGGACAAAAATAAGAAAAAATATTTCCAAATATCGTCTGTTGAAAATTTTACCCAGAATGCTTAGGGTTAAATTTCAGGGTCCAATTGTTCAAAACTAACGATGTTGTAGTTAATGTATCGTTAAAACTTTGATCCTTAAATATGGCATATACGCTAATATTTTTGCTGAAAAAATGTGAGCAGCTTTTGCATTTACAAAAGCTACTCACATTTTTTCAGCAAAAATACCTGTGAATTAGATATTGTACTTACTAGAACAGTTAACATTTTGACCACAAACGAGCTCGTTAAGCTAACGATGCTTTGAACAACTGGGCCCTGGACAAGTATGCTAAACAACAAGCTGGCAATCATCCAGCATTATTTTAGATATATCAACAAGTCAAAAAAACTTGTTCAAAGTTTGGGATAAATATGGTAAGGATTTAATGCGTCGAAATATTCAGACTAAATAAGGTATGTAACAAAGTTGTTTTTCTGACAGACTGGCCCCATCTTCTCTTTGATGTGATTTTTTACTTGCAGAATAAATATTCAACAAGTGCACAGTATGCCTACTGAAATAAATGAGCTGGTTCAAGTGAAAATGGAGATTATGTCATATGGCATATAATGACTATAATGCATGCCTATAGCTCTTGATGAGAGAGGGTATCAGGAAAATATTTTTATTTCTCCATGAAAACATATGATGTAGGTTCTCATTAGAAATGCCTCGGTCACAACATATGTTTTCATGGAGAAATAAGAAAAATGCAAAGGCACTTCTAATGAGTACCCACAACATATGTTTTCATTGAAAAATACCGGGTAAGAAAAATATCAGCCATTTTTGGTTGAAGAAAGCCCCTTATCTGAGGCTATGCTTGGGCCCATAATTATCAGCCTGCATGTCAACAAGTTAGCACAGGTAGACAAGTGTCAGCTTGACATTGCATGGATATACAGAGGTGCATACAGACAAGTTTTCTGTTATTTTTCTTTTTATAAAAACCAAGGGCCATAACTCTAGAAATATTGCATCACATGACAATCCCACTAAATTTGGCCATGCCATTTAACCCTTTAAGCGCCTAGCACAGTTGTAGCAGATGACAGTAATTTTTTCAATTATTTTTCAGAGAGAATGTTAAAGACTTGAAATTCTAAGCAGACAATTCACATGAAGTGTCAAGTCTTACTTCCTCTGAAAAATAATTGAAAATATTTAAAAATATAATCTGCTGCAGCTGTGATTGACACTTTAAGGGTTTAAAAAAAGAAGATAGGAGCCAGACACAATTTAGATATACAGATGGAAGGAATGACGGAGTAAAATCAGATGCTCAAGGCCACTTTGAGGTGTGGGCATTTTAAAGATGATATATGGTTACTGTCCTAAAATTTCATACTCCAAATTTTTCTGACAAAAGAACATACTCTGAAAAGATCTTGGCAGACCAAGATCCAACTGCTCCTAAAGGAGCCTACACTGTTTGACATTCCATCAAATATTTTGTGAAATAAATGCATAAAATTTTTGAACAACAAAATTTAGGCAAAAATAAGTATAGAAAATATATTAAAATTATTTTAGGACAGTTACTCTACATAAATCATAAATCTGCTGACACACCACTTGAAATTCATGTTTCACTCCAGGTCAGCCCTCTTGTGAAGAAGCTCCGCCCATTCATTCTACTCACAGTATGATCTATTACCGCATTAACCCTAGTCCTGCTGAACCCGGATATACCCTGCCTATTCAAACAGTGTAGATCCAGATCAGTTGGCTTCTGAAGAAGCCAACTGATCTGGATATGCACTGTTTGCCATTAAGTATATGAATTTATATCAAAAATCTGGATCAAGTAATCTGATTGGCTGAAAATTAGAAATGGGAGTGGCATCTTAATATATTCAGCAGGATAAGGGTTAAAAAAATGCATTTTTAATTAATCTTTACCACTCTCTGGGCAAATTCAGCATACAACGTTTTGAAAGATTTCTTATTATTCCCAGAAAACAGGATTACATATTTCATAGAAGTTGTCTCAATTGGAGACAATTTGCATGAAATGTCAAATCCTGTTTCCTGGAAAAAATAAGAAAAATATTTCAAAATGATGTCTGCTGAAAATTTTACCCAAAGTTTCTGGGCAAAATCAGTAGCAGATGATGATGCTATTTTCTCAAAAAGTGAGTTTTGACATTTCACAGGAAAGTCTCCAAAGGAGACAATAATTTAGATGACATGTCAAGCCCTATTTACTGGGAGAAATAAGAAAAATGTATAAAATGCTGTCTGCTGCTGCCTACATTCAGCAAGTTAATCTTAAGTGCTTTGCACTCTGGGTGAAATTTTCAGCAGACATTTTACAATACTTTTCTTATTTTTCTTAGAAGACAGGATTTGACATTTCATGCAAAAACCGTCTCCACTGAAGACAATTTCCAGAAAATGTCAAATCCTGTTTTCAATGGAAATGATATGCATGAAATGTCAAATCCTGTTTTCAGGGAAAAATAAGAAAAGTATTTCAAAATGTCATCTGCCAAATTTGCCCAGAGTTAGGTAAAGGTTAAAAGCATCAATCACAACAGTTACTGCAACAGATGACACACTGATTTTTTTTTTCAATTTTTCATAGAAAGTAAGACTTGACATTTCATATGAACTATCTGCTAGGCAGACAATTCAAATGAAATGTAAAGCTTATTTTCTCTGCAAAATACCAGAAAAAAATCAAAATGGCATCTGGTGCAGGTTTGATTGGCACTTTAAGGATTAAGCATTTGGGATCCTTCTTGAGAGACAACAAAAATGTTTTCCTGTTGAAATATAAATGTCATCATCATAACTTATTACCCATAATTCATCTCCCTTGAAACTCTACCTATTAACAAATTTCAAGTATTCACAGCCCAGAATTGAAGATCACACCTGTAAAAATTAGTACCCTGAGGATGCAATGCTACAATTTACCCTTAAACTGCCAATCACAAATGCAGCAGATTTTTTTTTTTTTTTTTTCAGGGAAAATAAGATTTGAAATTTCATATGAAATGTGTGTCTTGTAGACAACACATGAAATGTCAAGCCTTATTTTCTATGAAAAATTAAAATGCCATCTGCAGCAGTCGTGATTTGGTATTTAAGGGTTAAGCATTTAGGATCTTTCTTATGATGTTCTAAAATGCATTTGTTTAATATAAATGTCATCATAATAATTTATTGCCCATAATTTATCTCCCTTGAAATTTAACCGCTACAAATCTCAGGTATTCACAGCCCATAACTAAAGATCACACCCAGAAGAATAAGTACCATGAGGACACAATGCCACAATAATGCATAGCATGCTGAGTAAAAATTTTCAGCAGACTACATTTTGAAATATTTTTCTCATTTTTTACCAGGAAACAGGCTTTAACCCTTGTCCTGCTGAATAAATTAAGATGTCACGCCCACTTCTAATTTTCAGCTAATCAAATTACTTAATCCAGATTGTTGCTATAAATTCGCATACTTGATGCTAAACTGTGCAGATCCAGATCAGTTGGCTTCTTCAGAAGCCAACTGATCTGGATCTACACTGTTTGTAAAACAGGTTATATCCGGGTTCAGCAGGACAAGGGTTAACATTTAATGCAAATTGTTATTCTAGGAAATAGGTTTTAAAATTTCAATGTCAAAGCTGAGATACATAAAAAAGATATTTCAAACAGAAAATTTTCCCAGCATGCTAAGCGTTAAAAATAATGATATCATACCTCAGACATCATAAAGGGTGTAAGTTATGTAATATGATCTAAAAATAAACCGGATCAGGATTAAGATGCAGTTTTATTTCAAGTTTAATTCAGGATTAAGATGCAGTTTTATTTCAAGTTTAATTATAACGAGAGCAACAGATATCATGTTTGCTCAAATTTAAATAACTCACCATATTTGTCACAGGCAGTCGGTTGGTTTGTAGTTTAATGGCCTAGTTAACATTGTTAAGGTCATGTTGGTTCAGACTTGTCTTTCTTCAGTAGAGTCGCTACAACTCCTCCCCACCAAATCAATGCCTCTTCAAAACTATTTACTACATAACTAATTCCCTACCCAATCATAACAGAAACCATGTGGAGGAAATTCGGACAGAAACTGTTGCTAGATTATTAGTAATTAATAATCGGCAGCTATTTCCCAAGACTGTAGCGTAATATTTATTTATGCAAAAGACGGTCCAGCTACCCAAAATGAATAGATCAAGCACACAAGTGTTCCCTATACAAAAGCCACAGCATTAAACAATTTAATACATCATGTTACAGACACAAAATCAGCCCACGCTCATGCACAGTCTGATCGCAGCCTTTGCTGTTAAGATGAACAAACTTTGTATCCTTGGCTATCCAAAATGCATCCAGTGAAGATTCTGATCAGACTGAAATTGCGCAGATGCGAATGCACAGGTACATTTCTGACACTGCAGCTCTTTTTCTCATGTCAGAATAAACTGAAGTATTCAACCTTATTACCTCACCATGTGCTTAGGTTTTTCAAAATTACTGGGAAAACCTGTGGTACCGTATTTACCCTAAGTATTCAGACACATTATCATATCTGTTCTAAAATTTGAACCAGTACAATTCACTACCCGATGTTGCGTTCTGCAGCGTCTCATCTGGGTCTATACTGTTTGCTCAGGCCTGTCTGTCCGAATATATATAGTAAATATGGTAAACTATGTATCCACCTATATTAAGGGTACACTTAATAAAAGATCAGCGAAGGACTTATCTAATGATGCATATGCAATGTTTTTGTGGGTTTGTTTTTCTGAATTTCTTTATAAAAGCATATGCTGTGGGTACTCATTTGAATTGCATTGACAAATTGATGCAATTCAAATGGGTACCCACAACATATGCTTTTATAAAGAAGTAGACAAAAAGTACACGGGTGTTAATCTGAAGACTATGGAACTGCTTGACTGTACACGTATAGGGGTATGTACAGTAATCAGGTCGAATATGGTATGTGCTTTAAAAATGTTTCAGATATTTGCATGGGGAAAATATTCAATGCCGAGTCATCACAAGCATTTGTTGATTAACAGACACTGGGCAAAGTGTGTGTGCATGCATGTGTGCATGGATGTGTGCAGATGCTTGTGTGGGAAGTTGAATAAGACTGATCTCAAGGAAGGAGCTTGGGTTCTGTAGGCTCATTCTGGAAGGCTGAATTGTGTCTAGGCAGGTTGCAAACTAGTGAATCAGTAAAAGCTGGTTTTAGATATATGACCATTCAAGGCAGACCCAAAGGTGTTGTGTCCAAACAAAAATGTATAGATTATATAGAAAAAAATGACCTTTTTATCGGTAAATTTGTGTTTGGTTACAACACAGTTGTTTAGCTAAAATGTTTTGTTTGCTTTGGACCCCAGCAATAGTATATTATAAAGAGGTTTGGTGAAGTTCCCTTTAGCCAAAGAATTTTGAAACCACAGCTAAAAATAAATCACTACTTCAAAAGACAAACCTTCCCATAATTCATTCATCATAAGTCATGTCTTTTCTTATCTCCCCAATTAGAGAGTAGCATATCTGACAAATCAAGAAATAGTTGCTTGACAGATCTGGAAATATATGGCTATAAATAAATCAAATTCCAAACAGGGGTACCAATTACCTCACACCAAGCTGAATTCAATTAGTAGCTGACAAAATTTTAATTCTTGATGCCCTAATCACACTTATCATGGCTGCAGCTGATAACCATTTTCAGAGAAAATAAGGCTTGGCATTTTATGTGACCTGTCTGCAAGGCAGACAATTCACACGAAATGCCCAGTCTTATTCGCTCTGAATTACAGAAAAAAAAAAATCAGGGCCCAGTTGTTCAAAGCGTCGTTAGCTTAACGAGCTCGTTAAGGGTCATTTCGTTAACTGTTTTAGCAGATTCAATATACAATATTCTGATATTTTTTGCTGAAAAAAAGTGAGTAGCTTTTACAATGCAAAAGCTACTCACATTTTTTCATCAAAAAATTTCAGCATATTTGCGTATCACTCGATGTAAATTTTAACGAATCGTTAACTAATGACGTCGTTAGCTTTGAACAACTGGGCCCAGAGTGTCACCTGCAACAATTTTGTTTATTGCTTCAAGGGTTAAAACATTTTTTTTTTTTATTTTTATTTAAGTAAATGTACCTAACAAAGATCAGCCCATGCATTGGCACAGTTCAACAAGTAAACTTCTTATAGTCTGGTCTGAAATGTGACTTTTTCCCAGCTTTCAAAACAGACTTGCTTAACCTATATCACTCTCTGGTTTAATTCTGCAGGCTACAAACTGATGCTTTTTTTTTCTTATTTTTCCAAGAAAATGGACTTTGGCATTTGATGCAAATTGTCTCCTTGGGAAATTTGCATAGAATGTCAAAGCCTATTTTCTGGGAAAATAAAAAAAATATTTTAAAATGTCAGGTGCTGAAATGTTTACTCTGCATGGTTAGAGTTAAATCACTTTTTCTTATTTGAGCTCCAAACTGAGAAAAATTCCTAACGATATGTGCACCCAGCAACGACTCAGATCAGCCTTGGCATTGACAGTCTTTTCTGACTTTAGAATACAAGTGATACTGCATTCAATGAGTTAAGCGCCATAAGCTTGCATACAGTCTCATGACCGAAAAGCCAGATCAATTGTGAGTTGACTTTTCCAGATCCATAATGGAGAATTGTTTAACCCATTAAACGCTGAATAAATTCTCCCACACTATACATTGGATGGGTCTATTGTCAATTTTAGGTATGTCAGCAGAGGTGTTAAATTCCCTCAAAACTTACTCGCCCTTATGATCTTAATTTTTTCATTTAGATGCTAAAATTGAAGAAAAAATGAAGAAAAATCTGAAACTCTCACTCACCCAGCCTTAAAATTTACTCGCAAATGCGTGCAGGCGAGTTGAACTTTACACCCCTGTGTCAGGATATATGATGTAGATAGTCCTAAAGATTTTGATTGTGTTGGGGTTTAACGACACATCAACCCTTGTGGGTCATTTTGTGTTGTCTCCCATAGAAAGGGAGAAAAGAGATAGAAGAGATCGTAGACAGGCAAGAACAGAAATGAAAGTGAAGAAACAGAAGGAAAAACATTTTCCCTCTACCCTTACCTGCTACAAGGATAGCAGGTCTTGCCCAACTGTAAGCCAATATCAGTTGGATGCCCTGGTGACACCCTCTATTCCTAAAGAAAAATGGTTGAACTATTTGCAAACAGTGGAGACCCTTATCAGACACCACATTCTGGAGCATCTGATCTGGGTCTGCACTGTTTGCCAGTTGCCAGTTTAGGGGTATCCAGTCTTCAATGGGTTAAGCTGATGTCATTCATTGCTTTGAAGCAAAAATTCACAGATGAACCATGTGGAATGTCAGCATTATTTTATTGGAAAATAAAAAAGAAACAGAATGCCATCTGCAATTGTTGTGCATGGTGCTTTAAAACTTAATATTCAAATTATATAATAAACACTGTTACATGATCTAATGCTCTGTATAATGTCCTATATTTCTCTGAATCTCACGAAATGTTAGTGTCTCGTGTGATCTGAGGACATCCATTCAATGTAATCCTGGTACCATGATAGTAACATTGTGTATTAACAGGATATAAACTCATTGTAGTCTGGAGACTCTTAAAAGGATAATTGACAAACAGTGCAAACCCAGATCAGATGCCACAATATTCAGCATTTGATCAGGTTCTCCACTGTTTGCAAATAGATTAGCCATTTTACTATAGGAATATCTAAATCTCAGAGCCCTACATATCTAAAACTGAAATTTGACTCTTCCAATATATGTTGTGGGAGAGTCTACTCAGTCTACAATGGTTTAAGTGGATAGTCAAGCACTGAAACATTTTTCAGGGGACAATGAAAACTGACCAGACTGCATAGCTGCTCAGAGCCCAGTTGTTCAAAGCATCATTATCTTAATGAGCTCATTAGTGGTCAAAATATTAACTGTTCTAGTAAGTACAATATCTAATTCACAAATATTTTTGCTGAAAAAATGTGAGTAGCTTTTGCAAATACAAAAGCTACTCACATTTTTTCAGCAAAAATATTAACATATGTTCCATATTTAATGATCAAAATTTTAACGATACGTTAACTAACAACATTGTTAGTTTTGAACAACTGGGTCCAAGTTGATCGGAATGTTTGCTTGGCACAGGTCAGAAGGCATATTTTCTCATCTTGGAGCTTACAGTATTTACCCTAAGTATTGGGACAAAGCTCCTTACCATACTTCTCCTCACATTTTTACAAGTCTTTTTACTACCTGCTGATGTGTCTAAAATAGTGCTTTTGTGTGTGTTGAGGTTTTACGGCCCAGTCAACCCAATGGGGTCATGTCGAGCGCGGTCAGTTTACCTAACCACACGTTTACTGGGCAGGCTTAGTCCTCTAAGCGGTTAACCAGTATTTGCACATTCTTTCACCAGAAACTGACAACTGCCCTTCTTGAATCAGCGGAAGGGAGAGAATGACCGTAGAAAATATTTCATGATCAATCTCCACGAAAGAATGTTGCCGACCTCGGCGGGGGTTGAACCCGCGACCTTCTGGTCTCCTGTCAGACGGCGCATCCAACTGAGCCACCGAGGCCGACTAAAAAAAATAGTGCTGGATGAGTTCAAAATAGACCCTTATCAGATGCCGAATTCTTTGGTGTCTGATCTTGGCAAACAGTTTGCTCAGGTATGTATGTCCCAATACTTAGGGTAACCGTATTACAGGGCCCAGTTGTTCAAAGCGTCGTTAGCTTAACGAGCTCGTTAAGGGTCATTTCATTAACTGTTCTAGCAGATTCAATACACAATATTCTGATATTTTTTTGCTGAAAAAATGTGAGTAGCTTTTGCACTGCAAAAGCTACTCACATTTTTTCAGCAAAAAATTTCAGCATATTTGCGTATCACTCGATGGAAATTTTAACGAATCATTAACTAACGACATCGTTAGCTTTGAAATTTCAGCATATTTGCGTATCACTCGATGGAAATTTTAACGAATCGTTAACTAACGACATCGTTAGCTTTGTACTTTTCCTGCAGCTAGGGAACGGCATTTTTTGAATCATTCAAAACAATCTACAATTCATTAATAGTGGTAATGTCAAGACATTTTCTGAAAAATTGTCTCATGTTTGAACTACTAACGTCATCAATGTATACTGAACGCCTAAAGAAATGCCCACAATAATTTAATCACAATAAATTTAATCCCAAACAGAACAATCAAAGTTTCACCATTTGATTTGGTAGAAAATTCTGTTAATGTCAAGTCTATCAAAGAACAAGAGTCGTCAGAAGACAACGCAGCTCACGTGAAAGGACTGATCAGATAAGAAAACAATTAAATGCAGAACTTTAACTTAAACATAGCTGTAAATGACAGAGTATGACCTGACTTTGATGTCTGAAGAATGTCAACCTGAGGGATGGGGTATATGCCATTAAAACATTTTCCCTTAGGTTGATGTGGACAAAATATGAAAGCTATATCTTACATGCTGAATCCCTTAGCTTGGTGTGGACGAAATATGAAAGCTATATCTTACATACACGTACTTCAGCATTCATGTACAATTTTCAAAACTTAAATACAGCTATAAATGACAAAGTATGACCTGACCTTGATCTAGGCAGAAGGTCAAACTGAGGAAGCAGTATGTACTATTGAAAGGTCTTACCCTAAGGTAGATGTGGGCCAAATATTAAAGCCATATCTTGAATACTTCAGCAGTTACGAAACTTTTTAAAACTTAAATGCAGAACTCAAACATGGGTTTAAATGACAAAGTATGACCTGACCTTGACCTAAGCAGAAGGTCAAACTGAGGAAGGGGTGTGTACTATTGAAAGGTCTAACCCTAAGGTTGGGTTGGTGTGGCCAAATATTAAAGTGGTATCTTGAATACTTCAGCAGTTACAAACACTTTTCAAAACTTAAACGTGGAACTCGAACATGGGTTTAAATGACAAAGTATGACCTGACCTTGACTTAGGCAGAATGTCAAACTGAGGAAGGGGTGTGTGCTATTGAAAGGTTTTACCCTAAGGTAGTTGTGGGCCAAATATAAAAGCGGTACCTTGAATAGTTCAGCACTTACAAACACTTTTCAAAACTTAAACGCAGAACAACATGGGTATAAATACAAAGTATGACCTGACCTTGACCTAGGCAGAAGGTCAAACTGAGGAAGGGGTGTGTGCTATTAAAAGGACTTACCCTAACGTTGGTGTTGGCCAAATATTTAAGCAGTATCTTGAATTCTTCAGCAGTTACAAACACTTTTCAAAACTTAAACGCAGAACTCCAACATGGGTTTAAATACAAAGTATGACCTGACCTTGACCTAGGCAGAAGGTCAACCTGAAAAAGGGATGTGTGCTATTGAAAGGTCTAACCCTGAGGCTGTTGTGGGCAAAATATTAAAGCTCTATCTTGAATACTTCTGCAGTTATGTACACTTTTCAAAACTTAAACGCAAAACTTAAATATGGGTGTAAATGACAAAGTAAGAACTGACCTTGACCTACATAAAGGGTTTAACTTGGGGATGGAGGTGTATGCTATTGAAAGGTCTTACCCTAAGGTAGGTGTAAGCCAAGTATGAAAGCAGTACCTAAAAAAGTTAAAAAACTATATGCACACCTTTTGAAAACTTAAACATTGTGCTAATGCGGAGGCAGATGCACACGCTAACAGATGCCAATGCCAATGACTGGGTGACAACATAAGCTCACCCATGCCAATGACTGGGTGACAACATAAGCTCTCCAGGGACATAGTCCGGCGAGCTAAAATTGAGTTTATTCACAGCCGTTATTCCATAATGTTCTCCCATGTGACACAACTATCAAAACTGAAGTTCACAGATACACACTGGATAAAGTCAGTATCGAATATGGCCTCCATTAGCTGCAACACAAGCGACCCAGCATCTTCACATGGATCGATAAATGTATTGATCCTATACTGTGGTAAAGCATTCCACTCTGCTTGAACGACTTGACGTAGCTCAGCGACGTTTCACGGTGGATGAGGACAAGCGTTGATCCTCTGCCCGTGCTGATCCCACTAATGCTCGATCGGACTCGGATCAGTAGACATCGAAGGCCATGGAATGGGATCAATGTTATTCTGCTGTAGAAACTGTGTAGTGATTCTCGCAGTATGCTGTCATGCATTGTCCTGCTGGTTTGTGTTGAGGTTTTACGGCCCAGTCAACCCAATGGGGTCATGTCGAGTGCAGTCAGTTTACCTAACCACACGTTTACTGGGCAGGCTTAGTCCTCCAAGCGGTTAACCAGTATTGTGCACATTCTTTCGCCAGAAACTGACAACTGCCCTTCTCGAATCAGCGGAAGGGAGAGAATGACCGTAGAAAATATTTCATGATCAATCTCCACGAAAGAATGTTGCTGACCTCGGCGGGGGTCGAACCCACGACCTCCAGGTCTCCAGTCGGACGCGCATCCAACTGCGCCACCGAGGCCGGCGCATTGTCCTGCTGGAACATCATCCCTGGATGAGCTGCCATAAAAGGAAGAACAACAGGATGAAGAACACTGTCAATATAGCATTGAGCTGTAACTCCATTTCCGCCCCCAGGTCCAACATCAAAGATGACAAGTGGTGTCCTTTGTTGATAACTTATCCAGTCCCATACCATGATACTAAGGCTGCCCCAACGATTATGATACACACATCAGTATAGCACTTGCCAGTTCTTAGCCATACCCTGACACAACCGTTGCTCACTTCTAACTGGAACTGACTTTCATCGCTGGACAACTCTTTTCGCCACTGACGTTGAAGCCAGCGCTGATGTTGGCGAGACCACTGAAGATTTGCACCTTGATGTCTGGTAGTTAGTGGCGCGGCTATTTAAGGCCTCCGGCTTCGAAGATTCGCTGCCTTAAAACACGCCTGATGGTAGAACTGCTTGTCCTTGGGTAATGCTGATTGGGTGTCATGCGTGCTGTCAGTGGCAGGTCGAAATCCTTGGCAAAGATGTGTCAGTCAGATATGCCTATCTTGGTTGGCAGTCATCACCTGCGGCCTGCCACTTCACGGACGGTCGTTAACGCTGTTTGTCTGGAAGTAACAAGATACCAGTCGGCTGATGGTTCTAGGATCCATTCCAAAATTGGCAGCGACAGCATGAACCATAACTCCAGCATCTAGTTGTCCCAGTGCACAGTGGCGCTGGTTTACATTCAACTGTGGCGTCTGACGTCAGTGAAAAAATTAGGTGTTTTAATTCGGATTTCTGTTACATGTCCAAATTGCTGTTGACTGGTATTGGATTTTTAACCATGTGGCTGCACAAGATCAGTGCATGTGGAAAACCTGTTTACCATACATGTGTAGCTACACTTGAGGAGACTCTGTCCTAAAGGTCAATACAGTGACTGACCACAGTTAGATGACAGGGAAATTCATTAAAGGAATACCAGAAATGAAATTTCAACCGATTGCAGAAATATCAAAAGTTGAATTTGTGGGCCTTTCCTTTGGCATTCAGTATATTAAAAGAAGAGGCACGGCACTTAAGGAAAACTCACTAGAATATGTTTTTCTTACATCAAAATTTATATTCTGAGCATTCATAAAAAGTGAATCACTTGCATAATCCAAATGTAAACCCAGAACACAATGTATCATACATCAGGTGTCCCAGCAATCTCAGATCAGCAAATCCATACAGTTGAATCAGCCATCACTGTACCTGTGAAGAAATCCTGGAACATTGTCCATCCATAGGGTGCCTAGTGACAACTGATCAGACTGCACAGATGTGCAGAATGATCTGACTTCATTACGCAAACACACATCTGCAGGTTATTTCAGCGGACAAATTGATGATAGTTTTCTTATTTTTCCCAGAAAAAGGTATTAACTTTTCAAGCAAAGTGTCTCCTTTGGCTGAAGTGTCATATCCTATTTTCTAGGAAAAATAAGTAAAAAATTTTAAAATGTTATCTGCTGAATTTTCTACTCAGTATGCAAAGTGTTAAAAAAAAGAAGGAAAAAAATCTAATGACGCCAACTGCAGAAATCTGATGTAGATTCGACACTATTAGATGGCTGAAAAAAGGGGCCAATCATATACTTTCCCAGGTGAAAAATGGGAGCAGTCAGGACCCATACTAATACTACACCATAATACTGTAGATCCAATATATTGCAGTTTGTTATTTTACCAAGTCCAGTGTATTATCTTAAATTGGCTATGGATCCCAAATTTTCCACAAACAGAAAATTTTAAGCTTAAAAATGTTGTTGTTTTACTTAAGAAAAAAACTAATTGCAACTGGTATAAAAATATCTCCCCTTCTTCCGCCCCCTGCAGCTACAAGGGACTTCGATGCAAAGACAAGACATAATTGTACTATTTTCAACAATGACCAATGTCACAATGAAAACATGTATTCATGGTCACAGCTCAGGATAAGGCACTGTTTTCAAACAAAAACTATTGACAGCTGAGGCACTTTTAATGAGTACCCCAAACATATATTTTCGTGGAGAAATAAGAAAAATATTATCTGTATCCCCTCTCTTATCCCTTCTCCTCTGTAGACATGTTACAGGTACTAATCAGAATCATCTCACTGAGGAGATTATGATAAGTATCCAGTACTATCCACAGAGTATGGTTTTGTGGAGAAATGCAAAAAAATATTTTAATAATATCTACCTTATCTTAACCCATTGTAGACTGGAGACCCCATAAAGGATAATTGGCAAACAGTGCAGACCCAGATCAGACCCTGAAAAATGTGGCATCTAATCAGAGTCTCCACTGTTTGTAAATAGTTCAACCATTTTTCTCCAGGAATATCTAAATCACATAGGCTGACATGTCTAAAATCAAAATTAAAATCTTCCAATATTTCATTCAGTCTGCTGTCAACAGCTGAGAAGAGCAAGAACTGCACACTATCTAATGACTATACTGAATAGATACCTCAAAGAATTATTTCCCTTGAGCATTTCAATCTTCTTTTCTATTTGTTCCTGCAGTCTAAACAGATGGGAGCAAATTATTTCCTTTTAGAGTAGACATTTTTCAGAAGGGACTTGGTGAGCATGAAAGCAAACAAGAAACAACAAATTCATCTCTCGTTAAAATGCCACAAAATCTACAAAGTGTATGAGGGTCCTGCAAAAAGTTTTGTCACTGGGTTTTTATTACAAACCTTCAAAGTATTCCCCCTTTACTGAAACACATTTTTGTAACCTTTTTACCCAGTCGAGAAAAGCAGATAAATAGTCTTCTTTTGGTTTCTGTTGGAGACACTGATAAATAGTGCTGCCAAGAGAACTTCTAGATGTATACTTACTTCCAGAAAGCATTTTCTTAAGCCTTGGAAATAAAAAGAAGTCACAGGGACTCAGGTCAGATGAATAAGGTGGATGGTTTAAAACTTTCACCTTTTCGGAAGCTAAAAAAGACTTAACAACCTCACACTTATGAGAGGAGGCGTTGTCATGTAAAGGGTGGACTCCTAGCCATCCTTTGCTTGGTCGTTTCTTATTGTAAAACTCTTTCACTTTCTTCAGTATAGAATTCTTGTAGAATCGGCTGGTAACTGTATGACCAGATGGACAAGACACTTGAACGACTGGCCAACTTGAATTAAAGAAAATTGTGTACAACATCTTTTTCGAACTTATGGTTCTCTTGGCAATACATGGGCGTTTTTGATCTTTTCGCTTCCATCAGCCTTTCTTTGTGGCTCAAACATATGCACCCAGGTTTCATCACTTGTTAGCAAGTTAGAAATAACCTGACTATTACAGCTTTTGTATGTTTTCAAAAGTTCCCGGGCACATATAAGGCGTTCTGTCTTTTGCTCCTCAGTGAGCAAATGAGGTACCCACCTAGCGCAAACCTTTCTCAGGTCCAAACACTTTTTCAGAAATATTTGCATACTGACTTCTGATATGCCAGTACAACTATCTTTGACAGACAATCGCGCATCCTGTTCGACCACAATCTTTACAGCAGCAATGTTAGCCTTGGTAACAGAGGTTTTAGGCCTTCCAGGACGGGTATCATCTTCAACAGAAAATTTCCCAGCTTTAAAAGCTTTAACATACCTAAAAACTGTGCATATTGAAATGGTCTGAGATCTATATATACCACACAATTCATTAAATATCTGCTTTGAATCTATATTAAGCCTAATGCGGCATTTAGTATAGCTACGAATTTCAGTCTTCTGGTCCATGTTCCAATGTAACAAGTAAATTGGTCAGTGTATATGACTGCATCTATTTCAATCTGAAATAACTCAGTCAGTTGGAAAGCAATTCGCATGAAATAAACGGGTATCGTTAGCTATTCAACACACCATTCAAGTGCAGTGGAGCATTTTAACATATACCTGGGATAAAACCAAGGAAGCCTATTAGTGACAGAACTTTTTGCATGATTTTCGTATCAAGTCCCCTTGACCCCTTTAAAGACTGAATAAACTCTCCCACATTATATATTGGATGAGTCCATTTTGGATTTTAGGTACATGTATATGTATGTCAGGTTTCATGATATAGATATTCATAAAGAAAAATGGTTGCACTATTTGCAAACAGTAGCATCTGATCTGGGTTTGCACTGTTTGCTAGTAATCCGTTTCGGGGTCTGCCGTCTTCAATGGGTTAAAGTTTGCATCTTATTGTACCATGAGCAGTTGACAAACTAAGTCCAAGACCATCCTTATACACAATATAATGAGGATAGACAGTGTTATTTGTATGTATTATTTTGTACAGCAGTTGTCAATGAAACGCTTACTGCTCTTCATATCACATGGATTTGCAGGTGGATCATTACGAAAACACGCCTATTCAAATATATTGAAAATTTCACCACCAAAAACTGAAAGTTTTCAGATAAAAATTCTGATATTTTTCATTTTCTGCTCAAAACATAGATTGTGGGTACTCATTAGAACCACCTCACCAAGATGGTTCTAACCAGTACCCACAATCTATGTTTTTGAGCAGAAATAAGAAAAATAATGTTTACCCATGTAAACTCCAGTTTTACTATATAAAAGTGGGGTTTAATGGGGTCAAAATTATATAGGTATGTTTTCGTGATGCTAAGCTTTAGCTGTTTGTTTTGACAGAGACTTTTTTTTATCATAATACCACTCATGAACAATTTGAATTAATATCAAAGCAAATACTGTCATTAAATACATTGTAGTACTCATTCACATTGACTACTTGGATCATTTTAAAAAGACATTCACTACATTAGATAAATAAATTAAAGCCAGGGAGCACAGCTGAACATTTAGGTAACCAAACAAAGACTCAGATCAGCCTGTGCATCTGCAGTCTTCACAGGGCACTCTATGGGTAGCCAAGGAGCCATCTTCATGCTGATAATGAAGACTCAGACCAGCCTATCCAGATGTGCAATCTTCTAGGAAATTTTGTGCCTTGGCTCAAATTACCGTAGAAAAACATGTATTATATCTGGATATTATATTTATGAAGTCAGACCATGATCGAACAGTGTGGATTTGAAAGACTAATGGGGTCCACCACACTGACCACAACCTCAATAAGGTACCAGTGTATGTTAACGTTTGGGTGTTGGATTTCAAATACTGGCAATGATATTTCAAACTATTTTGATTTTTCAAGTTCCCGGAAAAAGGGCCTGATTGTGTTGTATTTTCCTCAAGAAAACAGGGCTTAACATTTTATCTAAATCTTCTCTAGAAATGGACCTTCATCATTCAATAAAATCTGACTGTCCATTTGACTATCTCGTGATGTGAGTAAAATGTGCTGGTTGTAAGGCTGGCTAATCAGAGCTGAAAAGGTAATCGGTTATCAGTCCTGCCATTATGATTAATAATCTATAAGTTATCACTGAAGATTTGGTCATAATTCTACCTGTCTGAGAATGACTCTTACCATATTACCTAACCACACGTTTACTGGGCAGGCTTAGTCCTCTAAGCGGTTAACCAGTATTGTGCACATTCTTTCGCCAGAAACTTCAAGAAGGGCAGTTGTCAGTTTCTGGCGAAAGAATGTGCACAATACTGGTTAACCGCTTAGAGGACTAAGCCTGCCCAGTAAACGTGTGGTTAGGTAAACTGACCGCGCTCGACATGACCCCATTGGGTTGACTGGGCCGTAAAACCTCAACACAAAACCATATGTTATACTTTATTGCATATATTCCGTCAGCCAGGTCTGAGCAAACAGTGTAGACCCTGATGAGATGCCACAAATGCGGCATCTCATCAGGGTCTACACTCTGTCATCCACCCAGTTCTTTTCAGATACAACAATGGGTAGTAAATTGTACTTGTTCAAAGTTTAGATTATGTATGGTAAGAAGTTTAGGTGGCTGAATACTAAGGGTAAATACGGTAAAGTAACAAACACAGAAATCAAATGATCAATTATTAACAAATCAGCAATGATAATCATTTTAGTGGAATTTATCGATTCATTAATCGATTATCTGATTAATCATGCCAGCCTTAGCTGGTTGAATGGCATATAGTGCAGATCCTGATCAAGAGCAGTTTGATCTGGGTCAACAGTGTTTGCTTAGAAATGTCTGTCAGAAAGCATAGGTAAACACAATAATTACGTAAAGACCACACCTAGCTAAAGTGTGTCTTTAGGCACATGCTGGTATCAAAAGCCCAGATCAGTCTGCATATTGCAGCAGTCTTATCAGGACCTTCTCTATCCACTTACATCTTACAGAATCAATGAATATTGCAACCTATATCGCAAAGGGCCCTGATGAAATAGTGAGGTTGTACAGATTATCTGAATCAGCACATTTGACATAATTACCACACATGCAATTTCTGTCTTCAAATTTATTATTCAGTCCTCTCTAAAAGCTTATGTTGTGAATACTCATTTGAATCACGACAGCTTGTTGAGGCAATATAAAATGAGTACCCACAATATATGTTTTGAAAAAAAGGAAATCAAAAAAAAAAGTTTTGCATAAGCATCATTAAATACCGCTTTCATAAATTTCTTGGCTGATCTTTCTTTAAAGTTTCCCCTTATTTGGTGGCTATTTAACTATATCTTAATTTTATCCAGCTGAATAAATTAAGATGCCACAACAACTTCAAATTTTCAGCCAATCAGATTACTAGAACCAGATTGCTATAAATTTGCATACTTTATGGCAAACAGTGCAGATCCAGATCAGTTGGCTTCTCCAGAAGCCAACTGATCTGGATCTACACTTTTTGCAAAGGTAGAGTATATCCGGGTTCAGCAGAACTAGGGTTAATTTATATTCCGGTAATTTTGAAGCTGGCCTCGGTGGTTCAGTCAGATGCGCATCTGACTGGTGATCAGAAGTTCGCGGATTTGATCCTAACTAGGCTTGGCAACATCTTTCATGGATTGATCATGAAATACTTTCTACAGTCATTCTCTCCCTTCTGCTGATTCAAGTGCGGAAGTTGTCAGTTGCCATTTTCTGGTGAAAGAAAGTGCACAAATACTGGTATACCGCTTAGAGGACTAAGCCGGTCCAGGAAAAGTGTGGTTAGGTAAACTGACCTTAGGTAAACTGACCATGCTCGACATGATCCTAATGGGTTGACTGGGCTATAAAACTTCAACTCAATCCAAAAAAATCCAATAATTTTGAAAAACCTAAGCACACAATGCTGTAATTAAGCCTAGCGTATCATAAAAAGGACATTGGCAAACAGTGTAGACCCAGTTGACGTCACAGAACATGGCGTCTGATCAGGGTCTGCACTATTTGCATTAAATACATGAATTTCTATAATACATGGTAATAATTGAAAACCAACTAGACACCCCATATATTGGAAATGGACCGGTCCAAAGAGTGATAGTGGAAGATTTCATTTGGCATAAATGAATTAATACAGTATGCTCAAGACATCTTTCACTTGAAGCAGCCCAAACCTGAAAATATCATTCATTTGTGAAGCATTAACACTTGTCATGCTGAATAAATTAGGTTGCCACACCCTCTTCCAATTTTCAGCCAATCAGATTACTTGATCCAGCTTGTTGATGTAAATTACTGATTGACAAACAGTGCAGAGCCAGATCAGTTGGCTTAAGCCAACTGATCTGGATCTACACTGTTTGCAAAGGCAGGGTGTATCTGGGTTCAGCAGGATAAGGGTTTAGATAATGTTTTAATAGAAATGGAGAAGGCTGCACTGACCTGACATTTTCCATGTAGGCAAACCCTGTCTGTTCTGTCATCATCACATGGAATACCATCTCTCACTGGTCTTCCAAATCCTGTGACAAACCTGTACACTTGTGCTTGACAAGCAACTTCACACTTGTTATGTGCTGAAATGGAAAAAACAAGCTGTTTTCATATACTGTATTTACGGTCCTAAAATTTTGAACACATTATTCCAAACTATTTTGGCCTAAATTTTGCTTTTTATGCGTTTGCTTCTTAAAATACTTAGTAAATGGCAAACAGTGTAGACCCTGATCAGACTCTCCTTCAGGAGCAGTCTGATCTGGATCTGCACTGGTTGCATTATGTCATTTTGTCAGACACTTTGGTGTTTGAAATTTTAGGACATTTATTGTATCTGAAGTATTTGGACAGTCAAGCATGAGCAACCAGTGTAGACACATAGCATCTGACATAGCTCCAGAAAGGAGGTGGCATCAGGAAAATATTTTTCTAATATCTCCACGAAAACAGGTTGTGGGTACTCGTCAGATGTGCCTTGGTACCCATAATATCTGTTTTTTGTGGTGAAATAAGAAAAATATTAACAGTTTTTACTTGAAAAAAAGCACCTTATCTGGAGTTACGATCAGTGAGTTGCAGTTTTTTTTGCACACATCAACAGGTAATAAAAGACTTGTTTCAACTAAAGGAGACTTAGTACTGATAGGTTTTTGACCAGTTCCACCAAGGGATATGACTTCCTGTTTGCTTTCCTGTACACCAAGCCCTATCTGAAAATGGGTCTACTCTGTAAGGTAAGAATTTGCTCCCTCTGGGAGCAAATTCTTACCTTACAGAGTAGACTCATTCTCAAAACAGTTTTGACAGAGTAGTTTATCAATCTCCTTAAGGGCATATATGGTTAGCAAACAAGGTGACTGAAGAGTAAATATGGTATTCATTACAACACAATAAATTAAAATTTGGTTTGGTCCATTGGTAGAAATACTCCTCTACAGGTCATGACACAGTGTCATAGTGTACAAGTAAGGGACGGTCTCTGGGTAACAGGTACTCAGAACATGTACATAAAAACCACAGCTCCAGATAAGGCACTGTTTTCAACCAAAAAATACTGATATTTCTCCATGAAAGGCCACAATGTGGTTATTCATTAGAAGTACCTCATTGAGGCACTTCTAATGACTATCCACATTATATGTTTTCATGGAGAAATAAGAAAAATATTTCCTTGGATATGCCTATTATCTGGATCGAGCTATGTAAAAAAAACGTTTTTTGTGGAGAAACTGATCGTGTCAAAACTGTTTTTTAAAGATGGTGTCTTACAATATCACCCCAAATGCTTTGAAAAGTAAACAGTCAGATCAAACAATTCCTTCATTGTATAGCCAGGTTTTGTACTATTTACAATTAAGCCAATGACAATCTAAATAAATCATCAGGGCCCAGCTTCACAATCTTTCCTTAGAGTTCAGATATACCCTAACTTAAGGTTCAAAATTTAACATTATGAAATGGGGTATTTAACATCAAGTGAAATGATTTGTAATATGGTTGTTTGGTATACATTGTAAAAATGTATATATTGTCTTCATCATTGAAAAACAGATATTATGTGAAAGGGCAAGATTATGCTTTGCAAGTTTAGATAGACCTTAAGAAATGTCGTGAAACTGGGCCCAGGTGATCAACTGGACTTGTTCAAATTTTAGGATAGATTCTGGAATTTGTGAGATTTTTCGAATAATAAGGATAAATAAGTATCTGAAGTCCTACTATTTTTAGGGTGTCAGAATAATACTATCTCAAACAACAACGACTGTTTTATGTTATAAATCAAACTTACTGCAATCTAAAGCTAAATTTACAGATCAAGATCCAAGTTTGAGCTGTAGAGCATGATATGGTTCGAGAGAAGAGGATATTTAGATATGTTTCTTATTTACCACATGATGGCGCAGTAATAAATTGTGAATATTATGCCAGCTTGTGGAGAAGTGGTTGTCAATCAGTAAAAGAAAAACTTGTTTGGCAAAATTAGGCGTGGTATTTTAAGCAACAGAACAATGCTCTGGACAGTTAACACTGGCCAAACCGCAATGATGCAAAAGGATGTTGGTTCAAAGTGTTGCTGCACCCGCCTTATTCATCTGACCTTGCCCCTACTTGCTTTTCGACATTATTTAGTAAAAAGTTTTCGCTACAGATGTTAACCCTTGTCCTGCTGAATAAATTAAGATGCCACACCCACTTCTAATTTTCAGCTAATCAGATTACTTGATCCAGATTGTTGCTATAAATTTGCATACTTGATGGCAAACAGTGCAGATCCAGATCAGTTGGCTTCTTCAGAAGCCAACTGATCAGGATCTACACTGTTTGCAAAACAGGGTATATCCGGGTTCAGCAGGACAAGAGTTAAATTGAAAACAAAATGAAAATCTATCAAAATAACGTACCGGTCATTTGAAACTCTAGTCCCTATGGGGCCTGGGATAGCGGAGACGTGCCATAATTTAACCTCAGACGAGTCTTGGCAGTGCCATAGATGTGCCGGGTATTAATTTCCCGCCACAATGCTTTACATACTCATACATAAATCAGCCACATCAACCTCAGACTTTAGTTTTTCTAATAATCTGACATACTATCAATGATACGTTACCTTTGAATTTAGCTCTATCGAGTAAACCTGACCGTCTCCCATGAAAAAATACAGGTTGAGTTTATACAGGAACAAAATACCTACAAGCACCACCGCTGTGTTACATTTCTCTTTTTCTCTATAGACTACCATACATCTTGGAGGATATTCTAGGCAGGTGCATTTGTCAAATGTTTAGTGGGCTAGGGAATTTAAAAAGCAAAACATGATAGGAGCATGAAAGTTTTGAAATCTTTTTAACAAAACTGTTGTTCAGTAGACTAGCAGGCTTGATCAAGTGAAATACGCGTTTCAGTCACTTCCTTTTGTATGCCAACCATTTAACACATACTAAGAGGCCATCCCAGGGGTTTTGGAAAACAGGGGAATAAGACCATTTATTTCGGAAACAAGGGAACAAAAGTCTAAATGAAGGGAACAGGGGAACAAAGGCAGTTTTGGGGCAGGGAACATAGAAAATCAAGCTTTTGATCTTGGGCAACAAGGGAAAATGTCAATTATTTTCAGGGGAACTGGTACCCCCACCCCCACTCCTTCCACGCCCACACACCCACGGGAGGCCTCCAACAATGTCATTTCGAAAACTCCCTCCATTTCTACTTTCGATTTCCAACCGGTGCACATGTACATTTTTCCACCTTAATCTAGTAACAAGTATAGCCTTTTCAAAAAGAAAGTTTCTTTAAGATAAACTGGTATATACCGAACGATTTCGTCCGTTTTGCGTTTTTTTTTGTTTTTTTTTTTTTGTTTTTTTTTAATTTATTTATTTAATTTTATTTTTTTTTTTCATTAATATTTTTTTTAATTCATTTTTTTTATTTTGCTTTGTTTCTTCTTAGATTTGAGTGTTGCAGCCACAGGAGCTTGACGTTGGATAATTTCTACTTGTAAGGCTTGTCGTAGCCCTTTAAGTAGAAATTATCCAACGTCAAGCTACTGTGGTCATTACGAAAACACGCCTATTCAAATATAAAGAAAAAATCACTTCCAAAAACTGAAAACTTTCAGGTAAAAAAAACTCTGATATTTTCTTCAAATTTCTGCCCAAAACATAGATTGTGGGTACTCGTTAGAACCGCCTCGGCGAGGCGGTTCTAACGAGTACCCACAATCTATGTTTTGAGCAGAAATAAGAAAAAATAATGTATACCCCTGTAAACCCCAGTTTTACTATATAAAAGTGGGATTCAAGGGGGTCAAAATTATATAGGCATGTTTTCGTGATGTGCAGCCACCAACTATTTCGAATGCCTCAGTGCTTAGCAGGCCAGCAACAAATTCGGAGATGGCATTACATTGGACAGTGGCTAGGGGAAAAGTATGTCTGCAAGTCTTAGCTCCTGGTTGAACCAACCAAAACGTCATAAACCACATCAGTTTTTTTAAGTTGTTTTGTAAGAGCACCAAGAGTATATGACGCTTGTTCTAAGCAACAGATCATACTTAAGAATAAAAATCATTTGATACATGGTTTGAACTCTCCTAGCGGAGCAAAGAAGCATCAAACAAGCTCGTTGAATTATTTCTTTTCGAACGTTTTGACGTCATAATTGCTAGAAGACGTTGCTGACGTTGTTGGTAACAACAATAACAATAGCTGACGTTTCGCGAAAAATTTGATAAAATCATGGAAATCAGACTGCAATTTTCACGTCCAGCTTGCGTTTTTGAGGAAAACCCTGCTACACAAATGTGTCTGTATTTCAAGCACAGGATGATTTTGCATTAAAGTGAAAACAAGGCGAATGATTTTCAAACTAAACCACGCCCCCGGAAATTCATGCATTGACTGGAACTATTTTGGTAGGAAATCATAACGGCTGAATGTGAAAAACATGAATGAAAATGTAATATACAGTTTATTTGGTTGTTTTGATCAATTACGGAAAAATAATTTACTCGTGTTCTAAGGTTTGCTTGTAAAAAATTCATTCGCTTCGCTCATTCGTTTTTTGTTTTTTTTTTTTACGCGCAACACTTAGAACACTAGTGAATTATTTCATCGAAATCGATCAAAACAACCAAATAAAATCTATATAATAGTTTAGATGTAATAATGTACAACGTGACGTAAACTTTCTTGGGTCAGCAAATAAATACATCAATGCGCCGACGAAAAGGATGCAAACTGGAATATTTTTCTTTTGTCAGGTAAAATTTATAGATGTTATAATGTATTCGTTTCTTTGAAATTTGACATTTGTAGCTCCTTTATGGTTCGTTGTTCACCCGCGGCCCACATATGCGGATCAGTCTGTAGTGTGAGTGCAGACTATGAAATTTCTCTGTACGTTCGCAGTGCCTGTTTGTAGTAATTCAGTGATTTTTGTGCAATTATGTAGTATAGGTCGCTCAGATACCTGTATAATGTGGCGAACGGAAGTGTCTGGGCATGCTACTACAGTGAAGCGGTATTAAAAAGGCATTATAGGATAATTGCCCATTCAGGACCTGTTGGAAGTCATGTTCGAACATAGCGAAATTCATGTTAACAGTGTTTGTGCAGGATTTCTAATTTTGAAGAGACGCATTCCTAGTCAGAGGTCATTTTCGGAGCGTAATGTTTTTGCTGTATACAAATGATATGAGCGTGACGTTAGGCCACCGCCCTGAACAACGCATTTCTTGTGTCAACGGACGTCGAATGTGGTTTTCCGCCAAAATTCTGTAAGACCTACCTTTTCATTGTCATTTTTGTATGTTTTGATAAACATTACCAGTCGAAAATGCATTAACAACCATCAAATATGATTTAGATTTGTATATTAGTAATTACATTCGTCACGTTCCTCAGAAAGTGTTGAAACCCCGACATTCGGGTTCTAGACATTAATCCATTTCCCGGTACCCGACAAATGCTCATATACGAAGATAAAAAAAGCATGCTTGATCCCTGTGTATCAGTTCCCATGGCACCGCCATTCCCAGGCACCTGACAGAATTCAACATTGTTTACAGTGACGTTGAAGTTGTGTATGACATTCTGTTTTTTTTTTATTTGTTTACAGTTGAACTTCAGTTACTCGAACCTTTGGGACCATGGAAATTTGTTCTAGACATGGGTAGTTCGAGCCTGTGAGGGTTAATAATAGCACCAGATCAGGAGCCAAATGCGGATAATGTAGGGATTCTTTTCGAGGTTCTACAAAATCATGGTATGCTGAGAGTAATCATTAGACTCGCCTAGATGAGGCTACTCTAATGAGTACACACAACATATATTTCAAGATAGAATAAGAAAAATTCCTTAAACATCCCTAAACATTTGTTTTCTTGAGTTATCGGAGGAATTTCCTAGAACCTCAACAACGAGTTCCAATCAGCCACAGTAAACGGGCCATCAGAGTTCGCGTCATTCAAGTTTTATTGTATTTTGACAGTCATTACGAAAACATGCCTTTTGAAATATATTGAAAATTTTACCGCCAAAAAATGAAAATTTACAGATAAAAAAACTCTGATATATTTTCATATTTCTGCTCAAAACATATATTGTGGGTACGAACGCCTCGACGAGGCGGTTCTAATGAGGACCCACAATCTATGTTTTTGAGAAGAAATAAGACAAATAATGTATACCCCTGTAAACCCCAGTTTACTATATAAAAGTGGGGTTGTAGGGGGTCAGCATTACATAGGCATGTTTTCGTGATGGGTATATACCACTTTCACATTTGAGCCAGCGCATGAGAAAACCTACAAAATGGCATATACTCAGATCAGCCTGGGCATCCGTCCAGTCTGATTAGTCTTCGCTGTGCGCTCAATGGGTAGCTAGGGACCCGCTTTCTTCATGCGGACAGCAAAGACTCTGATCACACTGGGCGGATGACAAGGCTGATATAAGTCTTGGCTGGGTGCAAATGCCATTTTGTTAGTACTCATTTAATGCAGTCCTTCTGTCCATTTAGTTGGATATTTACACAGCATTTGACTAAAGAATGGATCCGAGTGTAATCGTTTGGAATTATTTACCGTATTTACCTTAATTATCCGGATAGACAAGTTTGAGAAATTGGTGTAGACCTAGATCAGACACCACAGAGAGCGACGTATGCTCGTCTACACCGTCTGTTTGCCTCTGGCCCAGCATTTTTTGACACATTAACAAGTGATGATTTGGACTTATTCAACTTTTAGGGGAACTGTTGTAAGGGGTTGAGGTGTCCGAATACGGTTGATATATCTTCTTTATATGATGTTTTTCTATTATGTTAGTTTTAATCCATTTATGCCTAGTGGACTCTTCTACCTTAACTCTTTAGACCGGTTCTTTTCCAAAAGAAGGGATGTCTAGTTAGTATTTTTTACTCTACCATGATACATTCTTTCGTTGAGATTGATCATGAAATATTTTCTGCCGTCATTCTCTCCCTTCCGCTAATTCAAGAAGGGCAGTTGTCAGTTTCTGGCGAAAGTACGTGCACAGTACAGGTTAACCGCATAGAGGGCTAAGTCAGGAAACATGTGGTTAGGTAAACTGACCGCGCTCGACATGACCCCATTGGGTTGACTGGGCCGTAAAACCTCAACACAAACAAGTACTCAACCATGATTTATAGAAATGCATGTATTTAATGCAAACAGTGTAGTCCCTGATCACACACCACGTTCTGCGGCGTCTGATCTGGGTCTACAGTTTGTTAGTGTCCCTTTTATGGGACGCTAGGCACAGATGGGTTAAAGAATGTTGTTGCCAGCGTCGTTACCTTGTGGAGCAAATAGATATGTCTGTTTTAATAAAAAAAATGCTGTTGTAATTTGGTGCTATATAACTTTCAACCTTCGGACGTTGGGTAACATTTTACTTCAGCCTTTTATTTCTTTAAGTGTATATCTTGGATCTGATTAGTTAATAGTGTCCTTAACTTGACCTAATAAAATGCGTGTTTGGGGTAATATGTCAGAAAAATAGGTAGGGTAATTCGTTTATTTATTTATTTATTTTATTTTATTTTATTTTATTTTATTTATTTATTTATTTATTTATTTATTTATTTATTTATTTTTTTTTTTGTAAAGAAATCTAAGAATATACCGGAACTACCCAAAATATTTGGACTCTACACAAATTACTGAAAGTCCATTTTGCTACTTCGTGATTGTCTAAAGGGCAGTTTACTGGAGGACAGCAGTGTAGGTCCTGATCACATTGTTCCACTAGTAGCAGTTTTATCTGGGTCTACATTGTTTGCTTAGACATATCTGTCCTAATATTTAGTGTCTTAAAGTTTAAACAAGAAGAGCTATATCTGACTAGGAGCTGCATGTTGATGTGTTTAACTTGAATGCTAGATGAGTGGCAGTCAGTGTAGAACCTGATCAGACGCCACGTGCTGCGGAGTCTGACCTGGGACTTCATTATCCGCTAAGGACTTTCTGTCCCAATACTTAGGTTTATACAATACTTTTTGACAGTTGTTGGTATAACAAAACATAAGTTAAGCTGCAGTTACTTCCCATACAATATTTTCTTCATCGTGAATGGGGCTACTATTGAATGGGCACAAGGTGAAATATTGTTCAGGCTATCCAGGTAAAATAATGTAGATGGATATGGCATCCAAATGTTTAAAACTGCTTTGTGTTCTAGTAATAGTGAAATAGATAGTTTTTTTGTTTTTGTTTTTTTGTTAAATAACCTTGACTGTACCATGCTCCTTGATGACATTTTTCATGTAACGTAGTTTTTGTATCTCGTGTAGTGCGATGACGTTTAGGTTATAATTTACACAGACTTAGCATTTTTCTTTAGATGATACATTCCAATGCAGTAGGCTTGAAGAAATACGTTGTATAGAATTAATGTTTAATAAATCTTTCAACTTTTACAAGATTTACAGGTAGAAGGATTGTATGGAAAGCCATAAAGGTCTATCCTCAGATCTGTGAAGTATAGTCAGTGGGCCTATAATATGCATCGGCTAGTATAAATAAAATAACGTTACACGCATTTTGAATGAAGGTGGACTAGATCTAGGACTAAACATATCTATTTCTTCAGAAAACAACTTTGGAATAACTGAATATGCCCAAAACATGCATACCTTACCCTCTTAACGCTTAGCACGCTGGGTAAAATTTTCAGCGGACGACATATTGAAATATTTTTCTTATTTTTCCCAGATAACAAGTTTTGACATTTCATACAAGTTGTCTCCAACGGAGAATTTGCATGATATGTAAAATCCTATTGTCTTGGAAAAGTAGGAAAATATCTCCCAATTCGTCGTCTGCTGAATTAGCCCAGAGCGTGGTTAAGGTTAATATACTGATCCTAATTTTTTAACAAATCAAATGCACCACTTGGTGATATGTTTGAAATATTATTTCACAAACACTGTAGGCCCTTTACGAGCAGTGTGATCTGGTTCTACACTGTTTGCTGAAGCGGCCATCCCAGGGGTTTTGGAGAACAGGGGAACAAGGCCATTTATTTCAGAGGAACAAGGGAACAAAAGTCTAAAAATGCAGGGAACACGGGTACAAACGCAGTTTTTTGAACAGGGAACATAGAAAATCTAGATTTTGATTTTGAGGAACAAAGGAAAATGCTGAATTATTCCACGGAACCAGGGAACAGGTGATGCCCTGGGAGGGCCTCGCTGACTGTTAGGCTATAAAGTACAGTGCCTTAGTCTGAGTGGAATACGAACAGCGTAAAGGGACTAGTCCTCGATCAAACAATCATACATATCAGGAGTAAATCACTATTCAGAGCATAACAGAGCAAACATGAAATATGTGTTGAAACCAAACATCACAATCAAACTGCCAATAAAGACCGCTTTACTGACGTCCGTTTGTACGTGCTGATGACTGACGTGAAATGCTCGTCGAGGTATCAGTTTTCGACCACCCTGTTGTTTTGGGGTAGGCAGAATTCATTTTTCTTATTTCTTGCAGTTCACTGACTCATAAACACATTGGGTCACGTGCAAAGTACATGAATCCCGAAGTAAACATCCCTGCAGACTCCTTTTGGGGTGGTTGGGTGGTGCGAAGGTGTCCTGTATCTTACGTCACCGGGGCGCCCAACTGATATTGGCTTACAGCTGGGCAAGGCCTGCTATCCTTGTAGCAGGTAAGGGTAGAGGGGGATGTTTTTATTTCTTCTGTTTCTTCACTTTCATTCCTGTTCCTCTTTCTTCCCTGTTCCTCTCTTTCATCTCCTCTACTATCTCTTCTATCTTTTTTCTCCCTTTCTCTGGGAGACGACACAAAATGACCCACAAGGGTTGACGTGTCGTTAAACCCCAACTCAATCAAAAATCAAATACCCTTTACCAGTCTAAGCATTATTTCTATATCACAGTTGTCCAACTCCGTTACAACACACGATGCAATTCAACGAGTTTTCTTACAGCAATTATTAGAGTTTAATTATAAATATTTCATTTTCTGTTAATAAGCACTCATTATTGCAGCTTGAATATGTAGCACATGCCAAGGGTTCGTTTCACTGCCTTTAAAGGCAATTATGGGACAACAGAATAATTATAAATCATTATGAGGAATACAGGAGTAAAATTCACTACTTTCAATATGCATATACGACTAATGGCCAAAACAAAGAAACACAAATTTTTAACCAGTTTCAGTAACATTTTCCCATTTTTCTTGCTTTTGATATATTTTCGCTTTGTTACAGCAATTCAACGAGTTCATTTTTTAGTTACAACAATTATCTGACTGTGTTACAGCAATTCAGCGAGGTGCGCATTTCATTTAAAGAGCACACATCTGTCTATGTGTCTGACTTGGTTGTTAGATGCTGGCGAACCATCTGTTGGACGAGGGTCTGGATGGGCGGTACCAAAAAATCGATAAAGCTATTTTCACAAAAAAAAAAAAAAAAAAAAAAAAAAAATCAGTATATTTTGGATTTTTTGGGCTTAATCGTTAAATTCTACATCACAAAAGCCAGTAGTCATTAAAATTTGAGGCCAAAAATCAGTAGTCAAAAAATTAGACCATTAATCAGTAGTCAATAAAAAAAGGGGTAAGAGAAAAGTCCATGGAGTGCCACAATCACAAACCGCAGCCCTTCCCAGACACCAAAAGGAAGAGGAAACTGACAAATCTAAACAAGCACAAATCGAACAAACGTACGAAAAGCACTAAGATTAGCTCTCTCTTCCCCAAGCGAGGTAATCGCAATGCCAAAAGGACTGAAAAAAAAAACACAAGAACAAAATGACACAAGGTAAGACATAAAAACATATCGCCTCATAGAATAAACACACAAAGCAACAAAGAGTAAGACTAACACCGGGACCACCGCCTTAGAACGGTCAGTAGAGTAAAACCACCGGGGGGTTTAAAGCACTTTTACAGCTAGCTAACTTCACCCTGTGTCCCGATGCTACTCTTAATATAGAAATACATAAAAATTCGGTTCGCATAAAGGCTCTCAACTCAGTCAGTGCATCAAAGTGAAAACATAAAAATCAAATTACTATAATAAACAAAGACGAGTATTCATGGCTAATTCTACTGTATGCCAGAGTAAATGAAAACCAGTAGTTGAACCACGGCGGGCCAAGCCAAAGACATATCGTCAAACCATATCCGGACCTTCGTGGATGACATAGATCTACGAGGAATGATCAATATATTCGAGAAATCTTGCACACAGAAATGAATGAACGCACAATATATAAGCTTCAACTTAAAAACAAATCAGACGGGATTATGATGTCATGTACTTCAGCACATGGCGTCACGTTACATAAACGCGCCACCATCGAGAAAAGATTTTTTACGTCGTTTCTTCAAATGTTAACATATTTTTTCATCACATACCATTAGTAGCTATCCGCATGCAATAGAAACAAATCACATAACCCTGTCATTTTGTATTAAATCTCAGCAATGCGCGATATTTTTCGACATTGTTGAATAACAAATGTATATGCTTATTTCTCTGAGACAAATACCCAAGTATGATGCATCCTGTCATTTTTAGAAACGCTACTTTAGCATGCATGCAAGAAGACGATTTAGTATCAGGAACTGCAAGGTACTGTGACTTTGATACATCTAAGTCTGCGTATCAGCTACAAGTAGACCATTTAGTATCAGAAACTGCAAGCTATTGTAATCTTAATACATCAGACAATTTAGCAGATTTTGTTATAACGTTTACGTCAGGAATTAAAGTTTTAATGCTTACATATGCTCTGAAATGTTCATACCAGTCGGTGGTGCATCTCAATAGTGACCGTCTGAGAAAGCACACTGCCTATAATCACCAGACAGTATTTTCAAAACGACTTGCCAACACATGACGTCACATATTTGTCATCATTTGCAGCTTACTGCGTTGTTTCAAAAACCATTAGATTATTTTTTATACTGACTGAACATCATAGACGTCTGACTAAAGGTAAAGATCGTATAGAGAAAGCTCTCGAATTTATTGATCACCCTCGTACAATAGAGAGTTGATTCTCGTAATGAGACTTCATAGGCCACTCAAGGGGAAGCGGTATCCAAACAATGCAAGGAAGTTATGATTGTGAAGTTGAAAGCTGCTTCTCTGAAACGTCGCCAAAAATGAAATTTTGTCAGAGCCACTCCAATTCAACAAGTTCCACGTTTTGTTACAGCAATTATCTGATATGTTACGGCAATTCAGCGAGATAGGTATTTCATTTGAAAAGCATATATCTGCTGGTCTGTCTGATTGAGTTGTAAGAGGTGTGGCGAACCACCTTTTGGATGACATACAACTGAGAGCAGATTCCCCAGTGATAAACCTTGTTTGAAAGAGTCCACTTCCAAGGTTGGCAAAAAGCCGGTCAATATGAGTATTGACCGGGCCGGTGGTTAAAACCGGTTTTAACCGGTCATTTTTGGTCGATTGGTGGTCGATTGGTGGTCAATTGGGTTGATTAAATCACTAGCGTATATGCCTCTGCCCTGTTGATAAACTGGTCTTAAAAGCATTCCCCCTACATCATGTACATGAGGTTAGACTATATTTTCATCAGTGAACAAGACAAATATTTTTTATCAATACATGTAACAGTAATTATCTGAGGTCCTTTTTTTTTTTTTTTTTTTAATCATAAGTCAAAAGGCATAATTACTGGTCAACTGAAGAGGTTGATTAGATTGACTCACTGAATTATAGACAGGTCTTTCTTTTCAACCAAACACTCTTTATTATTATATTATCCTTTAAAGGTTAGATTAATTGTTCATATTTTGATTTACAGGAATATAAATAAGCTGATTTTATCATGGACTTTAAAGGATTTATGAAAGGTCCTATTTTGTTTGACAGAAAAAAATGTTGTACCAGATTGTACCATACAAGGTTACATCAAAAAGCAGCTAACATATAATTTTGATGTTATTGCAGAAAATTGTCACATATTGTAAATGTGTGAAATACACCTGTCATTAATCTTTAGGCCTGTGAAGTAGTACATCTGTAAAAGGCTGTAATTAATTAACCAAACAATGTCTGAAGATTCACTAATGTCTGTAAGTATATTTAAGTATCTGCAACACCTGTAAATTGCTGTCGAAACAGATTAAAAGGTGTAAAAGCTGCCCCATGCCACTGCAGTGGGTGTGACACAGATCTAATTGCCAAAGTTATCAATCACGTGTCCCTGATATTATACCTGTATTATACACTGACACCAGGCTTTATTCCTAATGTGTGAAATTTTGAGTTATATGCAATCTAGATAGTATCTTATCTTATCATTAAGCTGAAGGTGTCAAAAATGAAGCCTAAAGACCCAATTTGGAACTTCTTCACTATTTTGGAAGATAACAAAAAAAAAAAAAAAAAAAAAAAACAGTGCAAGGTGCAAAGACTGTAATATTAAGTTAGTGCTAAGGTCTTAAGACTCGTAGACAAACATGTCTAGGACTAAAAAGCCAGAAAGTATTGCCAAGCAGCCACTTGAAGAAATAACATCTGAACCTGAAACTATCGAATGATCAGCCACTAGCAAAGAGACCAAAACTTCAGAAGACTAGTTTCAGTAGGTTTGTCGTTTCAACAGAGTGTAGTATGTGGAAGCAGTTAGATGAACAAATTGCTAGACTGTTCTATGCCTGTAATCTGCCATAATCAATCAACCAACTGACCACCATAATCTCCAGCTGACCACTAAAAATATTCAGTTGACCTCTCAATATTTCAATCGACCAGTATTGACCACTATGGGAGTATTGACCGGGGCGGTTTTAACCGGTTAAAACCGCCGGTTAAAACCGCCCCTGGTTTTGACCGCCCAACCCTGTCCACTTCTGAAACAGATACTGATGATGTCGTTTCAGAGGCCACTCAAGAGCAAATGGTATCGAAACAACTCAAGAGAGTCCTGATTAAGGGTGTAGTTGAATAATCTGTTTCTGTGAACGTTTGCTAAATCTAATTTTGTTACAGCAATTCAACTAGTTCCACTTTTTGTGTTGCCGCAATGCAAAAAGCTGGATATTCCTTTTAAAACACATACACCTGTCTTATTTAGTTGTTAGCAATATGGCAGAGCTTTGCTTTTTTTACTTAATCCACCCATGAATCGATTAAATTAAGCATGTACCAAAACCTGTCTAACTTCGAGGAAGAATCACATTGCATGCATACTTCCTACTCGATTGAAACAAACAACGAAAATAAAGTATTTGTAACTCGTCGCAACAGCACATTTTAACTCACCACCTTCGATTGTAACTGCGTTGTTTCAAATAAATTCATTTATATCAACACGGGTGTCCATTTCAGTGACTTATTGTCTAATATCTAATAATATGATAATAATCTAATGTGTTGCCTGTTCTTTAAAATCAGAGAATTATTATCTATGGACACTATTAGATGATGTATGTATATGTTTCAGGTTGTGCACGGGGCTGTCACGTCAGTGATTCATTACAGGAATGCGATTTACGTTTCAGATTTTTGATTATATGAACAATTGGATACATCACAGTTTATGTCTCGTCCTAGAATCTTAAAGACTCTAGATGTATACTTCTTACTCTCAGGATTTGATTCATTTGCATCAAGCAAAATAGGTGCAAGTCTCTCATTTCGTTATTCTTTGATTGGATGTTGCAATATTGTATCAGGGTTACTTTACTTAAGCCTGCCTCGGTGGCTCAGTTGGATGCGCCGTCCGACTGGAGACCAGGAGGTCGCGGGTTCAATCCCCGCCGAGGTCGGCAACATTCTTTCGTGGAGATTGATCATGAAATATTTTCTACGGTCATTCTCTCCCTTCCGCTGATTCAAGAAGGGCAGTTGTCAGTTTCTGGCGAAAGAATGTGCACAATACTGGTTAACCGCTTAGAGGACTAAGCCTGCCCAGTAAACGTGTGGTTAGGTAAACTGACCGCGCTCGACATGACCCCACTGGGTTTACTGGGCCGTAAAACTTCAACACAAACAAACATACTTTACTTAAATCGATAATAGTTGCATCTCAGTGTTTAATCCTGTAATAAAATTATAATTTATCCATTATTGTCATTTGGTGTAAACGGTGTACATGTATATTATTAGGAGTTCAGATCTGGAAATTTTTCATCTCTTTTTGAGCTTTACATGGCAAATGACAATAAACATAAAGGGACAAACACACACACTGGAAAAAAGATCACTTCTTCCAATTTTATGAAAAATTCGGCATGAAAAGATAAAGATACTTTGGAAAAGACCCACTGTAGGGTTTTCTTTAAATACAACGATGATGACATATGGTAAAAACTCGGTAAATAGCTGTAACATGTGTCTATATCCAATTACTGTATCAAGCTCGGAAAAATGCTAAAATAACAACTCTTTGACTTTAATTTTAAGACAATTTATGTTTTAAATAACATTCTGACTACATGTTAATTATAAATACCTTAGACTACCATACAACTAATAATTTTAAACATAAGTATAGTTATAGTCGATTCTTAGTTGATTTACAGCAAAAACTACCAGTGATTATTTTGCGACAAATTTTGCAGAACAGTCACTTAATTTATACCATAAAAATAATAACTTTGCTGTATAATGCTAATGGTCAGTTTTTTGTATACAAAAAGGAAACATTGTACCATTATTTTGATGTTTTTCACGTTCAAATCATTTCAAGTCTTTATGTTTGTTGGATTAATGTAACAGCTCGTACAATTGCCGTATCATTTACATTTTGCCCAGTAAATAATTGTAACAAAAACACTCGTTGAATTGCGTATTATGCAGTAATAGTTGGCTACCCATGTGTATGGTATACGTTGTATATGAACCTTTTGTCTGTAATACGAGGGAGAGTAAAAAAGTTACCAGTCTATCTTACGTCCATTCGAGATCGACCTCTTCTTTGTAATTGCCCTTCAGCGTGATGCATTTGGTCCAACTGTTCCAGTGCCGGAACTGAAGAACTCGGAGATCCTTTGCATTAACCCACTCCTTACCTAAGCTCCTGCATCGGGGGCTAAATACTTGCCGGACTGCTTCGTTGGACTAGAAATGACGTCCGTGGATATTTTTTTCTTTCAGTTTGGGAACAAAAAGTAATCACTATGGACGACTGAGTTTTGTTGTCTGCTCTAAGTAGTAATGAACCCAGGTCTCACCTACAGGTACAAGACGTAAAAGAAAATTATCTCCTTTCGACCTGAGCCGTTTCAACAGTTCGCTGCTTGCTTACCGTTAAAGGATTTTGGAATCCAACGAGCTGTTATCTAGCGCTTACCTAAATAATCCATTGTGAAATGATCATGTAAGACTGTTGTTCAGACGCGATTCTTTGTGTCACTGGCAGTGTTTAACATCCGATATAATCAATTATGAATAAATCGACATACGATTTTAACATATGCCTTAATCGTGGTCTTGTCGCTTAATTAGAAATCCGTTTGGCTGGTTACTTATTGACTCGCCCTCGTGCATATCCGTACTTCTAGTACTTCAGGTACGATTACCACCATGCCCTCCCCAAAGCACTCTCCTGCGTCCCCACTGCGGGGTTCGGGGAACACGTGGACCCCAGTATGTTTCACGTGTACACCAAGAATTTGCGCTGAAAGGGATTGTCCTATTAACCTTTAACACTCTCTGGGCTAACTAGAAATTTGCATGAAGTGTCAAATCATGCTTTCTGGGAATAAACTTTAAAACAATGAGTTTGTCGTCTGCTGAATTTGCCCAGTGGTAAAGGTTAATCTAACCCATGTCGTTTCTAAATTACATGTAAAAAATAAGATGGAAGATTTAGAAGCGTGATAGTATAAGGAAAAGTGTTGTACATTCTCCAGGGCTCCTATTTCGGCTTAGACGAACAGCGAAACTCCTTACCAGACTGTGCCACTGCTTTTGCACAAGCTGGCCTTTTGTTTGCTCTTATTTGCTCTTATTGTCTATATTGCTTAGCACTGGCTTTGGTCTTCTGCAGATAATGGTGACAATTGTCTCAACGTGGCCGTCAGTGCCATCTTGGAACCACATGTTCATGCTGGAGGCCATGACGTTCAAACTTACCGTTTCCATTAGCGATGATGGGGTCACAGCTGATGAAATCTGTGCACAAGTCTGGACAAACTTGTATCACCGTGGAAATCCAGAAGGGGAATGGCATAGCATAGATCTTATTTATGAGCCTGACACTCTTAGATGGGAATGTGAGTCCCAAAGAATGTGTACATTCAGTGAAGCAATAATTCTAACTAGTGATGGAGAAGCATACAGGTTTACATTCAGGGTCAAGGTCAAAAGATCTTCCGATAATGATTGGATATGGGCTAATGGTTACATGATGGATGGCGTGATAAAAATTTCTCCACCTACCGGTGAAAAATGGACAAAGGGGCCAGAATTTAATCATATATTCGAAGGAGTTCACCTAGGTAACTTTATGGCTTCTTCGATTGCTGATGAACTTGAATTTGACGCAGTTCTAAATGTCGCAGACAACCTTGACCTTGTGCCGTCCAAATTTTCCCGCCAGATCCTCTATAAGAAAGTTCCAATGAGAGATGGTGCCCGAAACCAAATTCCAGACGAACTTATACAAGAAGCTGTTGATTGGCTGAGAGACCAAAATAAAGAGCAGCGTAAAATTATTGTAAACTGCCGTGCGGGTATAGGTCGAGCAGGATCTACTGTTGTTGCGTTTGTATTTTGTCAGAATCCGTCCTGGTCATTTGAAGAGGCGTATGATTATGTATTCTCGAAGAGATTTGTGTACCCTCATTATAAACTAAAAGATACCCTCTACAAACTGTATCCAAGAAAGGAATAAAGATGACTTTAAGGGGATTAAATACTTTTGGTAGATTTCCCACAATTTTTGAAAAGGAAACAACATTTGTGGCTTCCTGTTTGCTTTCCTGCACATCTAAGCATCTTCTGAAAAGGGTTCAAAAAAGGTAAGAGAAAAGTCAAGGGAGTGCCACAGTCACAAACGCAGCCCTTCCCAGACCCCAAGAGGAAGAGGAAACCGACAAATCCAAACAAGCACAAATCGAACAAACGTACGAAAAGCACTAAGATTAGCTCTCTCTTCCCCAAGCGAGGTAATCGCAATACTAAAAGGACTAAAAAAACACAAGAACAAAATGACACATGGAAAGACATACAACAAATCGCCTCGTAGAATAAACCACAAAGCAACAAAGAGTAAGACTAACACCGGGACCACCGCCTTAGAACGATCAGTAGAGAGGGAGCGGGGGGGTGGGGGGGGGGGGGGCGGTTAAAGCACTTTTACAGCTAGCTAACTTCACCCTGGGTCCCGATGCTACTCTTAATACAGAAACACATAAAATTTCAAGTTTATCTAAAAGGAAAGAACCTTGGGAGCAAATTCTTTGCTTTTAGATTAGACACCTTCTTCAGAAACTGGCAAAGCAATTGTGACATGGTTTCCTTTCCCTGAAAGCATATCAGTGCCCCTTAATATAAAATAAAAAGATATTAGCAAGTTCTCCCCTTTAACTTAATAAAATGGGAGAATAGGGAAGGGAGCGGAGCTAAACATGTTTTTTTTTAAAAGACACAACTATACTTGGGCTAAGTCAGATATTGGCACAAAGTTTTGTTCAATACAACCCCGTCCCCACTCAGTGCTTAGAGTTCTCAGAATTATATTTTTTTTCACATTCTAAATATTTTTAAACACTTTAGGTTAAAGTTTCTATCTATCTATCTATTGATACTGCAGCACCCCCTTGCGGGGATTATGTGCAGGTGTCTGATGTGCTTCAGACCGGGCGTCAGTGCAGTGAAAGATTAAAAACAGTACAGTCAGATAAAAACAGGTGAGGGTGAAATAAAGATGATAGGTTAAAATGTTAAAAGTCTGATGAAGACAAAGTGCAAAGATAAAAGGTTAAAAACAATGCTTCCGATCTAAGGCATGGAGTAGGTCAGACTGCTGACAGCCAGTCTGAAAGAATCAATATCTGGCAGTAATGCTATGCTTGGTGGCAGTCTATTCCGTTGGACAATGGCGAGGGGGGAAAAAGAGTACTTGTAGTAATCGGCAACTGTATGGATCTGTCTGAAAGCTAGCGGGTGTGACTTTGAGTGTCGTGTGGATACCGGGGAATGCACAACATATGAAGTCAGTGGCACTGCGACAAGACCGTGCACTATTTTATAAAACAGACATAAGCTAGCATCTGTACGCCTATCCTCGAGAGACCTCCACCCAAGCTTACCCAGCATGCTTGAAACACTATCATATGGAGAGAAACGACCCAGAGTCCAGCGTGCCGCTCTTCTCTGAACCATTTCTATCCTATGAATGTTATACTCAGTATAGAGGCTCCAAACAGGGGATGAGTACTCAAGTATTGGGCATACTAGGGTTTTATAAGCAACTTCTCTGATGCCTGGGTCTTTTGTACGGATGTTTCTTCTAAGGAAGCCCATAGTTTTGTTTGCTGAGGTTACCGTGTTCTGTATGTGATAATTCCTGGTCAAGCGGTCATTTATTGTCTCTCCCAAGTACTTGTAACTACTAACTGATTCCAGCGTTTCTCCATATAGGGTGTACTGAGAGGGGATTGCAGTCTTGGAACGTGTCACATGGATAACTGTGCACTTGCTGGGATAAAATTCCATGTCCCATTTCAAGGACCATTCTCCTAACCTGTCAAGATCTTCTTGAAGTAATTTGGCTTGCTCAAGGTTTGATACGGCCAGATAAACTGCAGTGTCGTCGGCACACAACCTTACCTTTGACCCGATATGATCTGGAAGGTCATTTATGAAGACAAAGAATAAGATTGGTCCCAATACTGATCCCTGTGGTACGCCTGAGGTAACCGATACCTGAGAAGACTTTCACCCTCCAAGACAACAGTCTGTGATCTATTTGCAAGGAAGGCTTTGATCCAGTGAAGAACATGCCCACGAACGCCATAGCGGTGAAGCTTAAGTAGCAACTTTTCATGGCTGAATCTCCAGAAAACCTAAATATATGTCAACGATACTTGGCTTGTTGTTGGATACTGGTCCAACATTTTGTTGTTTTGTTAAGTGTAGCACCATCCCCGCCTCACTGACTGAGGTTAAGGTCAGTTAATGTTTTAAGGTTTTTAAAGATTTATGTGTCCAGAATGCCTCGTTAGATTTAGTTGATACCTGAACTGGTATTGTATACAGCTCCAAAGTTTTTGTTTTTGTCAGTGAAAGTCCCTCCTCACCAGTGACCTTGATGTCAAGGCGACATTTTCATAGTTTTATGTTAAGTTTTTCTGAATGCCTGGACAGATTTTCTTGATACTTAGACTGGAGCTAAATTAGATATAGGTCTAGTGATGTGATTAGTATAAGCCACTCTCCCTCAAAGACTTCAACGTCAGGGTCATGGAAGTAGAAGTTATTAACATTCAAAATGTTAAATTTTTGCATTAAAGGTTTTGAAAAATGTCTTCAGAATGATTGGATGGTTTCAGTTGATACTTGGTATCATGTTAGATATACTAACATATGTTCCTTCAGTGTAAGCCCGATACCCACTAAGTGACCTTGAGGTCAAGGTCATGGACGTTTTTAGATGATGGGCAAGCAGCAGTGGAGATGAATTACTCTGTCACACCACAGACATTATGGAACACAACACCTGATAAGTTTGTTTTATTTAGTTACCAAACAGTGTCAATATTTTTCATATTTCTTCAAGAAACATTTGCTGTAGATAGTCATTAAAAGCGCCCCGCTGAGAAATAAGAAACTTTGAAAAAATCTGCAAACCCCTCATAAATAGAGCTATGATAGAAAGAAGCTACAGTGGCACTCGGTATATATATTTACATTTTAACAAGAAAGCACATCTTACGATTTATGAATGGATCCCATATGTAAAATCTTCCTCGAAATGGCTTTTTATTCTGCTTTTTACATTCTTGTTTTCTGTAGTCTGTTCTTTTCCCTATACAATCCTGCAATAACAGAAACATTGATAGTATCACTATGTTTCAACAATAATTGGTCCATATCTAGTAAAAAGAGGGCGAACACCCTTAAGTACAAGAAGTCAGTAACTCCATGAAATATAAGGAGTTATTGTCTTTTTACGCTAATGAACTCGTACAGATTGTTTATGACTTTAGTCCCCATCCCCCTAGGGGTTGTGCCTGTTATGGTTTCATACCCTGGGACCCCCTGCACCTGAGAGACCTAACTGAACAACAACAACCCCCCACCCGCCACCTCAATGAATTCTGCGACACTATAGCCATATTCAACTGTTTTGGATAGAAAATTATTAAGACATGACTTTGATAGTGCAGATTACATTTCATTTCCTTTGGGATTATTGGACCCATTGTGGTATATTTGAAAATGGAGTTCTGCTCATGTATACGCTAGAGGGCGTAAGCAGTGTTGCAAACTTCATTACTGCTTATGAAGAGTCTCAATAAAACCACTCCCATTTTCTAATCTATAGTGTGTTCTTTGTTTCCAAAGGCAATCTTTTTGACGTTTATTTAAAAGTATATATCCGAGCAAACACACAACGTCGTTACAACGTCGCTGCAACGTCACGACGTTGCAACGACGTTTTGGTGACGTTGTGTGTTTATTGGGTTTCCCTATGACAATAGTGGTGCTGATAAGGACATTTTTGTTACTTTTGCACCAAAACGGTATATTGTATTCAGTGGATCGCCTCATTGGAACGATTCCAGGGGATACCAACAAAATACGTTATGGTTGAAAACTAACCAAATACCATATTCGACCTAATTACCGCACTATGTGCTTAGATCTTTCAAAATTGCTAAAAACATTTATAGTAAAATATCGACTTAATAAGGGCACACCTTAAAGAAAGATCAACAAAGGACTTCACGAGAGGATTATTTAATGATGCTGTTGGTACTCATTTGAATTGCCTCGACAATTCAAATGAGAACCGACAACATACATGGATTACGAAAGTGCTTGACTGTGCGCTAATAGAGGTATGTGTGGTAATTAGGTCTAATAGGGTAGTTTTTAATACCCCACTAATCTGGAGCTTTGTATACTAGGTTTTGTACGTAAATTCCGATGCTGTTTAATCATGGTTTTCAATTTTGCAGAGACGCATTCTTGGCCAAACGTCATTTTAGCCGCAAACACATGACGTCAGCATGGCGTAACTTTACTGTCCCGGAGAACACGTTAGTTGACCTAGAAAATTGTTTTGTGCCAAAACTCTGGAAGACCCAACCTTTTCTTTATAACATTATATGGGCCGCGACATGCTAAAACGTGTCTTCGGGCATATGCGGGTAGCATATGCCCCAGTCAGCCTGCGCATCCGCGTATTCTGATCAGGGCCTTCGCTGTCCGGTAACAGAATCATTGGAAACGACAGAATGTATCAATGAAAAATGAGGCTTTGCGTGTGCGTGTGATGAATGTGCATTTTGCGGATGCTCGAAGACATCTTTTCGCTTCGTGCGACCCATATGTTTTATGTGAAAAATCATGTCGAATATGCATGCAATAACAGCGACAAAACATGATTTGTTCGTGTATGTCATGCATGCATGCAATATATATGCAAATTATTGCATCAGGCAACATACTTTTTTTAACTTTTCAAAGTCTTAGTGTGTGCGCATGTACCAAACGAGCGAGTGCATTATCGGACGTACATGTACGCGCAGAACCATGGTATAACTGGTTCATCACATTTTCATACATGCAGACCAACCACATCGCGAAATATTTCATGCGGAATGTTGGGAATTTTGGCTGCTATGTGAAAAGACGACATTTCATGTGAATTATGTGCCTAAAAAAAGAGAATGTCGTCTGCTGCTGGTGTGATTGGCGCTTTTAGTGTTAGCATTCATCATGTCCCTTCGAGCACGGGATTTCCTCGAAACCTGACGAATGTTAATAAAGGAACAATCTTATTTGAAACCCACATTTGTTCTGCGTGTTGTGCTACATTGAATGCAGTCGGATAACGAAATTCCCCTGCCTTCTGTTCACCAGTACCTCCATACATGTATTGTCTTAACGGAATGGGGTGTTTGCGACTACGTCATTTTATTTGCCCTCCTACCGTGGTTGTTCGCCAGCGTCGTAGTAAACTGAGTAATTACTTTTACTTTTAACCCATTTGAGCCTAGCATCCCTTAAAAGGGAAACTGGCAAACAGTGTAGATCCAGATCAAACGCCGCAGAACGTGGCGTCTGACCAGGGTCTACAATGTTTGAATTAAATACAGGAGTTTCTGTAAAACAGGGTCATAACAAAAAAACTAACCAGATACCCCTTATATTGAAAATGGACCTGTCCAAAGAGTGAAGGTAGAAGAGACTATCCGGCATAAATGGATTAAAGTTTTGTCTTTACGGTAATTTCACGAGAAATATGATAAAAATCGCGAGAGAGGATTATTATTTGTTTGTTTATTTCCAGTTGTTCAAACTTTATACCGATTTATTTGTTATTTCTTTTACAATAATACAAATTTAAAGGAAAAGCAAAGGATAGGATGCCTCTTTCATGAAAGACCTTTTCAAATGATGCCCCTTTTTTAACATTTCATAATATTTAATAAAATCTTTCTGACAGAAAACGGTGCCTTTTTCAAGCAAAATCAAACTATAATTAGAGAAAAAGCTATGTACTCAAATACAGAGGTAAAATATTATTGCAAACATTATTTATTTAGGTTTTGCATATTTAATTAAGGCTTTATGGCTATAACTTAGAGCTGCATCAGAATTATGGGTGATGTTTCGCGCGAATTAAACTGGTGTTTTGCCCCCTTTCCCCTACCCCACCTCAAATAGTTTTCCTACTGATTAATCCAAGGCGGTTCTTCTGCAGTTCTTCTTCATTTATGCACCTGTGATTTCATATGTTGCGTTTGTGTTGTCCTTATTTGTCATCTCTCCTCCACGAAAACACGCCTATATAGTTTTGACCCCCTTAAAGCCCACTTTAATAGAGTAAAACTGAGGTTTACATGGGTATACATTATTTTTATTTTGCTAGAAACATAGATTGTTGGTACTCGCTAGAACCGCCTCACAGAGGCGATTCTAGCGAGGACCCACAATCTATGTTTGAGCAGAACTATGAAAACATCAGATTTTTTTATCTGAAAATTTATTCTTTTGGGTTGTAAAATTTTCAATATATTTGAATAGGCTTGTATTCGTAATGTTTTGGTGCCTCGGAAGGGCTTTGTTTCGTGATTATGTCATTTCCTGAGTAGCTTCACATATTTTTATGACGTCATAAACCCTCATTGAATATTCAAAATGGCGGCACGCATAAAATAAGTTTTGAAATCTTCAAATCTCCGTAACACAATTTCCTTCTTTTTATCCGAGTTTGATAAATTTGTATCAAACTGCATGGTTCTTCAAGATCTTTTATTTCACATGCATTCTTAGCCAGTCTTGCGTTTCCCTTCATTATAATGCTTGCAGTAAATTTTCCTCAAGGAAACTGGATATACCAAGCATAATTTCTGTCATTTCTGACAAGGGAGATACCTTTTGTGACATCCTATTTGCTTTCCTGCACACATCACTCTTTCTGAAAAGGGTCTGCTCTTAAAGGAAATAATTTGCACCCCCTTGAGAGCAAATTCCTTTCTTTTAGAACAGACTGCTTTTCAGAACTTAAAGGGAGGCAAACCAGTTTTGACAAAGTTGCCCCCCCCCCCCCCCCATGAACTTGTGTCCATTCACTCCATGCTGAGTAAAAATATCAGCAGTGATTTTGAAACATTATTTTTTCTTTGGGGGAAAATTTGCATGAAATGTCGAACCTTGTTTTCTGGTAGAATAAGAAGAAGAAGAAGAAGAAAAAAAAAAAAATATCACGTGATTATTTGCTGAACTCGCCTGAAAAAAAAGGTTGAGGAAAAAAGTCTTACCTGTTTATCACATATTTTGTATTGTTTTTGTGTCCCATTACAGGAAAGCTGTGTCCCCTGAGATTCTGAGTAAGCTGACCTATAAAAACAGAGACTAAGTAACCTTTACCAACATCTTGGCAAATTCAGCAGACGACAAATTGATGATAATTTCTTATTTCCCCAGAAAACAGGCCATGGCATTTCATGCAAATAGGCTCCTAAGGGGTGTCCTTAGAAGACAATTTGCTTGAAATGTCAAAGCCTGTTTTCTTGGAAAAATGAGAAAAAAATATTTCAAAATGGCAGCTGCTGAAAATCTTTTACCAGCATGCTAAGCATTAAGGGCTGCCTTATAATACAGACGGCATTGGGACTCAAATACTGTTTCAGTGTAAAAATTGGAACACCTTTACTCCCTACCTCAATACTTGTCCTAAACTTGGAACAAGTCGATTTTATTACCTTTCACTGTGTCTAAAACTACTCATCACGAAAACATACCTATATAATTTTGACCCCCTTAAACCCCACTTTTATATAGTAAAACTGGGGTTTACAGGGGTATACGTTATTTTTCTTATTTCTGCTCAAAAACATTGATTGTGGGTACTCGTTAGAACCGCCTCCCCGAGGCGGTTCTAACGAGTACCCACAATCTATGTTTTGATCAGAAATATGAAGAATATCAGATTTTTTTTTGTCTGAAAGTTTTTCTTTTTGGGTTGTAATATTTTCAATATATTTGAATAGGCGTGTTTTCGTAATGTGAATGTTTACTGAAATCTGCCTGCCCGAATACTTTGGGCAATCATGTAGTATTTGTAACGGTTGTGTTTGCTAAAATCAAACCGATTTTCTTTGACCATAATTACTTTTTATCTGAACTGGATAGGTTATGCTTCAGTTTTAGATAGTAAACAAGAGCGGTCACATAGCAGCATAGCTCACCTGATTGTGAACTTCTCTGTCAACAGTGCAATCATAATTTAGTGAAAAAAATCTCTGAGCCCTTGATTAGACCTCGTGTACTTTAAGCGGATAGCACTGGATAAAACGTTAAAGCAGCATTTAAGTCCAATTACTTGACCTCGATTTCAAGGTTACTAAGGGGGGCGACGGGCGAATACTAGACAAAACTCGTCCATTATCTAACATCAGCCAAAGTAGCAACTTCCCAGCGGGCACATGACATTTATACAACGTCGGTTCAACGACGATGCAACGTCATGACGTTGCATCGACGTTGAGGCGACGTTGTATTAACGTCATGCGCCAGCTGGGTTACTACACCCAGACATTCAGGAGGTATAGAGCTTTAGAAAACTTTAACCAAAAACTTCTAACTCAGAATTATTAAATCTGTTCAGAGACACTGACAGCAAGGTCACTAATGGATGGTAATGTGTAAAAGTTTAAATTAGATGTTAGCCCAAACATCAACTAAATACATTCAGAGAACTTTGCGTGTCTCTAAAGCTCTAACGTCGAAAAGAAAACTTTTAAGGTGACTCGATACTTTGTTTATTTGTGTTGACCCAATGGGGTCATGTCGAGCGCGGTCAGTTTACCTAACCACACGTTTACTGGGCAGGCTTAGTCCTCTAAGCGGTTAACCAGTATTGTGCACATTCTTTCGCCAGAAACTGACAACTGCACTTCTTGAATCAGCGGAAGGGAGAGAATGACCGTAGAAAATATTTCATGATAAGTCTCCACGAAAGAATGTTGCCGACCTCGGTGGGGGTTGAATCCGCGACCTCCTGGTCTCCAGTCAAATGGCGCATCCAACTGAGCCACCGAGGCCGGCTAGTGACTCGATACGACTGGCAGATTAGCCGCCATTGTTTCAAATTCGGTTTGCTTTCCTGCATATCAAGGAATCCAAGTGGGGCATATTTGTTTTTGCTTTCACAGCAGACGCCTTTTCAGAAGGACATTAAAACTATTCTGGCTAAATTACTTCAGTGGCCCCCTTAAGTCCGCGACGTTGACTGAGTGTCATGGATGCACTTCTCAAAAATAGCTGTTGTTTAACACTTAAAGCGCCAAACAAAATTGCAACAGACGAAAGTCTATGTTTGATATTGTTTTCAGAGAAAATACGGCTAAACATTTCATGTGAATCGTCTGTTGGGCAGACGATTCATATGAAATATCATGCCTTAGATTTACCTGAAAAATAAGAAAAAGAAACAGTATTTCAAAATAATGTCTGCTGCAGTTCTGATTGGCGCTTGATGGGTTAAAAGTGATTTACTTACCATTACCAAAACATTACCACCCCAAAAAAGGAAAATTTTCAGATAAAAATTCTGATATTTGTCATATTTCTGCTGAAAACATAGATTGTGGTTACTCATTAGAACTGCCTCGAAGAGGCGGTTCTAACGAGTAACCACAATCTATGTTTTTGAGCAGAAATAAGAAAAATAATGTTTACCCCTGCAGACCCCAGTTTTACTAGATAAAAGTGAGGTTTAAGGGGGTCAAAATTATATAGGCATGTTTTCGTGATATGCTCAATGGCGTTGATTTAGACAAACGCAAAGGACTCACCCTGTCAGCATTCTACGTAAATCTATATCGGGCCGTCATCGGCCCGTCAGGGTAGCTGACGGGCCGATGACGGCCCGATGCAGATTTACGTAGAATGCTAGCTGGGCAAACAGCGAAAAAAAATATGCGCAGTATGGGAGCAGGACTTTTTTTCATACGCAAACACACAGACGATTCATGTCAGCATGAGCATTCGCACGACCTGAGAAGGCCTTCTGTTCGTCGATTTACTCTACGTTATCCAATGACTGACAAGCGGGATTCGAACCTAACACATAATGTTGGACATCGAAACTTACATCTGTAATTGGACAGCGAAGACATTGATCGGACTGCGAGTGTGCATAGACTAATCTTGGCCTTCGTTGTTCTCTTGTTAAATAGGCCTAAATGTTTTTTTTCTCCTGTTTGTGTATCAAAATACTGTCGACTCTCTTTATCTCGACTTCACTTATCTCGGATAACCGCTTTTCTCGAAGTGTTGAAGCAAGTCCCTGTTTAGCATGGAAATCTAACCTTAGGTAACAAAATATTGTGGAAACGAGAAGAAATTGCTCCTAACGAGTAATTTCTCCTCATTTCCATAATATTTTCAATTTATCTTTATTACAAATATAACTTCAGTAGTCAATTTATATAATTCGTTTGTAAAATGTGGTTGTTCGATTATTTTCCTCAATTCTGCAAATCTGATATGTCAAGATACGGATATCTCGAAGTATTTCAGAATCCCAATGACTTCGAGATAACGAGAGTCGACTATATTCCGAGGTAGAGATTCTTTTCAAATACAGGAAAATATATAAACAGACAATAGAGCTGACTCAGTTCAAGAGAAATGATAAAGCAATTATGCAGCTAGCAGCGGTACTCTATTTTAGCATATAGTGAACATTTTATGATAATTCTACTAAATACTTGCTTTGGTTTTTCCAAACAGGTTCTTGACCTTTTTGAAAGTTCATGATCACATGATGTTGAGCAAGCTGACCAACTGGTCCAAGGACCCCAGCCCTGCGACCTTGTCCATCTTCTATCCAATACCTTCAAAGATAAATTTGAACATGTCGTGAAACTATAAATGCATGCGTGAAAATGCTTCCTGTATTATAGTACTGTTTTCATAAAGGATCATTTTGGAAACGTATTACGGAGGAGGATCATTGAGAACGGATCGTGGAGTATATCTTCATAGTTTTAATTACAATGTACTAGTATGCGATTCTGGGCCAGCTTTACTGCAGAGATTATGTGTTATATATCTATATTCAGAAAAAAAAACAACAAAAAACAACAAACAAACAGATACCCAAACATTATTACAGCAACGTAATGTCTCTGTATTGTTCGATCAACAATATCTGTACTTTGCGTGATCAGTGTTTTGTCCTCTGTTTGTGTGTCCGGTTTCACGAGGCTTCGGTCAGGGTGTTTCAAGTTACTGCAGGATCCAGTTTATCAACGCACGCATTCAGGCTGCCACGCATACACGCGCCTACAGCTTGATGAGGGCATACCTAAGCCTCCTCTGGGAACACACCGGTAGCGGACTGAAAAACCTGGCACTGGATGGCTTGCCACATGAAATGACTATGTCGTGAAATTTTTACGACATCCGAGCTTTCACTACCTCCGGCTTCGTAATAACGCAATTTCCGTTGAATAATGGGCAGATCGAATGATTACACTTTCCATCCCTTACTTCGGAAAAAAGATTATTAAGTTCCGGTTCTTATGTTTCATTCTGGAACTCCTGGTTTAACTTCTAAATGGACACGTTTAGAAACAGGAAATAAGTTTGATACTGGTTAATAACCTCACGGTGTTTTGGCATCAAAACTATCTATTGCACACGTATATGCCAAAACTAACCAGCTATAGACTTTGTTCCTGCAAAATTCTTAAGGCTTTAAACACCCAATTGTGAATACGCTGATTAGACCGCTGGAATTCATAAGGCTGTTCTAAGGCGTTCCCTGTTTGCGCGTGGTTTTATGAATAGATTTTTTTTCTCTCTGAACTCAAACCTTAGGTGTGTGGATATGGCACAAGGAACATTTGCTGCCTCCTGGATGACTTTTTACAGCTGCTTTTAAAGGAAAGAATTTGCTCACTCTGGGAGTAAATTCTTTACTTTATGAGTAGCCCCCTTTTTGAAATAATTCATGCATTAGGGATGCAACTTCCTGTTTGTAAAAGTTACCTCCCTTTGCGAAATGGTACCTAACTTTTTAAGGTATATATTAAGGTATAAGGTTGATTTTTTTTCAAACAGAACCAACTCAAACAGACAAAATCTTGCATCCCTGGTACAAGAATCACTTCTCAAAGGGGTCCTCTTTTATGGGCACCCGGCTATTGATTCACTTTCAACTCTGTCAATTATTTTTTGCTTTCTTCTGAGAAGGGGTTTACCCTAAAGGGAAGAATTTGCTATCCTTGAGGGCGAATTCTTTTCTTTTTGAGTAGACCCCTTTTCATAAGGAAAGTATACCAGAAGTCACAAAAATTGTCTCCTTTATAAAAATGACGAAATATCTACCGAGCGAATCCATTTTTTTTTATTTCACTGCCACAGGCGATAATAATAGGCTTTCGCAAACAGCGTAGATCCAGTTGAGACGGCTCACCATGAGACGTCTCATCAGGATCAACGCTGCTTGATATTCATTATTTCAACGTTACATATAAGTCTCTTTCTAATCCATAGTTTGTTTAAATAAATGTAGTCTGAAAATTGTCGCCGAAAGAGTGAAGAGTAGGCCTCTGAAAAGTGAGGTAAATCTTTTCTGGTTTGGGTTATATGCCTGGGAGGTGCCGCCGTTCACCTTGACCTTTACCATTGTCTGGGAAAGTTTAGCAGAAAACGAACTGATGATAATTTTCTTACATTTCCCAGAAAATAGGTTTAGACCTTTTATGCAAATTGTTTCCACAGGAGACAATTTGAATGAAAAGTCAAAGCATATTTTCTGGGAAAAAAAATTCAGAATGTCGTCTGCTGAATTGCAGAGCGTTAATTTTATACCGAAGTGCATTAGGGTCAGTGAGATTATGCTTTTTTTCTTATTGATTTTTCGACTTAGTATCTTGAAGTTTCAACTTTCTAACTGAACTTGAAATTTCAACTTACGTGTCTTGAAATTTCAAACTATTAACTTGAAATTTCAACTTACGTATTTTGAAATTTCAACTTACCTATATTGAACTTTCAACTTATTAACTTGAAATTTCAACTTACGTATCTTGAAATTTCAACTTACGTATCTTGAAATTTCAACTTATTAACTTGAATTTCAACTTACGTATCTAATTTTACATAGAAATGACAGAAAGTAATGGGTAATACTTGTCTCAACTATCCATCTTGTGACACGAACTGAATAAGAGCATATCACCTACATCACTTTGTATTCAAAGTCACAGGACGTTGCAAAACGTAACCATGCTCGACTTTTATCAGCAAACCCGAATCAACATAAAATAGATAAAAATGTTACAGAACTTATTATGAAATATTTTAACGCCTTTCTTCACGTGTTATATTTCATAAATGATTTATTTCACGCAATTCGACACGTCGATGTTACACTGCTCTCTATGTCTCTCTCAGTGAGTTAGGGCTTGATAATCTTGACAAAATTTACATACTTTCATAAATAAATATCACCGCAGGAAAAGGGATATATGTACATATATGTACATAACGACGAAAACAAAATGATATACAGTCGACTCTCGTTATCTCGAAGTCCAAGGGACTCTCTGAAATACTTCGAGATATCCGTACCTCGACATATCAGATTTGCGGAAATGAGGAAAACAATAAATCGAACAACAACATTTAACAAATGAATGTGTAATTTAAATCCTGAAGTTAGATATAATAGTGAAAATATTGTGGAAAAGAGGAGAAAGCAATTTCTCCATTTTTCCACAATATTTTGTTACCTATTGTTAGATTTTCATGTTTAGGCAGGGACCAGAATTTCACTTCGAGATAAGCGGTTATTCGAGATAAGCGAGGTCGAGATAACAAGAGTCGATAATTCGTTCGAGCTGCAGAAGATTCAGTTGAGCCTTGTCATGTAGAAAAGGGTCTTATTACATATGCGGAAATGCAGGCCCTGATCAGACTGCGCATTTGCGCAGTCTGATCAGTGCCTGCATTGTCCGCTTGATAGAGAGAATCACTGAATACACTTACAGAACTGAAATTAAGACTAATGCGGGTGAGACGTGCACTGATGAGCTTACGCGATTACATAAGTTATGATCTGGCTAGCTGTTCGCATATAACAGAACTGCCCTTTACGTCTGTTGATTCTCATATCACTGGTAAGTCACAAGTCACCATCTTCTATAGTAACACAATACTTTATATTGTTATTGCGTTGCATACTCACCTCTACCCTCCACCGCGAGATAACCGGTGTAATATTTGTCAATGTAATCGTAATGAAATTACATTTGTATTTCTACTTATTAACATTTGCCCATTTTTTGTTTTATTTTCTGAAAATGCATAAATGCAATTTAGTTTGTTTTTTTTTAATTCAGTCATATAAAGGCCAACCACGTTATAAAATAAAGAAGTCTAAAAAAGAAAGAAAGAAAAGAAAACTGAATTTTTCTTGTTCTCATTAATTTCCTCGTGTTTTTTTTTTTTTTTTTTTTTTTTTTTTTCTGAATGTAACATGTACCAGAATATGTGAACCGATGTATTCATGGCGAATCTTGGCATCAGAGGCTTAGAACAATTAGGACCTCAAAGGGGAATTATTTTACGCACACCCAGGAACAATCTTGAAAAAAAAGAGCAACAACAACAACAAAAAAAAAAAAAAAAAAAAAAAAAAAAACAACAACAATTCGTAGTATCGCTTCCAAAATAGGAGCTACTCTTAAAGGAAAGAATTGGCTCCCAGAGGGAGCAAATTCTTTCCTTTAAGAATAGCCCCTATTTCGGAAGCGATAAAGTCTTTCCTTTAAGCGAAGCCTCTTAGGTTAAAAAGCAACGTATTTTACGTTAGTTGGCACATTTTCACATGTTCAGCGCCAAAACTATGGAACGCTTTACCATGTGCCATTAAATCAGCCCCGTCCCTAAGCTCTTTTAAAAAGTATGTAAAAGATTATCTTAACTAGTGTTAATCATAGTCTCAAAATGTCAAGACCGTCCCAATTATTTCATCACGAAAACATGCCTATATAATTTTGACCCCCTTAAACCCCACTTTTATATAGTAAAACTGGGGTTTACAGGGGTATATATAATTTTTCTTATTTCTGCTCAAAACATAGATTGTGGGTACCCGTTAGAACCGCCTCGCCGAGGCGGTTCTAACGACTACCCACAATCTATGTTTTGAGCAGAAATATGAAAAATATTAGATTTTTTTTTCTGAAAATTTGCCAGTTTTTGGTTGTAAAATTTTCAGTATATTTGAATAGGCGTGTTTTCGTAATGTTTAATTGACTTTCTTAAAATGAGACGACCGTAGTTTTACAGTGTAGGTCATTATTAGCATATACATGATCTTACCAACTTTTAACTCTTCTAGATGCCCGAATTTTATGCACCCCATATATCATGTGCAATATTATGTTTGATAACAAGTGCGACAGTATTTGCACATCTTAATCTTCACTGCAAAGTGTATTTATATGCTTTTAAAAATAGTTTCAAAATGTTCTTAATAATGTCCCAATGTTCTTACAATTCTTAATGCCATTTGCATGATCTCTTAATTTTAGATAAAACTGCATTTTTTTAGAATGTATGTTTGACGTTTATGTATGTATGTGTATATGTTATATTTTTGCTCTTTTACTTTAGTAGCATGTGTTTTAGAGAATTCATTATGTTAGTAGAGGGCCACTTGGTAGAATGGCTATTTTTTAGCTAAATGTGTCGCCCTCTTAAAATATTGTGTAAATAAAAATTAAAAATAATGTCTCTTTATTGCAAATAATATTATTTTTCTTACGCATGTTACAATGTTGCGCCAGTTCCACGATGGTGTGCTTGCAAGGGTCCAAAATCCATTCCCTGTGACAAATGGAGTTAAGCAAGGTGTGTACAAGCTTCAGCATGATGTTTTCTGCCATGCTCACAAATGCTTTCCAAGATGGTGACAATGGTATACCTATTTGATATCGCTTTGATAGGAAGCTTTTCAAACTAAGATGGTTGCAAGCTAAATCCAGTTTGCAGACAGAGGTGCTAGATTAGTTCCTTTTTGCTGATGACATGGCAAAGGGTGCTCCAACAGAAGAGAAGATGCAAAAAGGTGTAGATCAAGTATCTGATTCATGTGACAGCTATGATCTCACAATCAGCATCAAAAAGACTGAGGTGGTATATCAGCCAGCAACTGGAAAGCCTTACAAGGAGCCTAACATCACAGTGAAATGTCAACGCTTGCAAGTGATAGACCAGTTTACCTACGTTGGAAGCACATTGTAGTTCTCCAAATGAAGTTTCTTTGGCAAATATTCATCAGGCATTCTGGTGCACATTGATGATGAAGTCAATGCCAGGATTGCCAAAGCTAGTGCAGTATTTGGCCAACTACGTGGAAGTGTTTGGGATCAAAGTGGAATCAGACTTGACACAAAGCTGAAAGTACAGATCTATGGTGCTGCCAACACTATTATATGCATGCGAAACTTGGACAGTTTAACAACAGCATACCAAAAGACTGACCCACTTCCATACAAGCTGTCTTAGAAAACTTCTAAAGATCAAGTGGCAAGACAGGACACAGAAATCCTGAAAAGAGTAGGGATGCATGTACATACTCTTCTGAAATTGGACAGGCCATGTTACCAGAATGCCTGATGAATATTTGCCAAAGAAAATCCTCTTTGGAGAACTACAAGTGGGAAAACGCTCCCATGGTGGTCAGAAGACGAGATACAAGGACACGCTCAAAGCCTCCCTTAAAGACTTCAACATACCAACAGAGTCGTCATCTTCGCTAGCCAAGGGTACTAAGTCCACTACGTTCCTTAAGCATAAGGAACGTAGTGGTCTTTGTACCCTTGGCTTGCGAAGATGTGCGTAAGGAACGTAGTACTCTTGGCTTACGAAGATGCAGAGTCGTGGACCCAGATTGCATAGGATCGAGCAAAGTGGTGAGGCCTCATAAGAAGGGGTGCTGGTGAATACGAAGCAAAAGGAATCAGCGAAGCCAAGCAGAAACGTGCGCAGCGGAAAGCTAGAACTAAGGAACTAAGGCATCATCATCAGAGCTTTCTTCAGACCTCTCTTATTCTATTTTGAGCTAAGATTGGTTTCATCAGCCATCTTAGAACACACATACAATAACACCACGCATTTGATTAGGATTGGTCATTGTCAGTAATGACAGACGAACGGACACGCACATACGTATTGTACGTAATGAGCGCTAAGCCAATGGTAGGGTGACAATGAGTGAAACTGGCCACTCTTTCTAGGGGTAACCCGGACCCCCCAGTACAACAAGATGTGTCATATATCAAAATATTCCCTATTGTCTGTAGTTTCTGAAACTGCCGGCATAAATTGGCATAAATGATGGCGAGCCGAGAAATCCAATATGGCCGCCAACATGGCTGCCAAATACTAAAAGCCTGCCTTCGATGCCTAAATTGTCTTCTGGTTGTTCTAGTATGCATACAAAATGTATATTTAGATTGACCTTAACTCATTACAAGCAAGACTATTTAGTTAGATACAAAAAGAAGCATAATTTAAAAATTAAAGGCAATTTTAGGGGTCAAAAGGTCAATATTAGGTCTAAAAATGGTGTACTGAGAGGTAATAGGAGTTCCTGAAAATTACTATAGTGATATTTCTTACTTGAGTTTAATTTAAACAACACACCAGGTATCATGAACTGCTCAAAACTCAGGTTTCAGTATGAAATATTAATCTAGTATTAAACAGTAAGCAGTTTTTTACCCCTACCCCCATCATTTGATTTCATCGCTTCTGAACTGCCTCTGGTAAAGACTGATAAACGACAGAAGAAAAAAATGATAAAGATAGGCAGAATGGCAAGCTATTTCATTTATCAACCTCTGTTTTCCAGGAATGATTCGATTTGCTGCAGAATTTAAGTTTTAATTTACAGACTGAACAATAAATAAGAAATAATGACCCGGATAAAATTGGCTTGACAATATTTACTGTGACACCAATAGAACTTGTGGCGGAAAAATTTGAAACTATGTAAAGTTGTCAATAAATTAATTTAAACAAAATATAGAAATAAAAAGGCACTTGTTATCATACAATATGCACCTATAAATGTTTTCCTCTGAACAAGGTGGCAGGATTACCTCCGGGTATTAGATAATTTTGAAAATTTTATGTCCTATTCCATACCTCTGACATGGGACCCCTGAGTTCTAATTTAGTGTCAAAAATCCCTTGGGTGGGCTTCAGAATTTTCAAATATTTTCCTAACCCTTACAGAACTGAAAATGTAGCGGCTTTAAAGTGGCTTTGTAGCTGCAATAAAGCCGCTTTAAAATTTAGTAGACACAACTTCTAGCCAGAAAGTAGCCAATGATAACGGCCAGTAGATCTATTGCTGATATATTGCCAAAAATATCAGTCGCGACCAGCTATGTCAGCCACTAGTGGCTATATAGCCACTAGCGGCTTCTAATAGCCAGAAGCTATCCACAATTCAAACATTATAGTTATGAGACAGAAACAGAGCCACTAGCGGCTTTTAATAGCCAGAAGATATCCACAATTTTTAGAAAGTCATATATGAAGATACCCGGGCAATGCCACAATTACGAAGCACAGCCTTCCTTCCCTAGATTTCAAAAGAAGGAGAGATGATGAAAAACAGTAACAAAGCAAATGTTACCTATGAAACCATCGATGCATAAACATAGAACTGCAACAGAAAAGCAACCTTGGAACTATCAGTTGAAAAACTACTGTGGGCTTTAACTATTTTTATGAAAAACCTCATCACAATTGGTTCTGATGCAGCCCCAAATTATAAACATAATGCTCGGTTCGCACAGGGGTCCTGTACTGCATCAGTGAAACATCACAGTGAAGTACATATAATCTTAAACACTGTGAAGAAACAAAGCAAAAAGTTCAATGGCAATCTGAACACAAAAATACCACAAACAGGACCACAACTGGCCCAACCACATACAGACATTCATAGTCAGGTGTCAGCCATCTGAAACAGATTGAGGAGGGAGCTGTCATTGAGATGGAGGACCAACTCACCTTCGTGCAATTAAATAGGGAAGCAAAGCTACCTGCCATATTTCGTTAACAGCTATGTGTGCAGTTTGCTGCATTATATCCCTACATTGTAACTTAAATTCAAAGGTATATTTTGTTGCTGATGAAGCAATGAGTCATCAAGAAAAAAAGTTGTCTTGCCACTTATACTGTTGAAAGAAAGAATAATGTATTTAAAACCCTCTCTGAGCAAAGCAAATTAGGATTGAAACTGAAAAAATATCTATTTGAATTATCATTTTTGAGGTCACGCTTAATAGAAATTAAAAAGAATAAATAATGTATCCATTGGTAAACATAAGTTTAAAAACAATGTACATAAAAAAGCATAAAATAGATTTATCCAGGACTGATGTTTATTCTAAGGGTTGGATCTTCTGTTAAATGTTATAAGGGCTGAAATCCCATGTCAAAATATGTAAGCTGGAAAAATCCTGAATCAGAAGACTGCAACACAGACCTCTCTGACAAGTTCAAAGATCTGGAATCAAGTGATGTCTTGATTTTGCACCAAGCCACAATTATCCTACAAAACAGAATTACAAAAACTGAAAGGCTGCAGCAGGAGTTCTTTTCACCCAGTGAACTCACCCATACGATAAAAGAAAAAGAAGGCTGTCTATGGGTGGCCTACTGTTTTACATTTAATTTTAGGCAGCTGCAGTAGGCAAGAGCTCCCTATTTTTTGCCCTTCTTGCTGCCTATGGGCAGAACAGGCAACCAGTAGGCAGCTCAAAGTAAGTTTGTTTTGTACAACAGGCAGAGTAGGCAACTACAACTTAATTTAGTTTTTACTATAGGCAGAGAAGGCAACTCAAACTTATTTAATGTTCTGCAGGAGGCAGAGTAGGTAGCTCTAACTTTATTTTACTTCTTGCAGTATGCAAAGAAGGCAGCTCAAACGTAATTTTCTTTTTCCTGTAGGCAGAGTAGGCAACTCAAGCTTATTTTATTTTCTGCAGTAGGCAGAGTATAGGTAGCTCCAGCTGGGTTTACTTTGTGTAATTATTAGGCACAGTTGGCAGCTCTATCCTTTGTCAGGTGAAATTGGCGGGAAAATATAGCAGCCATTTTGACTGCAAATGTGTATTTAGGATGTTTTAGATTAAACAGAAATTTATTTCAGTGAATGTAAGTAAACTACTTGTTTGTTTTTAGTGAACATAACTACTATGCTTGTTATAGGTAGAAAAACGTTTAATTTACTTAATTTAATTCAATGCCTTTTTCCTGTTACATATTAGAGCAAGTTGATGCCATAAATATGCAAATCTGGTGTAATACTGACTGTACATTAAGATACATAGATCTGCTTGCCTTATACATGTACATGGAGATTTTCACATGATGGGTTTATGATTGTTGCCTGAATTATCAACCTGAGACCCCATTATAAGCCCGAGATCAGTTAAGCTTAAGCTTAAGGTCCAATAACGCAGAGGGTTGATATTGATACCACTAAGGTATCACAGAGGTATAAACCCAGCATCGATTGCTCAGTCGAGCAAATTTGAATTTACTTGTCCGTGGTCAAGTGAGTTCTGTTGGAAACATGACTTCGCTTCCCTGGTTTTCAAAATGGGAGCAACTCTTCTAGGAAGGAATTTGCTCCCTCCGTGAACATTTTTTTTTTCTGTAAAAAAAAAGAAAATCGCCTAAAGGCATTATGGATGGTTTTTTTTTAAATAATTAAGAAAGTGAGAGTTGCCTCTCTTGCATGGGAAACACCTACTGGTCCTTTTCTTCATCCCTACCAAATACGAAAGCAATCCACTGAAGAATAAAGGTAACATAACTTAACCTGGGACGACGCCCGCCCGCTCACCCGACGCCTACCTACCTGGACATCCTTATTTTAAGGGACAGATTTTTTGAAAAACCCATCCATGTAGCCAATGTAGAGCGTGATTAGCTAAGTGGTTAGTGCACTTGCCTCTACTGCTAGAGGTACCGAGTTCAATGCCAGCCAATGAACATGTAGTAGGCAGAATGGGCAGCTCACGAGCAGTTCCCACTGAATAGGCAGAGTAGGCAACTCAGTAGCCAATAAACAAGCACTAGGCAGAATAGGCAGCGCCATTCCAACTGAATAGTCAAAGTAGGCAGCTCAGTAGCCAATGAACATCTATTAGGCAGAATAGGCAGCTCAGTTCCCACTGAATAGGCAGGGTAAGCAGCTCAGTTGCCAGTGAACATGTAGTAGGCAGCTCTATAGACAGGGAAAGCATTTAAGAGGCAGCAGTAGGCAGCTCAGTGGCCAGTGACAGACGAGGAAGCAGAATAGGAACAGTAGGAAGCTCCAGACCCAGTAGGCAGCCTATAGGCAGCCTTTTGCACTTCCTACAGGCTACCTATAGACAGCTACCAGTATATTTTGTATTGGAGCTGTCTTGAGGCACAATGTAAATTTCCAGACCATCTTCTTTTTTTTTTTTTTTTTTTTTTTCGTCATTAGGTTGTCCAGTAAGACAAAAGTTAAATGAAGCTGGTGATATAGTTAAGATAAAACTGATATACGAAGATGGTTGCTATCTGTTCCGAATCATAACAGCTCTGGTCAAATCATCATAACACTGAAACATCTGTGCTAACAGTCTATCTTCACTATTTGTATAGAAGTAAGAAGCCAGTAGAAGAGCTTAACTCATACAGGTAAACCCTAGCTTATTCTGCAGTCAGACACTTTGTTACGTCTGCAACTTTTCACACAGTGGAGCACTAGACTGTTTTGTTTGTTTGTGTTGAGGTTTTACGGCCCAGTAAACCCAATGGGGTCATGTCGAGCGCGGTCAGTTTACCTAATCACACGTTTACTGGGCAGGCTTAGTCCTCTAAGCGGTTAACCAGTATTGTGCACATTCTTTCGCCAGAAACTGACAACCGCCCTTCTTGAATCAGCGGAAGGGAGAGAATGACCGTAGAAAATATTTCATGATCAATCTCCACGAAAGAATGTTGCCAACCTCGACGGGGGTTGAACCCGCGACCTCCTGGTCTCCAGTCGGACGGCGCATCCAACTAAGCCACCGAGGCCGGCTAGGAGCACTAGACTGCATTGGATATATATTATAAGAGAAAATTTAAATTATCTTCCTTTTTTATTGACAGTCAGTTTTAATGTTTTCCTTAAAATATTCCTTTAAAATGGCTCTTGCTTCCTCAGACTTGCTTTGCTCAGGCAGGATTTTAAATGCATTATGTATTACACTTTCGTTCAGCAATATATGTCACGGGCAGTAATCACGTCACTCATGGCCAGTTGTTTTGCAAAGAAATAAGTGAGTAGTGCGAGCTAAAAAGGTGGCTGTTTCAGGTGGGTTGTCGACAGTCTGGGGCTTTTGTCGTCTAGGAGGGCGTTATTTTAAAAATTAGTGAATGCTATCCTGTGCAGAATTCCATACAACCCAGCACCAAAATTTACGCCAAAATATGTTTCATTCTGATGACAATTGCTCCGAATTGTGTGCAATTTTGGATGATTAACCCACTGAAATTAATGTTTTCAGCCATATCTGCATCTTGCATCATTGTTTACATTTGAAGACTGTCATGTTTTTTTCAATTTAATTGCCTACTTAGATTGGGTTAATAGTAAAATCAACTGACGCTAAGATGTATGGCCCACACCTTAGCCTTAGTAATGAAAAGTGGCATTAGAAAGGGAATTTAATAGCTCGAGTATGTCAAATATATCAATATATCAAATATATCAAAATAGCTTTTTGTATTTTTCGCTGACTGTCCACAGACAGGCTCACGAAGTGTCCACGATGGATGGATAAGTCCATTATAGGACACTCTTCCAAAGTCGACCTTACAATGTGTCGACTTTTCTGCAAAATGTCTGCATGTGTTTAATAGTTTATAAATACACTTGCCATTTCCTTCTAGATTTGGTTTCAATTAATTTATTTACAATGTTTACATGCATGTATTTTTAAAGTTTCCCTCCATAACACTTTCTATCGGTGTTATAGTAAACATTATCAAGCCAATGTTATCCAGGTGTTTTTTATTTGTTATTATGTCTGTGATTTAAAACTTGAACTATGAAGAAAATCAAACAATTCCTAATTAAAAGATGTTGATAAATGAAATAGTTTACCATTCTGTCCATCTTTTTCATTTCTTCTGTTGTCTCTTGTCAAGCTTCACAAGCATCAGTTCAGAAAATTTGAAATCGAATGGTAGGGGTAGGTGTAACAAACTGCTTACTGTTCAATACTGGTTTAATATTTTCAACAGAAACATGATGTTTAAATTGGCCATGATAACTGGTGTTTTGTTTAAATTAAAATGAAGCAAGTGATATCGCTTAAGAAATTTTAGGGAACTTCTGTTTCTTCTAAGTGCTCTATTTTTAGACCAAAAATTGGCCATTTGTCCTCTAGTTTTGCATTTAGTATTTAAATCATGCTTCTTTTTGTATTTAAATAAGTAGTATTTTCTGTAACAAGTACATATCAATCAAAATATACATTTTGCATGCATACTAGAACAACCAGAAGTCAATTTAGGCTTCAAAAGCAGACTTTCAGTATTTGGCGGCCATGTTAGCGGCCATATTGGATTTCTCGGTTCGCCATCATTTATGCCAATTTATGCCGGCAGTTTCAGAAACTACAGAGAATGTGGAACATTTTGGTATATGACACATCTTGTTGTACGGGGGGGTCCGGGTTCACAATTTTTCAGTCTTGAAAGTCACCCTACCACAATGTTGACCATGGACTTCACATCAGCTACTGTAGAATACATCGCCGTACAATAAAGGCTCTGTTAGAACTGTGCACATGCGCACGCGCAGGCCATCCTGTGATTTTGCTGATCGAAGATACCCAATGGCCCCCTTTAGCATGGCATGGTCCGATCTTCCCATTCTCCGAAATTCCCACTCACACGTACCTGGTCCAGTTTAACAGTGCCTAGCCGGAACGGAATTATTTTTACGCACACCCAGGAAAAATCTTGACAAAACATGTTTAGAATCGCTTCCAAAATGGAGGCAACGCTTAAAGGAAAGAATTTGCTCTTAGAGAGAGCAAATTCTTTCCTTAAGAGTAGCCTCTAAGCAAAATGTTTTATATTAATATTACTTTATTGTTATATTTTTTTCTTACGTATATTATGTACATGCGTAATGGTCGCTACGCCTTTGTTCGTTCCAAATGATTCGCATATTAGCCCTAAGGCGCCTCGCAAAATTATAGCAGACGACATTTTTTTCTTTTTCATTTTTTTTTCAGGGAAAATGTGACTTGACATTTGCATGCAAATGTCAAGCCGTATTTTCTCTGGAAAATACAAATAAAAATGTCGTCTGCTACAGTTGTGTTTGGCGCTTTAAAGGTTAATATAAAGAGAAATTCACGTCGCTAGAAAACTTATTGTATATGTAGTCCTACAATGTGAATTATATTCTCCAAAAGAACAGCCAACCAAAATTTTCGCTGAAGAACAAAATCGCCGGAAGTCATTGGTTATGGACACATCACACTCATGTAAAACAGGCCCATTTCCCCCGACTCTCTTGTAACACACACCAAATTTAAATTCTGCAGACTCGACAAAGAAACATTTTAACAAATAGAATGTGTCTTTGGGGAGAAGGTGAATTATATATCATGATGACGAGGCTGATAAACATTATTAAATTTCATATTATACAATGAGAATTTTGATAGTAATGCTAGCAGGTGCATATAACATTTATGAGTTGTAGATTCGTGGTGTTCTGTTCTATTAAATCGAATTCATGGTCTACTGTGCTTTCGACATCTTTCAGAAAGTCTTTTTTTTTGTAAACGTTTTACACAGAAGAAGTAAATGTGAAATTTGGTATATTTGCAAACTTTTGTTATTACTGAATACAAAAAACCATTTGTCGTACCACAAAACGTGTTCTAGTCGTTGTTTTTCTTTTTTTTTAAATAAAATATTTTCACTTTTCCGCTTGTTCAATGTTCACGATTTTTTTTTTTTTTTTTTTTGCAATATTTTTGTGAAACATCAATAATCCAAATTCAGGAAAGAAAAGTAAAGACTATTTCCTTGGACAAAAATTAAAAAAAAAAAAAAAAAAAAAAAAAAATCACTTTACTATACAAACTGCATAGGTCAGACAAGTTTTTGGCCCTATATTTAGTTTTAGGATAAATATTTGAGAACAAAATATTCTAAACAGAAAAGACAAAATAAAAAGGTGTCTGATACGATACGGTCACTCAGAACAAATTATTTTCATAGTTATGTCGAAAGGACAGTAGGGTTTTATCTGTAATGTGTCTGTGAATGATTTGACGTGCACAGAGAAAATATTAATGGAGTTACCCGAGAAAGGCCACACTCATAAAGCACAACCTCATTACGAAAACACGCCTATTCAAATATATAAATAATTTCACACCCCAAAAACTGAAAATTTTCAGATAAAAAACTCTGATATTTTTCATATTTCTGATCAAGAGCAAAAATAAGAAAAATAATGTACACCCCTATAAACCCCAGTTTTACAATATATAAATGGGGTTTAAGGGGGTCAAAATTATACAGGCGTGTTTTCGTAATGCTTCCCAAGGTACAGAAAGAAGAAGAAATTAGTACAAACAATAACAAGACACAACGGTGCAGAAACAATAATGGCAATACACAACGGTACAGAAGCAATAATGGCAATACACAACGGTACAGAAGCAATAATGGCAATAGACAACGGTACAGAAGCAATAATGCCAATACACAACGGTACAGAAACAATAATGCCCATAGACAGCGCTACAGAAGCAATAATGACAATACACAACGGTACAGAAGCAATTATGGCAATACACAACGGTACAAAAGCAATAATGGCAATAGACAACGGTACAGAAGCAATAATGCCAATACACAACGGTACAGAAGCAATAATGCCCATAGACAGCGCTACAAAAGCAATAATGGCAATACACAACGGTACAGAAGCAATTATGGCAATACACAACGGTACAGAAGCAATTATGGCAATAGACAACGGTACAGAAGCAATAATGCCCATAGACAGCGCTACAGAAGCAATAATGGCAATACACAACGGTACAGAAGCAATAATGCCAATACACAACGGTACAGAAGCAATAATGCCAATACACAACGGTACAGAAGCAATAATGGCAATACACAACGGTACAGAAGCAATAATGCCAGTACACAACGGTACAGAAGCAATAATGGCAATACACAACGGTAAAGAAGAAATAATGGCATTACACAACGGTACAGAAGCAATAATGACAATACTAAACGGCAAAGAAGAAATAATGGCAATACACAACGGTATAGAAGCAATAATGCCCATACACAATGGTACAGAAGCCTCTTCTCACACACTCATTAGAAGATGATAAATAAAGAATTGCCCTATCTCTCCTCTCACACACTCATTTGAAGATGATAAATAAAGAACTATCCTTATCCCTCCTCTCTCTCAGACACACTTGGAGATGGTAAACGGGTTAAAGAATTGAATTATTGCTTCCTTTCTCCACCCGGACAGAAAACTTGAAATAAATACCTGAACCACCCTTTACATCTGATTCCAAACCCTTGTCACTTGGTTGTTTAAATAAGCCACAGCGTGATAAAAAGTATTTTGACATGTTCATCCAACGAACCGCGCAGTCTGATCAGAGTCTTCGTTATCCGCATGAAGTTATCCAAAATGTGCCCAGTAGAGATTCTGATCAGACTGTGCGAACGCAGAGCTGATCTGAATCTTCGCTATGTGAACATGTTCGAAGGTTCAATTATTCTGTCACTTCAACGCACTCCTCCTGTCTCAATCTGCCGATAACACCTTCGATAGTAGCTGATGAATAATTAAGCACAGCAACAAAATGCTCAGCCCATCTCATAAGATCAGAATAGTTGTTTCATTGACATATAAGCAACAACATGCGAAAATATACCTTTGGAGATGTCTGTCCACGGAAGACATATTACATCACGAAAACATGCCTATATAATGTTGACTCCCTGTAAACCCCGCTTAATATTGTAAAACTTGGGTTTACGAGGGTAGTCATTATTTTTTCTTATTTCTGCTCAAAAACATGGATTATGGGTACTCGTTTGAACCGCCTCGCCGAGGTGGTTCTAACGAGTACCCACAATCTATGTTTGGAGTAAAATTATTTTATCTGAAAATTTTCATTTTTTTTTTTTTGGTGGTAAAATTTTCAGTATATATTTGAATAGGCGTGTTTTCGTAATGAATAATCCGATTATAATCTCCGTTGTCCACCTGAAGATAACTTGGATCCTTGTTAATCCAAAAAGCGTCTGGGATGATGACCTACCAGATAATGCAAATGTACAGGCAAATCTGATTCTTCGCAAGGTGCACATGTTCATGGGTTCTGTCAGTTCCACACTGAGGTTCCACATGCACTTTGGGTTTTTAGTGCGTTATCATAGTGAAATCTTTCTGCCCGCAAAGTGCTTGTCCATCAGCTTTCGGACTAGCCACGTCCACACACGCATACATACTCACGCGCGCACACACACAAGCACGCGCGTGCGCGTACGTGCGTAAGCACACACAGACACAGAACACACACACAATCACCACTACTACTATTTCTATAAATATTCAATCAAACCTTGAAATACAATGCAATCAAAAAAATAAAAACGACTGATGCATATATGACCTATATACAACAATCTAATTAGAAGAAAGAAAATAAGAATGCCAACTAAAGGAAAGACGAACAAATAGCTAGGACATACAGACATTCATGGCTTACCTGACAATAAACTATATTCTGTAGTAGCGAAAATGATATCGTCATCAAACATATACTCCTGCAAACAAAACAAACGAGATACATGAGTCTTTTGACGCAAAAAGGAGACGAAGAGATGTTTGCATATATGCGATCAGCAAAGGCTTAGATCAGCCTGCGCATATGCGCTCACATATATGAGTCGCTCACAAACGTTGTGGGATCAATCTCTAAAGCAGTTGAACTACTATTACAGACAACCCTCTTTATACCGACACTCGATACAACGATAAAATTCGTTAAAATGACAATTTGTCACGAAACCTTCGCTTAAGAGGTAAACATTAGCTACAAATCGTGCAAGAATATTGTCATCACGAAAACATACCTATATAATGTTGACCCCCTTAAACCCCACTTTTATATAGTAAAAGTGGGGTTTACAGGGGTATACATTAATTTTCTTATTTCTGCTCAAAACAGAGATTGTGGTACTCGTTAAACCGCCTCGCTGAGGCGGTTCTAACGAGTACCCACAATCTGTGTTTTTGAGCAGAAATAAGAAAAATATCACATTTTTTATCTGAAAATTTTCTTTTTTTTTGGTGGTAAAATTTTCAATATATTTGAATAGGTTTGTTTTCGTAATGATTAAATTAATACTTTAAATAAACATATGTTTTGGATATTTGTTAGAATCGCCTCCGTGAGGTGATTCTAACAAATATCCAAAACATATGTTCTATGAGGAAATAAGAACTAAACAAGACCTATCTTACATACCAATCTTCTCATTAAGCATTCTGTCCAATAGCAAGCTCATTTTAATGGCAACGTCTTTTTGAACAAAGCTGTCGTTGTAACGAGGGCTCATTGTATGTTAATGGTGTTCTCGGGAAGAATCATCAGCAGAGACACCGGCCTAGTGGTGCGTTCCGCATCATTTGACTTGACATTTCATTTGACTCACAAATACCCTTATTTCATTTAAACCAGTGGTTTAAATGAAAAAGGATATTGACGAGTTAAATGAAATTTAAAGTGAAATGATGAGGGACGTAGACAAATGCTCTTATGTTAAGTTTGGGCAATGAAGCAATGAAAACCCAGATCAGCCTGTGCATGCGGAGAATCCGATTAGGGATTCCTTACTGCTTACAGAATCTGTGACATTCGCAGGACATTTCGACGGAATGCCCTGATCTAACTGTCCGGATGCGCTGACTGCTCTGAGTTTTCATTGGTCGATTATGGCATATAATTGTGGTGTGTGGGGGCGTGGGGGGGGTGTATTGTGGGTTCGCACTGCGATTATTATCTTTTTCATGGGGAAAATATCATCAACCTTACCATCAATTGATTTCGCATAGAAACTGCAGAAAATGAGATATAAACATTCCAATTGGAATTTTAAAAGATAAAGAAATCAAGAGTTCTTAATAGTTTTGAGTGATGATTTAAAGCAGTTTTGATTACTTTGCACTAAGAATTAATGTGTTGTGGTACGTATTAGAATCGCATAAGTGGTGTGATTCTACTTAGCGCTGTTAGCGTTCAATCGTTTGGTGTAAATCGAGTAAAAAGAAATCGAGCAAAAATCGTCATGTGCATGAAAAAATAACGTTTTATTTATTTATTTATTTATTTATTTATTTATTTATTTATTTATTTAATGAACAGATATGCCTTAAATTTTTGCCGCCATTTTGCAAAGGGTGCAACCTTTTGCTGATAAGTGGTCATCTTCCTTGTATCAGAATTTTTTTCAAAGATGGGAGCTACTCCTTAAGGAAAGAATTCTTCCCTTAAAGAGTAACCCTACCTAATAAGAAAGGAAGTTAATATTTTCGTGCCACCATAGTTATTTCCCTTGGAGGTGTATCTGTGCGCCTTAAAACAGGCCAATGTAGATCACTTTACGCTGATAACTAATTAAGCAGACGACACAAATAAGTCGGTGATGTTTTTAGTTTTTCGTATTTTTCCCCAAAGAAATTGGGACTGGCCGTTAACAATTTGGTATTTTGGCCGTCTTTTGTGAAAATGCCTAACATGATGACAAGTTTGACTAGCCTGTACACTCTAGTGAAAACCGACCCTTTTCTACCAAATCCCTTACGATATTTACACGCGCGTACTGATTACAGCAAAATCTTCGCTGTTTGATGTCGGACAAAACCCTATTCGGTAAGGCAGACCCAAACAGGCTGGTCGGGCACAGCATTAGTTCCCTGATGATCCAGTACCTGATGACACGGGATCTATGTGGCTGTGTGAAGTGGAGCCAATGGATATGGGGGAGTGCTGTTTAGCCACTGGATTTCATATGTCCCCGTATCTCGTGGCACCACGCGCACTTTTATATGGCCAGTAGAACGTAAAATATAAACAATGTTATTTTGTAAGTGTAAATAAATGTTTGGCTGTCCTTTTTTATTGTTTATAAATTAGACATGCATAATCAATGATAAAACAAAAAACAATATTATATTGTATAAGCTAAGTGGTGTTATTCAAGTGCAAAATATTTAATGACACTAACTATCAATATTACAACTTATATTAAGTTTTAGAATAGAATTACAGTATATTGTATGCAGCATTCTATCTGTGGTTTACACGATTTTTTTTATCAACTTAGAGCATATTAATACAATTCTGTGATTTGTATTTTATGTTTTCAATATGTATAGAATAGTGTCTAGCTAGGTATCATGTTTTAGTGTATTGTAGTACGTTGTACAGTCGAACTTCAATGGCTCGAACACCGATGGCTCGTTTACCATGGCTTATTCGAACTCATTTTTGAGTCCCTACGGAATTTTTCCGATAGCTCAAGAAAACAAATATTGAGGGAAATTTTCTTATTTTATTGTGAAATTGTATGTTGCGTGTACTCATTAGAATCGCCTCATCGATGCGATTCTAATGAGTACACGCAACATACTATTATTTTGTTGAAGATCGAAAACATTTCCATAAACTATCGCCATTTGCTTCCTGACCTGGCGCCATGATTAAATCTCATTGGCTCGAACTTTCCATCTCTCGAACAAATGCCCATGGTCCCAAAGATGTTCGAGCTATTGAAGTTTAACTGTATTATGCCTAGTTAACATTTGGCCTGCGATGAGCTTACGGTGCCCGCGGCCTCCGTACGGAGGCAGCCGGCGGCTATACGATTATCGTACGGATTCACGGGCGCCGTAGCCTCTACGATTTTGTTTAACACCACACTATGACATAAAAAACCCCAGCCCCGTAGCCCGTAGACACGTCGTAGGTAGCATCGCACGATCCCCGCACGGCCATCGCACAGAGGCCGCGCGCTGATCGTGCGGACAACGCAAGACTTTAGACGGTTATTTTGGCCCAAAAAGAAATCGTACGATGATTGTAGGCTCTTGGGATAATCGTACGGTCACTTCCAAAGAAAGAAAGAAAGAAAGAAAGATACAGAAAGAAAGAAAAGTAATAGATAGTATTGTTCAGGTGGTGATTAAAATGAAATATGAAATATAAGAAAAAAAATACCATCTACAGTCTTCTCATACTGCTCACCAGCAAAACTTAAAAGGTATGACTGAGCATGTATAGTAAACGAAACAAAAAAAAACGATATGACGTAATCAGTCGAACCCAGCTGCTCTCAAGTCAAACGTATAGGGACGCTTGACATGGAACTCTTCAGGCAAAAGAAACTCTAAAAAATTATGAAATCCGCCATTCAGTGGCCTCCTTCGATGGAGGTGATAACTTGGTTTTCTTCGCCTATAGTTACCAAATTTTAGCTGGAATAATTAAAAGATTCATTTAATCCTAATAATAAGCATCAGAACAGCGTATTCTCTCTTACCAAAAATAATTGCTTTTTAAATTTCTTGACAATTTGTCAAGTTTTGCCAATTGATAAATGATTAATGATAAATGATTAATCTACAATGATAAAAAAAACGAGGAAGATATCTCCGTGGAGGGAAACCAATGGCAGCTGACATTAGCCCTTTCGTCCTTATATGCAAAACATTTTCGTTTGTCGCCATGAAAATTACGATCAGATATAAACTCTTTGAAAAATAAGCGGCTCAGGTATTGTATAATTATGGTCAACATATATTAATACGTTTATTAAAGTCTCGTTATAATTACATAACAAATTTATTACATATATAAACGGATCATAACCACGCCGCTTTTTCTTTGATCTTTGTTATTCTTCAATTTTTCACAAGACAAGATTTTAGTGTACTTCATATTTTCTAGTCCTTTTGGATCATTGAGCTCTTTTTGGACTTAATAGAATAAATCCTTCCCCTTTTGTGACAACACATTAATATGATTAAATCATAAATTTTGGCCGGAATGTAAGAAAACGTACCTTCGAACATGTGCGCCAGTAAAGATTCAGATCAGCTCGCGCTTGCACTTGCGCAGTCTGATCAGAATTTTTACTGGAAAGCCAATGATGCAACGTTTCTTCATGCGGACAACGAAGACTCTAATCAGACTGCGCGTATGCGCAGGCTGATTTGAGTCTTCGTTGGGCGCACGTGTCAGAAGGTACGTTTTCACACTTAACGGTTCAATAAAGCGGTAGGCCTAATTGTTGGTAATTAAAAATTCCGGTTCTGTATATTTTGCATTCGTTTACGTGTGCTGTTTTGCAAGGAAAATCCTTTTGACAGAATTGTATCAAACAGATAATTTTCTCTCTCAAATTCACAGATATAACCCTGCCAACATTCCAGTCAGTCATATATTTCATTGAAAACAAATATTTTCAGGTTTGATTTGAACCAGGCATCATGACAATCTAAGAACTTCGCTTTGCTGATATCTAGAGAGGAATGGCATCTAAACAAAGGGCATGCTCCGAAATACCTCGGGGATATTAAAAGGGGAATGGACAAGTTTTCAGGTGTTTGGGGTGGGGGTTAACTCTGTCGAAAATGTTTTCTTCCCTTCTGAAAAGAGGTCTACTCTAAAAGAAAGGATTCGCTCCCTAGGGGAGCAAATTCTTTCCTTTTAGAGTAAATCCTTTTTTGGAACGGACTTTGTTTGCAGGAAAACAATCAGGAAGTCATATATTCTGTCTCCCCTTGTATAAAATGGCGGAAAACCTACTGGGTGTTTAAAGCCCCTTTAAGCTGCGCATTAGACAGGGAATGGTGTGGGGCCAGATGCATGTATGTCTAAGTAGCTTTACAGGTTTTGCTGTGTCCCGGCTCAAGTTTCTTCAGGTGCATTTGGTCCACGACGAGAACCAATGTACCTTAAATCTGACATTTGCATCGGCACACTCTGATCAGAGTCCGTTGGGCACCTGAAGATATTTTGTATTCTTGGCTATTCAAAGAGCGCCTAGCGATCTCTGATCGAACAGTGCGGATGTGCAAATGATCTCAGTCTTCCTGGGCGCTGCACAAAGGTGTTTTCTCATGTTAAAACTCATTTTAAACTGGAATTTTCTGCACCGTCCCAAGTTTAGATCAAATATAAACATAGAAAAGATTTCTGTGTTTAATTCTGAAGAAAGGTTTGGCAGGTATCTGGCAAGTTTAACTGAACCACGCCACATGGATGGTGAAAACCACCCATTTCCACATGTGACCGGCAAATACTTTGAGACAAGTCTGCACGCGAGTCGTGTCAGTCTGGGATCTACGTGTTCGCTGAATAGATTTCAGGGGTTCTAAATATTGTCTTGGGGACGAGCGATGACCCTGATCAAAATATGCGGATCCGCAGACTGGTTTGTTTGTTTTTTTTTTTTGGTGTTCATAATATGCTAGATGAGGAATCTGATTTTCTGCAACGTGTCTTTCGCTTTTTTTGTCTATAAATCAATCATCAGTATTCTTAACCCTTAAATCGCTAAGCAAAATTGTAGCAGACGACATTTTTTTTTTTTTTTTTCACAGAAAAAAAAAGATTTAACATTTCATGTGAATCGTCTGCTAGCAGACGATTCACATGAAATGTAAAGCCTTCTTTTCTCTGAAAAATAGTTTTAAAAGTCAAAATGTCGTCTGCTGCAGTTGTGACTAGCGCTGTAAGGGTTAACAGCAAGTAGAATCATTAGATGCATTTGAATCGATTCTGGCAAAGATCGCAGAAAATGTATAAAACAAATAGGAAGACAGGTGAAACCAATTCAGAGCTCAATCGCTTATCTTAGAGCAAGTATGCATGAATACTTATATACCGCTTAACATGCTGAGTAAAACTTGCAGCAGACAGTTTCAAATATTTTTCTACATTTTCACAGAAAATTTACCTTGACATTTTATGCAAATTGTCCTCCAGGGAGACAATTTGCATGAAATGTCGAAGCCTATTTTCTAGGAAAAAAAATAAGAAAAATATTTGTTATTTGTCAGTTGCTGAATTAACCCAGAGAGTGATCAATGTTAAATGACTTTGAAGGCATTCAATAGGAAATATAAGTGGATAATCTCCTCAAACCAATCTAAGTAAGGGAAATGCAAATTCTGGAAAATGGGATAATCAAATTGCCTCCCTTTGCAAAACTGTACATTCATCTAAAATACCTATATTGGCAAAGAGAGATAATTCGCTGATGTCACCAGTTTGATTTATCCTACTTCCATCACTATAATTCTCTGATAACATGACTCAGAACATGATTTCTCTGCAGTAGTTCACTATTTCACCCCTTAGTGTCTTTAGTGGACTTCTGCATCTTTAAAACAGGACAGATCCATTGTTACACATAGGTGTCTCCCAGTCAAATATCAAAAACAGAAAGGCAAACAGTGCCGATCCAGATGAGACGGCTCATTACGAACCGTCTCATCTGGATCTACACCGTTTGCAAAAGTATATGTTTTGGTCTACAGCGCAGTTAAAAATACTAAGGGCCATACGCTATGTACTCACAGAATCGAATACATTCTTTATTTCCTTCAGTACAGGAGAACATACAAAATACAAATGCAGGTTAATCCAGTTTAGTCTGGAGACCCTCAAATGGGTAATTAGCAAAGTGTATAGACCCAGATCACACGCTGCAGAATGCTCTGATCAGGGTCTCCACTGTTTGTAAATAAGTTAGCCATGTTTCTCTAGAAATAGCTAAATCACATAGCCTGATATACCTAAAATTGAAATTGGACTCTTCTAATTATATAGTGTGCGGGGAGTTTAGTCAGTCTAAAATAGTTTAACACATGCAATGACAAGAACAAATAAGTGCTAAACAATTAAGTATAAACACAATGAACAAAAGACAAAATTCAATAGGAAGGTATAAGTATTAGAACAATACTCGTAACTTATGCAATGTAATTGTCTACGTCCACGGGCGTAGACAATCTTAGAGTTTGCTAATTGTTCCAGCAGCACTTTTTGAAAGCTTATGGACTGGTCCAGTGTTTTTTTTTCCATGGATTCCTCAACGGTTATAACCAAGTGTTAGCTTTCACAAAAAGCTTGGTCTGTGTACGCTTAACACACAATAAATGTTAAATCTGAGTGAAGATTGACAGAACAGAACAGAACAAAACTTTATTCATGGAAGAAAATTCTCAGGCCACCAATGTTGGCATAAGAGAACAAATAATTCAGCATTACAAATGTTTTAAGACGTCAAAACATACCGCGGCAACTCTAATTCAATCTTTATCTTGTAAGTGCTTCCCAGCAAACACACAGCGCCACAGCAACGCCGCCCCGGCGCCACTGCGACGTCGCGACGTCACAGCGACATCGGAAAGACGTCACTACGACGCTGCGCATTTGCTGGACGCAGATATCAAGTAGACGTGATCCTTTTTATCTCTATGATGAACAAAAAAGAACCGAAATGATAATCTTACAAGGATAAAGTGAGCTAAGAGTTGACATTACGAAAACATGCCTATATAATTTTGACCCCCTTAAACCCCACTTTTATATGGTAAAACTGGGGTTTACAGGGGTATACATTATTTTTCTTATTTCTGCTCAAAAACATAGATTGTGGGTACTCGTTAGAACCGCCTCGGCGAGGCGGTTCTAACGAGTACCCACAATCTATGTTTTGAGCAGAAATATGAAAATTATCAGAAATTTTCATCTGAAAATTTTCATTTTTTGGTGGTAAAAATTTCAGTATATTTGAATAGGCATGTTTTCGTAATGGTATTCTGGATACCTATGCTTACTGCTTTTGTTCTGTTCTGTTCTACATTCAGCCAATACACAACCACAAAGGGCGAGCATTTAGAGTTATTTGGTTTAAACAATATTTTATTTTTTTAAGCAAGTATAAAGTTACATCGATACAACAGACATGTCGAATTGGATCTGACTGTAAGCTGCAATGCTTATAAATGTCATCTCCTGGGAATAAATTCGTATACAAATAACTGAACGGCATGACCAATAATGCATATTGTTGTACATTTTGAACAAGCGAACAAGAGAGAAAGAGAGAGATTTTGACCGACTGACGGCTGTGCCTAAATATGTTTGGGGTCAAAAGCTGTGCGTTAGATATGTAGAAGTGCCATTTAGTACGTTAGCCGACGGTTGATGACTGTGTATACTATACAAATCTTCCAGACTTAATGATGAAATCCTGTACTTGCAAAAAAGGGGCTTCATTTTCCTGAAATGTTAAGTTTGTTTTGCCGTGCAGAAGATCTTTAACTGAGTAACTATGTAAATTGGCCGGTAAGTATCTTTCCCTTGCAACCGTGTAGTTAGGACAACTGAAGGAGAAATGTTGCACACTTTCAAATCCTCCACAGCGACAAGATGGGCTGGGAATAATATGTTTGTGGTAGAGATCAGAGTTTAGTGAGCTGCAGTCCATTCTTAGTCGAGCATGGAGGAGCTGACCTAAGCCTGTACCAGCATTGAAGTATTTGGGTGGTGTCTGCATGTTTAGAGTTATTTGAGTTGCAACGTAAAAACAACCCGTACCCTCAGACATTTGCGCCCAGCGAAGATTCAGATCAGCCTGCGTATTCGCGCAGTCTGTTCAGAATTTTCACTAAGTGCGTTTTGGATATCCAGTGATGCAAAGTTTCTCCATGCGGACAGTGAAGACTCTGATCAGACTGCGCGGATGCACAGGATGATTTGTGTCTTCGTTGGATGCACATGTCAGAAGGTACGTTTTCTCATGTTGAGACTCATTTCTACTCCTGCATAACAGTCGTTTTTCTCAGGTATATTATGACATACAGTCGAACCTCGTTATCTCGAACTCGCTTATTTCGAATTCCCGCTTATCTCGAAGTGAAAAATCTGGTCCCTGTTTTAACATGAAACTATGACAACAGGTAATAAAATAATGTGGAAAAGAGGAGAAATTGCTCCTAAGGAGCAATTTCTCCCCTTTTCCACATTATTTTATATATATATTTGTAACTTCAGGAGTCAAATTACATATTCATTTGTTAAATGTGGTCGTTCAATTTATTGTTTTCCTCACTCTCTCAACTCTGATATGTCGAGGTACGGATATCTCGAAGTATTTCAGTGAGTCCCTTAGAATTCGAGATAAAGAGAGTCGACTGTAATACCAAATTGTACTCGTAAAATGAAGAACTTTCACTTGGCAGCAGACCTTCTGCAAAATACCAGACTTTTTTCATTGGATGCCAATCTTGATTATTGGATAACCTCACACAAGCAATTATGTAATGATATCTATCCTATGTATAAACTTAACAAGACAGATAATAACAAAAATACGACCCTAGTGATTATGCTGGTAGATAAAACATGAGATAGCTTAGACATATTATCTTTTTTTAGCTAATTAGCAAGTTATAGCTGGAACCTGGGTTTTATAAATAACAATAAAAACGTTTTCGTAAAGAATATCTCGAATTATTACACAAATCACAAACACATCGGTAAAGTTTCGGTCCCTGTTTAATCAAAGTTAACGAAGTGTTAGCAAAATCACATTGTTCACAGATGTAATTCACTTCGCGGCTTGCTTGTTTGTTTGTGTTGAGGTTTTACGGCAAGGTCACGTCGAGGGCGGTCAGTTTACCTTACCACACTTTTACTTAGACTTAGTCCTCTAAGCGGTTAATCAGCATTTTGCACATTCTTTCGCTAGAAACTGACAACTGCCCTTTTTGAATCAGCGGAAGGGAATGGCCGTAGAAAAAACATTTTATGATCAATCTCCACGAAAGAATGTTGGGCGGGGGTCGAACCCGCAACCTCCTGATTACCAGTCGGACGCGCATCCTATTGAGCCACCGAGGCCGGCATTGTTCGTTTGTTCTGTTAAATTCAACATATGACACTCATACACATATGTGACTGTTACATATGTACGCATATGAAACACATAGTTACGTATTCGTATAATATGCGCACTTACAAGTACATTTGAAAATTGTTGATGTTGTACGTATATGGAACCAGACTACTATTGACGTCACATTGTTTTGGTACTGTGTAAAGTAATACTGAATAAAAATTCAATGTACGGAATCGATAGTGTACACAGTGTAAGGTGAAAAGATCTGCACTGTTCTGTTTATTTCAGGCAATAGGATGGCCCTGGAGGAGAAGAAATCCAGGCAGTTAAAGATTCTGCAGGGAACTACTTGGTTTGGTGGAGCGATACAAAGAGTCTGTCGGTCATTCAAGATTTTGACCTGTATAGGAGGAATTTCCTAGTTGTCATATGCAGAAGAGGCTGGCAAATTTTCAAGGCGGTGAAGAGGACATGAAAGTCTTAGGATCTTCTGCTGACTCAGGTGGCTATCACATCCCATCAAAGTTAGGATCTGATTTAAGCCTAGGGAAATGTTAGAGGTAAGATACTTTCTGACTTTTACCATTGTAGCCTATGGAGAAATTAATAGGGGTGTGTAACCATATTATCTCAAGATTTAAATTGAAATCCACTTGTTCATCAGTTCCCAACTAGTAAACAAACTAAATCACAGCTAATTCAGCAAATAAAAGTTAACCTCAACGTCAGAAAACGTACCTTAAGACATGTGCGCCCATGCATTCGCGCAGTCTGATCAGAATCTTCGTTGTTCGCATGAAGAAACCTTGCATCCTTGGCCAAGCGATGATTCTGATCAGACTGGACGAATGCGCAGACTGATTTGAATATCCGCTTGGCGCACATGTTCAAAGAACATTTCCTAACGTTTCGGTTAAATTACTAGCGACAAAACTGCGACAAAACTGCAATCCGTTTTTCTCTCTTACTGTGACGTATCTGCCACTACAAAGTGACGTATCCCCTATGACCTGTGTGTTCAAGGAACATTATTGTATTTATCGTTGCTGTCTGATAAATCATGATAGCACACGCAAAATCCTTCATCCAGAATTTGATGTAACCAACATTTGTTTTTAAAGTAACACTGACTGAAAGAGCGGATCATATTATAGATCTATTTGATTAACAATATATAGACAAGGAGTCATTCGTCTATCGGTAGTCGCGTAGAAGCGAAGTGTGTAAAATAGCATTCTTTATAAATCTACAGCGGGCCGTTATCGGCCCGTCAGCTACCCTGACGGGCCGATAACGGCCCGCTATAGATTTATATAGAATTCTTACTGGGCTGCTATAAGTGCATGTTACAGCTGCATTCATTGCTACCATATACACTGACTTTCGCCAGGGATCCTTGTTTTATGTTCAGATACTTTTAATGGAACCCACAGCATTTTTGCAGGGTCCGCAAGTGTGTGCCCCAGTACTGAACAGATGGTCTATCTGGTACCGCTAGCATCTTACAGCATAACCTGTTTTCGTCATTCTACCGTAAATGTCCCACGAATTCAGAGTCAACGTCTCGACAGGACATAATTTTTTATTGCCTGGGGACGTTAAACTGCAACTCATATCGGCACTTAATTTCAAAGCCATCGACTCGGTTTTTTTGTTTTTTTTTCTTGTTTCCTTTTTTTTATTTTCTTTTTTATTTATTTATTTATTATTATTATTATTTTGTTCTAGATCCAGAATCATTAGGTGCGGGGTAGAATAAAAGAAAAAAGGAGAGAGCAATTAGTGTCTGGCTGCCCTAAGGATAGACTGGCTCCAGTCTCTAGTGTCTAAGTATTTTTTTCTTATAATCCTGTTTGATCGTCCACTAAAATAAAACCAGAATAATATCATGACTATAAAGGCTAGTCACTAATGACCAGCCTTTATAGTCAAGATATTATTTAAGTTTTATTTCAGTGGATTATAAAACATGATCATAAGGGAAAAAATAGTCACTGGAGACAGGAGTCCGGATTTGGCCAGTTTTATTTTTATTTTTCACTATATATATTATAAAAAGCTGTCTTTTTAGACCGTATTTATCTCCTTATTTTTTTTTTATTTTTTATTTATTTATTTTTTTTCACCAACTGATTCTATTTCTGTCCAGATATTTTGTTTGCACGGTCTCGTCCGTATTCTAAAATTTCAGGAAAGAAATCAAATAATAAAGCATGGGGTCCACCAGGGCCCAGTTGATCAAAGTATCGTTTGCTTAACGAGCTCGTTAGTGTTCAAATGTTAAGTGTTCTAGTAAGTACAATATCTAATTCACAGGTATTTTTCTGAAAAAAAAAATGTGAGTAGCTTAAGCTACTCACATTTTTTTGAGCAAAAATATTAGCGTATATGCCATAGTTGATGATCAAAGTTTTAACGATACGTTAACTAAAGACATCATTATTTTTGAACAACTGGGTCCTGAGCACTAAAAGGAGCATGTGCATCTGGTCAATCTGATAAGAATATTCGCTGGCGCTCTGTGGATAGGCAAGGATCCAAGCCCTCTACAGGCAGACGGCGAATACTGGCGTTGCGTCTAGTTTAGTCATGGTGCGACATATTCAAAGGAATTAACACTTAAAGCGCTATCCAAATTGTAGCAGACAGCACACTATTTTTTTTTTTTTTTTATTATCATAGAAAATAAGGTTGGTATTTACGTGAAAGCTCATTAAAATCTATAAGGTTGCCTTTGGAAATAAAAAAAAAAAAAAAAAAAAAAAAAAAAAACACAAATGGTCGAAAATCAGAGACTCGGTTTTATTAAAACTCTTCATATACAGAACAATAGGCTACATACGCCCCTTAGCACAGGATTTTTTTTTCTCTGAAAATTAAAAAAAAAAAATAAAATAAAATCCAAATGTCATCTGCTGCAGTTTTGACTGATTTTTTTTTTTTTTTTTTTAGAATTGAAGACAAACAACTTTTGCTAGAATTCACGCGGCACTAGCATGTGTGCCAGCCAGTGATATGTGCAAGGCGAAGCAAATATGGACAGTCACTGGACCAGATCACATCACGAAAACATGCCTATATAATTTTGACCCCCTTAAAGGCTCCATATTCCTAAAAAAAAATAGACATTTTTTTAATCCAAGAAAGGTTAAATAAATTGATATATAGTATTTATAGGATCATAAAATGTAGCATCTGACTGCCTGTAAAATTTTAGTTAATCTGTCTTTTTGAACTGGATCAAAAATAGACTGATTTTTAATCGTATATCTGAATTAATGTTTGCAACATTAATTCACAGATACTATAAAAAATCATTTCATTTCAAGAAGGAGAGACTAACTAAAATTTTACAGACTATCAGGTGCCACATTTTATGATTGCATAAATACCATATATCAATTTATTAAACCTTTCCTGGATAATAAAATGTCTATTTTTGAGGAATATGGAGCCTTTAAACCCCACTTTTATATAGTAAACTGAGGTTTACAAAGGTATACATTTTCTTATTTCTGCTCAAAAACATAGATTGTGGGTACTCATTAGAACTGCCTCGCAGAGGCGGTTCTAACGATACCACAATGTATGTTTTGAACAGAAATACGAAAAATATCAGAGTTTTTTTATCTGAAAATTTTCAGAGTTAGGAGGTGAAATTTTCTATATATTTGAATAGGCGTGTTTTCTTAATGAGCCTGCACATTCGTGAAGCATGATCAGGGAGGGCCTTTGTTGTCCACTGAATACAATAGAGTGTCCCGAGGGCTACGACATCGAGATAACTTTGCGCATGCGCAGAATGAAGAATAATATGTGTCCGCGCATATGTTCGAATGCACCTTTTCGCTTGAAGCGGATTGTGAAAGAAAGAACGACCTATTTCACACAGTTTCGATGATGACATATATATTAATAAAATTTAAAAAAATAAATCGTGCATAATAAATTCATGGTCCAAGTCACTGAAAAAAACTTGCCTTGCATCAAATGCGAACACTGCAAATTTCAACTGCGCTTCTGTTCAGTTCAGTTAGAGTGTTTATGGCTGAATTCGGATACTGTCTACACGAATGATAAATCTCGGGACAATGTAACAGAGTCAAAGATAATTTTTGGACGTCATTTCTTTGAGTGGAAATGTCGCGGTCGGTTTTCTCCTGTGACTTTTTTGTTTATCTTTTTTTACATCTGGAGATATTTGTAATATGAAATGCTGCGTCAGAAAACGGACCATTTGACATGTCCTACAATGAAGTCTCAAATTAGCCTGCGCATCCGCGCAGTCTGATTAGAGTCTCCGTTGTCCGCATGAAGAACTTTTGTATCCTTGGCCATCCAAAGTGCGCCCAGTGAAGATTCTGATCAGATTTTGAGAATGCGCCGGCTGATCTGACTCTCCGCTAGACACGCACAGTCGTAGACACGTTTCCTAACGTTTCGGTTCATATCTTGTTTTCTTCGATATAAATCACAAATTTAAATCAATTTTATCACCCTTATATTGTGCGATATCCCTACTTTTCACGTTCGCGTTAAAGGATAGGTACATTAGTTGAATCAACTTAAACCTTAACTCTTGCACTCTGGTAAGTATTTCAGCAGGCGACATAATAAAATATTTTTTCTTATTTTTCCCAGGAAACAAGCAAATTGTCTCCACTGGATATACTTTGCGTGAAATGTCAAATCCTGTTTCCTGGGAAAACAAAGAAACATGTTCCAAAATGATATCGGTTGAAATTTTTATCCAGAGTGCTAAACGTTAAAATACCTTAAGGGAAATGCTACATTTCCAATGGAAATAATTTTGCAAACATTTGCCTCCGTTCCTATTACCCAGCCAGCATTCTTTATAAATATATAGCGGACCGTTATCGGCCCGTCAGTTACCCTGACGGGCCGATAACGGCCCGCTATAGATTTATAAAGAATGCTTACTGTGTGGTGGCCATTCTTAAAGGAAATAATTTGCTCCCTCTACTTCCCCCTCCCCCCCCCCCCGCCCCCTCGGAGCAAATTCTTTCCTTAAAGTGCAGGTCTCAGTTTGAAAGGCTTCAAATATTTGGGTGGCAACTCCCCGTCTGCAAAAGTTGTCTCCCTTTGCAAAATGGCGACAACATATTTCAGGTGTGTCGATTCACCGCAAAATAAAGAAATATATTCGCTAGGCATCATCATCATCATCATGACGGCGACGACGACTAAGCTGATGATGATTGAGTGTTTTAGAATAACTTCACATAGAAACAGTATACATACAAAGTACGTAATTAAATTTTCATATTATATAGGATAGATGTAGATTTATGGACATCCGTATTTGCGATCAAATTCGGTCACCGTGCCCCATCTATCTGGGTGGCATTTTATTATTTTCATTTTTTTTTTTTACAGTAGTCATGTTTACCCTTAAAGCGGATTACAAATGCAGCAACGACATTGTCATTTTTTGTATTTTTCAGAGTAGATAAGAGTTGACATTCCATGTGAATCAGACGATTCACAGGAATTGTCAAATATTATTTCCTCTGAAAAATAAAAACAAATGAGAATGTCGTCTGCTGCAAATGCTTGGCGCTTTAAAGGTTCATAGCATTCTTATCTTATTGGGCAAGACAGTCAAGAAAAGGGTCATTATGATGCGAACAGCAAAGATCCTGACCCGGCATGCGTGCACTTTTTGGACCTTTACAATACAAAACGCGAACATAGACGTTCCTCCGAGAGGCGATCCTTAATAAACTGTGCCCATGCACGAGTTCGTAATAATCTTGAGGGGACTGAGTACGCTAAGAAGTCTTTCCGCCATTTTTCACAAGCGAGGTAATTTTCGAGACATCCTGTTTTTGTATGTTAACCCTTGTCATGTTGAATAAATTAAGCTGCCACTCCCACTTCAAATTTTCAGCTAATCAGATTGATTGATCCAGGATGTTGATTCAAATTCATATACTTTATGTCAAACAATGCAGATCCAGATCAGTTGGCTTCTTCAGAAGCCAACTGATCTGGATGTACACTGTTTGCAAAGGCAGGGTATATCCGGGTTCAGCAGGACTAGGGTTACCGTTCTCAAATACTCCCTTGAATAGAACCAAAGTTTTTTTTCAAGGGAGACAACTCTGATGAATTTGTTTTGTCTCCCGTCTGAACAGGGAGCAATTTTCTCCCTTTTAGAGTAGATCCCTTTCCAGAAGGGGGTTGATGTGTAGGAAAGCAAACAGGATGTCACTAAAGTTATCTTCCTTGTACAAATAGCTTAAATCTACAAAGCATACACAGTTAGTTCCCTTAAGCTCAAAACGTCCAGGTTCACAGGATAACCTAGGTTTACACTGTTCACAGATGCCCTAGTGCCTTGAGCCTTGTGCAACCTCAATTATTATTACAAGTACCAAGAACAGTTCGGATCAGTCAAGTAAAATGTGTCCGCATATGCAACAATATAATGCCCTGATTAGCCTGCACACCTGCATTGTCTGATAAGAGCCTTTAACTAGTAATTTCTAAAATATCCAAATATTCTGTTAGAGAACAGCGAAGGTCCTGATCAGACTGCGCTGATGCGCAGTCTGATCAGGACCTTCGCTGTTTGCCTAAGCATTTAAACCCCTTTTTCGTCCGAATGAGTTCACTACACGCCTTAATTTTTGTCAAGGTTGTTTAAGGACAGAACACTAATAGAAATGATAGTATATTTTTACGCTCATTTCTACTTCATTTACTCTTTAAAAGGACTTAAAAGATTATATTAATTTCTCTAATAACAAGACAGATATTATCATCGACTTCATTAACATCGCTAACGACCTTAATGTGAACTCCCGGTGTGGTAACCGAATATTAAATTGTCAAACCTCATTAGGATGAGCCACCGAAAGTGGTATCCCGGTAGCTGAATTAACCTTTACCACTCAGTGGGCCAATTGAGCAGAAGACAAACTGATGATATTTTTTTTTTCATTTTTTCCCAGAAAATGGGCTTTGACATTTCTTACAAAGGAGTGCGTGCATTAAGGTCCAAATTTTGCAACTGTTTGAAAAGGTACATTACTACATATTTTGTACCTATCCCAGCCTAACATCAAATATTAATACAAACATTGAGAAAAAATATATGCGACCAAAGTTTAGTCTCAACTATGTATTCTATACAATACATATCATTAATTTTACACTGCATACATATCATTAATTTTACATTGCTAATTCATGAAAATGATTAAAGAATTAATGAAAGTTGTACCAGAACTAAGATGTTGTGTGTGTGTGTGTGTGTGTGTGCGCGCGCGCGTGCGTGTGTACGTACGTGCTTGCGTGTGTGTGTGTGTGTGTTAAGGAATGACTGGGTTTTGATTTGGGGTTATTATGTCTAAATAAGGATAGTCTGGGTTGAAACTGTTTCACCCTCTTCCGTGAAGTATAGTCCCAATGATTATTCCGAAAAACCGTTTGTCGTCCGGCGTCTTCCTTTGAAGATACTACACGCCAGTCCTTACTGAAGATAAATGGATGCACTTAGTAGATTTGACGCCCTGTTTAACAAGGGAGACAACTTTTATAACTTCCTGTAGCTCCCCTGCACACCAATCCTCCGTTGAAAAGGGATCTACTCTAAAAGGAAATAATTTGCTCCGAATTGGAGGAAAAGTCTTACCAGCAAACACACAACGTCGCAAAAACGTCGTTACAACGTCGCTGCAACGTCACGTTGCAGCGACGTTGTAACGACGTTGTTGCGACGTTGTGTGTTTGCTGGGAATTTCCCTTTAGAGTAGACCCATTTTCAGAAGGGAGCGAAAACAATTATGACATAGTTGTCTCCCTTGAAAGTGTATCAGTCACCCTTAATACCTGTCACTAACATATTGCTTATCACAGGCTCGGATATATAAGACAAGGCAGGTGAAATTCAATTTGATCTATTGCACGCACTAACATTCAGAGGAGAGATCTTTAGGATCCGGAGGAGAAAGCTGTTCGTGTTTTTGCTCGCCTAATATATACAAAACAATTGAGTCTAGACAAATTGAAATTTGACTAGACAAGAGCGTAAGAACACACAATAAACTTGCTTGCGGCTGGCTTATCCTGTACTTATTACACTTCTCATAAGACGAAATTACTTCACTAAAATCTCTACTCGTTCGTGAGAAACTTTCTATTCTTTGATCAGAGTACGAAAGCATTTACGTTTAAGTTTTGTTTGAACAAGCATTTTAATGGCATGCGTTTCGGTATAAATTATGTAAGGCCTGTTTCACACTTGTTTACTCAAGCTATATTGATTTTGTCTCATCCGAGGCTAAGTTTTACTTTTCTTTATTTTGTAAGATATGTCTGTCTCCCCCAACATTTTTGCTAGAATTGTTATCATGCTTCTTAAATGTCGTCTCTATGTTTTATTCGAAAACTATGAGTCGCAACGTCAGAAAACGTCCCTTCGCACATGCGCACCCAGCGTAGATTCAGATCAGCCTACGCATTCGCACAGTCTGATCAGAATCTTCACTGGGCGCATTTTGGAGAGCCAAGGCTACAATGATTCTTCATGCGGACAACGAAGACTCGGATCATTCTGCGTTTTCTCTCGTTGCGATTCAAATATTTCCGCCTAAGGAGAAATTTTCCCTTCTACTAATCGAAACGACTTTTGTGGACAGGAATTTGCCTCCAACCTAGTATTTGAAACTTTCAAAAATGGGGACTGCTGTTAAAGGAAAAAAATTTGCTCCAGGAGAAATAGACAATTCAGATACATATTCGGCTTACCTAACCATGATAAAATTCGCTGTGTTCCGAGTCTGCAATAATGATTTCAAATAATGTTTGAGTTGCATAAGAAAAAATATCTGCGAACAGTTATGATAAAGGTCAACCAGCGAAACCGGACAATTTAACTCTTCTCATGCTGAACACGACATGCCCTGTCTTAGCAAACAGTGTAGATCCAGATCAGTTGGCTTCTGAAGAAGCCAACTGATCTGGATCTGCACTGTTTGTCAATAAAAATGTGAGTTTCTATCATAAACTCGGATCAAGTAATCTGATTGGCTAGAAATTAGAAGTGGGCGTGGCATCTTAACATATTCAGCACGAGAAGGGTTTTGTTCTAAACGATGCGGGGCCATTGTAGAACCCAAAAGGCATCCGACTGTATTGAAAATCTTTCGAATTGCTAAAATCGGAATAAAGTTCCTCCAGACGTCTCTTTCATCAGACAGTTTCCAAATTTTATGTTGAACCAATAGCTAGACAGCAGAAAATAGAAAAACAAAAGCAAAAAAATAAACCGCCGTGTATATGCAAATACGCTATCGTTGCGAAACTTCTTTCAAGTCTGGTCCTGTTTTATATCGTGTTGATATATTTGGTGGGTATGATCACCTCGATGGGGAAGGGACAACCGGCTGCTTTTTGTTTTGTTACGGAAGTTCTATCCGTCATATATTGTTAACTCTTCCCCTTGGTGTCATTGGTAGGTGTCCTCTGATTGTGGCACTTCCTAGATAGTTTCTTCACTACAGTCGACTCTCATTACCTCGACTTTGCTTTTCTCGAATAACCGCTTATCTCGATGTGAAAATCTGGTCCCTGTTATAACATGGAAATCTAACAACAGGTAACAATATATTTAGGAAAAGAGGAGAAATTGCTCCTAAGGGGAAATTTCTCCTCTTTTCCACAATATTTTCAATATATCTCTAGCTTCAGAAGTCAAATTCTAAATTCATTTGTGAAATGTGGTTGTTCGAATTATTTTTTCCTCAATTCTGCAAGCCAGATATGTTGCGGTATGTATATCTGGAAGTATTTCAGAGAGTCCCTTGGATTTCGAGATAACGAGAGTCGACTGTATTAATATTTACAGTCTGATAGCTGCTTTTTTAGCTGATGGCTGGAGCTGACGTAGCAAATAGGTAAACTTGTCAAATTATATAAAGGATTGCCTTGGACATACACAAACAACACACTATATTGATATTTTACACAAGTTATATCTTCACAAATCATACTGTTAATAACTTAATGTCTGCGGCATCAAAATTTTGACGGTTTGACGAAAAGGGCGTATTTAAGCATTTTAACTTTGATGCATTTATAATTCCATACATATATACCACACCATATATATTTATTGAAAATTGAATATTACCCGAATTTTACTTTGCGCAGTTTTTCCTTAGGTCGCCAATAGCGCCAAAATAAAGTGACCACCAAATATAAGTCTTTCACAATAATGTTTCGTGTGATTTTACTTTTGCATTGTATTACTAATGTTTAAGTCATATAGTATTAAAAACAAAACAAAACAAAAAAAAAAAAAAAAACAGTTATATATGGGTTTTGTGGTATTTTTGTATAACCCATTCAGAAAAAAATATATCTTCAAGGGCAATAATTCTTCAATGGAAATAATTACCGCCCATCACATGTGGGGTTTCACTTAAAAGAAATACATTGCTCTTTCTGGTAGCAATTGTTTTCGTTTTAAAAGAATATTTTTCGGTTTTGAAAATGATTAAATTTCTGCCTGCCAGAGTTGTCTACCATTGTCAAATGGCTCGGGTATATCCACGGTTCTGTGTTATTTTTATCAGAAAAGTAACTACCTTAAACCTTAAAGAATTAAAGAATAAAAATTTAAATGAGTTTGGCGGAATGTATCGTTTGACGGTTTAACGAATTTGAGCACGGAAAGGAAAGGTTAAAGTCATGTCACGAAGACCTTCAAACTAAGGACTTGCTTCAGGCATCGAAAAAGAAAATATTTGATCGAACAGTCTGATTGAAGACGCGCCAGCTGGTGGGTGTTTTCGCTGTATGCACCTGGAAAAAATGCTGTACTTCCCTAGAAAAGAGGATTCTACCTGTCTGATGTCACGTTTATTGCAGCGTATAACACGGGTAGTTACGAAAATGTGTTTTCCATAACTTTTTTTGTTTATAAATGATAACAATAAATAAACCTGTAACATCTATCAGATACCGAAAATTAATCAGAAGCTGTGTTGAAAGGTTTTCTTAAAGATGTTGGCTCAGATTGTTACAAAAGCACCAGACTAAAACAATCTTTACTTTCGATGAATGAATAACGTGCCGAGGCATAAAGGCAGCCATTTCATAATGCCATCAGGGAAGCACGACGTTCCAGATCAGCCGATGCATCCGCAACCACTTTGAGTCAGCGCATGACAAACCCTACAAAATGGCATGTGCGCCCAGCGAAGACTCAGACCAGCCTGGGCATCCGCAGCCACTTTGGGCCAGCGCATGACGAAACCTACAAAATGGCATGTGCGCCCAGCGAAAACTCAGACAAGCCTATGCATCCGCAGCCACTTTGGGCCAGCGCATGACAAAACCTACAAAATGGTACGTGCGCCCAGCGAAGAATCAGATCAGACTGGGCATCCGCCCAGTCTGATCAGAGTCTTTGTTGTCCGCATGAAGAAAGTTTGGTTCCTTAGCGATCCACTGGGCGCACAGCGAAGACTCAGATCAGTCTGGGCGGAAGCCCAGGCTGATCTGAGTCTCCGCTGGGCGCACATGCCATTAAGTTGATTTTGTCATGTGCTGGCTTCTTTTAACTCCATAGAATATAAACTGCATACGGCGAATATCTTGATCAGACCTGTTGTAGCCGAATGCGCTTGCTACTCTGTGTCATGTGTTGCTGGCAGGCTACCTAAAGTATTAACCACAAGATGAGAAAAACATACTTTCACACATACGCGCACAACGAAGACTACGATCAGCCTACGGATCAGCCTACACGTCAGCATAGTCCGATGGTAGGCTTCGTTGTCAGCATGAAAAAACCTAGGACGCTTGTTTTATAAATAGCATCTATCAAAGGCTCTGACAGACTGTACAGATGTGCAGGCTGATCCGAGTAGTCACTGTCCGAAGGTACATTGTCGCTCGTTTCGTTTCTTACGTTTCCGTCTGTCATAAAAAAACGCATATAAATGCAGAATAAATAAATAACCACAAAGACGGAGACACCTTTATTCCATAACATATTTACACTAAAATTTGAACAAAATCCATTTTGCTTGCTGCTGACGTGTCTGCAAAATTGCGGGATATGTGGCAAACAGTGTAGAACCTGATCAGACACCGTTATCAGGATATTCCCAAAGCTGATACCAGCTGAATATCATTCAAATTAACTGCGCCAAGCGTGGATGCTTCCGGCATATGCAGACAGTGAAGAGACCCAGATCAGCGCGGACTGGTCATTGCAGACGACTTACTGAAATATTTTTCTTATTTTTCCCAGAAAACAGGTTTTGACATTTCATGCAATGGAGACAATTTGCGTGAAATGTCAAAGCCTGTTTTCTGGGAAAATTAAGAAAAATATAATCAATTTGTCGTCTGCTGAATTGAGTGCACACGTCAGGAGCAAAGGTGTAGATGAGACTGTACAGACGCGCAGGATAGTCCGAACGTTCTGCGCATCTCGCATATGCTAGAACATTTCGCTTGATGCGACGCAAATAATTTATCAGTTATTTTGAGCCAAAGGAAACAGAAGTCAAATTGTCATCAATTTGATTGTATGTTCACTCTGCATGGCTGTTTCATTCACAAAACGTACGAACATCATGTTGACCTGTTTGATTTTTATACCTAGATAATAAGTTTCATTTGTGAGTCTAATTCATGTGCTTTTCAGCAGACGACATTTTGAAATAGTTTTATTTTTATCCCCCGACCGAAAGGTTCGGGGGGATATAGCGATCACCCTGGCGTCCGTCTGTCCGTCCGTCTGTAGACGAAACCTTGTGCGGCCCATAACTCCTATACCCTTTGAGCTATTTTCATAAAACTTTGTCAGAGGGCATTGGGTAGGAGTGTAAGAATGACAACTCTAATCAACTTGGTTCAGGAGTTATCTCCCATAGTTCCCAAAATTGTAAAATTTTGTGCGGACCATAACTCTGAAACCCTTTAAGATATTTTCATGATACTTCACCAATATGTAGAGGACACTGAGTAGGCGTGTCGCGTACAAGAAAGACAACTCTAGCTGACTCCGTTTTGAAGTTACCTCCCATAGTTGTTAAATTGCATTAAAACTTCAAGCAACATATCTTTTGGATATTTGTTAGAATCGCCTCACAGAGGCGATTCTAACAAATATCCAAAACAAATGTTATATGAGGAAATAATAATAAAACAAGGGCTTTCTTACATATTATTCTGTCCATTAAGGATTCTTTACAACACAAATTCATCATAATGGCAACATCTTTGGGAACAAATGCTGTCGTTGTAACGAGGTTTCACTGTACCAAAGCCTATTTTCTGGGGAAATTTTACCTAACATGCTAGGCGTTATATACAGTACGCCTCCTTTTTGACTGATATGTTTCATTTAAGATATTTGCTTGTTTTCATGGTATGAGGAAAAGAAACCTCAAGTCATCACGTAAGCTTTAACCAGCCTGTGCATCATTTTTGCATGGTTTGTTCATAGCTAGAATATTTTCGCTTGTTTTCTTTTCTTTCCACGAATATTGTGAAGACTGGGCTTTTTGCGCTACGATTCTTGTGACGACTGTTGCAGTCTTCTAATGCATCAACATTGTCACTTACTTTTTTCTTTCTTTTTTCTTATATGGTTTTATGTAAACATGAATCAGCAATTAATAATTTTTGACACAAAACATTAAAAATAACCAGGCATATATATATATATTGTGCCTGAGTCAGTTGACACGGGCGTAAACTAAACAGCATGGGTTCACGGGTTCAGGTTGGAGGATCATGACACGACAAGGACTAAATATATCCCCAACCGTGCACAGGGTTGGTCAAAATTGAGGGCGATTTTTTTTCTTCTTTTGAGTTGTGTCATACAATACCTTATTTTCAGACAAATGCGAACTGTGAATTCCCAGAATAGATTACCCTGACCAGACTACACACACTCAGACTGTAAGAATTTGTTGTCACAGGGAGCTACCTTAATGGAAAGAATTTGCTCAAATAGTGTATCTCCAGCTGAGAAAGGAAGCTGGACATTAACAAATTTAACCCTTAAAGCGCCAAGAAAAACTGCATCTGAAAATGTCGTCTGTTTATGTCTGTTGAATATTCTTGCAAACCTATTTTTGCATACAGGCAAACAGCGTGGACCCAGATCAGACTGCTCTGATCTGGGTCCACACTGTTTGCAAAAATGACTTTTAAAATCACAAGCAGATGACAAAGCAGACATAGTTGTGATTGGCGCTTTAAGATTTAACGCATGCGACGGAGAGCGCAATGAGATGTATCGTGCTGAGGTTTTATGCAATCTTAAATCGAAAAAAAATATGTTCCATTGAAAAGTGAAATATCTATATCTGCGCCGTGCAATAACAATTTGTCTTCTTCCGACAAGCTTCCTACTTTGTCGTTTCGCTCAACATAAGGAACTCATTTCGGTGTTTATCTATGACACTAACAAACACGGCTTCTTAATACTAAATCGGTTGCGCAAGAAAACCTACTTTATGATAATTCACGAGAATGGAGAAGTCAGTCCAACCAGCATATCGGGGTCGTTTGCTCAGACAATCGCTATTCGCGATTTAGTTTTTGAACATTTTAAGCGCATGAATTGAATTGAGCGTTCATACAGCAAAGACCCTAACAGACTAGGATGCGCAGACTCGTCCGAACATTTGCTGTATACAAATTGCATTAGGCTACTGGGATTCAGTTACGTTTTATTGTCTCGTTACGTGGTGTTTCGATAAACAAAAAGTGATTTTAATTTGCCCTCTTTTCTTAACGCTTAGTACTCTGGGTAAAATTTTCAGCAGACGACTTCCTGAAATATTTTCCTTATTTTTCCCAGAAAAACAGGTTTTGACATTTCATGCAAATTGTCTCCAATGGAGACAATTTGCATGAAATGTCAAATCCTGTTTCTTGGGAAAATAAGGAAAATATCAACACTTTGTCGTCTGTTGAATTTGCCCATATTGTGGTAAGAGTTAATATCTTGTTACTGAATCATAAAAACATTTTATGACACGAACGGGTTGTGACGGGGCATTTTAGGGCATTCACTTGCATACGACGATTCAATGTCACTTGGTAACTTTACTGTTAATTTTTTTAATAGAGGTCTGCTGTAGTGTAGGTCTTCATATTTTAGGAGGGTTGGTCAATAAGTTCATAAACAATGGAACCGTTGAAGACAAGTTTTTGAGTCGATGAGCTTCTAATGAGTACCCTCAAAACACGTTTCCTTTGAGAAATAAGAAATATAGTTACCTGAAGCCCCGCCCTCAACCCCTCCCCGTACCCCACCCCACTCTTTTCTGGGGCTCTACGGCATTTACGACACTAGGAGGGTCTAGATTATTTATTCATTATGAATTATGCAGACAGCGTAAAATCAAAGAAATAAGCTTATAAAGGCAGGAAAGTTCTCGTGTCAGAAAAAAAGCCAAGGTGCAGGTCAGTCTGTGTACATTATGACTGATTGCTGTACAATGTCCGAGAGAGCGTCCAAATTCCAAATCATAGGACGAACATCTGATGCATATAAAATTTAGCTCATGATAAAACACGTTTTCATTAAGCTATTACAGGCTACAGACTACCATTGATTTTCCATATATATTTTATACATTTATGCAAATGTTCTATAGCCAACAAGTTTCTTGATTGAATTCAAATGCTCAATACTTGGTACTTGCCTGACTGAAGTCCCTCTAAATTTTTCAAAACAAAAAAAAAACAAAAAAAAAAAAAAACGCAAAGGTAGGCTATGTGTCATGTAATCAGCTTCCGCCTTTTTGAAGACTGACAGATCTTGTAGAGGTATAGGTGTAAGGATAATTTGTAATCCCTAGATAACCTTTTTACTTTCATATTCAAAGCTACCATCAAATATGCATTTTTTCACAATATCTACTGTAGAACTACCTGAATTATACATTGGACCAATACTGACTTCACAGACTAAAACACTTAAGAAACAGGAAGAAATTTGGAAATATTTAACCCTTAAAGCGCCAAGCAAAATTTGTAGCAGACGACATTCATTTTTTTTTTATTATTTTTTTCAGAGAAAACAAGTCGTGACATTTCATGTGAAATGTCAAGACTTGTTTTCTCTGAAAAATAATAAAAAAAAATGTCGTCTGCTGCAGTTGTGATTGGCGCTTTAAGGGTTAATATGGAACTATATTCTGGTGCTCTGTAAATTTTAGCTGTCCCGGATCTTAAAGGGGAACGCAATATAAGTTATAAGTAAAGTGCTTAACAAGCCATTTATTTTGATGCAAGAGTTTTCAAAATCGGCCTTGAAATAACGAAGTTATGATGGTTTGAATACATTTAGAATGGCTGTCATGGATGCCGCCGTATTGTAGGCTTTGTGACGTCACACAGCCAAAATTAAATATGCAAAACCAAATTTTAAAGGGTTTTTAAGAATAATTTTGCTACAGATTTTTGTAATCTTTTAATTCTAGTGACAAGCAATCATTTCCCCCAAAATAAACCAACTTATGAGAATAACTACCTTTGTGAAACGAATTTTATTTTTTTATGAAACCTCATTAAATATTCAAAATGGCGGCGCCCATTCCACCAATGTTAAAATATTCAATTGCCTATAACTTACTTAATTTTCCACCGATTTTGATCAAATTTGTGTCAAAATTCATTGTTTGTAATGTTCTTTACTTTAAAGCAAACTACCTTTTATGGTTGCGTTCCCCTTTAATTAACCCTTGCCATGCTGAATAAACTAAGATGCCACGCCATGTTCTATTTGTCAGCCAATCAGATTACTTGATCCAGGTTGCTGATACAAATTCACATACTTAATGAGAAACAGTGCAGACCCAGACCAGTTGCCTTCTTTAGAAGCAAACTGATCTGGATCTACACTGTTTGCAAAGGCAGGGCATATCCGGGTTCAAGCAGGATCTGGGTTAATGATACAGAGTAAGGACTGAAAAACAGGTTAACATTACAGGCACACACGGAAAATTGAATCGGTGTTATGTCCTAAAAAAAGGTGAGTTTCTTTGTCGTCTGAAATTTCTTGCTGCTATTGCGATAATAAAGTAGCATTAAGCATTTTACATCTGTTAAAAATCACTTTTACTTTCTTCTAATGCAGTTTAAGCTTTCTTCGAGCGTTCTGTGCGTCTGTAAAATCCATCTAATTAATGCACTTTGAGATTCTCAGAAATCGAACACCTCATCTAAAGTGGGAGGTTTATAAATTATTCGCCATATTTACCACATGTATTCAGGCAGACACATTTGAGCAAACAGTGCCTATGTAGATCAAAGAATCAAATTGATCAGGGTCTGCACTGTTTGCCATCAGACAGTCCTTTTAGACATATTATCAAATGAACTCTTGCGCAAACTTTAGGATGCCATATTTACCCTAAGTGCTTGGACAGACAGACCTGAGAGTAGAGGTGTCGCCGAAAACTGTTCCTGAGCAATCAGTGAAGGCACATTTCAGGCGCCACCGATTAGGGTGTACATGTTTTCTTTTAATTTAGCTGAGTTTAGATCGCTCAAACCGGTCTAGGAGGCGTACATAAGCTGTATTACAAATTACATTACTATTCGGGAATAGACTCGATAAAACCCGAGTTTGCTATTTACACTTTCTTTAATGTTTTCGTTCCTTTCAAAAGATCTTTATTTCTCAGAATATCTTTACCTTCACTAGAGCTGGTATTAAGTACAGCGGTCCTAAAACGTCCCCTGGTACTTCATCGTAGTGTAGTTTATACTTTTTATACTTTCTAGACCTTAGGGACAAATAATTAAAAAAAAAAAAATCGCTGAAACCGGTGTTTCGAGGCGGGAGCCGTGTTGCAAAAAAAAAAAAAAAAAAAAAAAAAGAAAAAAAAAGTTACTGATCAAACCGATGTTACGAAGCGTGAACCGTATTGCAAAAAACGTTAATATTCAAACCAGAGTTACGAGCGTGAGCCTAGTTGCAAATTACGTTACTGTTCAAACCGGTGTTATGAGGCGAGAGCTGTGTTGCAAATTACGTTACTGTTCAAACCGGTGTTATGAGGCGAGAGCTGTGTTGCAAATTACGTTACTGTTCAAACCGGTGTTATGAGGCGAGAGCTGTTTTGCAAATTACGTTACTGTTCAAACCAGTGTTACGAGGCGAGAGCAATGTCGCAAATTACGTTACTGTTCAAACCGGTGTTATGAGGCGAGAGCTGTGTTGCAAATTACGTTACTGTTCAAACCGGTGTTATGAGGCGAGAGCTGTGTTGCAAATTACGTTAATGTTCAAACCGGTGTTATGAGGCGAGAGCTGTGTTGCAAATTGCGTTACTGTTCAAACCGGTGTTACGAGGCGAGAGCAATGTCGCAAATTACGTTACTGTTCAAACCGTGTTATGAGGCGAGAGCTGTGTTGCAAATTACGTTACTGTTCAAACCGGTGTTATGAGGCGAGAGCTGTGTTGCAAATTACGTTACTGTTCAAACCGGTGTTATGAGGCGAGAGCTGTGTTGCAAATTACGTTACTGTTCAAACCGGTGTTATGAGGCGAGAGCTGTTTTGCAAATTACGTTACTGTTCAAACCGGTGTTACGAGGCGAGAGCAATGTCGCAAATTACGTTACTGTTCAAACCGGTGTTATGAGGCGAGAGCTGTGTTGCAAATTACGTTACTGTTCAAACCGGTGTTATGAGCGAGGCGTGAGCCGTGTTGCAAATTACGTTACTGTTCAAACCGGTGTTATGAGGCGTGAGCCGTATTGCAAATTACGTTACTGTTCAAACCCGTGTTATGAGGCGTGAGCCGTGTTGCAAATTACGTTACTGTTCAAACCGGTGTTACGAGGCGAGAGCAATGTCGCAAATTACGTTACTGTTCAAACCGGTGTTATGAGGCGAGAGCTGTGTTGCAAATTACGTTACTGTTCAAACCGGTGTTACGAGGCGAGAGCCATGTTGCAAATTATTTTACTGTTCAAACCGGTGTTACGAAGGTCAGCCGTGTTGCAAATTGCGTTGCTGTTCAACCGGTGTTATGAGGCATGAGTCGTGTTGCAAATTACGTAACTGTTCAAACCGGTGTACCGAGGCGAGAGCAATGTCGCAAATTACGTTACTGTTCAAACCGGTGTTATGAGGCGAGAGCTGTGTTGCAAATTACGTTACTGTTCCAACCGGTGTTATGAGGCGAGAGCTGTGTTGCAAATTACGTTACTGTTCAAACCGGTGTTATGAGGCGAGAGAAGTTTTGCAAATTACGTTACTGTTCAAACCAGTGTTACGAGGCGAGAGCAATGTCGCAAATTACGTTACTGTTCAAACCGGTGTTATGAGGCGAGAGCTGTGTTGCAAATTACGTTACTGTTCAAACCGGTGTTATGAGGCGAGAGCTGTGTTGCAAATTGCGTTACTGTTCAAACCGGTGTTACGAGGCGAGAGCATTGTCGCAAATTACGTTACTGTTCAAACCGTGTTATGAGGCGAGAGCTGTGTTGCAAATTACGTTACTGTTCAAACCGGTGTTATGAGGCGAGAGCTGTGTTGCAAATTACGTTACTGTTCAAACCGGTGTTATGAGGCGAGAGCTGTGTTGCAAATTACGTTACTGTTCAAACCGGTGTTATGAGGCGAGAGCAATGCCGCAAATTACGTTACTGTTCAAACCGGTGTTATGAGGCGAGAGCTGTGTTGCAAATTACGTTACTGTTCAAACCGGTGTTATGAGGCGAGAGCTGTGTTGCAAATTACGTTACTGTTCAAACCGGTATTACGAGGCGAGAGCAATGGCGCAAATTACGTTACTGTTCAAACCGGTGTTATGAGGCGAGAGCTGTGTTGCAAATTACGTTACTGTTCAAACCGGTGTTACGAGGCGAGAGCAATGTCGCAAATTACGTTACTGTTCAAACCGGTGTTACGAGGCGTGAGCCGTGTGCAAATTACGTTACTGTTCAAACCGGTGTTATGAGGCGTGAGCCGTATTGCAAATTATGTTACTGTTCAAACCCGTGTTATGAGGCGTGAGCCGTGTTGCAAATTACGTTACTGTTCAAACCGGTGTTATGAGGCGTGAGCTGTGTTGCAAATTACGTTACTGTTCAAACCGGTGTTATGAGGCGAGAGCTGTGTTGCAAATTACGTTACTGTTCAAACCGGTGTTATGAGGCGTGAGCCGTGTTGCAAATTACGTTACTGTTCAAACCGGTGTTACGAGGCGAGAGCCATGTTGCAAATTATTTTACTGTTCAAACCGGTGTTACGAAGGTCAGCCGTGTTGCAAATTGCGTTGCTGTTCAACCGGTGTTATGAGGCATGAGTCGTGTTGCAAATTACGTTATTGTTCAAACCGGTGTTACGAAGCTTAAGTCGTATTGCAAATTACGTTACTGTTCAACCCGGTGTTACGAAGAGTGAGCCGTGTTGCAAATTACGTTACTGTTCAAACTGGTGTTAAGAAGCGTGAGCCGTGTTGCAAAAATAAATAAATAAGTAAATAAATAAATAAATAAAATAAAAAAAAATAATAATAATAATAATAATAATAATAATAATACTAAAACAATAATGTTCAAACCTGTGTTACGAAGCGTGAGCCGTGTTGCAAATTATGTTCAAACCTTTGTTACGAAGCGTGAACCGTGTTGCAAATTGCATCATTGTTCAAACCGGTATTACGAAAATATGCCTATTCAAATATACTGAAAATCTTACCACCAAAAAATGAAAATTTGCAGATAAAAAATTCAGATGTTCTTCATATTTATGCGCACAACATAGATTGTGGGTACTCGATACAACCGCCTCGCCGGGGCGTTTCTAACGAGTACCCACAATCTATGTTTTTGAGCAGAAAAAAGAAAAATCAAAAGTTTATCAGGTCATCTTCTCATCACTACCAGTCTATTCATCAAGTTATGAGGCTCTAGGTCCAACAGTTTTTGAGATATTTTGCTGACAAGGGAAAATGCCCAAATTAACAAAGGGACATTACTCATTCCCAGAAGCAATAGGCCCCTCCAACACCTTCTTATTTCTATCAATCTAGTCATCAATTTATGAGGCTCTAGCTCCAACAGTATTTGAGATATTCAGGTGACAAGATAAAAATGCCCAAATTTACAAAGGCTCATCACTCTTGAAATGTTTTTTTCAGAATTTATTCAAAAGTTAACCAGGTCATCTACTCCTCAATACCGATCAATTCACCAAGTTTCAAGGCTCTAGCTTCAATAGGTTTTGAGATATTTTAATGACAAGGAGAAAATGTCCAAATTTACAAAGCGCCATTACTCATGAAATATTTTTTAGAATTTATTCAAAAGTTAGTTAGTTATTCTACTCATCATTACCAATCAATTCATCAAGTTTCAAAGCTCTAGTTCCAACAGTTTTTGAGATGTTTTGCTGACAAGGTAAAACTGACCAAAATTACAAAGGGCCATAACTCATGAAGTATTTTTCAAAATTTATTCAAAAGTTAATCAAGTCGTCTACTCATCACTACCAGTCTATTCATCAAGTTTCAAGGCTCTAGCTTCAATATTTTTTAGATATTTTGCTAGCAAGATTGCATCCATATTTTTTCAAAAGGCAATAACTCAGGAAATGGGCATAATCCTGCCGAGAAAAAAAAAATACGTGTCAGTTATTTTTTCATGAGGAATCCATGTAAGAAATTTCAAAACAGTAGCATGCACGTGTGTAAAGTTATGCTATGCATCAAAAAGCGTGACGAACGGACGGACGGACGGACGAACGCCCCAGAAGCAATATGCCCCTCCAACTTCTTCAAAGTTGGGAGCATAATAATGTATAACCCTGTAAACCCCAGTTTTACTATATAAAAGTGGGGTTTAAGGGGTCAACATTATATAAGCATGATTTTGTGATGTAGAATAAGTATGGTGAGGTATTGCGGTGTCCGCATACTTAGGATAAATATGGTAGGACTTAGTGCGTTTCCGAAGTTACAGTGTCCGAATAGCTGGGCCTCCCTACACGAAAAGGTGACTTTAAACATACGCAAACTTCAGTTTCAGAACACATTTGCACATGTGTCTCATTATCAATGCCTTCACAATGCCGTTGACACTCCACTCTGTCCAATAACTGTGTTAGGGACCAGCGAAGGTCCCGATCAGACTGATCAGGCTGATCTGGACCTTCGTTGTTCGGGTATGGCTCGAGGGCACATTTTAGCTCGTTACGGCTCTACAATTGGTAAATTTTTTTCTTCCTTTTCCATCCAGGGAGACAGCTTTTGTGACTTCCTGTTTGCTTTACTGAGAAAAAAAATGATATACAGTCGACTCTCGTTATCTCGAACTCGCTTATCTCAAATAACCGTTTATCTCGAAGAGAAAACCTGGTCCTTGTTTTAACATAGAGAGCTACCAACAGGCAACAAAATATTGTGGAAAAGAGGAGAAATTGCTCCTTAGGAGCAATTTCTCCTCTTTTCCACAATATTTTCAATATATCTCTATATAACTTAGGAGTCATATTACATATTCATTCTGTTAAAGGTGGTTGTTCGATTAATTGTTTTCACTTCTGCAAATCTGATATGTCGAAGTACGGATATCTCGAAGTGTTCATAGAGTCCCTTGGATTTCGAGATAACGAGAGTCGACTGTATCTTTCTTTACAGAAGAGGGTCAAAAATAATCTTGACAAGAGTTACCTCCCGGAAAGTGTATCCACACTCCTTAAGGCAGACGATTCACATAAAATGCCAAACTTTTTTCTTTCCAAAATAACAACTAAAAATTTTGAAATGTCGTCTGCTGCATTTATATCGCTTCAGGTGTTAAACAAGTCGGTTGGAATACCTTGTGACGTGCCTAACATGTAAGCTGAATGGCAAACAGTACATACCACCAAGACAGTCTGATCTGGGTTGCTGACATTGTTTGTCTAGGCATGACTGATCGATTACTTAGGCTAAAATCGGTATTATTACTGGAATATTGAATTGATTGGATTAGAAAAGCAATAAATATTATACCGTATTTACCATAAGTATCCGAACAGCTAAACTCCTCACCATGCTTGATATAAAATTTGAACGAGCATTTTTACTGCGCGTTGATTACTCCCTGTCGATTTGTCTAAAAACTGCTGAGCGAGTGGGTGATATAGACCCTGATCAAATGCCATATTCTGTAGCTTCTGATCTGGGTTTACACTGTTTCCTAAGGCATGTCATCCCGAATACTTAGGGTAAAAACGGTATACATGTATATAGCTCCAGATAAGAGTGGTATCAGGTAAATATTTTTGTTCTTATTTCTCAATGAAAACATATGTCGTGGGTACTCATTAGAAGCGCCTCGGCGAGGCGCTTCTAATGAGTACCCACAACGTATGTTCTTGTGAAGAAATAAGAAAATATCAATATCAATAATTTTTGGATGAAATTGAAGCCTCTTATCTGGAGTTATGAATTGTAATCATTTTTCTTGGGAAATGAGAGAAGATTGAGAATACGGCTAAATGAGGTCAATTATGATGGCACTGGCTGACCAAAGCTTCTCTGTTGATAACCCAAAATGACAGTTTCTATCCGAACAGGAGTTGGATTCATTTCTTCATCAATTTACTGTGAAATTGATTTCGTGGTTGGGCGACTCAACTGCACGCCCGTCGCTCTAAATTAGAAAAGCGAACGTAATAAAATAAAAACTTGTGTCAATATTATGTTTGTGTCGCGTCCCAAGAAAGCCTAACTTACAATTACATCATATTCGAACAGATTACAGTAGGTCCAGACCAGTCTCCTCTTTCTGCAAAGCCTGATTTCACGCTAACACTAGCAGGGCTTTGGGGTGCTTCTAATGACTACTCACCACGTGTCTTTGTGGAAAAAAAATAGAAAAAAAAAAATTATCTTAATACCCTTCTTAACTAAAGCTATGTAAACCATGATATTTTCACTATATAATACGGGAAATGAGGAATCTTTGGTTTTCGAGCAAACTTAGGCAGATGTATTCAACAAACGTTTACCAGAAGTTAAACACACACATACACACACACGCGCGCGTGCACGCACGCACGCACGCACAAACAAACAAACACACACGCAAAAACGCGAACACAAATGCGAGTACAAACACAAACATACACACAAATTGAAAGGATATATTCTTGGGGAAATGAGCTACTCATAATTCAGCGAATTTTCAGGGCCCAGTTGTTCAAAGCGTCGTTAGCTTAACGAGCTCGTTTAGGGTCATTTCGTTAACTGTTTTAGCGAATTCAATATACAATATTCTGATATTTTTTGCTGAAAAAATGTGAGTAGCTTTTGCACTGCAAAAGCTACTCACATTTTTTCAGCAAAAAATTTCAGCATATTTGCGTATCACTCAATTAAAATTTTAACGAATCGTTAACTAACGACATCGTTAGCTTTGAACAACTGGGCCCAGATTTTTTTTTTTTTTTTTTTAATTTTATTTCTATGAAGTTGTGTACTGTATAAATACGTTCTTGGTGTACTTCAAAACCAAACTTTCTCGCTTTCATCACGAAAACACGCCTATATAATTTTGACCCCTTTAATCCCGATTTTTATATCGTAAAACTATGGTCAACAGGAGTATACATTATTTTTCTTTTTTTCTGCTCACAAATATAGATTGTGGGTACGCGTTAGACTAACGCGTACTCATAATCTATGTTTTGAACCGCCTCGTCGAGGCGGTTCTAGCGAGTGCCCACAATCTATGTTTTGAGCAGAATTATGAAAAAATTTCAGAATTTTTTACTGAAAATTTTCCTTTTTTTTTTTTTTTTTTTTTGGTTGTAAAATTTTCAATATATTTGAATAGGCGTGTTTTCGTAATTTTCTGTATATTATATAATGAAACGGTCATGGCTTACATTGCTGCAGATAAGACGAATGTCCAGATTGTTTTTTTTTTTGTTTTTTTTTTTTTTTTGTTTTTTTTTTATTCCTCCATGAAAACACATTACGAAAACACGTCTATTCAAATATATTGAAAATTTCACCACCAAAAAATGAAAATTTTCAGATAAAAATTTTGATAATTTTCATAAGTCTCCTCAAAACATAGATTGTGGTACTCGTAAGAACCGCCTCGTCGAGGCGGTTCTAACGGGTACCCACAATCTATGGTTTTGAGCAGAAATAAGAAAAATAATGTATACCCCTGTAAACCCCAGTTTTACTATATAAAAGTGGGGTTTAAAGGGGCCAAACTCATATAGGCACGTTTTCGTGATGATATGTTGTTGGTACTCATTAGAAGCGCATTCGTTGGGCACTTTTAATGAGGACCACAACATGATTTCGTGAAGAAATAAGAAAAATAGCAATACATTTTGGTTCAAAAAAAGTCATCATGGAGTGATGGCTTAGAGTGATACATTTCACATCAGTGTGTTAGCGTAAAATATAAAACGTTTCATTCATTAAGAATTGAGGATAATTTCTCAATTTACCACAGATGAGATTGGGCGGGGCGTGGGGCACAGAAATCATGAGGTTATTTACATGTTGGTTCGCTTAGTAACAGATGGTACATATTTATAAAATCCGCTGATGGCATACTCCGGTAGCCCGCCGTATTGACGCTAATGTTCAGGCAGGTACACTTGAACAAACACTTTACACTCATAAGGTAGACCCGAATCATACTGCTCCTAAAGAAACAGTCTGATCAGGATCCGCAAAGTGCACATCCACCAGCTCTTTTCACACACCCCACCCAGATTTACTTATCTTTGCTTATTTATACAATATTTTGAGAGGGTGACATAATTAGCTAATGAGCGATTCTACCTTGCGGCCCTCTATAAATAACACACACACACACACACACACACACACACACACACACACACACACACACACACACACACAGACACACACACATTTTTTTTTCTTATAGTCCCAGAAAACAGCTTTTAACATTTTATGCCAAGTATCTTTGCATGAAATGTCAAAAACCATGTTTTCTGGAAAAAAAAAAGAAAAGTTCGTCAATATGTCCTCTGCTGAATTAGCCCTCAGAGTGGTATTATACATGGTATTAAATGGTTGATGAGTACGTGAACAAGATTCTGTTCGAGTTAAAATCCCTTTTACAGCGGCGCGAGACATTTATCACTTGCGTCTGAGATGAAACCACGGGTGTTTGACTTTTAACAAATAAGTACAAAGCAAATAAATGCAATATTGATAAAAACTGTCTTATCATCTCAAATATTTTATTAAAATATTTGTGTGCAGATCAGAGCTCAAAAGTAAAGGAAGCAAATAAATCATGCTACGAGAAAACCTTTAACGTGATACTCATACTATGAGAAAACCTTTAAAGCTCCTCCCAGCAAACACACAACGTCGCCACAACGTCACGACATTCAGCGACGTTGTAACGACGTTGTTGTGATGGTGTGTGTTTACTGGGCTTATAGCAGATAACATTCTCATTTTCGTTTACTTTTTTCGTCTGCTAGGGCAGGTGATTCACATGAAATTTCAAGTTTTTATTTTTTTCTGGAAAAAAAAAAGAAATAAAATAATAATATTAAAAAAAATTAGAATTTGTCTGCTACTATTTTGATCGGCGTTTTAAGAGTTAAATTAATTATTTGCTGATTACAGTTCAAAGGCAAAGAAACTTCATCTATCTATTTAAGTAGCTGTCCAGACATTCATATCATATGATATATTCTAAAATGGACATGAAATGATCGGGGTACGAAACGTCCAGGGTACGAAATGACCTGCATGCAGGTCACATTATGAGTGGATTCTTCTTCGCTTTGGAACAATGCTTCCAGACATAGGAGTGCAGATGTTGAGACAAATTTTGTGACACCTTGTTTGCTTTCCTGCACATCAAGTCCCTTCGGAAATGGGGTCTACTCGAAAAGGAAAAAAATTGCTCCCACGCGGAGAGCAAATTCTTCCCTTTTAGTGCAGACCCTTTTTCAGAAGAAGGGCAAAACTATAGATTTATAAAGAATGCTTACTGGGTAGTGACTACCTACTTTGCTAGCAAATGCACAACGTTACGGTAACGTTTCAATGCCTCTGCAACGTCAAATTACATTTCAGCGACGTCGAAATTACTTTGTCACGACGTTGTACAACGTTGTCTGCTTGCTGGGGCACAACAGTACAGCCGTTTCGTAGCGAATCACATTTGTACCATATTTTTACAAACCCAGCAAGCGTTCTACATAAATCTATAGCGGGCCGTTATCGGCCCGTCAGCTACCCTGACGGGCCGATAACGGCCCGCTATAGATTTATGTAGAATGCTTACTGGGGGGGGGGGGGGGGGGGGGGGGTTCGGACAACTTATCTCCTTTCCATACTTTTCATAAAAAAAAGAACAGAACTCTGTATGATTACTCGTTGATGCGTTTAAAAACAGGTTGGATGACTGGCAAACAGTATAGACCAAGACGAGCGTCTGATCTGGGTCTACAAAGTATGCTCAGGCATGTCCGTCCGAATACTTTGAGTAAATGCGGTCACCGTGTACGAGCATGCATATAAAAACCTTACCTGCAATGTGATCCTATCATGTTAGATTTCCAAGCTATAAACTGTTATCCGAAAAATCACAGAAAACTCATCACTGAAATCCAGCACTAAATTGCGTCACTCTGATCTTACTAACATTTCAACTGCAGCGCGAAATGCTTCCTATATCTCGTCAGTTATAATCCTCGGTTGCACATTAAACTGAGTTCACTTTTTACGAGAAGCACTTAATACAGGCAGCTGCAGTCCTTGAAAAAATCTACTTTTTTCACAGTTCTTTAATTTTCAGGCTATTCAAAGTAGTCTGTACTCAACATATTGACCACTGCCTTGCAGAAAATTAATCGAAATTGGGAGAGAAAGATTGACCCGATGTAACAAAGTTAATGTAAAAAGTGCAATGGTAGCGTAAACTCTGAAAATTAATTGAGCATCAAATTTTAAAGCTAGGTATTCTGAATTTAAATATTAAAATATGTCCTATCAGAATATCACTTACTCCGGTATGACTTACTTTTGACCTAGTATTTGGGCTCGATATTTCATTTAAGGGTTTGTTTGCGAGTGTATAATTTGGACGAAATGTCAAGACCTTTTCAGAGAGAAAAAAGTAAAGTATAATTGAATTGTTTTCTGTAGATTGTGTCTACCGCTGGCTGAAGGTCCGTTAATAAGTCGGACCGTGTTACGAGAAAAGGGGCCTTAGGGTTATATCAGAACAGACAGATTCGCCTGGATATTCATACAGTCTTTTTGGAGGGTTTCCTATATAAGTCGACACATTCTAAAGTATTCATTGATTCTGTAAACGGACAGCGAAGGCCCAGACCAGCCTGCGCATATGCGCAGGCTGGTCTGGGCCTTCGCTGTCCGTATATTTCACAAACAGATTTTCGCGTGGCTTGGCTGATTTTTTAAATGGATTTAGGTGAAAGTATTTTCAGTGACTTATATATATACGGAGTATAGCCAATTCCCTAATTGATAATATGTAAAACCGAGACGCTTAAAAGATTATGATTATGAAATTATGAAATGGTTCGCAACATGAGAAAAGTGGGCCGTATGGTTAGAAAACGTACCTTCTGACATGAAACGAGAAATTCTGAGCTTTGTGGATTGTAAAAAAGGTGAGCAATAATACAATAATGACCAAAATCTAAGGTCACATTCTGGATTGTGTCGCTTGTGTTTTTTCGCTAGTGGGCATTCCTTACTGCATTATTGCTTGCCTTTTTGCATTCTGCAAAGCTCAGACTGAGTCTGTGGCCAGCGAAACCAAACTACATGGATTTTGTTTCTACGCGACATATACGAAATTATTATTTTTTATTTACTGTCTCAAGTAGTCGAAACTGGCCAAGTGTTTAATATAGAATGACAAAAAAGAAGTATATTATATGAAAATTTATTTGAACTCATAAATATACAATAAGTTAAATGATATCTCAAATCGTGTCGTAAAAAGCTTTATTTTTGTACTTATGTTTTTCAAGTTCTTAATATTAACTTTTATAGCTCTTTAATCGCGACTCGAAAGGCCACAAAACAGGAAAAAAAGTCAATCTTTATATTAAGGTGCAAATGAATTCGCTGAAAAAGGGAAATACCGCGCTATTAGAAAAAATGTCCTCTACAGTACTCAAATGAGTAGCCGCAAAGTTCCGAACGGGAGCAAATTCTGTCCTTTTTAGCAGGAAAGCAAAGTTGTCTCTCTTGAAAGTGAAATGTGCAGACCAAGGTAAGCCTTCTTTCTTAGATCAGTCTTCACATATCTCAAATAAACATTTGGACCTGAAGATTAAAGAGGTCAAGGACTTATCGAGACCGATCTGGGCTAAGACGATCATGTAACATGCATGCGACATGTTACACTGATGTGTTTATTTCGCATTACGCGGCATATTGCACGATAGATCCTTGACTAATTACATCCAAATAAACGTATAGAAAAGTCACTCGTCTCCCACACTTCGATCTTGGTTTATTAATATCCAATTTTCTTAAGAATATCAAACAAGAGTAACTTTTATTTCGATTTAATCCATGAGATCAAATTCCAATTCAAAATATATTACGCGTCATAATTTAAACCAACAAGAGCCCCATGCTGAAAGAATTTTATTACCACACTTTTTTTTTTTAATTTCACTCCAGTATCGGTGTATTTTTCTGGGACACATCACTCTTGTGAAAAATAAGCGAGTGTGTATCGTAATAAATAGTTGATAACAAAATCTACGCAAGATGAAAGTTCTCAATGAATACTACAAGAGCTGGGACTTTTTTTTGAGACATTTTAACACGACGAAGTGTTTTCACTAGGTTTTCACGCAAATGCATAAGAAAATCAAAGGGCTGAATAGCCCTGAAATGACAGATTTTATGAATAACTAATAAATTCCCGGTATCATTCTGTTCCCCATTTAAGTTTGTGAGATGCTTCTTCGTCGAAAAAAAAAACAACAAAAAAAACGAGCTATAGCGAACAACAAAGGCGCTGATCAGCCTCTCCCCCCCTCTCTCTCTCTCTCTCTCTCTCTCTCTCTCACTGAGGATCCTTATCAGGTTACACGAATGCGCAGGCTGATCTGCGCCATTGTTGTTCGCACGTATATTAAGGTGGGTTTCTCAGCGACTCTCGCCATAGATCAAGCACAAGTTGCACCACTTTTGTATGGACAGCTCTTCAATGGCGTATACACACATTGAAACATTGGGTCTACTTTTGTGCGCGGATAAATACGAAATTGAATAGTAGTCAAAGTCACTTTCTCTAAAACCGTGCGTGGCAACGAAGAATGACAGATAGAATCTGTCATTAAATATGTGCAACAAAGACAATCACCAAACACAAAATGTTTTCCTCCTTGATCATAAGGGCTGCTCTTCAAGTGAAAAAAAAATCTCCTAGAGGGAGGAGCTGCTCCTTTCCTTTAAGATTAAATATGAACTGTCGCACGACAAAACCAACAAAATGGCAATTGCACCCAGCGAAGATTCAGATCAGCCCGGGCATCCGCCCAGCCTGATCAGAGTTTTCGCTGGCCGCATTAAGAAAGTTTGGGTCCTTAGCTACCCATTTAGCACACAGCTAAGACTCTGATCAGACTGGGTGGATGCCCAGGCTGATCTGTCGTCGCTGGCGCAAATGCCATTTTGATGGTTTTGTTGTGCGCTGGCTCATATGATAAGAGGAGTTGCTCTTAAGGAAAGACTCTCCAAAACCGGGTTGCTCTTAAACAAAAGACTTTGCTTTGGTAGCCAATCATATACTTCACATTCAAATTTGAAATTATTATTTCCTTTAAGAGTAATTTCTTTCTGTGAGCATTTTATTTTTTGCTTTAAGAGCAGCACCTATGGATAGACTGCTAGGGAAATTTGTCCTAGGTGTGCGTTTAAGTATTCCACTGTCATGTACAAACGAAATGCGCTTTAGATCTTGCTGTGCGTACACGGTCTCGCCATGAGCTATACTGCCCATTGAGTAAATGATTATCTGTAATCGGTCAATGATAGGCGACTAGGGAAGTGTACAAATATTTACGTGCGTGTTGAATGGCCCATTTCTTAGATCTGGAAGTACATATCCATAGGTTTGGTTTAAACGTTTATTTCTTGTATAATATAAACATAATGCACATATACAACATATACAACATATGTGATTTCTACTTTTCAAGTAGGTCTACTTTGCGGTTTTAGTTATATGACTAACCACCCTACACGCCCTCCCTTGCCCCACACCCATCCACTACTCCCGCGAGCCCCATTAAACTCTATAGGAACGACCAGTGTTCTTTGAATGAGGTATCAAAATAAAAATGTACACCTGAATACTAGGAAATAATAAAAGCGTAAAAATATACGAGCATGATTGAATATCAAACTGACATCACTGGTGTATGAATAGACCTGTAATGTTTTAGCTGAGAACATGTTGGGTGGGTTTCTGGATTTACAAATGCATGTCAAAGTCTTTATCAAGTCACACAGGTGTAATAGACCTATAATTTTTGGCCGAGAACATGCTGGGTGGGTTTCTGGTTTTACAAATGCATGTCAAAGTCTCTCTCTCTCTCTCTCTCTCTCTCTCTCTCTCTCTCTCTCTCTCTCTCTCTCTCTCACACACACACACACACACACACACTGAGGATCCTTATCAGGTTACACGGATGCGCAGGATGATCTTAGCCGTTTATTGTCCGCATATGCACCGATGACATGTTTACACTTGCTGTGTCCTTTTTTTGTTTTACATATTATTACGCACAATGTGGAGTGTGCGCATGCACGATCGGGTCAGAACCTATTAACCCATTTATGCCTAGCGTCCCAAAAGGGACATTGGCAAATAGCATAGACCCAGATCAGACGCCACAGAACGCGGCGTCTGATCAGGGTCTACACTGTTTGCATTAAATACAGGAATTTCTATAAAACATGGTAATGATAAAACTAACCAGACACCCCATCTATTTGAAATGGACCTGTCCAAAGGGTAATGGTAGAGGAATCCACTCGGCATAAAGGGTTAAACTGCGAGCTTATTGAATCACCAGAGCGCATTTGCCCTAACCAGTCGAATAAACGCGTAGTCTGATCAGAGTCTTCGTTATCCGTCTGAAGAAGCTTTGACTATCCAAAGAGCGTACCAAGGCCCTGATCAGACTGCGAGGATGTGCATGCTGATCTGTGTATCTGCTGGGCACACATGTCCGAACAATTACTCACGTTACTGCTCATATTCATTTTATTTAGCCAGAAACAACCCAGCTAGCATTCTACGTAAATCTACATCGGGCCGTCATCGGCCCGTCAGCTACCCTGACGGGCCGATGACGGCCCGATATAGATTTACGTAGAATGCTGACTGGGAATTAAACTGTTATTTTAACCAATCTAGTCTTTCAATGAGGTTGTACCCTGCAAGAGGTCGTAATTAATAACTGGCTGAAATTAAGTTTGTAACAGGTAGTCGAATCAGTCGAGAAATAACTGACTGCAAGGCGCATGCACAAAGTAGCCATGTCCAACGGAAAGACAACTAGGTTAGGGGAGGTTGCGCTTTTCAAGTTGACTCCTCAGCAAAAAAGACAGACTGAAAGGAAGTTGTAAGTTAAGGTAACGATTATTAGGTCTGCACGTCTAAGTCCCAGTATAGAACTAGATAGTCGCATCAATCGAGAAAGATATCTTAGAGAAGTTACAGCCAGTATTTGCTTTGTCTTAAAGGTAAATTGCACCTGTTAGTGGTATTACTATAAAAGGTAAATGCTAAAAGGAGTTGGAACCAGGTATTCTCTTCACCTAAAAGTTTTTTAGCTGAAAGGAGACTGTGCCACTTTCTGGCGTCCGTCTAAATGCAAATAGCTAAAAGATGCTTCACAAGGTAGTGGTTTCAGTCAAAGGAAATTGACCAGGTATTCGCTTTGTCTAAGAGGTGGCTGGCTGATAGGAGGTTGTGCCAAGTAGCGGCATTAGTTTAAAGTGTAAACAGCTGAAAGGAGATCGCACCTGGTAGTGATATCAGCCTCCCCAGCAAACACACAACGTCGCAACAACGTCGTTACAACATCGCTGCAACGTCTAGACGGTAAGTGACTGACACATATCAACAAAAGATAAAGGTTGCGCCAAGTGAGTCCTAAAAGGCAATTGACTGGAAGGAGATTGCTCGAGGCAGTGGCACAAGTCGAAAAGTTGACTCGGAGGAGGAGGTTCGATGAAGTGGTTTTAGTAAAAATGTTGACTGGAAGGAGGTTGCTCGAGGAGATGGTATTAGTCAAAAAAAGTTGGCTGGAAAGAGGTTGCTTGAAGAAGTGGTTTTAGTAAAATTGTTGATTCGAAGGAGGTTGTTCGAGAAGTGGTCAAAAAAGTTGAATAGAAGGAGGTTGCGCGAGGTTAGTCAAAACGTTCACTGGAAGGAGGTTACCCGAAGAAGTTGTATTAGTCAAAAAAGTTCTGGAATGAAGCTGCTTGACAAAATTTTATTAATTCAAAAAAATTAGTGGAAATAGGTTGCTCGAGGAAGTGGGATTAGTCAAAAAAGATGACTGGAAGGAGGTTGCTCGAGGAAGTGGTATTACTAAAAACATAGCTGACTGGAATGAAGTGATGCAAGTCAAAAAGTTGACTGAAGGAAGGTTGCTCGAGGAGATGGTATTAGTCAAAAAGTAGACTGGAATGATATTGAGCGAGGAAGTGGTTTTAGTCAAAACGTTGACTGGAAGGAGGTTGCTCGAGGAGTGGTATTACTAAAAACATAGTTGACTGAAGGAAGTGGTATAAGTAAAAAAGTTGACTGAAGGGAGGTTGCTCGAGGAGATGGTATTAGTCAAAAAGTAGACTGGAAGGATATTGCGCGAGGAAGTGGTTTTAATCAAAACGTTGACTGGAAGGAGGTTGCTCGAGGAGGTGGTATTAGTCAAATTGTTGACTGGAAGGAGGTTGCTGCAATAAGCGGTATCAGTCAAAAAAAGTAAAAAGCTGAGAAAAAATATTGGTTTCGCTCGAAAATGCCGGCTGTACCTGGTAGGGTTCAGTCTAAAAGTGAAAAAGGCTGAAGGGACGTCAGGCTATTAACTGGCTGAACGGAGATTGCACAAGGTAAGGCGTCAGTCTAAAATGGTTAAAGGTTGTTGAATCAGGTTGTTAAACTACATGTATTCAAAAAGGGAATTGACTGACAGTCTATTCCTATATGTGTCGTGTCAGGGGGGCCATAAACAGATGAGATATATGGAAACTGTAAACTGTGCTTTGATGACCAATATCAGCCTGCAGTGATGCGCAGACTGATATGGACCTTCGCTGCCCGTGTCTTGTCCGAAGGCATAATGTCTCAATTAGCGGAAATATTTTTTTGTGTTTTTTGTGTGTGTGTGTTATTTTTTTTATTTTTTATTTTTTTTTTTATGAAGCAGGCCTCATATCTCAATGGTTTTATAGTCCGTTTAGTTAGTTTATGTTCGAAAATTAAATTTTGTAGCGATCTATAGCAACGCATTTGCTTTGAATTTAGCATTAAAATATTTTATTGAACGTAATTTATGTAATTATAAACACTACCATCAAATATATGGGATCTTTATCTTATTTCTGACACTGTCAAACTTAGAAAATGTATTAAGAAGTTAAGTGTATTCAACTTCTGAAGTCTGCCTGTCTGTCTCAGTCTGTCTATCTGGCTGTCTCTCTCTGTCTTTGTGTGCGTGTGTGTGTGTGTGTGTGTGTGTGTATGTGTGTGTGTGTGTGTGTGTGTGTGTGTGTGAAATCTACGTTACAACATTTGAAGTTCGTTCGTCATACAGAGTAAAATTTCAATGACTCGAACACCGATGACTCGTTTACCGTCGTTGATTCGAACTAGTTTTTGAGTCGTTTGGAAATTCTCTCGATCGCGCAAGAAAACAAAATATTTTAGGGAAATTTTCGTTTTTATTATGAAAATGTATGTTGTGTGTAATTAGAATCGCCTCAAAGAGCCGATTCTAATGAGTACACTTAGCATAGCATTGTTTTATAAAAGATTGAAAAGACATCCCCATCACGAAAACATGCCTATATAATTTTGACCCCCTTAAACCCAAGTTTTATATAGTAAAACTGGGGTTTACAGGGGGATACATTATATTTCCTATTTCTGCTCAAAAACATAGATTGTGGGTGCGCGTTAGAACCGCCTCGCCGAGGCGGTTCTAACGGGTACCCACATCTATGTTTTGAGCAGAAATATGAAAAATAATAGAATTTTTTATCTGAAAACTTCCATTTTTTGGTGGTAGCATTTTCAGTATATTTGAATAGGCTCGTTTTCGTAATGCTAAATTATCCTCATTTGCCTCCTGACCAGGTACTATGATTAATCATCTCAGTGGTTCGAACTACCTAGATCTAGAACAAATTTCCATGTACCCAAAGATATTCGAGTTTTTTAAGTCCGATAGTATATGTCAGGGCCCAGTTGTTCAAAGCTAACGATGTCGTTAGTTAACGATTCGTTAAAATTTACATCGAGTGATACACAAACATGCTGAAATTTTTTGCTGAAAAAATGTGAGTAGCTTTTGCAGTGCAAAAGCTACTCACATTTTTTCAGCAAAAAATATCAAAATTTTGTATATTGAATCCGCTAAAATAGTTAACGAAATGACCCTTAACGAGCTCGTTAAGCTAACGACGCTTTGAACAACTGGGCCCAGGATGTTATGTGTTTCTCGGGATTAGTGTAGCCATTTCAGATAGTGTTTCATTCCAATGTCAGTTCAAATTCACTAGAAAGGAAATGCGAATGGCAAAGATTCTGGTTTATTTTAATTATTTTTTTTTTTCTTTTTTTTTTTTTTTTTTTTTTTACAGAAATCTATATAATAAGTGCACATATTTTAGACACTGATCAGGCGTTTTGCGTTCTGATCAGGGTCCACACCGTTTGCTTAGGTCCCTTTTCGAGGACGTTAGACACTAATGTTTAATGCATTAAGAAGCAGTTAATCGAGATAATGCATTTGTTTTCTATACATACTACGACATCCCCATTTCCTTCCATTTCTTCCTGGGCAGAAACCAATACTAAGCAATGTGGATAAAGTGTCTTGCTCAAGGACAAAGCACTAGGTGCTCGCTGGGGTTGAACCCGCTAACTCTCGAGACTTTAATCTGACGCTTTACCACTACATCACTGCGCTCCAGTGGCCGCATGCATTACCCAGCAGGCACACAACGTTAAAATGACGTCGTATCAACGTCGATGCGACGTGATCATCACGTCGCATCGACGTTGATACGGCGTCATTTTGATGTTGTGTGCCCGCTGGATAGCTTCTAATGTTGTTTTTCAATCTGCTGCCATAGGAATACACAAAAATGAAAAAGAAGACAGTATAACTGTATCTTGCCTTAACACAATGCGAAAATTTCACTGCGCGAAAATTACCCATTTTACGGTGAGGCGATGCAGATAACGGTAAAAACTGCGACTGCTGCAAGATGGCGGATCAAAGGGAGTAATCCTTTGTGCAGCCGCTCGGTTCACTGAAATTATCTAATTAATACAAATAAAATTTTATTGTGCGTTTTACTGTCAGAGGAGATATGTGATCTCTATGATGTTTTTAAGGGGACTATATTACACTTGGTAGCTTTTCCGCCATTCTGAATAAGGGAGACTACTTAAGTGACCTCCTGTTTGATTTTCTGCACAGGCATCCCTTCTGAAAAGGGGTCTACTCTACAAGGAAAGAATTTGCTCCCACCGGGAGCAAATTCTTTCCTTGTAGAATAGATCCCTTTTCGGAAGGGAGGCAAAACGATTTTGTCAGAGTTGCCTACCTTGAAGCGTATCAATTCCCCTTAAAGACATTTTGCAGTTCTGTTTCATTGATGCAACATTACATATTTGAAATCGTTCGGCAAGGAAGTCTGGTAGATGATATAACATGTTAGTGATCTTTTATGACAAGAGCGGAGAATGTTAAAACCCTAGCTTTTCTTTAACCTTAATTACTCTCTGGGCTAATTCAGTAAACGACAAACTAATGATAAATTTCTTATTTTTTTCTAGAAAACAGGTTTTGACATTTCGTGCAAACTGTCTAGGATACAATTTGCATGAAATGTCAAAACGTATTTTCTGGGAAAATAAGAAAATATTTAAAATGTCGTCTGCTGAAGTTTTTACCCAGTATGCTAAGCCTTAAAATGCTAAAACCTTTGATAATATTGACCAAATGGTCCAGAAGAGATGCAGCCAACTCTAATTATCTCAAAGATTAATTACTAAACCTACTGCTTAAATAAAACTACATATAATGCCGTATTGGTTTTATTTGCTATATGTATCTTGTATTTCAGCGACTTTTATCTCAAACCATTTTTATCTCGACCCAAAAATTATAATCCCTTGGAGTTGGAGATAGGACCTAACGAAACCGCATAACTTCGTACTTGCATATACCTATAATGTATATAGTGAAAACGAGGAAGTCGCAAGTAGAAAGTCGGAAGTAAGAAGTGGGAAGTTAGATGTTCTACTTCTCACTTCCTACGTCTAACTTCTCACTACTGCTATACGACTTCCCATTCCTTACTTCCTACTTACCACTTACTACTTCCGAGAATTATCACATCCCAACTTCTGACTTTTCACAATTTTTTTCTGACATCCCACTTTCTACTTCTAATTTCCAACTTCTGACTTCCTACTACTGACTTCCACTTCCCACCAGACTTCTCGCCTTCTTCGGCGCCCTGACTTTCCACTTCAGACTTTTCTCACTTCTTTTATCTGGTTTCCGACTTACAGCTACCGGCTTATCACTCCCACTTCTAACTTCTCACTTCCTACTTGCAACAGTCTTGCGTAATTTGCCGTCCAATACGAACTGACAACTTGGCAGGCAGCACCAGTCTTTCGTGATTCGCTGTTAGAACTAAGTTTGTCAGAACATCCAAAGCCTCGTCAGGGTGAAAGTGACGCTGAGACTTCATTTGTCCGAAAAGAAATATTTGTTCTGTGCTGTATTTGCCATAGCATGTTCATTGTTAACCATGAACAAATACAAGACATGGGAAGGAGTGCTTGGACAAGAGAGAAATTTAAGGGGATTTATGAACGCGCAACCTGGCCTGGGTTATCACTGTTTGAACAGTCCATACAATTATAAAATGCATCAAGCAAAAGAAAAAAAAAAAAGATCTTTCGAGCATAGGCCATGAGTGAAGGCAACATTGTTCCATCTAGAGGGAGTCTGCGCATAATTTGCTTACCTTCTCTATCGATTATGTAGCAGTGTTTTGGCCTTTAAGATTCGTATGAACAAGCTGTACATACTTTTCCATTGATTGTGAAGGAAGGTTTTTGGCTTACAGATGAACAAGGTGTATTTATTTTTGTCCATCGATTGTAAAGGTTCTTTGGCTTGCAAATGAACAAACTGTAGTCACTTTTTTCCATCTATTGTGAAGGAATTTCTTTTGTTTGCGGAAGAATAAGCTGCACTTACCTTTTCCACCGATCGTGAAGGACGTTCTTTGGCTCACAGACGAACAAACCGTACTTACTTTTGGCCATCGATTGTGAACGAAGTTCCTGTGCTTGCTTTACTTTCCTTTCCTTTCGATTACAGAGAAAGTTCTTTGGTTTGAGGACGAATAAGCTTTACTTACTTTTTTTCCATCGCTTTTGAAGGATTTCTTTAGCTTGCGACGAATAAGGTTTACCCAATTTTTCAGTGATTGTAAAAAGTACCTTAGCTTGTGGACGAATAAGCTTTACTTACTTTTTCCACCATTTGTGAAGTTCTTTGGCTTGTGGACGAATAAATTTACTCACTCTTTTTCAGTCCATTTTAAAGAAAGTTTTTTCCTTATCATTATGGACAAACAAGCTTTACTCACTTTTTCCGTCGATTATGAAGGAAGTTCTTTAGCGCGCGACGAATTAGCTTTACTTACCTTTTCGTTGGTTGTAAAGGAAGTTCTTTAGTTTTTGGACAAATAAGGTTTACTTGCTTTTTCATTGTTCGTAAAAGTACGGACGAACAAGCCTTACTTACTTTTTTCCATCGGTTATGAAGAAAGTCCTTTAGCTTGCGACGAATAAGCTTTACTTACTTTTCCATTGGTTGTTAAGGAAGTTCTTAGCTTGTGGAGGAATTACCTTTGCTTACTACTTTTCCGTCAGTTGTGATGAAAGTTCTTGTGCTTGTGGACGAACAATCTTTACTTACTGATTCCATCCATTGTGCAATTCTTTGACTTGAAGGAAGGTCTTTGGTTTGCGCAGGAACAGGCTTTGTTTACTTTTCCGATCGATTGTGACAGAAATTATTTGGCTGGCGGAGAACAAGCATTACATGTAATTGCTTTTTCCAGCGATTGTGATGGAAGTTCCTTGGCTTACCAAAAACAGTTCCTTCAAATTCGATGAAAAGAAAATTACGCTTATACAGTGAGTGAAAGGATTAGACCAGATCACGTGGTCGAATTGATGCCTCCTGGGACCTACTTGATTCTACCTCCAGGATTTTTGGAAGCAGAGAATTTTAACTTCAAGTGGGGCGGTAGATCGTCCGGAAGGCTCTTCCAAATCTGCTTTTGAAAAAGGGGGGGGGGGGGGGTGATTGGGGGTGGGTGGGGGTGGGGAGGGGTTCACGTGATTCAATATGGCAGACAGGAGCACATAAGTTGGCAGATGCATTTATTTTTTATAACGTTGAACTTATTTTTATAACGTTGGAGATGGTCCTCTCCCTTCAGCATGACATATCTTTAAATAAATGTATTTCATGCTGCAGGGAGAGACCATCTAATGTTGTTATAACTTGTGCCCAATCCCTTTTTTTAAACTGCAACAAAATATGATTAATCTAATCTAACGCTGAACAGAGTCTTGACACATTGAATTCAAACGCACAAAGAAAATCATAAAAAAGGTATAAATCAGCAATTCTCTCGACTTTAAAATAAATCATCAGCTATTATTATTAGGTTATTCACTATAAATAGTTTCGACCCAAAACACTTCGCAGGAATGCAACAGTATAGTACAGTGCGTCTACACGTATTTTAGCAACATGTTTTTTGTTTGTTTTTTTTTCCCTTAGCTTTCGTTTTAATATATTTTGTTAGATTTTAATGATAACTATTTATTAATGCTTTTATTTTGACAAAAAATATTGTTTTAAGAACATTTTTGCGGTATTGTTATCCCGAAAGATTCTTTCTGTCTAAAATCAGGGTCTTCCGAATATCGTAGAAGACCCAGAAGACGGCGAATCTAGTCCGACCCTGATTTTGTCAGTAGGTGCTTCCTGTAGGTTCCCAGCGAAAACCCACACCATATTGCCTATCGAATAAGTGGTAGGGTGGGTTTTCTCATGCCGAACGACCCGAAACATACAGTGTCAAACCGTCGCATATGACCTGGGTCAAGAGCCCTTGTAAAAAAAGTCTTTTAGAAACAGGTGATTGCCAGAAGCTACAGTTTTAAAGTATTAGTAATCCGAAGTTAACATACTTTTGATTAGGAAGTACTTGAAAAGAGCCTTCACACGAGAAACCAGCACAGAGGCATCCGATTCGTAATTCTTTAAATAAATATTGAGAGTCCTTAATGGGGCCAAAGACATACATTTTTGCCTGAAGCTTCCTCAAGGCTCCTAGTGCACATCTGCGAACAGCAAAGGCTCTAGCGAAACTGCGCTTATGCGCAGTCTCGTCTGAGCCTTTGCTGGTTGCCTATGTGATAATGACCCTTTTCTCATCGGCTGGTTCAAATAATTTCTTTACTAACATAAGTACCGACAAACCCTTACTACGCTTATCACGGCGTTAGCAGACGTGTGAGATATTTTTCTTAGTTTTCTCCCGAATAAATAGGGTTTGATAATCCATAAGAATCGCTTTGCTAGAAAATTATTCACATGAACGTCAAACCCAAGCATCTCCGAAAACAAAATAAATAAATAAATAAATAAATAAATAAAATAAACAAACAAAAAAGACATGTTTTAAAACATGTCACCTCCCAGTAAGCATTCTTTATAATTCTAAAGCGGGCCGTTATCGGCCCGTCAGGGTAGCTGACGGGCCGATAACGGCCCGTTATAGATTTATAAAGAATGCTAGCTGGGCTGCTAAATTTGAATTTTGTCACTTAAGGGTTAATATGCATTTTTTTTGTCTTATTATGTCATAAGTCGATTTAGGTTAATACCGTGAGTCAGTAAATTGAAACCAATCTCTGATAGTGATCTAAAGAGGCCAAGAATCGGTTTATGTGGATAAAGAATAGTGCTTATTACAAAACAACAACATAAGCAAGAGGACCAAGATGGTCCTGTATCGCTCACCTGATTACCAGACACGTTTCGAATCAACTGGCTTTTCCGTTCAAGAGAAGAAATTTAATATAGATCTTCAAGATGGTGGCCTCTTCATTTTCCGATTAGAATGATAATAGCTACTTTTGATCTACAAGTCACGTCGATACTTCCAATGAAGTTTCGAGTCAATTGGCCTTTTGGTTCAGGATAAAAAAGTTCAAAATGGCAAATTCCTTACCATAATTGAGCCGCGAAAAAGGCTCTTCGCACTTTCTATTGAATCAATCTATCAGTGCGCATGACCGGTCCCTTCGCAAGACCAAATGTCTTGTTGTTTGGCTGAAATTTCCCTTCGGCCAACAGTCCCGCTTACATGAGCGAGCAGCAAAGATTCTGGCAGGAATGCGAGGATGCAGGCTTTTCCCTTACCGCACATCACGAAAACATACCTATATAATTTTGACCCCTTAAACCCCATTTTATATAGTAAAACTGGGGTTTGCAGGGGTATACACTATTTTTTTTATTTCTGCTCAAAAACATAGATTGTGGGTACTCATTAGAACCGCCTCGGCGGGGCGGTTCTAACGGGTACCCACAATCAATGTAATGAGCAGAAACATGCAAAATATCAGAATTTTTATCTGAAAACTTACAGTTTTTGGTGGTGAAAATTTCAATATATTTGAATAGGCGTGTTTTCGTAATGAGATCACGTATTCTAAAATCCGTTTACTACCTGTTGATTTGTCTAAAATAGAACATAAACTGTCCAGGAAGTGCCACAATCACAGAACATAGACTACCAATGACACCAAGAGGAAGAGAAAACGAAGGACGGACAGTACGTGTATGTAACATAAGTGATTAGCTCCCTCTTCCTCAGCTAGGTGGTCACAACGCGAGGTAGGACCCACCAAACACAATAAAAAGGCATGTTTAACAAGTCAAAACACGAAAACCCCACTCAGAGAGCAAACATAAAACCCCACACAGAGCGATATTAGTGAAACGATGGATCTGAATTTTCAACGATTGTTTCACTTATTCGATACAAAATTGTCCCTAAGGAATATATATACGTTCAATGGGAATAAATCTGACAAGGAAATATTTACCTCCCTTCTCATTGGGGGCTATTCTTTAAGGAAAGAATTTGCTCCTAGAGGGAGCGAATTCTTTCCTTTAAAAGTAGCTTCCATTTTTGAAAGGTTTCAAATACTAAGACTGCAACTTCCTGTCTTCAACAGTTGTCTCCCTTTGCAAAAAGGCGCAAAATCTTTCAGTCGCACCCACCCTTTTTAAACTCAGGAATAAAACTCTTTACAGTGAAATCTTCTGAACCACTTTCGTCATTATCGCCATCTAAACTACCTCCAATTCAGAACACTGTATCTTCTTGACAAGCTGCATTCTGTTTGAACATGTTCGAATATGACGTAATGTGCGAAAATAATGTTTATCGTGCATTCTGGTCAGGGGTGTCGCTTCCACGTATAGAATCATTGAATACAATGGCTTATAATCTATACACCTGAGAAGTTTTTTTTAGGACAGAACTACCTTTTGGACGGGAGGTCTCCATTCTCCTATGTATTTCAATGTACAATAAATGCCCCGATCAGACTGCAGATTCCCGTTAACCCATTGTAGACTGAATGAACTCCTCCACAGTATATATTGGAAGATTCTAATTTCTATTTCAGGTATGTCAGGCTATGTGATTTAGATAATCCTAGAGAAAAATGGTTTAACTATTTGCAAACAGTGGAGACCCTGATCAGGCCGCATTCTGTGGTGTCTGATCTGTGTCTGCACTGTTTGCCAATTACCCTTTTAGGGGTCTCCAGTCTACAATGGGTTAATCCGTATCTTAGTAATTTTCATATGCTTTACAGACACGTTTCCGTGTGGCAGAACTTGTATACAAAAACGTTGTCAGTATAATATCCAAGCTCCTACCCGTAAATTTCAACCGAAGGTAACACGGGCCATAACTCTGAAAATATTGTATCACATGGCACAATTCTCACATGCACCTTACCCTCGCCCTGACAATCAGACAGGATACAGTCGGTTTAGTAGACAGTGGTAATCTGGATACAGATTTTGTTAAAAGGACCATACCTTTAGAGGTATCGTTTCATATTATAGCATATTCTTTGCATCTGAAGATGTGTAATGCCACCATATTTGACAATGCCCATTTGAACCATTTAGAAATTATAGCATGGACACATTTTTTATCAAGGGTGAATACTCTGGAAATATTGTATCACATGACCCAGTTTTAATCAACATCCTACAATATATAATCCCGTTAAATTTGGCAATGTTCCTTAAATCAATTAAGAAGTTATGACCCAGGCAAGGACTTTGTACCAAGAGCCATATCTCTGGAAATATTGCATCACGTGACCCATTTTTTTTTTGTTTTTTTTTTTGTTTTTTTGTTTTTTTGTTGTTTTTTTTTTTTGCATGCATGCAACGCATCAACATTATAGGGTTGCATTCACGTATACATTTGTAATTTGATAACCATGTACGGGCAGAAGGAATAAATCCAGTAAATCGGTTTAGAAGATATGGCCTCGGCACGAATTTAGGTCCAAGTGCCGTAATTCTGGAGATTTTGAAACATCTGACAATTTAGCACCTGGTGCATACATAGTATTCATTAAGATGTAAAATCCCACCAATTTCACCACCATCCATCATCTTGATGGCTAATGCATTTTCAGGAGAGGTCAACTCTGTCAAAAAGTAATTAAAGTCTGCAAGCCTTCTGAAAAGAGAAGAACTTGCTCCCTTTTGGGCTTCATAAGTGGAACAACAATCAGGAAGTCACAAAAGTTGCATCCGTTCTACCAAATATATACAGTCCCTTAATATGTTATATGGGATCTCCTTTCCCTAAAGCCATGTTGAAGGTCGTATCTATCTATCTTTACTAAATGACTTGATCACATTTGATCATTATGTCAGTGGGGTGCGCAGCATAACAAACAAGAGGGACCAGAGGGTCCTAATTCGCTCACCTGTGTCATTGTCTCTAGTATATTCTAAAAGACTATGGTTTCTCTTCATAGGACTATGTATTTGTTGAAAATGAATGTTTTCAGATGACAGGCTGGAGGTTTGAGAACTGTGTTATACAGACCTTGGGAGGAATGTGATGGTGCTTGGCACAGATAAAATCATGTTGGCTTGTACAGTATGAAAGGCCTGGGAGGGGGGGGGGGGGGGGGGGGGCGGAGGGCGGGTGCTTGACAGAAGCAAGATCCCATGGTGCCTTAGTTTTTTTTTTATTTTATTTTATTTTTAGCTCTGGCGGCCATCTTGTTCAGCAGAGCCGGACGGTTTGAACAATTTTGGTAGAGGATCACCCAAGGAATATTCTTGTGAAATTATTGAAAAATCTGTCCAGCAGTGTCAGAGGAGAAGTCTTTTAAAGCAAAAGTTGCGATGTATGCATGTTAACTTTTATGGAAAATCTCTTATGGCGTTTGAAGGCCTGATGAACAGAGGGACAAATGGATGAATAAATAAACAAACAAACGGAGGGGACTTCGGATATTTCGGATTGATATCTAACATCATACCAAATATTGACTAAATCCATCATTTTGTTAAAAAAATATGAACTCTTTAAATATTTTAATATAAAAGTTATGACACAAAAACTCAAAGTGCATTCCCTAGACCTTAAAGTCATGGGCATGGGTAATAATAATCTATAGCATTTTTCTTATTTCTGTTTCAATACTTAGAATGGGGCTATCCTATATAAGTCTATGTAAAATAAGTGGGCCCCGGGGCGGGCCATTTTTTACCCCAGGGCTATAATTTGAACAACTTCGGTAGAGGTCCATTCGACGAGGCTACATATCAAATATCAAGGACCTGGGCCTTCCAGTTTTAGACAAGAAAATTTTAAAGGTTTTCCCTATATAAGTTTATGTAAAACATGTAGGACCCTGGGCGGGACCATTTTTGGCCCCAGTGCTATAATTTGAACAATCTTGGCAGAGGTCCACTAGACAAAGCCAAATACCAAAGTCCTAGGCCTTATGGTTTCAAACAAGATGTTTTTTTGAAAGTTTTTCCTATATAAAGCTATGTAAAACAAGTGGGCCCTGAGACGGGGCCATTTTTGGCCCCAGGGCTACAATTTGAACATTTTTGATAGAAGACCACTAGATGAAGCTACATATCAAATATCAAAGACCTGGACCTTCTGGTTTCAGTCAAGAAGAGTTTTAAAGGTTTTCCCTATGTGAGTGTGTGTAAAACATGTTGGCCCCTGGGCGGTGCCATTTTTTGGCCAAGGGCTACAATTTGAACAATCTTGGTAGAGGTCCACTAGATGAAGCTACATATCAAATATCAAACATCTGGGCATTCTGGTTTCAGTCAAGAAGATTTTTAAAGGTTTTCCCTATATTAGTCTATTTGTAAAACATGTTGGCCCCAGGGCAATAATTTGAACAATCTTGCTAGAGGTCCTCTAGATGAAGCTACATACTAAATATCAAAACCTGGGCCTTCTGGTTGAAGACAAGATTTTTAAAGCTTTCCCTATAAGGGTCTATATAAAACATGTGACCCCTAGGGCGGGGCCAATTTTGACCCCAGAGCTATAATTTGAACAATCTTGGTAGAGGTCCGCTATACAAAGCGGGGCCATTTTCGGCTACAATTTGAACAATCTTGGTAGAGGTCTACTAGATGAAGCTATATATCAAATATCAAACACCTGGGCGTACTGGTTTCAGACGAGAAGACTTTTAAAGGTTTTCACTATGTTAGTCTATGCAAAACAGGTTGTCCCCTGGGCGGGACTTTTTTTGCCCCAGGGCTATAATTTGAACAATCTTGCTAGAGGTCCTCTAGATGAAGTTGCATACCAAATATCAAGGAGCTGGGTCTTCTGATTTCAGACAAGATTTTTAAAGCTCTCCCTACAAGGGTCTATGTATAACATGTGACCCCCAGGACGGGGCCAATTTTGACCCCAGGGCTATAATTTGAACAATCTTGGTAGAGGTCCGCTATACAAAGCTGTGTAGCAAATATCAAACACCTGGGCCTTCAGGTTTTTTTCCCTATAAGGGTCTGTGTATAACATGTGACCCTAGGGCGGGGCCAATTTAGACCCTAGGGCTGTAATTTAAACATTCTTGGCAGAGGTCCCCTAGACAAAGCTGTGTACCAAATATCAATGACCTGGGCCTTCTGGTTTCAGACAAGAAGATTTTTTATAGGTTTTCCCTATAAGGGTCTATATAAAACATGTGACCCGTAGGGTGGGGCCGATTTTGACCCCAAGGCTATAATTTGAACAACATTGGTAATGGTCCATTAGGTAAAGCTACATACCAAATATCAAAGATCTGGGCCTTCTGGTTTCAGACAAGAAGATTTTTAAAGTTTTTTCCCTATAAGAGTCTATGTAAAACATGCTACCTTTAGGGTGGGGCCAATTTGTACCCCAGGGCTATAATTTAAACAACTTTGATAATAGTCCATTATGTGAAGCTACATACCAAATATCAAAGATCTGGGCCTTCTGGATTCAGACAAGAAGATTTTTAAAAGTTTTTGATAATGTTCACCTATTTATTGGCATGGCAATCAGACTTCTGCTTGGATTCCAAATTTTTTAAGAATTTTCAGTTTGTACCTCTCAAGGATCATTCTAGTGAAGCTTGATCCAAATTGGCCCAGTGGTTTAGGAGGAGATGTCAATTGTTGATAGACAACGGACGAGGGACGACGGATGCCGGAGAACTGGCCTATCAGAATAGCTCACCGAGCACTATGTGCTCAGGTGAGCTAAACACAAACAAACAAAACAAAGAAGACAAACGATGAAGGAACTGAATTGGACCGTTTAAACTATTTACAGGATGCTAAACATGCTTACATGTACCTCTGACTGGGGACATTAAACGTGGGATTTAAACTTCTCTGTGGCCTCTGTATCAACCACATTAGGGGACTAACCAACCATTCGAAAAGAGAGATGTTTTTGTCTTTCAGAACATTTTGACAATGATAAGCGTGTGTGCGTGCGTGCGTGTGTGTGTGTACGCGCGCGCGCCTCTGTGTGTGTGTGTGTGTGTGTGTGTGTGTGTGTGTGTATGTGTGTCACTATTAAAGATTTTCAAAGCCAATTATCTGTCTTCAGCAAAGGTACTAAAGAAATGCGTCTAGTGGAGCTAAACAAACCCCGCCTGTTTTATGTTTAAGATGAATGAATATATAAATAAATAAATAAATAAATAAATAAATAAATAAAAGTTTTTGTATGACCATTAATTTATAGTGATCAAAAACATATCAAATAGCACTTACATAGTTTTATTGCTTATCCACTGAATTTAGCAAAAACAAAACAAAACAAAAAATTCTTCGAAATATTGAATCCTCGGGAATAATAAAAACAAAAGAAAAACGCCCTTATTAATTGAACTAAAAAGAACACCTTATTGATATATCAGTATAGTAGTACAGAAAGGATTCAACATGCCGAACCGGAACCTAATCAAAAGGAAATCATCCCAAAAGTCTGACACCAGGGATGAGTTGCATAAGGCGAGCGTTACAGAGCGCTTCGTATCGCTTCGCTATGCAACGGTACGTTACCAAAAAGCGCTTTGTGGCGCTTCGTAACTGTGTTTGGAGCGGACTCGCTGTCTGAAACAGAACATTGCATAGCAACCAGACAAAACATAATGGCGGCGCCCGACGTAGTCAGTGTCCGTTTTAAGAAATTAAATGTTTTTTGTTCTTGGACGAAGTGCATTGTGCATAAATGACCATAGAACACAAAACCAATCGCTGAAGCAAGCACCGCTAGCATTTTACGAGAAATTTCCAGTTTGAAAATCGTGTCATTTTGGCAGACATTTTAAAAAGCGCTCCCATCAAACGGACCGTTGCATAGCAAGAACAAATCGCTCAACAGCGCTACCAGAAAGTGCTTTCCTTATGCAACTCGCCCCAGTTATTACGCACAAGGGCGGCCAAGACGCACTGAGGGTGACTTCCTATTTGACTACACATGTACTTCGGGTTGGGTTTTGCCTAACTGTACCACTTCACAGAAACTCTAACAATATTAAATTTTACAACTATTTTGTTTACATAAATATATACAACATACAATTACACTTACAAATCTACATAACAATACCTGAAGAATCACAAAGCTAGACTCTTCGCGTTGGCTACAGTTACAACACGGCCGGCAACTGTACCGGTTTATAACTTGATTAACCTGGGTTGGTTAATCAAAATATTTAATCACCAGTACAGCTCCAACCAAGTGTGGTGAACACTGTGCCAGTGCGAAGAGAATGCTGACTACCGTATCTTAAGACATAGACACATTAAGTGAGTCTTATTTAGTTAATGTAACTAATTGTCTGTGCACAGCTTGATACTTAAGTGTTTGACTAGTCAGCCGCCATCTGTATTTATTATTCTTTATCCTTTAAACGCCTTTAACCTTGTTTATTAGTAATTTATTTACTCTGGCTTAATATAATACATTATTATGCGCTTAGTGTTCCGTGGGCGTAGCCCCTGTGTGACTGTTTCCCGGCTATGTTAAAAATCTGATTAATTGATTGATTGATTGATTGATTGATTGATGTTCCTTAATACATTCCGTGATCACTCTGGCTTAATATAATATATTATTACGTGCTTAGTGTTCCATAATGAACTCCGCGTATATCTTGAAGGTCTCCGCCCGTGGCCTTGGAATAGCTTGTACCTAAAGATGCCTGATGCTATCTCCTGTATTGGTGGCTACAATATTTGAAGGCTTCAAGATTTGAAGGGCGAAATGATTCCTCTAAGGACTGCGGTCCCCTGACTGTTAGTTCTCTTTTATCGGAATATTATTCGCAGTGCGGTATTTATACACGTCCAGGTAGCCACGTATTATCGATACATGCCATTAGCTGCTGACAGAAATCTGTGAGATTTTGCAAATTTTTAGGAGGGATTTGACGAAATTCTGTGACATTTTTATGACAATCACTTTCAAGCTTACATAAGTAAGTTATAAGCCGTTATCTTAACGAATTAAGCCTTGGATAGTCATGCTAATGTGTGATTTACTACTAGTTCTTCAAAAAATAGCTTAGTAAATGGTTTGAAAATTCTGTGAGATTTGAAAATCTTAAGGGAAACGGGGTCCAGAAGGGCCAAAATTCTGTGAGATTTTGTCTCACAGTGTGAGGTATGGCATGTATGGTTATCTTACAGGTATAGTGCACGGGTAAACCGTGAGTTTACAATAGTGTCCTACCTGTTGGACGTTAGAATTGCATAATACGTAGAGTAAGGCAAAAATGGCCTTATGTAAGTAAAAAGGTACCGCACGTCGGGAAAAAATGCATTGAAGTTTGTATGTCGAAACAAAAACTAGTAAGTCAACTCTTTATATCCAAAATTTCGGGGGCAGTACCCCCTTCTCCTATCTATCTATCTATCTATCTATCTATCTATCTATCTTCTGGTACTGAGTCGATCAATTTTGATCATTATCTCAGGTGGGTGGGTGGGTGGCTAAATTTAGAATTTAGCATAAAAAAAAAAATTCTGGGTAGACCAATAAAACTATTTACAATCAGAAGACAGAGGCATGCTATCCACAAATTAATTTGTAAGGGATTTGAATTCATCTGTGGTCTGAACTGAGACCACTGAGGAAGGGAGACTATTCCATTGTGGAATAGTCCTAGGGAAGAAAGAATTCTTCAGGGCATCACTATAGGCCTGATATCTTCTATACTGTGAGTCATGAGATGCCCGAGTTTGTCTCAATCCTGCTACAGAGGTCAAGTATTTGTCTTTATCAATGTAAACCATTCCCGAATGAATCTTATAGAAAAAGGTTAAAGAGGACTGCTCCCGGCGGGATTTCGGAGACGGCCATTCCAGCTCGTCCAGCATATCACCAACACTGCTCGCATTCCGCCATCTCCTGCAAGTCCACCTGGCAGCCGTCCTCTGAACCCTCTCTACCTGCTGAGCCTGAGTTTTAACATATGGATGCCAGATGGGAACAGCATACTCTAATTGTGGGCGAATCAAAGTTTTGTATGCTGCAGCCTTTGTTTCCCTAGGTGCAAAAGTCAAATTACGCCGAAGAAATCCAAGAGTCCTAGTTGCTTTCGGAGTGATTTCAGAAATATGCTGACCCCAGTCCAGGCTACCATTCATGGTGATACCAAGATATTTTGCGGACTGAACCTCCTCTAATATTTGCTGGTGGAGTGAGTAATTAAACTGAATTTGTTTTCCCGGGAGATGCCGAGTCACTCTCATGGAGTGACATTTGGCAACATTAAATTTCATTTGTCAATCGGGCTCCCATCGTGCTAGGCTATTCAGGTCTTCTTGCAGGATTTCACAATCTTTGGGGCTGTTTATATTTCTATAAAGGACACAATCATCAGCAAATAGTCGAACAGAAGACCTGATATTGTCTGGTAAGTCATTTATGAAGATCAAAAATAGGACCGGTCCTAAGACCGATCCCTGAGGGACGCCAGAAAGGACAGGGACTGGATCTGAGGCTTGGCCATCTAACACCACTTTTTGCGAGCGCCCAGAGAGCCATGAGGTAATCCACTCCAGAGTGGTTCCTCTAATCCCATAATATCTTAACTTGTATAATAGCCTCCTGTGTGGTACCTTGTCAAAGGCCTTTGCAAAATCCATTATTATCAAATCGGTCTGCTTATGGCCTCGATTATATGCTCCATCCAAGTTCTCAACAATATCATGGTAAAACTGCACTAACTGAGTTTCGCAAGATCTTTGACTTCGGAAACCATGCTGACAGTCAGCAAGAATGCTTTCAAAGGCTAAGTGCTTGTTTATGTTACTAACTAATATATGCTCCAAGGTTTTGCAGCAGATGCACGCGAGCGACACTGGTCTGTAATTAGCAGCATCGTATTTTTCCCCCTTTTTAAAGACCGGGGTAACATTTGCTAGTCGCTAGTCATCTGGTACAGCACCCTGAGCAAGTGACTCATTGAATATGTAGGCCAGGACAGGAGCAATTTCAGAACTACATTCTTTAAGTACCCTGGCGCTCAGGCCATCCGGTCCGGATGCCTTATGTATATTGAGCTTAGTTAACAGTTTTGCGACCCCAACTGGGTCAACTGTATCTCCTCCATGGAGGAGAATGGACTAGCTCCCTTAAGGGGTATTTCAGTGTCAGCCTCGCGTGTGAAAGCTGACTGAAACTGCCTATTGTAAATGTTTGCTTTTTCTACCGTATCAGTTTTAAGAATTCCAATTTCTCGCAACGAAGTGATACCAGATGCTTCTTTTTTAAGGGATTTCACAAATGACCAAAACCTTTTAACCTTGATATTTTTCTTGGGATTATCGGGATCGGTTTCATTTTCTTCAAGAGTGAAGATATTGGAAACATGTCTCCAATATACATCTCGGATTACCTTCTGAACATGTGCTCTGAATTTTTTTATAATTATTCATCGTCTGGGCAGCTAGACTTCCGAGCACAAAGGTAAAGCCTTTCTTGTTTTCTTATTAAACGTTTGATCGAATTATCGATCCATGGCAAACTATATTTTGTTTTGGTCAATTTCGAAGGGACAAACCTTTCCACAGCCGCAATAAACTCAGACTTGAAAGTGACCCACATGTCATTCACTGTCATGCTACTATCGTCAGCTGAAAGGGAAAAAAATCCTTAAATTGCCCCATATGGTCATGAAGACCAGCCATATCCGCCCGGTTGTACAGAAAAATCTTACGCGGGGCTTGCTGTACTCGCTTAATTTTAACATCATACTCAAGATAGACAATGTCATGATCCGCTTTGCCGATCGGGGGCATCCCCTTAATTCTTTTAACAGGGGACGGAGAGTTAGTTAAAAAAAAGGTCAAGGGTCTTGTTCTGCCGGGTAGGTATATCAATAACTTGAAAAAGGCAATGCTCTTTAACTATATCAACTAAATGAGTCTGTGATTGCCTTTTTGCTACCCCTTGGGGTACCTGCATGTTGCTCCACTCTATGTCTCCACAACTGAATCAGGACATGAGCATTTCTATTTGACATTATCCTGCTCAATGATAAATTGAAAGACTCCAAGTATTCAGGGTCAATGCGATCGGGGGGGGGGGGGGGGTTGGGGGGGGGGGAGGGGGGGGGGGGAGAGGGGGGGGGGCGGTAAAAAGATCCAAGGTACAAGGTCCTACATCCAATAATGTTCAACTTACACCAAACTATTTCACATTCGGTGTCCAATTCCGGAGTTTCCGTACAGAGAAGGTCCCGCCTATTGGCTATAAAGACACCCCCATGGGCATCACCAGCTCTGTCTTTCCGGATAGCATCAAAAGAATCAGGAAAAAATCTTCAGAGAAATCATGGAAATTTTACAGAATTGAAGTACCAATAATTTAAATAAAATTTAATAAAACCTCTAACGTGGCGAAATTGATGTAGGGCAAAACCGCTCGAAATCTGCGAAACCGCTGGTGGTGAAACCTCCATAAACCGCACCTTGATATACGCCGGACAAGTAGAAACAGTCAATAAGTAGAATAATGAAAGCAGTCATAAAAATCGGAATACTTCAGATGTCTTCGTAAGGACACCGATACACTAACATGTGGAAATTTCACAACAATAATAAAATTCAGTAATAAATATTTTAATTAGGTATTTATGTTCTTTCGTCAAGCAGGATGAAGTGAAATCTTCTGTGTTCCAGGTATTACACAATCATTAATGCTTAAATTTTTTATTGACAAAAAATAGAATGCCAGCTCTGAGATGTTCAGTGCCATCTGTGTTATTTTATTTTTTTTTTTTGGATATAAACTAAGTATTGATGGGTCCGAGATATAAACGGTCAGCTTCAGATTTAACTCAACGAAATCGTTCATGAAAATTTATTCATAAAGAAATCAAATACAATAATATCCTGCTTTAGTCCCCGGAAGTAAACCAAGCATCAAAATGGACTCATAAGTAGACTGCATTCCCCAAAAGCCATTGATATAGAGCTGGAAAACAACTCGGAATCAGTGTGGGCTAAGGTCATTACAAACAAAACTTCTCACTACATAGCAAGTTGGTATCGAGAACCCAGTGGCTCGTGCAATGACTTTCAACACCTTCGATATCAGCTTGAGCACATTAAATCTCAACATAAGAAACTTCTTCCATCCATGTACTAGGTGACTTAACTTTAGAGACATTGTTTGGCCTGACCGACTTAACAAATATGGGACCAAGTTAAATCATTCAGAGGGAAAAGTAATTGTGGACATTATGAATGATCATGGGATGATCATGGGTTAGAATTAGGGCTGGGATGATTCATTGGTACATGGATAAAACTCGATCCCGGAGTCCACAATACCATATCGATATGGACCTCAAATGTATCAATATTTCACTGTGAAAGTAGTTTGTTAGACCATTCCTGTAAATTAGTTCACATCATTTATAAAACCAGTCCTGGAAAAAGAAATGCTGTAATAAAAAAAACAAAAACGCTATTTCATTGGATTAGGTGACCATAACTCAGCGATCAGATGTCAGGAGACACCTACCAGTACCACTTAGTCATATGAGCAAAACTGGGGAGTTCGGAAAACAGAATTCCTGATCTGACACAGTGTCAAATCAACTGATTTGGAAGCCAGTGTTTTTTATCAAAAACTGTTTATATTTCATCAAAAATGATTTTATTAAAAGAATAATGTTCTAACATTTGATTCATTGGGCCTAAAAAAATGTAATGTTTCCGATTTCCCGACTGACTGTCAAAAAATGCGACGACTGTAATTTTTTTTTGGCGGAAGAAAAAAAATATCTGCACCAACCCGGACAATCCCGGTCATATGTTCATTAAATAATTTGTCCATACCAATTTTCGGATATTGTGGGTCTTCATTGAATTTGTTCGTTTATTTATTTCCAATATAGCTGCACCCTTACAAACCCAACCGGGCACATTAGTGCATTTTAATTTGAAGCGTGCAGCCACATCTAGGTCTAAAATAAGATAAAACCTTTTTAACACAGCTCTATTTTATCATCGGTATTCAAGAACGGACAAATGTTCAGTATGAGAAGTCAAAATATTTCAAGATTCCCTTTAAAAAAAATTACGATCCACTGACAGTAATATGACTTGGAAAGATAAGTTGCCGACCTACCAATCCTATCACAAATTGGTAATGAAATCGGAAACAGAACATTTATTTTTTTAGGCCTTATAAAAGTAATTGATAAATTACTTGATGATGTATATAAAACCCAAATGGAAAGGATGACCTACTTCACTATCCCAGTACAGTGTAGCTCCAATATATCGCGGTATTGCGGGTCCATAACCCTGAAACCGCGATGTGGTCGGAGCGCGATATAAGTCCTGACATGTACTATGCATGTATAACGGCGTGCATAACACTCGCTCGGTTTGTCGCTGTGGTAGTTTGCTGAGACATCACGGATAAATGGCATTCAGTTATGTTGTCACCATATTTCCTAATTAAAATTGGATTAGAATTGCTCAGTGGAATAATTTACAATGGTGCGCTATGTCTAACAAGTAATTCCAATCGAACCCAGCTGATAAACTACGTTTGAAAACAAGAAATCATCGGATTGACAATTTAGGACGCCATATTGGATACTCTGGCGAAGGGCTCAATTGTGCTAAGATAACTTGAGTTGCTTCCCTTGGCTTATATTGCGGGCGCAAAAAAAACAAAGTTAATTTCTTTTTATTTATTTTTTTTATTGTTTGTTTTTGTTTTTTTGACGCAGTTGTTTTCTTCTGAAATATTTATATCTACAGAAATGTAAAATAAGCGGACTACGACCTGTGTATGTTGGACAGAAACATCGTAAGACTACTGTCTTGTAAAATTTGCTGGTGTTGAAAAGGAGGTGGACCGCTTTCCCCTGCTGAGCAAAATTTGTTTGTCGGCATCATTGACTCATTGAGCATTGAGTAGATCTATGTACTAAATGATGATAATGATTACGACAATTACGGCGATATAATTTATTGTTTGCCAATTATAACCAGCGTGTGCGCTGATTGACACTAAATGGATTGTTTATCATATAATACCTGACGCGCGACTTAGTGTCGGGATAGGCGCGGAAAAATCATTTACCGGAGGTGGAACGCGTTTTTTTTTTTTTTTTTCTCTGAAGTTAAATAAAACAGCAAACATTTTATGTTTTTAATTTTTTTTATATTTTTTTTTCATTATGGAAAATTTGGGAGCCATGGCCTATTCGCGATATACTGGATTTCGCGAAATAACGGACCGCGATGTATTGGAGCTAGACTGTATATACATCAATATCCCAAACATCACATCATTGTTCAAGAAGCAGACAATTTGGAACACAAACCGCTCTTGACAGCCGGCAGTTTCCAGCAAAAGTTCGCTGGTGACAGCCAGCTAAACAATCTGATGACTGATTGGGCAATTAACTTCTGTACCATTTGTCTGATTTTCATAATATTTATACACTACTTGGTCCCTCATGCAAGGCAGTTGGAGTAAGAAAATTAGGGCTGTGTGTGCAGCTTGTTAGAGTAATGTCCGTTTGCAGTTAGTCCAAATACATATGTGTTTTGCTTTCGGCTATCACATTTAAACGTGTAACTGGCAGTATTTCGTCTCTGTCTAGTAAATGTTTACAAAACTGACTGGCATTTTACACGAACAGATGACTTACATTATACATATGATCAGACAAATGGCAACATTAAAATTTCATAATAATTGTCACTTCCTTTGTTCTCGCACTCTATCACTATCCTAAATATTTCCAATCCCCGGTTTGGCAGGATTTTACTTTGTTGACAATCAAGGAAGTTTTGTACTCCAGAGACAGCATTGGAACTATATTTTTGTCGAAACAAAAATGAGTCAAAGTTCATCATCATCATCATCATCAACAGATTTTTTATTAACATGCAGGTATGGGGCAACATCCACATCAGTGGGGCCCCCTTTTAGGTAGCTGGCTTGCTGCACATATGGCAGATCTCACACCATATCTCCAAGTATGTCTATCATGAGGGTTGATATCTGAGAGCTTCCACTCTTTGCAATCCCTCTCTGTCAGCTGCTTTGTTGTCATCTTTGGCCTCCCAGGCCCACACTTTCCATCAACCTGTAGGTCAAAGGCTGTCTTGACTGCACCATTGGAGCATTCCACATGTCCATACCAGCAGAGCCTTCTCTCCTTCAGAATGAGATCCAGATCCTCAGTGCCAAGCCCGCAATAGTTCATTGGATCTGGTGGTGACAATGTCTTGCGGCTTGATATTGCAGATCTGTCTGATCGCCATTTCGCTGGAGATGTTGGAGGTTTGGCTTTGTCAACGGCCAAGTCTTGCTGGCATGGAGCATTGCGCTCAGCACATAAGAGCTGTACACATGGCCATTTATTTATTTATTTATACATTGTTTTAAGAGGGTAACACAAATTAGCTTAAAAGCTATTCTACCTTGCGGCCCTCTATAAAATAACTATATACATATATATACAAATATCAAAACACAGGGACAAAATTCATATAAAACACAAATAATGGCACATTTTTGAGACATAAAAGGCAAGCAGTTCTAAAATCATGAGACATATCACATTTGCATTATTTAAAAGGGATAAAAACTCTATGAGTATACGTAAAATCATAGTTCATCCAATTAAGATAATGCATCATATGAAAAATAGCTTTAGAACGAGCGTACCATTTACTGTACCATAAACTTTCAAAATAATTCATGTAAAACATAAAACAGTAAAACACTGTAAATACATAGATGAACATTTAGTTTTTTTTTTCGGCCTCGGTGGCTCAGTTGGATGCACCGTCCGACTGGAGACCAGAAGGTCGCGGGTTCAACCCCCGCCGAGGTCGGCAACATTCTTTCGCGGAGATTGATCATGAAATATTTTCTGCGGTCATTCTCTCCCTTCCACTGATTCAAGAAGGGCAGTTGTCAGTTTCTGGCGAAAGAATGTGTACAATACTGGTTAACCGCTTAGAGGACTAAGCCTGCCCAGTAAACGTGTGGTTAGGTAAACTGACTGCGCTCGACATGACCCCATTGGGTTGACTGGGCAGTAAAATCTCAACACAAACAAATCCCCATGCTTTTTTAAAACGACAATGGGGATATTGTTAGTACACTTAACACAGACCTTTAAACATTGATAACATTTTTAATTTTGGTCTGATTTTCATGAAATTTTCACCAAAACGTAGGGTTTAATGTCTGGAATTGAAATAAGACAGAAGACAGCTTAAGAAGGGCAGAGGGGAGGCATGAAAGGGCAAGAGGGGCAGCCCGCCCTTCCATATAGGGCTAGCTGGAACACTGCTAGATCAGACGCTGCATTATGCGGTGTCTGATCAAGGTCTTCACTGTTTGCTTACAGGAATTTCAATTACATATAGAACAAAAATGAAAAAAAAAAATACAGCTGACACCCCTTAAATGACAAATGGACTCACCCAATGTATAATGATGGGAAAGTCCATTAGGCTTATTTGGGTTAGACCATACTATTTTATTGCTGATTAATGTGCCTTAAAATTTCTGAATGAGTGGCAAACTGTAAACCCTGATCAGATGCCACATTCTGCATCTAATCTGGATCTTACCGAGAGGGATAAGATTATTGTTCATTGGTTATTGTGTATATCTTTTTTGCATTATCCAATCACTGACGACCATTACATTGTATCGCGGTTCAGTGGACACCTCTTTTTCTCTGAGTTTCGATACGGCTCGGTCCGCTGAAGCGTATACAGAAGTTGTCAATTAGATCGGTAATTACTGCATGCAAAAGAAATATTTTGTTTCATTTAGATTAATTTAGGATAGTTGTACCGCTGCATGACTACTTTAGCCAAGTTTTTAATGACTGTTATCAACAAAAACATGTACTTATTGCCGTAAAATCTACATGTCATAAGTTTTCGCGACTTCCTAATTTCCCAAAAAAGTTTAATTATTCAGTCAATAAACACTGTTAGAATATTAAAAGCGCTCAGAACTCCCAGGAAAATGTCATACACTCTTTCATAGAATTTCCAATCTTTCATGCCATTTTGCAGTAGCGATTTTCTATAAAATCAGTATGTCCGGCTCACACTGAATGAAAGGAACAACATTCTGGACAGAACCTGTTTTACCTGTTTTTAAACATTGTATATCTAAGAAGCTTGAATAGTACTTGAACTTGGCTGTTAGTATTGGGTTCTTTTGACTGAAGAATATGTTTTGGAAAAGTGACGTCTTGATATGATTGAAGCACAGTTTTCCTTTTATTTAAAATACTAAGGCAAAGTACCTAAAACTGACCACAATGACATTTAAAGCATAAAGTCTTCCCAGTGCTTAACAAGGCATTTAATTACCCACAAATATGTGTACCCTCAAAAAGTGATCTGTACCCCCAAATGCTGAACCCAAGGGGTACATGTACCCCTAAATCAAAATGTGAGTGGGAATGCTGTTTATACCCCGGCATACGAAGTATGCCGAAGGGGTATATAGTTTTTTCGTCGGTTCCATCAGTTCATCTTCCCGTCTGTCTGTGATTCTGTCTGTTAACACTTGCTATAACCAAGTTTTACTTCAAAGTTTTTTGATTACTTACATTTGTATCTCTGCAGCCACTGATCAAAAACTTTTCATATTTGGTATGGGGTTACCTGGGAGGGTTCTCTTCCATTCTACATCTTTGAACTGCTGGGTCATGCCCCAGGGTGGGGCTACAGGTCAAAATCTAGAATGCCTCAATAAAGTAGTATATTGCATTTTTTTTTTATATACAAACAAGTTCTTAATAAAGAAGGATGGGCATTAGACATGTTTATCACATCAACATTCAGTGTAAGAAGGTCAAGGTCATTGTGACCTTATTTTCATGCTCCAGCAATTTTGCCTTATATTTTGAAGACTATTTCATGGCTTATTGGTTTTGTGTGACACCATGATTGACATCATAACAAATGTAGGTCACTTTGACCTATATTTCATGGTCCAGTGAGTTTGCTTTATCTCTTGAAGGTTATTAATTTTCATGTATGAACATCATTACCTGGGATTATGAGCCAGTAGGATCCGGCAGTTGACCTAAAAGTAAATGTAGGTCACTTTGACCTATATTTCATGGTCCAGTGCTTTTATGTTACATCTTGAAGACAATTTGATGTATGACATCATTGTTTGGGATTATGACTGGTACCTATATTTCATAGCCCTGTGATTTTGTCTTATATCGTCCACTATTTGATGCCTAAGTGTCATATTTACATATAATGACACGGTGTGACCCAAACTGTGACCTCAAAGTAAATATAAATTGGCATGACCTATATTTCATGGTCTAGTGATTTTGCTTAATAGCTTCTAGATTATTTAATGGATTAACATCATAGTTGGTATAATGGATCAATGTGACCATCAGATTGACCTCTTAAGTATTTTGCTTCAAGTCTTGAAGACTATTTACTCCAGAAAAGTTGTATTTGAGATGATAGATCAGTGTCACTCAGAGACTGATCTTGTAAACTATATGTGGGTCAGTGACCTATATTTCAAGGTCCGTTGATTTTGCCTTATATCATTGTCATTGACTTAAAAATATTTTATAATTAAGAAATGGCACTGACCAGGGGTATTCGTGACCCTCTGGGCACTTGCTCTAGTTGTTTTTCCTGTACACCAAGTTCTTTTTGAAAATGTTTTCTGAAAATGGTCTTCTCTAAAAGGAAATAATTTGCTTCCCTTGGGAGTAATTTCTTTCCTTGTAGAGTAGATCCCTTTTCAGAAGGGGCTTGGTATGTAGGAAATCAAAACGGAAGTCACAGAAGTTATCCCCTTGGGACAAATTATTTCCTATTGGGGTAGACCCCTTTTCAGAAGGGAGCAAAAACAGTTTTGATAGAGTTGTTTCCCTTGAAAGTGTATTAGTTCCCCATAAGTGGTTTGGAATTAGTTGGATAGGTTACAACACCATTCATAAATTATTTTGCAGAAAATAAGAAACAGCAATTATTTATGGCCAGTTCTTGAGTTCTGAATAGCTTAAGAAAAAACACCCTTTTCAGTCAAAGTGTATTGATATTTTTCTTATTCTCCACAAAAACATATGTTGTTAATACTCATTAAAGTTCAGTTATTCATAGCTACAGATAAGAGGGGGTATCCACATAATATTTTTCTTATTTCTCCACAAAAACATATGTTGTGGGTACTCATTAGAAGTGCCTCAATGAGGCACTTCTAATGAGTACCTACAACATATGTTTTCGTGGAGAAATAAGAAAGATATCAGTATTTTTCGGATGAAAAAAGTGCCTTATCTGTTGCAATGGTTATTTCCAATAACCTATGTCTTTGTGAGAAATAAGAACAAATATTTACAATGTATCTGATTACTCCTCTTAGCCATCATATTCAGCACAAGTATGCAGTGTTCTGGATCAAGCTTTTCACAATATGTCAGAGGAGTTGTTAAAGGGAAATGCAAGGTTGGTAAAGGATGTACCTCAGATGATAAATTATGCATTGATGTAAAATATAATCAAAATTGGATAAAAACTAAGGAAATTGAAGACGTTTAAAGATTGCAAAACAATTATCAAGGGTGCTGCCATTTCGAATATCTAATAAAACATTTCAATATACCTTATTAGCCCAAATTACCGCACTGTGCGCTTAAGTGTTTTTTTTGTTTTTTTTTGTTTTGTTTTTTTAAATACAGGTACACTTTAAAGAAAGATAGCAGAGAACTTCATGAGGGGCATATTTAATGATACTTACAAAATATTTTTCTGACTTTCTTTATAAAAGCATACAAAGTATGTTGTTGACTTTCTTCATAGAAGCATATGTTGTTGAGGCAATTCAGATAAGTACCAACAACATGTTTTATAGAGAAGTATATAAAAGTACTAAATTGCTTTACTGTGCACTTAAAGGAGCATGTGCGGTAATTAGGAGGAATACAGTATTAAAAAAATCTTCTTTCTAGTAGAATTTAATGTGGTTTTTAAGCAAAATCCATAAATATCTATAGAAGTAGATATATATGCAAATGTAGAGGTAAGAGAGTGTTGCAAATCTTATTTATTTAGGTTTTGCCTGTTTAATTAAGGCTTTATCACATCATAAGGCCTCATTAAATATTCAAGATGGTGGCGCTCATAAAAGCAGTTTTGATATCATCAAACCTCGATAATTAACTTATTTTCCATCCACTTTTGATCAAATTTGCATCCAAATGCACAGTTTGACAAGATCTTGCATCTCAGATACATTCTTCACCAGCCTTGTTTTTCCCTTTTAGGAGAAGTATTTGATAATAATTCTGAGTTAATTTTCTCCAGTTTTCCATAAAAAAATCATTATGGGTACTCATTAGAAGCACCTCACTGAGGTTCTTCTGGTGAGTACCCTAAACATGTTTTCATGAAAAAATACATGTAGGAAAAGTTATCCCAGAATTATCAAATATTCCTCAGCCAGGCTCCATAGCCCAGTCAGTAATGTATCTGCCTGCAGATCCAGGGGTCACAAGTTTAACCCTTGTCATGCTGAATAAATTAAGATGCCACGCCCACTTCCAATTTTCAGCCAATCAGATTACTTGATCCTGATTGTTGATATACATTGTAAATTCATATACTTAATTGCAAACAGTGCAGATCCAGATCAGTTGGCTTCTTCAGAAGCCAACTGATCTGGATCTACACTGTTTGCAAAGTGAAAGTCAGGGTATATCCGGGTTTAGCAGGACAAGGGTTAAATCCCAGCTTGGCCATATAACTCATGGATCATGAAATAACTTCTACAGCCATTCTGCCCCTTCAGCTGATCCAAGAAGGGCAGTTGTAAGTTACTGATGAAAGTATGTGCACAAGTACTGATTAACCATTTAGTGGACTAAGCCTGCCCAAGTGCAGTGTGAGAAGACATGACCCTAATGCGGACTGGGTGGTAAAGCCTCAACCCAAACAAGCAGAGTCAAATATTCTTCCTTAACCTTTACCACTTTCGTGGGTATTACAGCAGTTGATAAATTGATGGTATTTTCTTATTTTCCCAGAAAATAGGATTTGACACTTCCTGTCCTATTCAATCCTGTCAAGCATATTTTCTGGAGAAAATGAGAAAATTAGAAAAATATTTCTAAATGTCATGAACTGAATTTTTTACCCAGCATGCTAAGTATTTACCCTTGTCCTGCTGAACCCGGACATACCCTGCCTTTGCAAACAGTGTAGATCCAGATCAGTTGGCTTCTGAAGAAGCCAACTGATCTGGCTCTGCACTGTTTGCCATTAAGTATGCAAATTTATAGCAACAATCCAGATCAAGTTATCTGATTGGCTAAAAATTAGAAGTGGGCATGGCATCTTAATTTATTCAGCAGGACAAGAGTTAACTAAGCTCTGTATTTATGATTTATTTGTAGAATACTTGAAGAACAATCATAATGAGGACCACAGAGGTTGACAAGATCATTCAGCTGCAGAGAAAATCAGCAAATGTACGAAACATCTGCATCTTGGCACATGTTGATCATGGTATGTTTTACTGAGTGCTGTTGTGTCTGATATAGGTCTGCACAGTCTGCTGATAGGCCAGGGCTCAGTTGTTCAAACCATCGTTGGCTTAACAAGCTCATTAGTGGTCAAAATGTTAACTGTGCTAGTAAGTAAAATATCTAATTCACAGGTATTTTTGCTGAAAAAATGTAAGTAGCTTTTGCAAATGCAAAAGCTACTCACATTTCTTCAACAAAAATATTAACATACATGCCATATTTAATGATCAAAGTTTTAATGATATATTAACTAACGACATCGTTAGTTTTGAACAACTGGGCCCTGAATGTCCCAATATGTGGGGTTATTATGGCAAAAAAAATCACTGTGCTTAGTCAATTGATACTTTAGTGCCATTTATTTTCAATAATGTCAGTGTCATTTTGGCACTTTAACATCTTTTCTAGCTAACATTGATTAGTGTCTTTTTTGGCACAATTAAATCATTTCCTGTTTATGTTTATTATCTGAGTAAGGATAATTTCTGAGATATATCAGTAAATTAACTGCATTGATTTTGATATTTATCCATCGTACATGTATGACTGTGCTTTGACGTGTGGTAGTGTGTATTCTGTACTTTGACATGTGTGGTAGTGTGTATTCTGTACTTTGACATGTGTGGTAGTGTGTATTGCTCTGTTTTAATATAAGGCCTTTTTTCAACAACAAAAATTTCTTGATATTTATCTTTTTTTTTCTCCACACAAACAAGAAAGTTCTGGGTACTCATTTGAATCATCTGGACAACATGACCCTACTACTTAATAAGTAACAGTATATTAATGTTTTTTTTTTTTTTTTTTTTTTAAGAAACGAGGAAAGTAATTATCTGGATATCTTGAGTTCTTATCTAGAGTTGTCTCATCAAGATCTGCAACCAGTGACAATATTTATTGCTCTAGATAGGGTGTTAATTGTACCAAAAAGTGTTGATAATTTTCTTATTTCTCCACAAAAACCTATATTGTGGATACTCACCAGAACTGCCTCCCAGAGACTAAGCATGCAGGGCTGACCACATTTTGCAGTACCAGTATTTACTATTTTTCCCAGAAAAAAGAATTTGACATTTCATGCAAATTGCCTCCTACATGTAAATGAACATGATATGAATCAGTTTGCATGAAACATCAAAAAGATAAGTGAAGATACCCAGGAAATGCCACAATTATGAAGCACAGCCTTCCCGAAGTGCCAAAAGAAGGAAAGATGAGGAACAAACAATGACAAAACAAACCCAACATATGAAACTATTGAACAAAAAAGAACTACAACACAGGGGCATCTTGGAATGGTCTTAATCCTTGTCCTGCTGAATAAATTAAGATGTCACACTCACTTCTATTTTTCAGCCAATCAGATTACTTGATCCGGATTGTTGCTTTCACATATATAATGGCAAACAGTGCAGATCCAGATCAGTTGGCTTCTTCAGAAGCCAACTGATCTGGATCTACACTGTTTGCAAAAGCAGGGTATCTCAGGGTTCAGCAGGACAAGGGTTAAAAAATTACTGGGGAACAAACCAGTTTTACTTGTTGGGAACCTTACCTTTAATTCTGGTGCAGCGCCAAATCACAAACATATGTTCGGTCCACTTAGAGGTCCTCTAACTCATCAGTAAAACATCACCATCATTTGTTCGGAGATAAACCCTATTTTCAGGGAAAAAAAACAAAACAAAAAAAACAAGAAAAATGTTATTTTGCTGTCTGCTTAATCCAAATGGTAGACTGACCCATTGTAGACTGAATAGACTCCCCCACACTATATATTGGAAGAGTCCAACTTCGATTTTAGGTATGTCTAGCTATGAGATTTACATATTCCTAGATTCAAATGGCTGAACTATTTGCAAACAATGGAGACCCTGATCAGACCTGCGTTCTGCGGCGTCTGATCTGGGTCTGCACTGTTTGCCAATTACCCTTTTACGGGTCTCCCGACTACAATGGGTTAATCCAAATGGTTAATTACTTATTACAGGAAAGACAACTCTAGCAGATGCTCTGGTTGCCAGTAATGGTATTATCTCCCAGAGAATGGCAGGAAAGGTAAGTCAGAATAACCAAGAAGCTGTCAAAAAAGTACTTCAGGACCATAACTTCAGATAAGAGGAGGTATCTGGTAAAATTTTTTCTTATTTCTACATGAAAACATATGTTATGGGTACTCATTAGAAGTGCCTCAGTGAGGCACTTCTAATGAGTACCACAACATGTTTTTATGGAGAAATAAGAAAATAGTGTCAATACTTTTTGTTTGAAAAAAGGTGCCTTATCTGGAGCTATGGGGACTTGTGAAAACAGGCATGCCCTGGATTAGTTAGTGCACCTGCAGGATCTATTCATGGTCTTCCTAAATCTGCAACAAGATATAAATACGGTCCAGATTAGACTGTGCAATTGCAAAGTGTCATTAGGATATTTGTTTTCTTACAGGATCGTTGGGTTCTATAAAAGATACTGAGGAATAGAAAAGGCTTATCAGGGTCTCTTCTGTAGGCAGTTGGCTTGTATATTCATGATCCAGGTACAACATAGGTAAAAAAGAAGACCCTGATAAGACTGTGGGTATATCATATAAAGGAGCAGTCTGATCTGGGTCCACACTGTTTGCAAAAATGACTTTTAAAATCACAAGCAGATGACAAAGCAGACGACAATTGTTGTGACTGGCGCTTTAAGGGTTAATGAACAACCAGACAAATGTCAATAATTATTTGTGCATTCTGCTGCCTCTGAAATGGGTCTATAGAGTCTTGCTCAGCCTTGCAAGCCTCAGTTCTTACAGGAAATACAGTATGCAGGGTAGTCTGATAGAAAAGACCACATTGATAGAAAAGACCACATTTATCAAGTTTATAAGGTCACCTGAGCAGGAAGTGATCAAGGTGAACTATTGTGATCGGTCAATGGCCGTCGTCCCGCGTGTGCCATGCCTTGTGCCTCGTCAGTTGTGCAGCGTCAACAATTTGCTTTAAAAGCCTACTCCTCCTACACCCCTGGGCCAGCTGACTTGAAACTTGGTAGGAAGCATTGGGAAGACTTTTAGCTCAAAAATAGCCAAGATGGCAGCCATCTTGAAAATCTATTTTTTGTTTCTTCTCCTGAACTAAAAGGCCAATTGACTTGAAACTTGGTAGGAAGCATCGGGGTGATTTGTTGATTAAAAATCGCTAAAATCATTCCGATAAGAAATCCAAAATAGCCGCCATTCTATTTTCACCTTTTTTATCCTGAAGCAAAAGCCCAATTGACTCTAAACTTCATTGGAAGTATCAAGGTGATTTGTAGATCAAAGGTAGCTTAAATCATTCTCTAGGAAATCCAAGATGGCTGCCATCTTGAAACTCTATATTAACCTTCTTCTTTTGAACTGAAAGTCCAATTGACTCGAAGCTTGTCTGGTAATCAGGTGAGCGATACAGGGCTATCTTGGCCCTCTTGTTTGGTTTAATTTTGACTAGAACTAAGATTTCCAGCTTCAGTGACCTGAAAGACTTTGGATGCTGGGTAAATATTTCAGCAGACGACATTTGAAATATTTGTAATATAGGATTTGACACTTCATGCAAATCGTCTCCTGAAGAGACAATTTGGGTGAAGTATCAGATCCAATTTTCTAGGAAAAATAAGAAAAACATCATCAGTTTGTTGTTGCTGAATTTGCTGTTAAATGTATTCTGTTGCTACCAGTGTTGATTTTATAATGCATGCAATGAGCAGTCAAAAAAAGGTAAGAAAATACATGTACATACCTGAGTTGCTGCATATGTATATCTTTGGTGACTGTATGGATGGTAGTAGGGAGTGGTCTAAGTGGCATGTACGTATTTGGGAGACCTGATAAGTCTTGTTTCCCTCACAGGTACAGCTCCATGTTAACGACATGTATAGTTTAGTTACGAAAAAATAAGTTTTCTGAATACCCTGTTTGTCTTGGCTGTTCAGCTCTCAACTGTTGTCAGCTATTATATTTTTACCCTTTTACTGCTGCAGACATCTAAATTCTTATTTTTACCTTTTTTCTGAGATAATATATCTTGACATTTCATGCAAGTTTACTGCTGGGCAGACAATTAACATCAAATAACAAGTCTTATTTTCTCGGAAAAATATTTAGAATTGAATTTTGAATAGTGCTCTGGGTAAAATTTTCAGCCGATGACAAATTGAAATACTTTTCTTATTTTTTCCAGGAAGCAGGATTTCACGTTTTATGCAAATTGTCTCCAATGGAGACAATTTGCATGAAATGTCAAATCCTGTTTCTGGGAAAAATAAGAAAAATATCATCAATCTGTCGTCTGCTGAATATGCCCAGAGAGTGGTAAAGGTTAAGGGTTAGCATGACATAATTCATGATGACATGTCTATTGTTTCAGCTGCGATACATGGACAGTAGAGAAGATGAACAAATTAGAGGAATTACGATGAAGTCAAGTGCCATTTCACTACATTTTCAAAAAGGTACATAAAGGGCAATGTGTTCACTTTCAGGGGATTTTTCCCCTTCTGGAAAGGGGTCCGGTTTTCTCTACAGGAAAGCAAACAGGAAGTCACAAAAAAGTTGTCTCCTTTGTAAAATGGGGGAAAAGTGTATCCAGTCCCCTTAAGCTTGAAAAAGACAACACTCCAAGGGAGATCACTCTGATCAGCAAATATTTGCCTTCCTTCTCAGAGTGTCAGTTATTAAAGGAAAGGATTTGCACCACTTGAGAATGAATTCTTTCCTTTTTAGGTAGCTTTCTGTGAGAAGTGATCAGGAGCAGTCTGATCAGGGTCTACACTGTTTGCCATTCCACTAAGTATTTTAAGAAACAACTGCATAAAAGCAGTATTTAGGCCAAACATGTATGGAATGAAGTGTTTGAAATTTTAGGACATTTACCGTACACCAATTCTTTTCTATCTGTTTTAGTGGCCTCCCTTTGAAAAGGGATGCAAACACTTTGAACTTAGGGTCCTCTTCTTTGACAAATGAGGACACTTTGCACGAAATCTCAAAACCTGTTTTCTGGAAAAAAAAAAAAATTCAGAATGTCATCTGTGAAAATATTACCCAGCATGCTAAGCATTAAGCTATATATAGCAATTAAGTTTGGGTGGTGGCTGAGACCATTGGCAAAGACATGTATATGTATCTATACAACTTTTACTAGTTACCAGTTGTGCCCATTGAGTCTCACGATATTCAGGTATAAAGGTATATTTCCTGTCCCATAAACTTATATTGTCCGTACAAATTAGAATGTTTCAGTGATGCAATTCTAAGGAATACTTACATACATATATATATTTTCAGGGAGAAGTAAGAACATAGCTCTAGATAAGTTGACAATCGAGGTTGTAATTCATGAAAGGCTTGGTTATTTCTGCACCAAAACGTATTGGAAATCCCTCAAAAAGACAATTTCAATGAGTACATGCAAGACACACTTTGGTGCAAAAATAACAAAATTGTCTTTTGATTGCCCACTTGATCTGGAAGTATGTTAGAAAATTGTTCACCTTAATTCTCACTTACCTTGACCACTATAATAATAATATAATAATAAGGAATCATTGTCGTTAGTCCACAGCTACAGATAAGGTGCATTATTCATCTGAAGAGTACATGTAGATTTTTTTGTTGAAAACATATGTTGTGGTGCTCATTAGAAGCACCTCTGTGAGGTGCTTCTAATGAGTACCCACAACATATGTTTTCATGAAAAAATAAGAAAAATATTGTATGGATACCATCATTTATCAGGAGCTATGATTAGTCTGAATTTTATATTTCAGACACAGAAGAGTATTTGGTGAACTTGATTGACTCTCCTGGACATGTGGATTTCTCGAGTGAAGTGTCTACAGCAGTCCGGTTATGTGATGGTGCAATAGTGGTAGTTGATGTAGTTGAAGGGGTCTGTCCACAGGTGTGTGGTTTATACTGGAACATATTTATAATAGATGAATTGATAATTTAGGATAATTCTGTTATTTTAGAGCAAGCGCATATCTATATGGGTACTTATTGGGTACTTATTGGTATAGCCTCACCACGATATGTTTTTTGTGTAAAATTAAAAGAAATATCTTCTAAATACCATATTTATACTAAGTAATGAACACATTAACCTTTATCCTGCGGATTGTGTCATATTACACATTGGCACTTGTCACCGCTTATTGCTACGGGTGTCATACTATGTTCATTTGGAGTGTCAAAAGCTGAACCTTGTTTACCCATGTGTGTAATGGCACAGATGTAAGCTTGCTGTTTGATTGGCTGATAAGGTGGTTTCTTCCTCTTACATCACGAAAACACGCCTATATAACTTTGACCCCCTTAAACCCCACTTTTATATAGTGAAACTGGGGTTTACAGAGGTATACATTATTTTCTTATTTTGCTAAAAAAAACATAGATTGTGGGTACTCGTTAGAACCGCCTCGGTTCTAACAAGTACCCACAATCTATGTTTTGAGCAGAAATATAAAAAAATCTCAGAGTTTTTGTCTGAAAATGTTTCAATTTTTTGTGGTAGACTTTTCAGTATATTTAAATAGGCATGGTTTCGTAATGTACTGATTTTTATCACTTCAATCAGCTAACAAATAATAATGATATTGGTATTTCCAGTGGAGAAAAAAAATGATGGTGGGCTTTCCATCAATTCAAAATGGCAATGGTTGGTGAAATTGCAATTTGGTGCCAACTTAAATGGCAATGTTAGTATGTTAGTGGTAATATTGATGAAATATTTATTTTCTGGGCATAATAAATTGGTATGGATGTAATTATAATTGTTACAAGTCAGTTTAGATAGATTTTCTGCGGCAAAATATGGAAAATGGCACCTCTACAGGAGCAACAAACCAAACATTTGGTGCGTAGGGTACTATGATGTAACCAGCTTAGTTACAGTACAATGTTTAATTCATGAACATTTAGTGTGCTTGACCAGACCACATGAAGGAATGGATTGGCCTGGATATTGGTTGTTCCCAAGTAGGAAAATGTCCTTTTTAATCTCTGTGTGATAATTATTTTATTTCCCAGACACATGCTGTTCTACGACAAGCCTGGCTAGAAAATATTAAACCAGTCCTCGTGTTAAACAAGATAGACAGATTGATAACGGAGTTAAAGATGGAAACATTAGCAGCTTTCAGGCACCTACAACAGATATTAGTACAGGTATCAATTGGCTTATCAATATTCATGAGATTAAGGGGACTCTATGCACTTTGTAGATTTGCCCCCATTTCAGCCAAGGAAGGCAACTTTTATGACTTCCTGTTTGCTTTTCTGCACACCAAGTTCCTTCTGATAAAGGGTCTACTCTAAAAGGAATCAGTAGGGAGAAAATTCTTTGCTTTTAGAGTAGACCTCTTTTCAGAATAGGTAAAACATTTTTGACACAGCTGCCTCCCCTGAAACTATATCCATTCCCTTTAAGTTTCAGCTCTATTAATGATTGTACAGATATTTTATATGGCTAGAACTAGTGTGAAGGGTCATATCCATGAAATAATTTCTCAACAGTATTCTTAAATTGGAATATTGGAACTGGTGACTTACTTATGAGCTTGTTAGCTCACCTGGAGCAAAGCTACAGGACAGCTTATGCAGTCACCTGATGTCCATCGTCTATCCGTCTGCCCATCCATTTTCACATTTTCAACAACTCCCAAACTATGACTCAAAACTTGGTTTGGGACATTGGGGGGTAACTAGTAGATCAAAAATAGCTAAAATTATACCGATTCAAATCAAAGACGGCTGCCATGGAATGAATTTTAGTTTTGTGGATTTCATAGATGTGTAAAGTCAGACAAATGTCTCACAAACCAAATAAAGCTCAGAGTGCTTTATGCTCAAGTTTGTGAGTGATTTGCCAGAGTGTACACATGGATTAAATACACAAAAATTGATAATTCATTCTTTATAATTCCAGCTTTGTCATCAAAATGTTGCAAATGTGGCTAAAAAGGTTTTGAAATGGTGGAAGGAAAATAGATCAGATAGATTCCGGCTCGGTACTTGATTGAAATGAAACACTTTGTTTTTTTTTTTTTTCAGTTTTAACATTTTATTTTCATCCTTCTAAGAATGGAAATAAATAGTGACATGATTTACATTAGAGCATAACAACATTGTGAATGAGTGAACAGATAAATCATATCTTACCATATTTACCCTAAATACAAAGCAACCTTTTTATAACACAGGTCATTGCAGTATGGTTTCAGATATAACACAGAAATAGACCCCAATAATGCTGTATCCAAACAAAAATGAATAGATTGTATAGAAAAATGACCATTTATGGTCATTTTTCTATATAATCTATACTTTTTTGTTTGTAATGTAAAACTTGTCCTTCAAGCAATCAAATTGCATGAAATATATATGAAGACGAGGAGTTGGAATTTTGTTTGTTTGATGAGCCCATGTATATCATAGCTCTTGATAAGGCGCTTATTTCAACCAAAAAGTATCTATATTTTTCTTATTTCTCAACAAAAACATAGGTTGTGGGTACTCATTAGAAGCGCCTCGCCAAGGCGCTTCTAATGAGTACCCACAACATATGTTTTCGTCGAGAAATAAGAAAACTACTTACCTGATACCCGCTCTTATCTAGACCTATGGTATATTGTATAGTAGGCACTCGTCACCTTGAAGTTCAAGGGACTCTCTGAAATACTTCGAGATATCTGTATGTAGACATATCAGATTTGCAGAACTGAGGAAAAATCAATCAAACAACCACATTTCACAAATGAATATGTAATTTGACTCCTGAAGTTACAGATATATTGAAAATATTGTGGAAAAGAGGAGAAATTGCTCCTTAGGAGCAATTTCTCCTCTTTTCCACAATATTTTGCTACCTGTTGTTGGATTTTCATGTTAAAACAGGGACTAGGTTTTCATTTTGAGATAAGCGGTAATTCAAGTGAAGTCTGGATAATGAGAGTCGATTTATATTTTCAGGTGAATCTGCTGACAAGTGAATTATTCACCGCCGATGTTATGTCCATGGTAAGCTTCTTTGTATAAACATATATATATGTATATCAGCCTTAACATACACAAACATGCCTTTGGAGAGTACTCGAATATATGGACAGCAAAGACCCAGATCAGAATGCATATTTGCTGCCCACTTCCTGTGTCATTGGATACTAATGGTTATACAGTCAAACCTGTCTTAAGCAGCCATCCATGGGAGGCTTAAAATGTGGCTGCTGAAGGCAGGTGGCTGCTTAATACAGTTCAAATATATAACTATGAATTTTCGGGCAACTTTCCTCTGGCTGCTTAATACAGGTTGGCTGCTTAATAGAGGTTACCACTAACAGAGGTTTGACTGTATAGACAATTTCAAAGGAACTGATCAGACAGGGTGGATATGCAGAGTGTTTTGGGCTTTTACTGTGTGCAAGTGCCTGGAAGACCCCTTTTTACAAAGCCTGACTCATTAAATGAAACCATGTATGACACCTAATGTTCCAGAGCAAGGGCTCTTTGTATTAAGTATGAGCCACAATGTTAGATAGGGTCCTTTACAAGGGGCATTCTGCAACCATATACACAGACAGACATAGGCTGCGTTCACACTAGAGACTTGATCCAGATCAATTTGATTCTGATCAAGTTGATCCAGATCAAATTGCGTTCACATTAGCAACTAAGCTGATCCAGATCAAATTGATCCGTATCAAGTTGTGTTCACACTATGGACTAGATTGTTGCAGATTAATTTATTCTGCATCAAGTTGATCCGGATCAAATTTGTGTTCACACTGTTATTGCGTTCACATTGCGGCAACGTAAATTTAATCCACATCAACTTGATCCGGTTCAGCTCGATCTAGATCAAGTTGGCCCGTAGTGTGAAGGCAACTTGATGTGGATCATCTTGATCCACATCAAATTAGTCCTAATGTAAACGCAATTTGATGCCGTATCAAGTTGATCCCGATTAAGAATGTAATGTGAATGGGGCCATAAACACAGACATTAAGATACTTATTTCTTCCTTTAAATAAATTTGGTTAAATTGTATAACATTTTAACATTTTCCAGAGCAGGATTAGTAGTTTTTGTCGGGACTGCTTTAGCAAACAGGAGGACATTGGGATCACTCTCCCATGTTGGTGCTGTCGGCATCAACAGTGTTACATCCATTGGTCTAGATAAGAGTGGGTATTAGGTAAATATTTTTCTTATTTCTCCATGAAAACATATGTTGTGGGTACTCAACATATGTTTTTATGGAGAAATAAGAAAAATATTAATACTTTTTGGTTGAAAAAAAAGCATCTAATCTAAAGCTATGTATCTGTGTGTTTAGCTCTGTTTCTCAAACACCAAGGCTTCTAGGCTAAGAAAATACACACATCCGCCATGATGCACCCTGCTCACTGCCATCGACTGTTTCTGACATTGACCTACTTTTCATGCTTGGCTGAACAATGTTTCTTGACCACCAACATTAGTCGTGATATAGACATTCGGCAAGTTTCTTGTAACAGTTTTGGTCCACAGTTGCACACTGAAACAGGATACAACTTCCTGAAATGAAGTGGTTATGGTCTCTGTGAGCTCAGCAAAACATTACACGATTAGTTCAAAAATTTTTTATTGTTATACACCCCCCACCCTAACCACTTTTCCTCACCCCCCCAGCCCACCACCCCTGACAACCCCTTCAAACTGTGTCTGTGGAGGGGTATACTGTTTTCATATTGTCCAACCGTATGTCCATCTGTCCATCCATCCATCTATTATGTTTCATTTCTGAGGAGGGGGTATATAATAAACATTGCTTATTGACATTTCTTGTTTATATTAGTAGACTGTAACATTTATAGACAAATATGTGGTAGCATATTTGATCAGTTTGTCAGTCAATGAGATTTCAAGAAAAACTGCAATTAATTTAATGTACACATACTTGTCGACTGAAAAAAAAAAAAAAAAGAAATGCTGTAAAAAATGAAGTTTGCTAATGAAAGCATTTTACTCCAAGAACTGCCTGGTGTATTGGTACTTTCCGTTGGGGAAATGTTGTGTTAAGCAATCTGTGGTTACATATATATATATATAATTACCAAAAAGGTAATACACATACACACACACATGCACTTGCATGCAGAGAGAGAGAGAGAGAGAGAGAGAGAGAGAGAGAGAGAGAGAGAGAGAGAGAGAGAAAGAGAGTGTAATGTGATGTGGAATAAAACATGGCAAGTGTACTGTAAATATACTAAATATGAAAAATAACCAAATTATAATATATTTTAAAATGAAATATATATTAATATTTCCTGCAGCATACATTATGTAACAGTCATATTGGTTATATTGTTTATTCCAGCAAACTATGGGTTCTGCAAATGGAGAGAGCACAGATGAACAGGTAAGATTTCAGTATGACAAGATATTTTGTATGTGCTGTAATTACCCTAAATGATCGAACATTTTACCATACTTAACCTAAAATTTGTAGTGGTCCATTTTCAGCTTGCTCAAAATGGACACACTTTCAAAAGAAATAACTCTAACATGGAAATATTTAACCTCTCATTGAGGGCTACTTTTGAAGGAGTGATTTGGTTGGTTTGTTTGGAGTTCAACATTCCAGTCAACACTCTTAAGGCCATATCAAGCCCATCAATTTACCTAACCGTGACTTTTCCTGGGCAGACTTAGTCCTCTAAGTGGTTAACCAGTACTTATGCATATTCTTTCGCCAGAAACTGACAGCTGCCCTTATTGAATCAGCGGAAGGGAGAGAATGACCGTAGAAAAGGAAAAAGGTGGCTCCACATCTTTCTTATGTATCCCTTGTATAGTGTGCAGTCTGGTCTGTTTGCATTTGCCATTATTTGAGCTGCATCTCACATAAAGATCCCTATCACTGAAGTTTGACACAATTATTATTGCCGGCCTCGGAGGCTCAGTTGGATGCGCCGTCCAGGAGGTCCCAGGTTCAACCCCCGCCGAGGTTGGCAACATTCTTTCGTGGAGATGGATCATGAAATATTTTCTACGGTCATTCTCTCCCTTCTGCTGATTCAAGAAGGGCAGTTGTCAGTTTCTGGCAAAAGAATGTGCACAATACTGGTTAACAGCTTAGAGGACTAAGCCTGCCCAGTAAACGTGTGGTTAGGTAAACTGACCGCGCTCGACATGACCCCATTGGGTTGGCTGGGCCATAAAACCTCAACACAAACAAACAAACATTGTAGACCCAGATGAGATGGCACAGAATGTGGTGCTGAATGTGATGTCTCATCAGAATCTACACTGTTTGCCACTCATCCAGCAATTTTTAGACACAACATCAGGTAGTAAATTGTTCTTGTTCAAATTTTAGAACAAGAATGGTAACGAGTTGAGGTTCCCAAATGCTTAGGGTTAATATGGTAGACTGACTTTTGGTTTTGTATGTTTTCATTTAGATGTTCATGATTTCTTTCTGTAAACATACAGTCGACTCTGGTAATCTCGAATGCCAAGGGACTCTCTGAATTACTTTGAGATATCCTCACCTCGACATATCAGATTTGTAGAATTGAGGAAAAAATAATTCGATTAACCACATTTAACATTTATATATATGTAATTGGACTCTTGAAGTTAGAGATATATTGAAAATATTGTGGAAAAGAGATGAAATTGCTCCTTAGGACTAATTTCTCCTCTTTTCCTCAATATTTTTACCTGTTGTTAAATTTTCATGTTTAGGCAGGGACCAGATTTTCACTTCGAGATAAGCGGTTATTCGAGATAAGTGAGGTCGAGATAGCAAGAGTCAACTGTAATTCTAGATAAGTCTCTTTTCAGCCATAAAGTATTGATAATTTTCGGAGACCAGGAGGTCGCGGGTTCAACCCCGCCGAGGTCGGCAACATTCTTCCGTGGAGATTGATCATGAAATATTTTCTACGGTCATTCTCTCCCTTCAGCTGATTCAAGAAGGGCAGTTGTCAGTTTCTGGCGAAAGAATGTGCACAATACTGGTTAACCGCTTAGAGGACTAAGCCTGCCCAGTAAACGTGTGGTTAGGTAAACTGACCGCGCTCGACATGACCCCATTGGGTTGACTGGGCCGTAAAACCTCAACACAAACAAATTGATAATTTTCTTACTTCTCAATATTAATGTACTAGATAAGAGAGCCGGCCTCGGTGGCTCAGTTGGATGCGCTGTCCGACTGGAGACCAGGAGGTCGCGGGTTCAACCCCTGCGGAGGCCGGCAACATTCTTTCTTGGAGATTGATCATGAAATATTTTCTACAGTCATTCTCTCCCTTCCGCTGATTCAAGAAGGGCAGTTGTCAGTTTCTGGCGAAGGAATGTGCACAATACTGGTTAACCGCTTAGAGGACTAAGCCTGCCCAGTAAACGTGTGGTTAGGTAAACTGACCGCGCTCGACATGACCCCATTGGGTTGACTGGGCCGCGTAAAACCTCAACACAAACAAACCTGTGAATTAGATATTTTCCTTACTAGAACAGTTAACATTTTGACCACTAATGAGTTCATTAAGCTAACGATGCTTTAAACAACTGGGCCCAGTTTTGTATGTGTTCATTCCGGTGTTCATGATTTCCTTCTGTAAACATAATTCTAGATAAGGCTTTTTTCAGCCATAAAGTATTGATATTTTTCTTACTTCTCCATATTAAAAGTACTAGGTAAGAGGATACCCAGATAAAAATGTTGTAATATATAAATACTACACTCTTGAGAGGGTAATAGTAAGAATGTACACCCTGAGGAGATGATTATTGAACAAGAGGTAATGGAGGTCTATAATCATTTTTGAAGGGTGAATATTCTTAGTATCACCATGTCAAGAATGCAGTATTTATTATTATACCAAAATTACATACACTGTCAACATGAATCATCAAAAAACAACTAGGCCTAACTGTTAGCCTGAAACATCAAAATCAATGTAGGGCTAACTTCAAATCCTGAATTCTCAACTAAAAACTGCTAAACGAAAGTAAAACATGAGCATATGGATAAATAGGCAGCATAAAATAGTTGCCTTTACTGTTAACTGGAATAATTATTAAGGAGGAGTATTTAGTGGTAATTCTGGGATAATTTTTCTTATTTCTCCATAAAACATATACGTTGTGGACCCTCATTAAAAGTGCCTTACAGAGGCATTTTTAATGAGTACCCACAATGTATGTTTTTATGGAGAGCTGGAGAAAATTATCTCATTATCACCATTTACTCCTTCTTAAAAATTCATCTGGTTTAACTATATCGAGGGGTTAAATATTCCCCAAAAAAGTTGGGCAGATGCTTATGCTTGAAGCTACACATAAACAAAATATAATATGCTTTTGCAATATGGAGAAATAACAGTAATAAACATCTTTCATATCAAATGGATTTAATTCTTTTCCACAAAATAATAGGGTGATCAAAAGATTGTACCCAAATAAGTATTTCCCTTTGGGTTATGTAGCATAACGAAATCAATACATGCTCATGATGTCATTATTGACAGATCCTTTATGATGTTAAGTAGGCTGTCTACAGACTATTTCATGTTTGTTCTAATATGCTTTGAACATTTTTTATTCCTTATGTTTATGGGTATTGATCAACAACTGATCCCTTTACGGTAAATCTTAGTAAACTTTCTGTTCAGCTTTTGTTTAAAATGCAAATTCAAAGGAGCAAAAACTGAATCGTACGCATATCATTGTTGCCGATCTGATGGTAAAAATTATTACAGGGTGATAGTAAAAACCATTAACCTTTTTGTCTATGGGCATTTTACATGGAAAAGTTAGGTGATGTATAATAAACATAAATATAAATATGTTGTGGGTACTCTTTAGAAGTGCTTCACAGAGGTATATCTAATGAGTACTGACAACCCTCTTTATACGAACGTCATAATGACAATTTGACTGTCAAGAAACATTCGCTTAAGAAGTAAAAACTAGTCACAAATTATACAAGAATATTTTCTTTAATACTTTAAAGAAACACATGTTTTGGATATTTGCTAGAACCACCTCGCTGAGGTGATTCTAACAAATATCCAAAACATATGTTCTAATAGAAAGTAAGAGTAAAACAACTTCTTTCTTACATATCATTCTGTCCATTAAGAATTCTTTACAACAGCAATTTCGTTTTAATGGCAACATCTTTGGGAACAAATGTTGTGGTTGTAAAGAGGATTCACTGTACCTGTAACATTAATTTTCAATGAGAAATAAAAAAAAAAGGTATACATTTGGGTACCCCTCTTATCTGGAGGTATATGAAGATTCAAAATAAAATTTTTAATTCTTGTTTTAGACTCGTGACTGGACAGAAGATGCTGATGAATATGAAGACAGAAATATTTATTTCTCGCCAGATCAAGGAAATGTGATCTTTGCTAGTTCCCTTGATGGTTGGGGTTTCACGTAAGTAAAATATTATTTGCCACTTGTGTTCGGCTCATATGACCCTTTTTAAACAAAATTAGATCTTAGAATTTAAGGACTAGCACATAATTCTGAATTGCCACTAACTTCATGCAGGACATGAGTTCATCATTCATTTCAAGGCCTGTAAAGTCACAAAGTTGGAACAGAGACATAACTGGGACATTAATTCCCATCTGAACTCAGAAGTTACATTTTCTTACCTTGTGACTGAAATAGAAATAAATAAAAAAAAAAAAAAAAAAAATACGCATTTTAGCTCACCTGTCCCATAGTGACAAGGTGAGCTTTTGTGATCACAGTTTGTCCGTTGTCCGTCGTCCGTGCATCCGTGAACAATTTCTTCAAATGACATCTCCTAAACCACAGATTGTATTTTTGACCGAACTTCACAGGAATGATCCTTGGTTGGTCCTCTTTCAAAGTTGTTCAAATGGTTCCAGTCCATTGCACAGCTAGGTCACAGGAGCTAAAAATAGATTTTTTAACTGAAAATTTAAAAAAATCTTCTTGTCTGAAACCAGAAGGCCCAGGTCTTTGATATTTGGTATGTGTCTTCATCTCATGGACCTCTACCAAAGTTGTTCAAATTATAGCCCTGGGGTCAAAAAAGGCCCGGCACCGGGGTTAATTTTTTTTTTCAAAGATCCATATAGGGAAATACTTGAAAAATCTTCTTGTCTGAAAGCAGAAGGCCTAGGCCTTTGATATTTGATACATAGCTTCACGTAATGGACCTCTGCCAAGATTGTTCAAGTTATTGCCCTAGGGCTAAAAATGGCCCTGCCCCGGGGCCGACATGTTTAACATAGACTTTATAGAGAAAACCAAAAATCTTCTTATCTAAAACCAGAAGGCCAGGGCCTTTGATATTTGGTACAAAGCTTCAGCTGCTTCACCTGGTGTACCTTTGCCAAGAGTTTTCAAATTATAGCCCTCGGGCCAAAAATGGCCCCGCCGTGGAGCCGACATATTTGACATACTTATGTAGGATAAAACTTAAAAAATGTTCCAGTGTGAAAGTGCAAGGCCTAGGCCTTTGAAATTTGGTATGTAGCATTTCCTAGAGGTCCTCTGACAAGAATGTTCAAATTATTCCCCTGGGGTGAAAAGAGACCTGGACGAGAGGGTGGGGGTGTCACTTGTTTTACATAGAGCAAAAAGCCATCGGCAATGATTAGGCCTAGGACTATCAAACTAATAGGGAGGGTGGACCTAAATAGTAGATGACCCTATAAGTCAAAGGTCAAGGCCACTGTGACGTTTAGTACCAAAAAAACTGATAATTCTGCAATGTTTATGGTTAGGACCCTCAAACTTAGTAGAGATGTTGGTCCTGACCTGTAGATGATACTGAGGGCAAAGATCAAGGTCACCAGGACCTTTAATACTAAAAAGCTTGATAACTTGGCAATGCTAGGGGCTAGGACTCTCAAACTTGGAAGGTGGTCCTCACCAGTAGATGACATTGAGTGCAAAGGTCATGGTCAAGGTCACCATGACCTTCAGTATTTTCTAAAAAGCTTATAATTCTTTAGTGCTTGAGGCTAGAACCCTTCAGCTTAGATGGGATGTTGGTCTTGACCAGTAGATGACCCTAAAAATGGTCAAGATCACAGTAACCTCAGTACAAAACAAGCTTATAGGGCAATGCTTGGGGCTAGGACCCTCAGTAGGGATGTTTCTTCTGACCAGAAGATGGCCCTGAGGGCAAAGGTCATGGTCAAGGTCACCAAGACCTTTAGAACCACATCTCTGTTAGCAATGCTATGTATAGCATGATTCAGGTGAGTGATATAGGGGCATCATGGCTGTCATGTTCATATAAATACAAGAAAGTAACACAGCAGTCCATGCAATCAATTCAGTGTGTCTTCTTTTCATCTCCATCATACCAGGGATTAAAATGGCCAAAAGAAGGGAATGCTTCTTAATTCAAGAGTTATTGCTATGCCATTACCGCCACCACCTAATGCAAATCTGTACTGTATGTTTGCGAATGCATATAGCTTATATATCAGCATTCCCATTCACATACTGCAGTACGTAATTCATGTAGAGAATCTGCCATGAGCGTACAGAATTGTTGGTATCTACGTACATAAACGTACCAAAAATTTGGTGCACGTATAAATTGCAACATGCGTACGTCCTACTGAGTCAGTTTTCGCTCAATAGCATATCCTTTTAAATATTAATAAAGCATCGAAACACTGCGGTTGCTGGTGGACAATAACGAATGCGTTCGACCAGTGCATTGAAACGGTCGGGATTCCCGGAATGTATTTATATTTTTACCGAGAGGGATAAGATTATTGTTCATTGGTTATTGTGTATGATCTTTTTTGCATTTTCCAATCACTGACGACCATTACATTGTATCGCGGTTCAGTGGGCACCTCTTTTTTCCGAGTTTGGATACGGCTAGGTTCGCTCAAGTGTATACAAAAGTTGTCAATTAGATCGGTAATATTTTGTTTCATTTAGATTAATTTAGGATAGTTGTACCTCTGCATGACTACTTTAGCCAAGTTTTTAATGACTGTTATCAACAAAAGCATGTACTTATTGCCGTAAAATCTACATGTCATAAGTTTTCGCGACTTCCTAATTTCTCGAAAAAGTTTATTCAGTCAATAAACACTGTTATGAATATTAAAAGCACTCAGAACTCTCAGGAAAATGTCATACACTCTTTCATAAAATTTCCAATCTTTCATGCCATTTTGCAGTAGCGATTTTCTATAAAATCAGTATGTCCGGCTCACACTGAATGAAAGGAACAACTTTCTGGATAGAACCTGTTTAACCTGTTTTCGAACATTATATATCTAAGAAGCTTTAATAGTACTTGAACTTGGCTGTTAGTATTAGGTTCTTTTGACTGAAGAATATGTTTTGGAAAAGTGACGTCTTGATATGATTGAAGCACAGTTTTCCTTTTATTTAAAATACTAAGACAAAGTACCTAAAACTGACCACAATGACATTTAAAGTATAAAGTCTTCCCAGCGCTTAACAATGCATTTAATTACCCCAAAATATGTGTACCCTTAAAAAGTGATCTGTACCCCCAAATGCTAAACCCAAGGGGTACATGTACCCCTAAATCAAAATATGAGTGGGAATGCTGTTAATTTGTTCCGCATCCCTTAAGTTTGTTACATCATTTCTCATATTATTCTGTTAGGGTTCAATTTTAAATGCATATACTTGTGTGCGTGTATGAGCATGTGTGCATGAATGAGTATCCATTATAAAACTGTTTAAACATTTAAAAATGTCATGTTAATTCTGTACCTGCTTGTTATAACTGTATGTATACATGTATGTTGTTTCAGAGGGCCCAGGGAAGATTGGGTATGCCAGCTGGGCAACTGGCTTTAAATAAAGATCTTACTTACTTACTTACTTACCTACTTAAGTACACTACAACCTCTTTATAACACGGTTCGTTATAACACAATTTTGGATATAACGCGGTTCAAAGATGGATCCCAAAAATGTATAGATTATGTTGAAAAATGACCATAAATGGTCATTTTTCAATATAATCTATACATTTTTGTTTGGATATAACACGGTTGTTTAACTAACACGGTTTATGCTATGGACCCCAACAGTAGTGTTATAAAGAGGTTGTGGTGTACTTGTTTACTAACTTCATGTTACCATAGTTACTTTAAATATTCGACCACATTAACTTGGTTCCATACTTTCAATAGAATTTGAACATGTCCATATGGTTACGTAATTATGTATCTACAATATGCTAACTGAAAGGTAAATAGTGCAGACCCTGACCACATTGGTCCTTTAGAACCAGCTTGATCTGGGGTAGCACTGTATCCTTAGGCATGTCTTTCCAAATGAGCCACCTCAAGACAAAAACAACAAAATGACATGTGCGCCCAGTGAATACTCAGATCAGACTTTGCCTCCCTCCAGTCTGATCAGAGCCCTGTGTGCTCAAAGGGTAGCTGAGGACCCCAGTTTTCTTCATGCAGACAGCAAAGACTCTGATCAGACTGGGCAGATGCCCAGTCTGATCTGAGTCTTCGCTGGTTGCACATGCCATTTTGTTTGTTTTGTCATGAAATGGCTCAAATGTTAAGAGTAAATGTACCATGGCATACATGTATATCTAATAGTCTGGATCATCACTGTAACTAGGAAACTGTTGTTGTTTTTTTTCCCCCACTGTGAGCCTCTATTATTTTGATTGCAGGATAGGTGAGTTTGCAGAGCTGTACTCCAAGAAGCTAGGTATGAGTGAGGCTGGGCTGAGGAAGACATTGTGGGGAGACTACTACCTTAACATGAAAACAAAGAGGGTCATGAAGGGAGCACAGGTAAGGGAATAGTATACAGATGGTAAAAGAAGTGCAAATACATTTTTTTCTTGTTATGCCCCACCACCAAAAAAGTGGTGGGGTATTATGTTATACCCTCTGAAATTTTGAGTGTCCGTCCGTACGTACGTACGTTAGTCGGTCCGTCAGTGCCCCCACCATTCTTCTGCCCGCAACTCCTCCTACAGTTTTAGGCCAATCCTTTTCAAACTTTACAGGCGCTTTTAGGATGGTCTGAAGATATGCATATTGTTTTTTCAGAATCCTGAAGTTATTTTTATCACATTTTTTGCAGTTTTAACTTAGACTTTTTTCGAGCCCTAACACTACAGGAATGTATAGGGAGTATATACCTTCTGCCCGCAACTCCTCCTACAGTTTTAGGCCAATCCTTTTCAAACTTTACAGGTGCTTTTATGAAGATATGCATATTGTTTTTTCAGAATCCTGAAGTTATTTTTTATTACATTTTTTGCATTTTTAACTTAGATTTTTAACTTAGACCTTTTTCGAGCCCTAATACTACAGAAATGTATAGGGAGTATGTACCTTGTACGCGCAACTCCTCCTACATCTTCAGGCCGATCCTTTTGAAACTTTACACACGCTTTTAGGATGGTCTGAAGATATGCATATTGTTTTGTTTTTTCAGAATCCTGAAATTATTTTTTATCACTTTTTATTGCATTTTTAACTTAGACCTTTTGGTGTTTTTTTTTTTTTTTTTTTTTTGAGTTCTGAAATAACTGTTTATTGCTTCTCTTCATGTTTAACTTAGATTGTTTTTAGCCCTTATACTACAGAAGTGCATAGGGAATATGTCCCTGTGTGGCAGGGCATGATGCATGGCTTGCAGTTTTATTTTTACCAGAAAAAGGGGCTTGGCATTTTATCTGAAAGATGATCCACATGAAATGTCAAACCTTAAGTTCTGTGCACAATATATATTCAAGATCTTAAAATATTTTTCTTATTTTCTCCTTGAAAATTGCCCAGCTTGTCAGGGAGATTTCTAAGATATGAATTATGTGAAAACAAAGTTTTTGTTTTCTGGGAAAAAGAAAGAATGAGGAGCAATGTGAGAATATATACCATCCAACATACAGTATTTGACCTAACTACCACACCACATGCTTAGGTTTTTCAAATTTACTGGGAATTCATGTGGTAAAATATGTATCTACCTATACTAAAGGTACATTAAAAAAAAGATCGACGAAGGACTCATCTAATGATGCTTATGCAATGTTTTCATGTTGGATTTTTTTTTTCTGATTTTTTTTCTGTATAAAAGCATACCTTGTGGGTACTCATTTGAATTGCATCGACAAGTCGATGCAATTCCAATGGGTACCCACAACATATGTTTGTAAAGTAGACAAGAAGTACACTGGCTATAATCTGAAGACTATGGAATTGCTTGACTGCGCTTGTAGGGTATGTGCGGTAATAAGGTATAATACGGTATGCTCCTAGGGAAGCCTCAGATGCAGTGGTTTTTGTCATCCATTACGAAAACAAGCCTATTCAAATATACTGAAAATTATACCACCAAAAAATGAAAATTTTTAGATAAAAAATTCTGATATTTTTCGTATTTCTGCTCAAAACATAGATTGTGGGTACTCGTTAGAACCGCCTTGACAAGGCGGTTCTAACGAGTACCCACAATCTATGTTTTTTTGCAGAAATAAGAAAAATAATGCATACCCCTGTAAACCACAGTTTTACTATATGAAAGGGGGGTTTAAAGGGGGTCAAAATTATATAGGTAAGTTTTTGTGATGTCATGAAGAAGTCTTGGATTATTGGCCATCATAAGAGAGCCCGGTAGAAGCTGATCAAAGTGCATGGATTTTCAGGCTAATTTGAGTCTTCATTTGGCATGCATGGGAAGGTACATTTTCTCATGGTGTGGGTCATGTCTTGTTTGTCATTTGCCTATCTTGCTGTCAGCTTACTAAGATTTGAAATGTTTCTTTTGAAGTTAAAGGGAAAGAAGCCATTGTCAGCTGAAACCACAAGTTATTTTCTGGAAAAAATGTTTCTTTTGACAGCTTTTAATTCGGTTGTATCATCTTACTATGAGTTGAAACATTCTATTGCAGTCAAAAGGGAAGAAGCCATTGTTTGTACAGTTTGTGCTAGAAAATATCTGGTCTGTCTATGATGCTGTTCTTGTTAGGAGGTATGTTTTGACTTACTTCACTAAGGCAGACTAATATTTAACTGTTACATGGCAGAATTAGACAAATAGTGATTGGTACAAATATTTATCTGGGCCCAATCGTTCAAAGCATTGTTAGCTTAACAAGCTCATTAGTTGTCAAAATGTTAACTTTTCTAGTAAGTACAATATCTTATTCACAGGTATTTTTGCTGAAAAAAATGTGAGTAGCTTTTGCAAATGCAAAAGCTTCTCACATTTTTTCAGCAAAAATATTAATGTATATGGCATATTTAATGAGTCACTCTGTGCCGTAAATTGATTTTTTCACCGATATAAATATTGAGGATATGGAGAAAATTATATTGGTGAAACAATCAATTTACAACACAGAGTGACTGTACGCAATCAATAGATAAGCGACCCAAAATCTAGGAAAATACCTCTAAGCACTCATTTAGATACTTGTTCCCATGATGAACCTAAATATTTTATCTTTCCTTTCTTCAAAATGAAAACAATTGACATTACGAAAAGAAAAATTAAAGAAATGTATTCTATTGACATTTTCAAACCAAAATTAAGCAAACAGTAAATAACGTAACGTCATGATACTGATAACGTTAAGTAAGAAAGGTTTGTTCCATAGCAACATCTCCCTTATGAAAGTAATTGAAACTGGAAGGAGACAATTTCTTTATAATCTATTAACAACTGTTAACCCTTGTCCTGCTGAATAAATTAAGATGCCACGCCAACTTCTAATTTTCAGCCAATCAGATTACTTGATCCGGTTTTTTGCTATAAATTTGCATACTCAATGGCAAACAGTGCAGATCCAGATCAGTTGGCTTCTTTAGAAGCCAACTGATCTGGATCTACACTGTTTGCAAAGGCAGGGAATATCCGGGTTCAGCAGGACAAGGGCAAAGGAAATTGTGATGCTAGAAGACATTTGTTGTGTGTTTGTTTTTTTCTACTTATGAAAGCAGGCAGTAAAGGTCCTGCATGACTCTTCAAGGTTTTTCTTTTGTTAGTGATATTTTGAATACCTGTGGTTGCATTCATTTCTATGGTGGCAAAATATTTTGAGAGGAAAGGATTCTTCTGCATATGACACAAAATGTGTGGCAGTCCCCATCAGAGCTTTCAAAGAAAAATGGAGAAAGTAATGAAATAAAACTTTATTTGTTATATTCTGATAGTAAATTTCAAGACTCTGTGCCACCATTTTATCATATAAAATAAATGTAAATTGAATGTTAAGTAACATTCATAACAGATATCTATTATGATCGTAACCTCACATATTGCTTATTATGTGTCTAAACAGGGATAAAGAGATGACTGAGAAGATAGTGACATCACTGAATCTGAAAATTGCTCCAAGAGATTCTCGGCACAGTGACCCCAGGGTTCAGTTAACGGCTATCACCGCACAGTGGCTGCCTGTCTCCAGGGCTGTTCTATGTAAGTACAAACCACTTTAACTTGGTAGATTTTCTGTCGTCTTTTACAAGGAAGACAACTTTTATGACATGTTTGTTTTCCTCCAAGCCAAAACGCTTCTGAAAGGAGTCTATGGAAAGAATTAGGGAGCAAATTCTTTCCTTTTAGAATTGACTCCTTTTTAGAAGTGAGGCAAAAACACTTTTATGACTGATTACTCTAGACATAATAGAAAATTAGTGGATTGTATTAATCATTGTTCAGCTGAACCTGGATATACCCCGCCTTTGCAAACTGTGTAGATCCAGATCAGTTGGCTTCTGAAGAAGCCAACTGATCTGGATCTGCACTGTTTGCCTTTAAGTATTTGAATTTATATCAACAATCTGGATTAAGTAATCTGATTGGCTAACAATTATGAATGGGCGTGGCATATCAGTGTATTCAGCATGACAAGGCTTAAGAAAACTACTAACAGAGCTCCAGATAAGCAAGGTATCCAGATGATATTTTTCTCATTTCTTAATGAAAAACATTAGTTGTGGGTACTCATTAGCTCATCAATAGTTCTATTGATTACCAGCAACTTAGGTTTTCATGGAAAAATAAGAAAAATATCAATACTTTTTGGTTGGAAAAGGTGCCTTATCTGAGCTATGTCCTAAAATAGCTCATGACACCTCATAACTTTCAACCAGACATTAAAAAGCCATGTATTGGAGAACTACTGCAAAAGGAGTTTAACTCAGTGTTTAAAGCAAATGAACCGAGTTGTACTATATGAAACCAGATGGGACCTCGTACTTGCCTGTCTTTTGACCAGATGGTGATGTTTCAATACAGCTATATCCCTTGAAAATAGCAGTACCCAGATAATTATTTTTCTCATTTTCCATGAAAACATGTTGTGGGTACTCATTTGAATGTCCTTGCCAAGGCAGTTCCAATGAGTACCCACAACATACAGTTTATGAGGAAATAAGAAAAAAAACGTATTCAACCTAATTACCTCACATACCTCTATAAGCGCACAGGCAAGCAATTGCGTATTCTTCAGATTACAGTCAGTGTACTTTTTGTCTACTTCAGTAAAGGCATATGTTGTGGGTACTCATTTGAATTGCATCAACTTGTCGATGCAATTCAAATGAGTACCCACAACATATGCCTTTATAAAGAAAATTAGACAAAAAATCATACTCTTAATAGGTAGATACATATTTTACCACAACTGATTGTTCCCAGTAATTTTGAAAAACCTAAGCACGCAGTGTGGTAATTAGGTCAAATACGGTATTCACAGTTTGGGGCTAAAAATATCTAACACTATTCATTGCTTCACACAAGCCACCCTGGAGATACTAGTTAAGCCACCTGGAGATAATAGTTACATATCTCTGATTGCACCATCATTTCCCATCCATGATACTAAATGATACTGTTTCGTAAATTTCCGATAAATAAAATGACCAAGAATGTACATGTAGGATTCTTTTTATCATATAAAAATTAAGATTTTTATCGTGATTTCAGCGATCAGCTTATTTTGCTAAGTTGACATTTGTACACTGATGATGCCATTTAATTGATGTCATATGATGTTGCTTGATTATCATCCTTTCAATGGTCCTGACCAATATACAGTCAACTCCCGTTATCTCGAACTCGCTTATCTCGAATAACCGCTTATCTCGAAGTGAAAATCTGGTCCCTGTTTTAACACAGAGATCTACCAACAGGCAATAAAATATTGTGGAAAAGAGGAGAAATTGCTCCTTAGGAGCAATTTCTCCTCTTTTCCACAATATTTTCAAAATGTCTCTAACTTAGGAGTCAGATTACATATTCATTCTGTTAAAGGTGGTTGTTCGATTAATTGTTTTCCTGAGTCCGCAAATCTGATATGTCGAAGTACGGATATCTCGAACTGTTTCATAGAGTCCCTTGGAGTTCGAGATAACGAGAGTCGACTGTATAATTAATTAGAGTTTGACTTATTGCCTTTGTATGTTGAAGCTGTGGTAGTAGATAGGTTGCCCTCACCCCTGAGTATACTGGAAGATAAAGTTGAGAAACTGATGTGTAGCCAGGCACAGAGATTTGACTCAATGCCAGAAGAGACACAGAAACTTAAACAAGGTACAGTAAATGTCCTTAAATATTTTACTCTTTATTTCATGTCAGTCATCTACTGTCAAACCTTGTTCTAGAGAAAAATATTGTATTACAACTTGCTCTTGTCTGCTTTTGAACATGGAAAGGTAAATTAGACCTGTTTTAGCCTATACCACTCTCTGGGCTAATTTAGCAGATGACAAATTGATGATATTTTTCCCAGAAAACAGAATTTGACATTTCATGCAAACTGTCTCCATTGGAGACAGTTTGCATAAATGTCAAACCTGTTTTCTGCAGAAAATAAGAAAACATATTTCAGTATGTCATCTGCTGAAAATTTTACCCAGACTGCTATATTAAAGCGTTAAAGTATAAAGTATAATTGCAACTGCAGAACATTAACTGCAAGTCACCTTAACAGTGATTGAAACAAAAAAGGCATGCTCAGACAGTACAACAATTAATTAGATGTATACATATACACAAAAAGAAACACTCAGTTTGAATTCGGACAGAGGAAAATGTAAACAGTGGCACGTGACATACAGAATATTATATGGTTGTTTTGATATCAGCCCTGGTCTGAGTTCCCTGTTTCAGCCGGAGCTGGAATGGTGAGGGCTGAGACAGGCCGAGGACTGAGACGAGAGCCGAGATCAGAGCAACCGTGTTATATTCTATTTATCATATACAGTCAAACTTCAATGGCTCGAACATCATTGGGACCATGGAAATTTGTTCGAGATATGGATATTTTGAGCCACAGAGGGTTAATCGCACCAGGTCAGGAAGCAAATTGCGATAATTGCGGGATGTTTTTTTTTATTTTCTACACAATAATTGTATGTTGAGTGTAATCATTAGAATCGCTTCGACAAGGCAATTCTAATGAGTACACACAACATACAATTTTATGATAAAATAAGAAAATTTCTCTAAGTATTTGTTTTTCTTGAGCTATCGGAAGAATTTTCCTAGGGACTCAAAAATGAGTTCGAATTAGCCATGGTAAACGAGCAATCGGTGTTTGAGCTATTGAGGTTCAACCGTACTTATTTGCATAAAAATATTTTAGGATAAAAAAAAAATCTCCTTAAAAGCAAGTTTATTCCTTAACTACTTGTTACTAACGCTGGCACACTCTGACATTAATGTTTTCCCATAGCACCTTATGGAAACATTACCATGATCAAACTACAATAATTCACATCAACATAGTGTGTGCAAAAGGGCCTGTTTGATGTCCCATGTAAACATCTACTTCTGTAAACGTCCGCTGCAAAAAAGTTCTTTTGAAAACATTGCAACGATTTGATTTTCTTTCATGTATCATGTTAGAATTGAAAAGCTATTTTTAATGCTTCTCCAGCTATTTATTACGTGTTAGTTATATATTTTTTATGCCATTGCCCTTGAGACAGCTCGTTGAACTGTGCAGGTGAAATGGCAGCTACTAACAGGATGAGAAAAGGGGGGCAAAATATGTTGTCAAGGGCAATACAAGCATTAAGTATCTGATAAAAGGAAGCCTCACCTTGGCTGTCTATAGATGCAATACTTGAACTCTGTAAACCTGAAAAGGAATAATAGATCTCTAAGGAAAATACCAACTCTGACGATCTACAAGGAAAATACCAACTCTGACATAAAAATACTTGGCACCCTTCTCAGGGGCTACTCTTAAAGGATTCCTTTAAGAGTAGTCCCCATATTTTAAAGGTCTCAAATATCAAGAAGGCAACTTTCTGTGTAAATGTCTTCCTTACCAAATGATGGCAAATCATAGCAATATGTGAACAGCAAGGACCCTATTCAGATGGTGCCCCATCTAATAATCTGTAGCCTCCTTGTGGCATTCACTGCTTGCATATGGCATTTTTTATTTTCACAGCTTAGTTATACCTCCTGCAAAATCAAGTTTTAGTGGGGTATAGTGTTTTTAGCATGTCCGTCATTCTGTGATTCTGACCTTCCTTCATTCCATCAACAATTATGGTTTTTATTCTATAACTTCACTAGCCTCTGTCCTATGTAGTTCAAATTTTCATCACAGCATGACCACCAGACAATGTGCATATGATAAAAAGATAGGGCAGAAGGGGATTTCAAGATTTTATGCCTTTTTGTAATTCTTTGAATAAGATTTATTATGACTGATAGTGCATAGTTTGTGAACTCGCCTCTTCTAACAGCTTTCGTTGGATCTTTTCAAAACTTTGCATTTATATTACAGACATAGTGAAGCTGTGCATCTTGGAGTTTGATGCTGAAAAAATACTTTTTGACTAAATGGCAGGGTTTTTCACTTAGCCATTTTTTGACAACTGCACTTAGTCAATGATAGTTAATAGTGCATACTTTGTAAAGTCAATTCCTCTGAGAGCTTTTCTTGGATCTTTTCAAAACTTTACTCATACATTACAGATATATTGAAGATGTGCATGTGAAACTTTGATGCTGAAAAAGTATTCCTTCACAAAATGGCAAGATTTTAACAGCCATTTTATGACAGTTGCACCCCCCACCCACACTGTGCTTACGGGGAAGGGAAATCCATCCATCCATCCATCTGAGTGTGTGTGTGTTGGGGGTGGGGGGTGGGTGGGGGGAGTGGGGTTATCTCATAAGCCCTGCTTATTGAGATTTCTTGTTATCACCATTTTTCAGATTTTCTGGCATGTTCTGATAAGGAAGACGCTCCAGTGATAGTATTTATTTCCAAGATGGTGCCTGTTGAGAAGAAACTACTGCCTCACAATAAACAAAGGTAGCTACAATAATTATACTTTTAATCCTTTTACCTCTGACTTTCTAAATGGAAGTCTGTGGTTGTTGCATTTGGGCATGTCCATTATTGCAGATAGGGGTGTCAGTCAAAAATAAAAATAAAAAAGGCAAACAGTATAGACCCTGATGAGATTGTTTTTAAATGTTGATTCATCTGAATCTACACTGTTTTGCATAGATATTCGTTTCAGTATGCAGGAATGAATGGGTTAAGATGTAACCTCATTACCTTTCATCTAACGGACCATTTTGACTCAAATGACCTTTCTGGGTTGACATGTAATTAAGTGAAATGTGTGAAGGTACATTTTCTCAAGGTTGTAACTCATTTATTGAGTGTGCTGCAAAGAAAGCAAGGTCTAAAAACATGCAGAAAGTGACTGTCCCAGTCAGCATGTACATCTCAGAAGTATGATCTGGGCCCAGTTGTTCAAAGCTAATGATGTCGTTAGTTAACGATTCGTTAAAATTTACAAAGAGTGATACGCAAATATTCTGAAATTTTTTGCTAAAAAAATGTGAGTAACTGGGCCCTGGTTCTTTATTTCAGACTTTTAACTGAAGAGGAGCTTCAGCGGAGACATGAGCAAGCTTGTCAGCGATATGCTGCCAAATTGGCTGGAACCTCATCGAATGTTGAAAGTGAAAGCCAGATAATTGATCAGTCTGATGGTGAAGGTAATTATTGATGAGACATTGAACCATTCATGCATTTCTTAAATCTGCACTATTTTAACCCATTTGCTCCTCAGTTTCTGAAATGGTCTCTTCCATCTCATAATTTGGACAAGTCATTGATGAAAATAGGGGTTTTAGTCTAAAATCTTTACATAGGTCTAGATAAGAGTGGGTATCAGGTAAATAGTTTTCCTATTTTTCCACAAAAACATGTTGTGGAGAAATTAGAAAAATATCAATACTTTTGGATTAAATAAAGCATCTTATCAAGAGCTATGTGTATATATCAGGTTCTGTGATGCATTTAAACATTTTTAGCTATAGTTTGTGAATCCTTTTTTATGCCCCCGTATCGGATGATGCCGGGGGCATATAGTTTTTAGGTTTTCCATACATACGTATGTACGTACATATGTACGTGATCCTGTTAGACTCAGGTAAAGGTATTTGTACCAGGTAGAATTTTGCAGTGTTTTAGTCAGGTACCCCACAGCGGGGGCATCCGTGCACTGTGGACACATTTCTAGTTCTTGTATTTATAGAATGATATGCAGGAACGGAATTCTTATTGAATAAAACTGCAGACAGAATTTAAAATTAGGTCTACTAGGTTAATATCTCTTGAAAAAATATTAGGCTTGTAGATTATGCATACATGTTTATTTATGTAGTAGAATCACAAGTTGCACAAAAAATATGATTATTTACAGTAGTCACAAGTGAGATGGGAAACAATGGAATTAATGATGAGGATCATGTGTTTATAGCCTTTGCCAGGGTGTTTAGTGGTACTGTCAGAAAGGGCCAGAAGCTGTATGTCTTGGGACCAAAACATAACCCTGCTAGGGCCCTTGAGGAGGTATCTACTAGTGTAGCTTTTGGTTAACTTAAACTGCCAGTCACAATAGTATCAGACAATATTCTCAATTTTTTTTTCATTGAAAGATAAGGCTTGATATTTCATGTGAATCAGCTGCATATGATTTGCATGAAATATCAAGCCTAACATGTATTTTCTCTGAAATTTTAAAAAAAATTTAGATTATCATTTGAAATATCAAGCAAAGTAAAATAAAAGAAAAGATTAGAATGTTGTCTGCTACAATTTTGACTGGCACTTGAAAATAAAGGTTTAAAGCCTATGTAACCTGAACATTACAAGACCAGACTGAAAACAGTGTAGCTCCAGTACATCGCGGTCCATTATTTCGCGAAATCCTGTATATCGCGAATAGGTCATGGCTCCCAAATTTTCCATAAGCAAAAAAAAAATAATTAAAAACATAAAATGTTTGTTGTTTTATTTTACTTCAGAAAAAAAAAAAAAAAAAAAAACGCGTTCCCCATCCGGTAATTGATTTTTCGCGCCTATCCCGACGCTAAGTCGTGTCAGGTATTATATGACAAACAATCCACTTAGTGTCAATCAGCGCACACGTTGATTATAATTGGCAAACAATAAATTATATCGCCGTAATTGTCGTAATCATTATCATTATTTAGTACATCTAGTCAATGCTCAATCAGTCAATGATTCCCACAAACTAATTTTGCTCAATAGGTGAAAACGGCCTACCTCCTTTTTAACACCAGCAAATTTTACAAGACAGTAGTCTTACGATGTTTCTGTCCTACATACACAGATCTTAGTCCGCTTATTTTACACTTCTGTAGATATAAATATTTCAGAAGAAAACAACTGTGTCAAAAAAAAACCCCCAAAAAACAAAAACAAACAATAAAACTTAAATAAAAAGAAATTAACTTTGATTAACGACATTTTTTTTGTTTTTTGCGTCCGCAATATAAGCAAAGGGAAGCAACTCAAGTTAACTTAGCACAATTGAGTAACTTCCCTTCGCCGTTCCAGGGAACCAGAGTATCCAAAATGGCGTCCTAAATTGTCAATCCGATGATTTCTTGTTTTCAAACGTAGTTTATCAGCTGGTTTCGATTGGAATTACTTGTTAGACATAGCGCACGTTTGTAAATTATTCCATTGAGCATTGAACAATTCTAATCCAATTTTAATTAGGAAATATGGTGACAACATGACTGAATGCCATTTATCCGTGATGTCTCAGCAAACTACCAGAGTGACAAAGTGTTATGCACGCCGTTATACATGCATGGTACATGTCGGGACTTATATCGCGCTCCTTTATATCGCGATAGCGGACTCTGGACCCCGAGGACCCCAATATTTTGGAGCTACACTGTATATGCTTAATGCACTCTTTTACTTAAACAATGTCACTAGCAACAAAATGCTAATAGATTTTTATTATCAGTTTTCTAGGAATTTGCTACCATGGTATTTATGAAATGGATTTTATTGCCATGCTAGCTGATTGTTGACCTGAATATTTAACCATTCATGTCTGAGCAAATTATATAGATCTAAATTAGATGACTTGGAGCATTTTGTCAGTGCCTGCTCCATTTGCCATTCAGCCAGTGGATTTTAACTTACCTGTACAAAAGTATAGACAGAACTTTAGCAGTTGCCACAGCATTGGCATTGGCATCGGCATTGGTTAAAGTTTTTGGTTAAAGTTTTCAAAAGGCTATATCTCCTGAACCTCTGGATGGAAGTAGTGCATACATGCCCTGATGTTAGATACTGGTCTGAAGCTTTATGATGTACCGTCCTGACCCACGAGTGATCATGGGGTCAAGGTCACAGACTAAGAATAAAATTATGTTAAAGTTTTTGGTTAAAGTTTTAGAGGCTAAGCACGATTCAGGCGAGCTACGCTGTCCTGTGACAGCTCTTGTTAGACAGGTTGTCAAATGGAGTTGTTCAAATTTTATGATATACCAGTAAGTAAAGTGTATTAGTGAGCAAATATTGAAGATGTTACCAGTGGCAGTATGACAATATGGCAACCATTAGTCTACATGCCTACCTAAATACTTGAAATATACATGGAAACATAATGTCAGGTGTATATACATCTCAGAATAAACAGGACAGTTTTCCTTTTGTAATATCATATTTATACTAAATCTTTGGACAGACAGGCCTGAGCAAAAATCTTTGGACAGACAGGCCTGAGCAAAAATCTTTGAACAGACAGGCCTGAGCAAATAGCGTAGATTCAGAATTTGGCATCTGGTCAGGGTGTACTCTGTTTTTCATTCATCCAGCAGTTTTTAGACACATCACCAGGTAGTCAAATAGACGTTCAAATTTTAGGACAGGTATGGGTAGGAGTAAAGGTGTCCCAATATGTACGCTAGATAGGGAAAGACCTCTTTTACTTGATATAAGTCTATTGTGATAGAACGTGTTAACCCTTCTCATGCTGAATACATTAAGATGCCATGCCCACTTCTAACTATCAGCCAATCAGATTACTTAATCCAGGTTTTTGATACAAATTCACAAACTTAATGGCAAACAGTGCAGATCCAGATCAGTTGGCTTCTGAAGAAGACAACTGATCTGGATCTACATTTTTTCAAAGGCAGGGCATATTTGGGTTCAGCAGGACAAGGGTTAAATTGTTCTTTAATTGTTACACAATATGAGAAAATGTCCCTTATACCATACAGGAAATTTGAAGATCCAGATCAGCCTGCATAGCTGCACTGTCCATAGCCCTAGATGAGAGGGGCATTCTGATAAATACTTTCTTATTTAACCACAAAATATATGTCACAGGTTTAGAAAAATGTACAGCTGTACCAGGGTCTGAATAAGGGGACCCTCGCATTACCATTCCCATGCTATACTAACTGAGCTATCTGGCCACCTCTGTCACATTTTCCCCAGCCTCTAAGTCCTTTCCAAACAGGCTGAGAGACTTATTTTCATACTCTGTTATGTTACCAGATGCGGTCCTGGATCCACATTGGTCACTTAAGGGTTAGTAAAATGTACAGCCATACCAAGGCTCAGAACCGGGACCCTCCAATTACCATTTGGATTCTCTGTCGACTGAGCTATCTGGCCACCATTGTCACACATGTCGTGGGTACTCATTAGAAATACCTCACAGGGGTGCTTCTAATGAGAACTCACAATATATATTTTCCTAGAGAAATGAGAAAAATATCAATGCTTTTGGTTGAAAAAAGCACATTATCTGGAGCTATGAGACCATAACTGACCCCTAAGAAAATCATTGGATACTGTAGCATATATTAGGGCAGGCCTTGTTCAAACTCTACAGATATGCAGGCTGATCTGAGTCTTTGTTGCCATGTATTGCATAAAAAACCTTTTATTTTATCAATATCTGACATTTTATTATTGTATCGGTTTCACTGCTAAATCAAGTTATTATACCGCTTTCACTGAAAAGACTATCATTGGTTTGTGTGTTGTTAAACACCAATTCATCATAATCATCACAAGGTCATCTTTTATATTTCCTAGCTGGTTGATGGTGATGAGATTGACAGCTCAGCAGCATTAGAAGATTTACTAGATTCTGGACATCACATCAGTGTAGTTACTGTCAAAGATCTGTATCTTTTCATGGGCCGAGAACTAGAAACACTAGAGTCTGTGCCGGCTGGAAATGTTCTGGGTATGTTAGAACAAAACTACCATACATGTTTTAACTTTTGAGTTTCTGAAGTGGACTCTTCCATCTTTGAATTTAGTCAGAACCTTTGTTCCAAATAGGGGACTCAGTCAGAAATCAAAACAGAATGGCAGAATGAGCCATCTCATCAGGATCTACACTGTTTGCAAAAGATTTGTTTATGTCTTAAGGGCTGAAAGGGTTAAGTCCAAGTATGGGGACACCTTAACTTGTAGTCATACTTGTCTTAAAATTTGCACAAATATTGCAAGGCAATCAGTGTTGACCCTGATCAGATGCCGCATTGTTTGCTGAGGCCTGTCTGCCCAAATACTCAGAGTAAATACAATATGCCTAAAGTACAATGAAACTTCGCTTACACAAACACTTGCTGCTAATACTAAAATAATCTTTGGTTATAGAGTTTGATCCATAACTATTTTCTTATTCTTATTTGTCCACTAGAGTATATGTAGTGGTACTTATCAGCAATGGCTGGCCTCGGTGGCTCAGTTAGATGTGCGTCCGACTGGTGATCAGGAGGTTGCAGGTTCAACCCCCACCGGGTTGGCAACATTCTTTCATTGAGATCATGAAATATTTTCTATGGTCATTCTCTCCCTTCCACTGATTCAAGAAGGGCAGTTTTCAGTTTCTGGTGAAAGAATGTGCACCAATACTGATTAACTGCTTAGAGGACTAAGCCTGGCCAGTAACAGTGGTTAGGTAGACTGACTGCTCTCAACATGATCCCATTGGGTTGACTGGGCCATAAAACCGCAACACAAACAAACTTATTAGAAACACTTATCTGGGTGCTTCTAATGAGTATCTGAAACATATGTTTTCATGGAGAAATAGAAAAGGTAACAAATTTCTTGTTAGTGACCGCGCTCGGCCGTAAAATTGCAAAACAACAATGATGCAGATGTAAGCTCACATTTTGATTGGTTATTTTCTAAATCTTATAATTTTTATGATGCAATAAGACCAAAAATAAAACAAAATAGAATTTTTGTATGTCCAACCAAAAAGGTAAAGATGGGTTTTCTTTCAATTGTCTGTGATCAGATTCTTACCTTTAAGAGGAGCTCCCCACCTCCTTCCATCACCTGCACCTCCTTTTTGAAAGGATTTGAATGTAATGGAGACAAATTCCTGTCTGCAGAAGTTTGATAAATGACAATAAAATCACCAGAAACATATCACTGGGTTGTCAAGTGGTTTTGTTAGAAGTACAGTTAGGCATTATAGCATCGGTAGTTTTAGAGTAAATAGGATGACACAAATGACCCTCATGGGTTGACGCCTCATTAAACCTGAACTCATCATAGAGTAAATAGGGTACCTGCCACCAATGTTAATAAAAATCTAATTAATTTCAGGAATCGGAGGTCTGGAAGACCACATCCTCAAATCTGGCACCATTTCCAGCACAGTGGCATGTCCTGCCTTCACAGACCTATATTTTGATGCCTTCCCCATTCTGAGGGTGGCTCTGGAGCCTGTACATGCAGGAGACATGAAACACCTAGTCCGAGGCTTGAAACTGCTTAACCAAGCTGATCCTTGTGTACAGGTTCTTGTTCAGGAAACAGGAGAACATGTGATTGTAACAGCAGGAGAGGTACATCTAAGGAGATGTCTGGATGATCTACAAGATAGGTACTTCAGAAATAACTGTATTTCTCTTATAATGTTGTGCTTGACAGCATTTTTTTAACATCATTAAAATGAATGGATGCATCTGAAGGACTTTTACTGCCATTTTGCAAAGGGACTTAACTTTTTTTTATAGGAAGTTGCCTCTCTTTATTTGAAACCTTTCAAAAATGGGGGCTGCTCTTAAAGGAAGAATTTGCACCCAGAGGGAGCAAATTCTTCCTTGAAGATCAGCCCTCGTTGAGAAGGGAGACAAGTACTTGCATGTCAGCATTGATTCCCTAGGAGATGTATCCATTTTCCTTAAACTACAGTCGTCTTTTGTTATCTCAAAGTCCAAGGGACTCTCTGAAATATTTCGAGATATCCGTACCTTGACATCTCAGATGTGCAGAAGTGAGGAAAAAATAAATCGAACAACCACATTTCACAAATGAATATGTAGGTTTGCTCTTAAGGAGCAGTTTTTCTTCTTTTCCACAATACCTTGCTGTTGTTAGATTTTCATGTTTAAAACAGGGACCAGATTTTCACTTTGAGATAAGCGGTTATTCGAGATAAGCAAGGTCGAGGTAATGAGAGTAGACTGTATCTTTATTAAATTAAGCCTTGGCTTTAGTGAAATCTGTTGCAAATTTTTCTTTCATCTCCTGATATTGCTAAAGGTTGATATTACAAGCATTATTGATGAAACTGCATTTTTGAATAAATACCCATATATATACCAGTTTGAAGATGTGGTCAAATGGACAGATTCACATGCCATTCAAACATGGATTTTGCACAATAATATTATTTGTTAATGGGTCAAGCATTACATTCTGAAGATGACATTTTGCTTGTAATGTGTGCCTTCAGAGTTTAAAAAAAAAGAGTACAGTAAACATGTTCAAACAGCACATACATGTCCTGGTTCCTGCATGGAATTTGCTGTTAAATCATATTCCAACAGGGTCTGGCACAGGTATTTATGCAAAAATTCAGCAAAAGCTATAGGGGATAACACTGAATGATGTCACATGATATAACAAGATGGTATATAAAGTGTCCAATTATTTTTTAACATTTTGCTCTGAGCTAATTCAGTAGGTAACTTGAGGATATTTTCTTCTTTTCCCAGAAAAAAATTTTTGCATTTTGTGTAAATTGTCTGCATGGGAGACATTATGAAAACAATTTGCATGAGATGTCAATATGTTCCTGTATTTCCTAAAAAAAAGCTATAAAAATATTTCAGAAAGTTTACTAAAATTTTTAAAGATTAATTTGATGCTTGTATTTTCTAGGTATGCTAAGATAGAGATATCAGCATCATCACCAATTGTCCCTTTCCGTGAAACTATTATTCCTCGTCCAACTATAGACATGGTGAATGAGTCAATTCAGGAACAGAATCAGGTCACCAGGAATGAGAGATGGAAGGAATTTGAAGAAGATGATGAAGTGATAGAAGAAGGACTAGTGAGGATATATACACGAAGTAAAAGCTCCATGGTGCAGATCCGGGCTTTACCGCTTCCTCCTGATGTTACAGATATTCTAGAAAACAGCCAGTTTCTGATAAAAACTCTGGATCAATATGTATCAGCCTGTCTCTCAGGAAAGGGAAAATCAAAGTTACAGCAGGGTTCGAAGTTGAAAGAATCAACAAAAGAGGATATAAGAGAATTTAAAAATAAATTAGAGAAAGCATTTTCTAGTGCAGGAAAACAATGGAATGATTGTGTCAGTAAGATATGGGCTTTTGGGCCTCGCAGAGTTGGACCAAATTTGCTTTTAAATAAAATAGAAGGGTACAACAGATTACCAATATGGAACTGCTTAGAATCTGATTCAAGTTTAGGAAACTATTCTGTAAGGGAGTATGATTCTTGCATTTTAAGTGGTTTTCAATTAGCAACATTGACTGGTCCTCTTTGTGACGAGCCATTAAGAGGTGTGTGTTTTATTGTTGAAAAGTGGGAAATTTTGACTGAACCAGATAATTCTGACAATATTACTGATTCATATAACCCGGAAGCTAATAGTCAGACAGACCTAGTTATAGCCTCTTCAGAGGTAAATTTAAAATCTCATATAGGTACTTTAGAAATTCATTTAGAAAATGTGCAGCTAGAAGAAAGCAACTCTGGAGAAGGTCAGGGTCAGGTAGAGTCAAGTGATATAGAAGTGTCTAATTTAAATCAAACAGATGTCTCTTGTGATAATAAAAGCATAGAAACCACTGAGGCAAATGAAAATGCAAATGAGACACTTCCTAATGTGGTCAAATATAAACGACAGAGGAGTAGTAAAATATCTGAATCAGGAAGTATTCATGATCTTGAGTTAGAAAAAGCAACTGATCTTGATAGTGATGATGATTCAGTTACAGGGAAGAGAACAGAAAGTCAAGGTAATTTATCAGGACAACTGATATCAATTGCTAAAGATGGTTGCCGGAAAGCTTTCCAGACACAGCCACAACGATTGATGGCTGCCATGTACAAATGTACGGTACAGTGTACCACTGAAGCTCTTGGTAAGTTAAGATACAATGCTTTTTTCAAGCTAGCAAGCTTTAAGTAAGATCCCAGTCAGCATTCTACGTAAATCTATATCGGGCCGTCATCGGCCCGTCAGGGTAGCTGACGGCCCGATGTAGATTTACGTAGAATGCTAGCTGGGATGCTTTATCAAAGAAGTTTACTTGTTTTTCACTGTATGGATTTTACAGTAAGTAGAAACTGTAATTGGGATTAGACTTATAGATGGTATGCTGTCGTCACATTTCAAGTGTGCTAAAATACATATCTTTGCTTGCAACGGTCTATATGTGACTAACAAAAACTTCACAGTTTCTTAACATTCTGTACAGGTTTAACCTTGCCATTTAAACTTGTACCAGATGACATACAAAATTATTTCAGAGAAAAAAAAAAGCATGATATTTCATGCAAATTATCATCCTAGCCTTATTTTATCAAAAAAAAAGATAATAATAAATAAAAAAAAAAATGTCATCTACCACTGTTGTGACTTGGTGCCATGAGGGTTAAAATGGATGTGTAGTATTTATTTTAAAAATTCAGAAAAAAATTCAGTTCATTGATTTTTTTAGTAACAATCTGTTATATTCACTGTTCTTGTAGCTGAGCTTTTGTGCAGTATGATAAGAATCTTCACTTGGCATATTTTTGATAGCCAAGGTTGCAAAGTTTTTACATACGGACAAAGACTGATCAGAGTGCAAGGATGTGCAGGCTGATTTGAGTCTTTGTTGGGCGCACATGTCAAAAGGTAAATTTCCTCACATTGCAGCTCATATGTTGTGGGTACTCATTAACCGTTCTCTTGCTGAGCACGACATGCCCTGTTTTAGCAAACAGTGTAGATCCAGATCAGTTGGCTTCTTCAGAAGCCAACTGATCTGGATCTGCACTGTTTGTCATTAAATATGTGAATTTCTATCAAAAACCCGAATCAAGTAATCTGATTGGCTCGAAATTAGAAGTGGGCGTGGCATCTTAATTTATTCACATGACAAGGGTTAATAGTGCCTTGCCAAGTACTTCTAAGGGGTACCCACTACATACATTTTTGTGAAGAAATAAGAAAAATATTTGTCTAGATCCCCCTCCCACCCCTCTTATGTAGAACTCTGCAGGAAAAAGAAAAGCATCACTATTTTCTTTTACAGAATAACTCGACCCATTTGTGCTTAGTGGGTTCTTCCACTTTGGAAGGTGGACTGATCCATTTAGGATTTAGTGTGATGTTTTGCAAGACAGTGTGGTTTTCAGTGTAATTGTGAATAGTGCAGACCAAAATCAAATGCAGCCTCTGATCTGGGCTTATATTGTTGCAGGGATGGGAAACTTCAGGAGAAATCCTGATTTCAAGATTGAGGATTTTCATTTAAAGCATGAAATTTCACTTTTACACTTGTTCATATGACTACTCTTTTGTGTCAAAAATAGTTATTTGGGTTAATATATGCCTGAAGTAACTTTAACCCTTAAAGTGCCAATCACAACAATTGTCGTCTGCTTTGTCTTCTGCCGGTTACTTTAAAAGTCATTGTTGCAAACAGTGTGGACCCAGATCAGACTGCTCCTTTAGGAGCAGTCTGATCAGGGTCCACACTGTTTGCTTGTATGCAAAAATAGGTTTGAAAAGTTTGCAAGAATATTCAGCAGACGACATAAACAGACGACATTTTCAGATGCAGATTTTCTTGGCGCTTTAAGGGTTAATATTAAACTAATTGTTAGTTGTATAGCTCCAGATAAGAGGGAGTATCCACATTATAATTTTTTTATTTCTCAATAAAAACATATGTTGTGGGTACTCCTTAGAAGCGCCCCAGGAGGCGCTTCTAATGAGAATCCACAACATGTTTTTATTGAGAAATAAGAAAAATATTAGTAGTTTTTGGACTGAATTTTTAGATTTCAGGATTGATTATTAGCGACTGTTCTCGTGCCTGGTGTTGGCCAGAGTCCACTTTGTGATATATAAGGCGTAAATGGGTTAACTGAAGTCTTTCTGCTACTGATTTCATTGTGTGGTTATTTTTTGTTTCACATTGCAGGAAAATTATATGCAGTGATTGGAAAGAGAAATGGTAGAATAGTTGGTGATGATATGAGAGAGGGTACTCAGATGTTTAGTATTGAAGCTGTCATTCCTGTCGTGGAAAGTTTTGGTTTTTCTGAGAGTATCAGGAAAAAAACGAGTGGATTGGCTAGCCCACAGCTTGTCTTTAGTCACTGGGAGGTGAGCTCTTGAACCATGTATCCATAGGAAGTTGATAGCTTGAACCATGTATCTTTAAATTTAAAGACAGTGGAATCTCATAGCTGTACATAAGACAGGGTATCCTTATATTTTTCTTATTTCTCCACAAAAATATATGATGTGGGTACTTTGGTGATCAGGTTGTGGGTTTGACCCCCGCCGGGTTGGCAACATTCTTTTGTTGACATTGATCATAAAATATTTTCTACTGTCATTCTCTCCCTTCTGTTGATTCAAGAAGGGCAGTTGTCAGTTTCTGGCGAAAGAATGTGCACAATACTAGTTAGCCGCTTAGAGGACTAAGCCTGCCCAGTAAGAGTGTGGTTAGGTAAACTGACCACGGTCAACATGACCCCTTTGGTTGACTGGGCTGTAAAACCTCAACACAACCAAAGCACTAAAAGAAGGAGAGAGGGTGAACTAATAATGATAAATAAATGCCCCATATGAAACCAACACCGCGCTCGACATGACCCCATTGGGTTGACTGGGCCGTAAAACCTCAACACAAACAATATGAAACCAACGATGCACAAAGAAAGAAGAACTGCTGCAGAGTAAATGCTTTGCAACAGACAGTAAACAAAATAGTACCTGGGTGAGGGTGGGGAGCTTGGGTTTACTTACCATAGACATTGATAGTCAGGCACTGACCATCTGAAACAGGTTGAGGAAGGAGCCATCATCTCAAAGACAGGATTCCCATGACTTGACATCAGTACCAAAATTTTGTTGCAAATGGCTGACATTTTAATCGAGACACATGTAATAAAATAGCAATGTTTATAGAAATCTTTTGCTATGAATAGAAGATTTTAATGTGAAAGGAGTTGTTTATGAACAAAAAAAGATATTTAAATTTATATACAAATTATATCAGCTGACAACAAATGATACTGAGAATTTGGGTCAGGTATATGAGATAAGTCTTGTTTTTTGCCCACATATTCTGTTTTTGAAAAATAGGAACAAAGTCTAGCAGTAGCTCCAGATTGGGGACTTTTTTATTTGAAAAATACCAGTATTTTTTTTTATTTTTTTTTTATATCTGCACATAAAACATGTTATGAGTACACATTAGAAGCATCTCTTTGAGGCACTTCTAATGAGGACCCTCAACATATGTTTCCATGGAGAAATAAAAAAAAAAATTACTGGACACCCCCCTCTTATCTAGAGCTGTGTGTATTCATTCACCATTACTTGCCAGCCTCGGTGGCTCAGTTGATGCGCCGTCCGACTGGAGACCAGGAGGTGGCGGGTTCAACCCCCGCCGAGGTCGGCAGCATTCTTTCATGGAGATTGATCATGAAATATTTTCTACGGTCATTCTCTCCCTTCCGTTGGCCTTGTTGGCTCAGTTGGATGTGCCGTCCGACTGGTGACCAGGAGGTTGCGGGTTCAACCCCCGCCGAGGTCGGCAACATTCTTTTGTGGAGGTTGATCATGAAATATTTTCTACGGTCATTCTCTCCCTTCTGTTGACCTCGTTGGCTCAGTTGGATGTGCCGTCCGACTGGAGACCAGGAGGTCGCGGGTTCAACCCCAGCCGAGGTCAGCAACATTCTTTCCTGGAGATTGATCATGAAATATTTTCTATGGTCATTCTCTCCCTTCCGCTGATTCAAGAAGGGCAGTTGTCAGTTTCTGGCAGAATCCTGATTAACCACAGAGGACTAAGACCGCCCAGTAAAAGTATGGTTAGGTAAACTGACTGCACTCGACATGACCCCATTGGGTTGACAGAGCCGTAAAACCTCAACACAAACAAACTCTCCCTTCCGCTCATTCAAGAAGGGCAGTTGTCAGTTTCTGGCGAAAGAATGTGAACAATACTGGTTAACCACAGAGGACTAAGCCTGCCCAGTAAATGTGTGGTTAGGTAAACTGACCACGCTCGACAAGACCCCATTAGGTTGACTGGGCCGCAAAACCTCAACACAAACAAATCACCTTTACTTGTTTTACGGGGTAGAAACACGTCTTTGGGCGTATGCAGACTGAAAGCTCAGATCAGCCTGCACATCGGCACAGTCTGATCAGAGCCTTCACTGTCTGCTAACAGAATCATTTGATACTACTGAGAGGAACTGCTGGGATGATACTTTGCACTTGTGAAGGATTATCTGAATCTGCTCATTTTGCACATGTTCATAGACACTTTTTTGCTTGATGTAGCCTAGTGTATTGTTCACAGTGTATAATCTAAGGCTGGCACAATTAATCCGATAATCGATTAATTGATCGATAAATTCCACAAAAAAGATTATCATTTCAGAGTTGCTAATAATCAGTCATTTGATTTCTGTGTCTCTTATTTTACCGTATTTGCCCTTAGTATTCAGATACCTCAACTCCTTACCATACTTTATCTGAAATTTGAACAAGTACCATTTACTACCCAATGTTGTGTCCAAAATAACTGAATGGGTGGCAAACAGTGTAGACCCTGATGAGACGCCGCATTTTGCGGCATCTCATCTGGGTTTACACTGTTTGCTAAGGCCTGTCTGGGCAAATATGTACAGTAAAGTGTAACATATGGTAAGAATCATGCTCAGACAGTTGGGTGAAATTATGACCAAATTTTCAGTGAATTTGTACTAATCGATTGCCGATCACAATGGCAAGGCTGATAATCTATTACCTTTTCAGCTTTAATTAGCCAGCCCTAATATAATCTGTTTTCAGGTAGTTGATGTTGACCCTTTCTGGGTGCCAACAACGGAAGAAGAAATAATGCATTATGGGGAGAAAGCAGACACGGAAAACCGCGCTCTTGTTTATATGAATAATGTGAGGGAAAGGAAGGGACTAAAAGTCGACAAGAAGATTGTGGAACATGCTGAAAAACAGAGAACACTTACCAAAATGAAATAACCCTTAAAGCGCCAAGAAAACCTGCATCTGAAAATGTTGTCTGTTGACCTGCATCTGAAAATGTTGTCTGTTTATGTCGTCTGTTGAATATTCTTGCAAACCTTTCAAACCTATTTTTGCATACAGGCAAACAGTTTGGACCCAGATCAGACTGCTCCTCTTTGCAAAAATGACTTTTAAAATCACAAGCAGACGACAAAGCAGATGACTATTGTTGTGATTGGCAGTTTAAGGCTCAAGAGAAAACTACAATGTTTGTGACATCAGTTAAACCTTGAAGTGCTGACCACAACTGCAGCAGACGATGCTTGATGATTTTTTTTTGTTGTTGTATTTTTCAGAGAAAACAAGGCTTGATATTTCATGTGAAATGTCTGCCTTGCTGATAAATAAAGAATTTAGAATATCCTCTGCTACAGTTTTGTTCATTGCTTTAAGGTTCAACATGTTTTCATCATCACAACACAGACTACAAGAATATGATCATCACTGGTTTGCACATAGACCTGGGTAGTGCAGTTTAAGGGGACTGGATGGTAGATTTTCCACTATATTTTTCTCAAGGGAGACAACTTTTGTGTCTCTCTATTTGCTTTCCTGCACACAAATTTCTTAATGAAAATGGGTCTACTCTATAAAGAAAGAATTTGCTCCTAAAGGGAGCAAATTCTTTCTTTTTAGAGTAGACCTATTTTTTGAGGCGAGGCAATAACCATTTTGACAGAGTTGCCGACCTTGAAAGTGTATCCATTCACCTGAACTAGTCGTATTCAGCAGACTACACATTGGTGATATTTTTCTTTTACAGGCATTGATATTTCATGCAAATTGTCTCCAAAGGGAAACTATTTGCATAAAATGTCAAAGCCTATTTTATGGGAAAAAGGAGGAAAAAGGTTTCAAAATGTCATCAGAAAATTTTTACTTGGCATGCTGAGCATTAAGATATGAGATTGTTGAATATTCTTATGTATAAATAGAATTACATGAATTCTAGCCAGCCTCGGTGGCTCAGCTGGAGACTAGGAGGTTGCGGGATCAACCCTCGCCGAAGTCACCAACATTCTTTCGTGGAGATTGATCGTGAAATATTTTCTGCGGTCATTCTCTCCCTTCCACTGATTCAGGAAGGGCAGTTGTCAGTTTCTGGCAAAAGAATGTGCACAATACTGGTTAACCGCTTAGAGGACTAAGCCTGCCAGTAAATGTGTGGTTAGGTAAACTGACCGCACTCGACATGACCCCATTGGGTAGACTGGGCCATAAAACCTCAACACAAACAAACATGAGTTCTAACATCTTTCTTTGATTAATCTTAAAAGTGCTTACTGCAACAGACAACATTTTAATTTTGGGGGAAAAATAAGGCTTGACATTTCATGTGAATCCTCTGCTTAGCAGATGATTCACAGATGAGTCACAGGAAATGTCATGTGTTATTTTCTCTGAGAAATAACACTCTCAATTTTAGAATGTCATCTGCTACAAATTAGCTAGTATTTTAACCCTTGTCCTGCTGAATAAATTAAGATGCCACACCCACTCCTAATTTTCTGCCAATCACATTACTTCATCCAGGTTGGTGATACAAATTCATATGCTTACTGACAAACAGTGCAGATCCAGATCAGTTGGCTTCTGAAGAAGCCAACTGATCTGGATCTACACTGTTTGCAAAGACAGGGTATATCCAGGTTCAGCAGGACAAGGGTTAAGAGTAATTATCTTTTATATTTGTAAAATGGTAAGTGAAAATAAAATAAATCCAAAGGTACTGCTTTTGTTATTTTTGCAGAGTACAACATATTTCATAGTGTACAACATATTTCATAGTGTACAACATATTTCATAGTGTACAACATATTTCATAGTGCTTTGTAGTCAACCATATGCAATTTAGTAAAGTAATTATGTTTGTATGTCATGATCTATGAATGATATAGTGCAAGATATTGATGTAAAGTTAAAAAATGTCTTTAAAGATGCCTTCATGCTCTGATGTCATTGAAGCCTGGAAAACCTTGTGTGTCTAGTTTGGGTCTACACCCATTGACTAGTTTAGTTTGCCAGGTATCACTCATGATACAGAGATGATACAAAAGTACAGCAAGTTCACCTCATCTTGCATTAGGTCACTTCAGAAAGCAGAAAGTTTAAACATATTTATTTTTCCAAATTCTGGAGTACAGTCGAACTTCAATGGCTCGAACACCTTTGGGACCATGGAAAATTATACGAGACATGGGTAGTTCGAGCCACTGAGGGTTAATCATGGTGCCAGATCAGGAAGCAAATAGCGATAATTTAGGGAATTTTTTTAATTTCCTTCACAATAATTGTATGTTGAGTGTACTCATTAGAATTGCCTCGATGAGGGGATTCTAATGAGTACACACAACCTACAATTTCATGATAAAATAAGAAAATTTCCCTAAATATTTGTTTTCTTGAGCTAGCAGAAGAATTTCATAGGGACTCAAAAATGGGTTCGAATTAGCCATGGTAAACGAGCCATCGGTGTTCGAGCTATCTAGGTTTGACTGTAATTGGTTTAAAATAAAAGCTGAGTATGTTGCACCCTCTTTCCCCATCACCTCTCCACCCCAACTCTTCCATATTTATGTCAAAATCAGGTATTAATAACCTTTAATCTGCTGAATTTTAATATCAGCAAGCAAAGTTTTTACCCTTAAAGCATAGCTCACAACAGCAACAGACCACAGTCTAAAAATACATAGTTTTTCAATTTGATGGCTCAGTTGGATGCACCTCTGACTTGTGATCAGGAGGTTGCATGTTCAATCCCTGCTGGGTCTGGCAACATTCTTTCATGGAGATTTGATCAGGAAATATTTTCTACCATCATTCTCTCCCTTCTGCTGATTCAAGAAGGGCAGTTGTCAGTTTCTGGCAGCAAAAGAATGTGCACAAGTACTGGTTAACTGCTTAGAGGACTAAGCCTGCCCAGGAAAAAGTGTGGTTTGGTAAACTGAATGGCTTGACTTGCCCTTACTAGTATTGACTGGGCCACAAAACTCCAAACCAACCAAACAAATAGACTTGATGTTTCATGTGAATTGTCTGCTAAGTAGAGATTTGCATGAAATATCAAGCCTTTTTGTCTCTGAAAACTAAACAAAAATATTTAGAATTTAGCACTTTGATTGGTACTTAACCCTTGTCCTGCTGAACCCGGACATATCCTGCCTTTGCAAACAGTGTAGATCCAGATCAGTTGGCTTCTGAAGAAGCCAACTGATCTGGATCTGCACTGTTTGCCATTAAGTATGTGAATATATATCAACAGTCTTGATCAAGTAATCTGATTGGCTGAAAATTAGAAATGGGTGCGGCATCTTAATTTATTCACAAGGGTTAAAAAGTTAAAATAACTGTCTTTATTTTTTCTCAGAAAATGAAGCTTGACATTTCATTCAGATTATATTTTTCAAAGTGAGTAGCTGAAATGGACTGGATGCAAAATGTTAAAATTTGAATGAGATATTTGAGCACAACATCAGTATATGACCATGAATGGAGACAAAGTTAGGTTTATTTGAAAGTACAGTAACTGGCCAAAAGTGAATCCACAAGAAATTCATTTCTTTGTCACTTCTCGTCAGATTGTATAAACTTTTGCATTGTTTGAAAGCTAAAGCATTTCTTTATCAACACAAAATTATCCTTTATTTTTGAATGATTACCTCTGGAGTAGAGGCTCTTTATGTATTACTTTAATATATTTTGCAATAATTTAATGACTTTGCCATTGACATTAAGGCAAATTATATACTTTTGAAAATTTAGCCGTATTTAAACTATTATATTTTTTTATAAAACTTAGATTAATGAATATGTTAATTTAACTCTTACCTTGTTAGTTTCCTATATCAGAGCTCATAAACAATTTTCTTGCACACCTCTAAATACATGGATATTTAAGTATACAGAGATTTTTAATCTGGGAACTCGTTTTTGTCCAACTACTGTGCATCCCATTCTGTATTCATGAATTGATAATTAACCTTTACCCCTCTCTCGGCTTATTCAGCAGATGACAAATTGGTGATATTTTCCCTAGAAAACAGGATTTGACATTTCATGCTAATTGTCTCCAATATTTTTCTTATTTTTCCTACAAAACAGAATTTGACATTTCATGCTAATTGTCTCCACTGGAGACAATTTGCATGAAATGTCAAATCCTGTTTTCTAGGAAAAATAAGAAAAAATATTTCAAAATGTTATCTGCTGAAAATTTTACACAGTGTTAAGCATTAAGGGGATGTGCCTTGTTTCTGTATACAGTGGCAAACACTAAAGTAGATCCACCTATCCACCAAAAAAGAGTAAATGGGTATAGTGAATTCAAAATGGTTAAACTATGCAGCAGCAATGTCTAAGTATGGATGAAATTCATTATAGTCTAGTATCAGATTTTTAACACTACCAGGCAACTAAGTCACATAAAGGCAGCGCCAAAATTCATTATCTGCTCACAGTTTTTATAATACTCTGAGACAATTTATTTTAACAAGTTCAAAAAATAATGTAACTATAAATAGAATGGTTACTAATGATAAATATTTTTAACACAAGGCCGCATCCAGGCTTATTTAACAGGGGTTTCAAAATTTCTGGTGGATGGGGGGGGTGGGGGTGCATTGGGGTGGGGGTGTCGATTTGCTCAAATTACCATACTTACTCTATGAGCCTGAGCAAACAGTTTAAACCCATATCAGATGCTGCAGAATGTGGCATCTGATCAGGGTCTGTACTGTTTGCAAACTCATCCTGCAATTAAGACGCATTCACAGATATAGTAAATGGACATTGAAATTTTAGAAGTATAAAGTAACAAGTAAGGTGTGTGTATATTCATTAGGGTAAATATGGTATGCAATATTTATTAAATTCTAAAATTTGGAATCAAACAGTGGTTGACTGAACTCCCCCAAACACCCAGCCCCTGTAACATGTACATACACTCCACTCTCGTTATCTTGGTCCAAGGGACTCTCTGAAATACTAGGAGATATCCATACCTCAAATACTACTAGATATCCATACCTCAACATAATGGATTTGCAAAATTGAGGAAAAAATAAATCAAACAACCACATTTCACAAATATATGATTTGACTCCTGACGATAGAAATATATTGAAAATATTGTGGAAAAGAGGAGAAATTGCTCCTTAGCAATTTCTCCTCTTTTCCACAATATTTTGTTACTGGTTGTTAGATTTCTATGTTAAACAGGGACCAGATTTTCACTTGGAGATAAGCGGCTATTCGAGATAGCGAAGTCAAGATAATGAGAGTCGACTGTATTTCAATCTTATATTTATGAGTCTTTTAAACCTTAATCGTAAATTTTTAGATTGTGCACTACTACTCCTACAGTTTTAGGCCAATCCTTCTGAAACTTTACAGGTGTTTTACATATGGTCTGAGGATATTGTGCTCTTTACAGAATCTTGAAATTATGTTGTTGTTTTTTTTTACTTTTTTTTTTTTTTTTTTTTTTTTGACAGCCGTTTCGCTGTTTGTAGGGAAAAAACTGTCCTTTTAGCTTTCAACTTGTAATGTTTCAGTTACAATCGAATCTCAATAGCTCGAACACCGATGGCTCGTTCACCATGGATAATTCGAACTCGGTTTTGAGTCCCTACGAAATTCTTCCGAAAGATCAAGAAAACAAATATTTAAGGAAGCTTTTTTATTTCATTATGAAATTGTAATGTTGAGTGTACTCATTAGAATTGTCTCTTTGAGGCAATTCTAATGAGTGCACTCAACATACACTTACTGTGTAGAAGATAGACAGATTTCCCAGAATTAGCGATATTTGCTTCCCGATCTGGCGCCATGATTAACCTTCATTGATTCGAACTACCCATGGCTCAAATAATTTTTCATGGTCCCAAAGGTGTTTGAGCCATTGAAGTTCGACTGTATAATGCCTTTGCTTTATGTGCATCCTTCTTGCCTGTTGGTGTCTTAAGCAGAAGGTTTAAGGTAATTGTATCGATTCCTGATCATTGCCTTCCCTTCTATTTCATGTGTATTGATAGTAGGTACCTTGTGTGCACAACTCTTACAGTAGTGGGCGATTCATTCACAGAATGGCATCTTGGGCCTTAGATGTGTGCATTGTGAGGGGGAAGGCAGTGATAGACAGCTTGACAAAAAGGCGGGGGACATAAATTCCCTATGGATTTTGCGTCAATTGCTTGTCCTATCAGTTTTGACACATGACTAGGGAGTCAGATGTGCCCCTTCAAATTTTAGGATAAGTAGGGTAAGGGGATAAAATGTCTAAAATATTAATTGTAAAGCAGGTACAAGCTAATGGTTTTTCATGCTTTAACATTTGGCTATTGTTAATGCATTGAAAAATCACGTTTGATCGCTATTATTGCATAAAAAAACATTTGCTACATTTCGCGTTACTTCTTGCACTATTTTGTTTCGCCTTTTCATCGATGTCTCATGAAGGCAATTTCCACGGACTATGCTCGTTCTAGGGCCGGACAGTACACATCTCATAACGGCAGCAAATCTGTGGACCCGGTACGATCATATTGAAAGTTGCGTAGCCGTGCATTAACAGCACGTGAATTGATTTATTAAAACAAGGCTTTTCGCCGGTTAATGCACGGCTGTTAATAATGTGTGACACTGCTTTTTATGCAATAATCTGCATTTAGCCATAAGATTTCTTTCAATTTCTGGGAAGTTTAATTTATCATAGCTCCAAGATAAATTGCTTTTAGATGAAAATGCTGATATCTTATATTACTTTATTACAGCACATACCCCGATAACAGTCACAAGCAATTTCGTGCACTTCAGATTGCAATCAATGTAATATTATGAACATCTTTAACCCTTGTCCTGCTGAATAAATTAAGATGCCATGCCCATTTCTAATTTTCAGCCAATCAGATTTCTTGATCCAGATTGTTGATATAAATTCACATACATAATGGCAAACAGTGCAGATCCAGATCAGTTGGTGGGGTGGTCGGGTGTGGCTAAGGTGTAGGTCTCATGTATCTTACGTCATCGGGGCATCCAACTGATATTGGCTAACAGTTGGGCAAGTCCTGCTATCCTTGTAGCTGGTAAGGGTAGAGGGGGAATGTTTTATTTCTTCTGTTTCTTCACTTTCTTTCCTGTTCCTCTTTCTTCCCTGTCCCTCTCTTTCATTTCCTCTACTATCTCTTTTCTCCCTTTCTCTGGGAGACGACACAAAATGACTCGCAAGGGTTGATGTGTCATTAAACACCAACACAATCAATCAATCCAAATCAGTTGGCTTCTTCAGAAGCTGAAGAAGCCAACTGATCTGGATCTACACTGTTTGCAAAGGCAGGGTATATCCGGGTTCAGCAGGACAAGGGTTAAAACAGCATATGTTGTGGGTACTCATTTGAATTGCTTTGACAAGTAAAGGCAATTCAAATGAGTACCCTCAGCATATGCTTTTATAAACTTATTGAGGTAATTCAAATGAGTACCCACAATATTATACATTTATTGACTGTTTAGTCATTGGACATGATGTGATGTCAATACCAATATTGACTGAGGTTGAGCAGAGGTCAATATTGGTATTCTATGGTTGACATCACATCATGTCCAATGACTCAGTAGTCAACCATTGTTTTATTATCTAATCACTCCATTGACTGAATTTCAGATGTAATGTTGAGGCAATTCCAGGGGTGTGGGGAACAAGGTCATTTATTTTGGGGGAACATCGAACATAGAAAATCAAGATTTTGATTTTGAAGAACAAGGGAAAATGCCAATTTATTATGCCCCCAACTTTGAAAAAAGTTGGGGGTGGGGGGGCATATTGCTTCTGGCATGTCTGTTCTTTCATTCGTAACATTTGTTCGTTCATTTGTCACGCTTTCTGGTGCATAGCATAACTTTAGAACCATGTATGCTAATGTTTTGAAATTTCATATATGGATTCCTCATGAAAAAATAGGTGACCCATATTTTTTTTTTTTATCCAAATTGTCTCCCATTTTAGAGTTATTGCCCTTTAAATAAAATAACATTGAAATCACGTTAGCAAGATATCTCAAAAAATATTTGAGCAAGAGTCTTGGTATTTGGTATACTATTGGGGCTTAGGAGGAGATCACCTGATTGAATTTTCAACAAATTTAATGAAATTTTGTTGATTATGGCTCTTTGCAATTTTTGGCCATTTGTTGCTTTCATGTGCATTGCGCAAGTTTAGAGCCATGTATGCTAATACTTTGAAATTTCATATATGGATTCCTCATGAAAAAATAGGTGACCCGTATTTTTTTTTTCTTATCTGAATTTTCTCCTGTTTTAGAGTTATTTCCCTTGTAATAAAGTAACATTGAAATCTCGTTAGCAAGATATCTAAAAATGTATTTGAGCTAGAGCTTTGATATTTAATATAATGATTGGGACTGAGGAGGAGATCACCTGATTAAATTTTCAGCCAGTTTAATGAATTTCAGCCAGTTTAATGAAATTTTGTTGGAGTTATGGCCCTTTGCAATTTCTGGCTTTTTGATCTTGTTACTTTCAGGTGCACAGCATAAGATTAGAACCATGTATGCTAATGTTTTGAAAATTTATATATGGATTCCTCATGAAAAAATAGGTGACCAGTATTTTTTTTTCTTATCCGAATTATCTCCCATTTTAGAGTTATTGCCCTTTAAATAACATTAAAATCTCGTTAGCAGGATATCTCAAAAAGTATTTGAGCTAGAGTTTTGTTATTCGGTATATTTATTGGGACTGAGGAGGAGATCACCTGAGTAAAGTTTCAATGAATTTAATAAAATTCTGTTGGAGTTATGGCCCTTTGCAATTTTTGGCCATTTATTGCTTTCATATGCATAGCATAAGTTTAGAACCGTGATTGCTAATGTTTTGAAATTTCATGTATGGATTCCTCATGAAAAAATAGGTGACCCATATTTTTTCTTATCCGAATTATCTCCCATTTTAGAGTTATTTCCCTTGTAATAAAATAACATTGAAATCTCGTTAGTAAGATATCCCAAAAAGTATTTGAGCTAGAACCTTGCTATTTGGTATACTGATTGGGACTGAGGAGGAGATCACTCTATTAAATTTTCAGCCAGTTTAATAAAATTTTGCTGTATGCTGTATGCTACTGTTTTGAAAATTCATATATGGATTTTTTTCTTATCTGAATTATCTCCCATTTTAGAGTTATTGCCCTTTTAATAAAATAACACTGAAATTTTGTTAGCAAGATATCTCAAAATGTATTTGAGCTAGAGTCTTGATATTAGGTATACTGATTGGGGCTGAGGAGGAGATCACCTGATTAAATTTTCACAAATTTAATGAAATTTGTTGAAGTTATGGCGCTTTGCAATTTCTGGCCATTTGTTGCTTTCATGTGCTTTGCATAAGTTTAAAAAGTATTTGAGATAGAGCCTTGATATTTGGTACTGAGGAGGAGATCACTTGATTAAATTTTCAGCCAAATTAATGAAATTTTGTTGGAGTTATGGCCCTTTGCAATTTCGTACTATTTGATCTTGTTGCTTTCATGTGCATAGCATAAGTTTGGAACCATGTATGCTAATGTTTTGAAAATATATATGGATTCTTCATGAAAAAAATAGATGATCCTTATTTTTTTTCTTATCCAAATTATCTCCTATTTTAGAGTTATTACCCTTTTCATAAAATAACATTGAAATCTCATTAGCAAGATATCTCAAAAAGTATTCGAGCTAGAGTCTTGATAATTGGTATACTGATTGGGACTGAGGAGATCACCTAATTAAATTTTCAACGAATTTATTGCAATTTTATTGGAGTTATTGCCCTTTGCAATTTTTGGCCATTTGTTGCTTTCATGTGCATAGCATAAGTTTAGAACCATGTATGCTATTTTTTTGAAATTTCATATATTGATTCCTCATGAAAAAATAGGTGACCCGTATTTTTTTTGTGTCCGAATTATCTCCCATTTTAGAGTTATTTCCCTTTGTAATAAAATAATATTAAAATCTCGTTAGCAAGATATCTCAAAAAGTATTTGCGCTAGAACCTTGATATTTGGTATACTGATTGGGACTGAGGAGGAGATCACTTGATTGAATTTTCAGCTAGTTTAATGAAATTTTGTTGGAGTTATGGACCTTTGCAATTTCTGGCTTTTTTATCTTGTTGCTTTCATGTGCATAGCATAAGTTTAGAACCATGTATGCTAATGTTTTGAAAATTGGTATATAGATTCCTTATGAAAAAATAGGTGACCCCTTATTTTTTTTTCTTATCCAAATTATCTCCTATTTTAGAGTTATTACCCTTTTAATAAAGTAACATTGAAATCTTGTTAGCAAGATATCTCAAAAAGTATTTGAGCTAGAGTCTTGATATTTGGTATACTGATTGGGACTGAGGAGGAGATCACACCTGATTAAATTTTCAACGAATGTACTGAAATTTTGTTGGAGTTATGGCCCTTTGCAATTTTTGGTCATTTGTTGCTGTCATGTGCATAGCATAAGTTTAGAACAATGTATGCTAATGTTTTGAAAATTCGTATATGGATGCCACATAAAAAATAGGTGACTAGTATTTTTTCTTATCCGAATTTTCTCCCATTCTAGAGTTATTTCCCTTTGTAAAAAAATAACATTGAAATTGCATTAGCAAGAAATCTCAAAATGTATTTGAGCTAGAGCCTTTATATTTGGTTTACTTATTTGGACTGAGGAGGAGATCACCTGATTAAATTTTCAGCCAGTTTTATATAATTTTGTTGGAGTTATGGCCCTTTGCAATTTTTGGTCATTTGTTGCTTTATTGTACATAGCATAAGTTTAGAACTATGTATGCTAATGTTTTCAAATTTCTTATATGGATTCCTCATGAAAATATAGGTGACCCATATTTTTTTTCTTATCCGAATTATCACCCATTTTAGAGTTATTCCACACGCAGGCACGCACACACACACACACACACACACACACACACACACACACACACACACACACACATGGGAGAGCATCGATGTTCAACGTTTTAGCCTG